>OX243861.1:32080000-33280000 GCA_945859645.1 Amphipoea oculea | reverse complement strand
GTAGGTAATTATAATTAAGAAAAATATAGTCATCAACACCAACCGTTTTAAATAGAAAAAAAAGGTTTATTTATTTAATTTTATTTTATTGTTTTTATTGACATTTGTGTGTATTTTAAATTTTATTTGGTTTTGAATGATATGTATGTGTATTTTAATAAGATAAGATAAGATAAGATTTTTATTTGCTTAAACATGTGTGTGTACATACATAGAAAGTGCATGCAAGATGATAAAACAAGTTGAGTGCAAACATGTTTGTCATTACATGACGTGCAAAATAATATATTTATACAATTTATGAAAAATAAAATAAAAATTTACAGAATATTAAAAGTTGTCATACTTAATTATTAATCAGTCATTAAAATTATAGAATAAATCAACATTATTATATAAGTAGCTCCAAATAAATCTAATTGCTAAATAATATTACTAAAAATCATGTCAAGAAAAATTCCTTTTCATTAAGGAACTCAGTAACGCTTATAATATGCTCTGGCGGTCAAAAAAGTACGAAGTTTATTTTTAAACATAGAGGTAGTTCTCTCCAACTTTTAGGTACTTTGTTATAAATTACTGGAGCCTTACAGTATACACTTTTGCGCATTAGGGTCGTCTTAGCAGATTGGAGACAAAGTTGACCATTGTCACGTCTGTTGCGTGGAAATATGTCGGCTAGACGCTTATAGTGATGCGGATTCGACTTAACAACCACAGCTACTTCTAATATGTACAAGCACGGTAACGTTAATAACTTGTGATTTTTAAAATAAGTCATGCAGCTATCGGTCTTCTCCAGTTTAAACATGGCCCGTAAACATCTTTTTTGAGACTTGAATGCTGATTCTTTTTCCATCGAGTTACCCCAAAATATTAGCCCATAGCGTAGATGGGATTCTACTAAACCATAGTACGCTGTAAGTAGAGCATCCGTATATAATGTGAATGAAAGTGTGCGTAAAGCGTATGCGGTTACACTAAATTTTTTACATAAAATCTCAATATGTGCTTTCCAGTTAAGGTTCTTATCAATCTGGAGGCCAAGGAATTTTGTAGAGTTAACTTCTTCTATGTTTTAATTGCAGTATTGTATGTTTAGGTTCATGCTAGGTAACCGTTGCGTAAAATGTATAGCTTTCGTTTTCTTTAGGTTTATTTTCAAATTGTTTTCAAGCATCCATTGTATAGCTGATTTTAGGGAATTATTAATATCATTTATTTGATTTAAATGTCTGAGTGTTATTTTATTGTGTACTTATGTGTGATTATTATATCTATTTTTATGTTTCTAATCTAATGTAATAATGGAATAGACTTTGTCTGAAAATAAATGAAAATTATTTAATTATTTCGGTTTTAAACGATTTTCTTCGTTTCAAATGGGTTGGCTTAATTGGTTTTAAATCGGCCTTACATCTATAAGTAGACCGCATAAATTACTCGAACTGCCAGACCATGAACAAAACTAACTGAGAAAAAAACACAAAAGAACATTCACATAGTGTTCGCATTACTATTCAAAGAATTTAAATAGTAGGGATGGGCCAATTATGCGTTTTGCCGATTAGTCGACTAGCTATAGTGACTAATATTGGATATTTTATACAATTTTTGTTAGTAGACTGGGGAGGTCATTGTTTGGATTTTGGACATACGAAGTGTATGGTCGTATTGGGGCTTATACAGGGTGTTACGGAAAGGGTATATCAATACAAACGGGTTGAAGAGTGTATCCGGTCTAGAATCTCTGTACAAAATATCAGCTCAAAAGCATTTACTTTGAAAATGCTTAATATTTTTTTATTTCGACATCACGGCGCTGCACTGGCGCGCGGCGGCGTGATGTGCGTGTACTAGGCGCACAGACACACTACAGATAATGGATAATGACCCTCGTAGTGCGGTGATATGTTTGTTATGATTTCAATTTAATAAACTATCGAAATAAAAAAATATTAAGCATTTTCAAAGTTACTGCTTTTGAGCTGAAATTTTGTACAGAGATTCTAGACCAGATACACTCTTCAACCCGTTTGTATTGATATACCCTTTCTGTAACACCCTGTATTCAGCAGTTGCCTGGTATGTGTTTGTGACGATGATGAAAAATAACTGTATGCAACCAACCTTTGATCCACGAAGACGAACTTGCCGTCGGGCGCGTGTCGGGACACGTACTGAAGCTGGCGGGTGGCGGGCGCGGGCGTCAGCGGCGGCTGCGGCGCCAGGTCGGGCAGCGCGCGGCCCACGGCCACCAGACACGACATGCTGCCGGCGTCGCCGTCGTCCGCCACCTCCGACGTGCCCGCCTCCGACATCTCCGCCGGGGCCCACGACTTTAAGTAGCCTGAAATATTCATAGAAACCATTTGTTATAATACTGTTGCGCGCCACAATTAATGCCTACCACTAGCGCCATCTAGTATCGAGTAGCAGAACTAGTGGTCAAGATGCTTCTAGAAACTTCGATGCTAGAACTTTCCAGAACTATTGACGTCTGGTCTGTCGGGACCGGTATGTACTCGAACATTCTAGATGTTTCTACGGTAGAAGGTTCTGGAACTATCCGAGGCCTATATAAGGCCGGTGTGGCTGCGAGCCGAGATCAGTATTGGATAAGCGATACAAGCGAAAACATCGAAGCGATCTTCAAGTGCGACTAGAGTGATCTGTATTGCGATTGTGTTTTATAATTAGTGTGTTTACAGTTTCCAGCTCAGCTTAGGCGTGTGCCTAATTACTGTTTTTTGTTTTAAGCTTATTATGTCTTGAACATTATTATTTCTCCATTTAACCTATTTGACTTCAGGTATGTGCATTTTGATAATATAAGTAGATACACACACTCATACATGCAAGCTACATGCCGTGCTTCTTACACTCCATATTGTAAACTCCGTACTGATTGTGAGAACCACACACCACACATTCCACATAACCAACGTCTTGTAAGTATGAAAATTGGCCTTCAGAAGGTAAAGGCCTTAAAAACGTTCAAAAACTTGTCAAAAATGTAGATAAATTAGAGGTACATTTGACAGATTGAAACTAAGTAGGTCAGACTGTCAACGTTCTTAAAATGACGGGAATTGGTTTTTGATGCCTAGTTTGCATGAGGCGTTATAGATGCCGCCACAAGTATAATATTAAGCGTGTTGCGTAAACATTAACATTAGCTAACAACTAAACAGTCTCATCTCACCGGTGCACTGCACGACGCAGTACTTCTTCTCGTTGGTCTTCTTGCGCAGCTTGACGGTGGGCTCGGCCTCCTCCTTGATGGGCGCCGGCTCGGGCGCGGCGTCGGGCGCCGCCTTGCACTTGATGCGGCAGAAGAACGAGCGGCGCGCGCCCGGGCACAGGCGCGACGCGCCCGCCTGCACGTCCGCCTTCACTGGCAGCATGGCTATAACACAACAGCTTTTGTTAGCGTGCAAACCCAAAGCATTAAATAGTTTAATTGAAATAAATTTTATTTCAATTAAACCATTTATAGTCCGGTCAAGTTAGCTTCAAAAGTAGGGGTAAGGTAACATTAATTCGCATAAAGCTGAAAATTGGTATAAATGTTAGGAACACCATTACAAATAAATTATAAAAAGTCCCCATCAATCAAACGTGTGCAAAAAAATATATATTCAAGGTCAAATGTAGCAAAAATTGGTTTTTTACATTTTTCAGCTAAACGATAAATTTTATCATAAAAATTGTTGAGACAAAATTGTTCATCATTCAATTATCTACAAACATTGTTTTTACACTTTTTTCCTAAGAATTACCATTTCGGAGATATAGCGATGCAAAAAATTGAAACAGCTGTGTTCTTATTTTATTTTTTGAATTTTTTATTTGCACACGTCGGATCGATGGGGACTTTTGATAATTTATATGTAATGGTGTTCCCAACATTCACACCAATTTTCAGCTTTGTGCGAATTAATGTAACCTTGAATGTCTATTTTGACTGGGCTATTACAGGCACTTTTGAATTGTCAAGGCGTCGGTCAGTCAGAAAAAAGAAGTCAGTTGCGTATTCCAAAGCGTAGTAGATTTCTATGGAGATCGAAAAAGGGGCAAGAAACTAACAGCGTCATCACACATCTGCCAACCACGCTTTCCAGGGAAGTGATTAGTGGGTGTGCTCTCCGCGGGTGCGCAGCGAGGCCGCTGCAACCACACGACGTGTTCTCTGCGTTCTTACAACATTGTACCACATTGTACACTCGCTTGTCTCGCTCTCGTTACGCTCACGCAGCGTACCTACATGTTCCGCACACGTAGCATGCTCGCTGCGCACACGCAAAGAGCGCGTTAAACAATCGCCTCGCTGGAAACACGCTTGCAAATCGCCAGTTGTACAGTTACTTATAATGGCCGTAGAAAAAACTAAAATAAGAAATCAATGCAGGGTCGATACTCGAGTTATTAGGTAGTGTTTTAAATGAAATAACTTAATATCTGGCAGTAAGAAAACAGTAGACAAAACGCCTCCGTATTGGAAGAATAGCACACAGCAATGTAAGAAACAGAGGTAGTCACTCTTAGCATCGATGAGCCTCTCGCGCGGGCTGAGGTCGGACGAGGACAGCTGCTCCTTCACCTTGGCCACGTCCTTGGGGTGCAGGATGTCGAACAGGCTCTGGCCTAGCAACTCGCTCTGTGGACAACAGTACCTGTGTTATCTACATGATAAGTGATGAGGACATTCATTACTCACACCCTGACTTATTACTTGTATTTTTTTTTTTTTATAAAAATCGTTTTACTTGTACCATGTTTGTAAATATGTGAGCACCATGTATCTATCGGATAATTAATTTATATGTCATGGTTTCGTTTTTAATTCTTTTACCTATTGTGGTATAGTAATTTTATTTTAGGTGCATCGTCCTCACATGTTATTATATAATTAATGTACCCATGCAAAATATTGTACCTAAAACATTTTAAAAGAGTAACGGTGGAGTTTCTTGCCCATTCTTCTCTATACGAAAACTACCTTTTGGAATTGGCGACTAGAATCAATTCTATTTTAAGATAATTTTTGACGTTCAAAAGTGCCTTTTTTGTGCCTATTTGAAATAAATGCTTTGACTTTGGACAGGGCTTTCGGCCACATACATACAAGGTAGGAAGACGGTGATCAGAAGGCCAATTCTCGTAATTTAAAACGTTCAAAATCTAGTCGCAGTCTCATCTCGGCGACAAACAAATGTCAAAATCTTGTCAACATGTAGGGAAATTAGAGGTACCTACTTTTAACAGATTGAGACAGATCTGAGGGGAAATTCTCGTAATTACGACATTTGTTAGTCGCTGAGATGAGATTGCGACTAGATTTTGAACGTTTTAAATTACGAGAATTGCCCCTCTGGTTTATTTCAGAAGGAAATCATCTCTGGTCTCCCTTACGGTGGATATTTATAACAGATTACAGATGTTCCGATCGCTTCGTCACACCATTAGCCGCGTCTACGATGAGTCGATGACAGAGCGCAAGCAGTAAAATAATACTTATATTCATACAAAGTATGATGATCGCTGTACGAGTACGTCATACGACGGCGCAAGCGCAGCTACGAGTGATAACATGCGACGTATGCGGAAACATAATGCATTATTATGTAGATACAGCTCAGCATTGCAATAAAAACTTTCTCAATCTGAGTAAACGCAGCGACAGACGGTACAGATGACCTCGTGTAAAGCACAGCTCGAACGAAACATAAAATGGTTGCAGTGGTTCTAACAAAACACATATTCCAATTCACGGGACGGACAATATCTACCTACTGAAAAAGGCAAACAAACATAGCAAGAGAAATATTAAAGTGATTCGCGTCGAGTTGGTAGACGCAGGCGCAGCAGCAGTGAACCAACCTGATCGTAGTGCAGCATCTGCTTGACAGACGCGGAGACGTAGAGCAGGCGGCCGCGGTCGCAGCCCACCACCAGCAGGAAGCAGTCGTGTGCCGCGTGCAGGATGATCTGGTTGAGCTCGCGCTCCGACAGGAAGGCGGGCCGCGGGCGCGCACTCAGCGGGCACGCCGACAGCGCGCCGCGCACGCTGCGCAGGTGCTGCACGGCCATGCGCAGCACCGTCAGCTTGTCCAGCTTGCGCGCCATCGCACCGCACATGGGGATCATGGCGCTCAGCTCTGAGATGTACGTGTTCATCTTGTCGCGGCGACGCTTCTCGATCTCGCTGTGGTTTTGTCTGCAATCGGCACATCGCAAATATTAGATGTATATTAATAACAAAACTTCGAGATTTTTTTGTATTAATAATACTTATTAATGTAATAAACACATAAATGCACCTTCCGAAATAAATTCTTTTAATGATGGTTATCATTACTTAATGAACAGCTAGTCACACCTTTTTAAATAAATCACAATGCGATTTTAAAGTTATACGTCGGTCATACATACGCAAGTTCCATGCAAATTATTTTATTTTATTTATTTGGGACAAAAAACAGTTATGCGTTACAACATTAATAGTTAGCTAAGGTATAATAGTTAACAAACGGACAATCACACTGTTGTCCACGGAATCATATCGATTTTAAAAGAAATAAGGAAACGGACGTATCAAGAAAGTGACAGTAAAAAAATAAAAATAAACCTTTGAAGTCACACAAACCTACTCAAGACAGCGCTCCCCGTCCAGATTTAGTCTGTAGTCACCAATCAGATCACACCATAACGTCAGCAAGAAGCAGTCATCGTTAAGGATGACCAGAAAGTAAATCAATAGCCATTTTTCTAAATTTGTTCTGATTAAGAGCGAACTTATCTAAATTTATAAAATATGAGTTGTGCGTTTCTAATAATCGGCGGAGAGGAGCTCTCCCCCAGCATTTGTTCTACACTTCCCTGTGTAGAACAAGCGGGTTGCTCGCACTTCCCGCCGACTAACAGTTCTAGGAACTGAATTACATAATTTATTTGAAAGTTCCATGAAGTTAAACCTATTGTTGCATATGCCAAACAGCATCATAACCATCAGCAGTGTACGCCTGTGCTCCAAGCTTAATATATTGTACTGTTTCATCAGATCTGCATAGGAAATCTTGGCATGATAACACTTATAATGTGTAGTGCGAAGAAATTTTTTCTGTACCATTTCTAGTCTGTGTTTATATTTTTCGTAAAATGGGCTCCAAATGGGCACCGCGTATTCCAACTGGGAACGAACTAAAGTTTTATTTATACAAGAGGAATGACTTATTTTATTCCATATTGTTTACCACATGTAGCCATATTCATTAGTTAACACATATACCGACAGGCCTGGTGTTTTTTAAATTAGATACATAGTTTCTCCTATTAGGTAGGTATTATTTAAAGAAGCAAGTAACTAGTTGATGCTCGACTTTTCTATAGGATAAAGTATATTGTACGTAGGTGAGGACTTACTTCTTGTCGGGCAGCGTGCGGGTGGAGCGCGAGTCGTCGCCGTCGTCGTCGTACGCGCTGCCCGTGCCGCTGCAAGCACAACCACCAACTGTTCTACACTACTGATAAAATAATCCATTCTAATATTATAAATGCGAAAGTGTGTCTGTCTGTCTGTTCACCAAAACCGCTGAACCGATTTGAAACCGGGTAAAATTGCGGGGCGCTGCTAGTTTCACCCGCATAAGTGTCGATCCCGCCGTGGGAATATCGGGATATAAACTATCCTATGTTCTTTCCCGGGACTCAAACTATCTCTATACCAAATTTCATCTAAATCGGTTCAGCGGTTTAGGCGTGAAGAGGTGACAGACAGACAGACACACTTTCGCATTTATAATATTAGTATCATTGATATACATAAGGAAAAGGTGCTCCCACACTGCTGTTATAAAATGTTTACTAACATTACCTAACATGAAAACCTTTCTGATTTCTGAAAACCTTTTTGATTAAATGTATTAGATCACAATGTTAGAAAATGTTTGTAAACATTTTATAACAGCAGTGTGGGAGCACCATAAGATATGGTACGCGCTCCTCGACGTGGACCGCATACATTAGGTGCACAGGCTTTTTTGATATTATGTTAGCATAATGTTGTTTAGCTAAATAAAAGCTGATTTACCGTGCTACAAGCTACCTATAGTTCGCAATTGGTGTTGGTAAATTCAACAACACCAATCACAACGTCCGTGATGGTGAATATGCCATGTTTTGTTGTAGGAAAGGGCTGCCACAAAATTTCTTATGAATATTTTATTAAATTGTCGTTGTAAGTACCTAGTTATCATATAAGTAGGTAATGAAATATTTTGAAAGGTTGGTGAATTTGGCACCTTCTTATAACCAGTGCTAAATAATATAAAGTCAGTTCAATTTTATTTGACGGGCTATAGGAAGACTGCAAATATATTATATTTTTAACCTCGTAAACTAAAAAAATCGTTTTTATTTTCATTTGGCTTTACCAGAAGTGACAGCTGACTTTTCCATATTTGTTTTTAAGCTTATCATATTTTAATTTACTAAAATAAAATAGATATTTGTTAATAATATAAATTTCCATGGAATTTATTACGTCTAGGATTAGATTACTCATTATGTTTCCATATAATTATATTTTTTTAAAGCGAATCAAACTTTTTGTCACATGAAAAAGTGGCAAAGTAAGGAGGTTTCACCTACCTAATATAGATTGTAAAAATATTACAAGACCACAGTCATGTTCGCTTTTACGGCGCGGGGCCGCGGGCCGGGGCGCTTACTTACCTACCTAACTATTTTGTGTTAGATTAAAACGAACCATCGAAATACAAGCAAATACCTACTTACCTCTGAAACAACTGGTAGCTTATAAAACGACAATTCACCGTTTAATGTTGAATTAAAACAACCGTCCATTGAACATTTATAATATTTAGACGCGTGTCTCAAGCGGATGGTACTCGCGCTCGCACTGGTTCCAACCGTTCCGAGATATCGTGTCCGTGAGCGGTGTCTATGTGTGCGTTTCTCGAGCTCACTTTGTATGTAGATTGACTTCTGTACCTTTGTGTTTTGTGGTTATAATATCAAGTGGAAGTTCACTATATTAGCAATATGAAACAACAATAAACAAATCAGATTCTAAAATTGAAGAAGTGTTTAGGTAGTGAGTTGT
This sequence comes from Amphipoea oculea, assembly GCA_945859645.1. NCBI lineage: Eukaryota > Metazoa > Arthropoda > Insecta > Lepidoptera > Noctuidae > Amphipoea > Amphipoea oculea. The sequence continues at coordinate 33,270,873 of OX243861.1, read as the reverse complement.
GTAGTGAATTGACATGAACGTGTAAGCGACGCGTTCTGCGCAGCACTACTTCACCACTTCTAAGAACATTGTTGCCCTCAAAACGCATTGTAAAGCGGTTAACCGCTTTGCGCACTGCTTGAAGCGATTTATTGGCACTGCACTAAAGTTTGAGTTCTGCCGCACCTTATAACCACTCATCAGCAAGCTTAGCTCACTCCATCTTCGGTAAAAAACCACCAACCGTGACAAAAAAAAAAGGAAAAAGACTAAAGCAAAAAGTGTTGCCCATAAAGTGCATGTAGCTACCGGCCCCAATCAACCTGTTGTTACGCAGGTGAACCCTACAAACGTCGAGGCGCACACGTCAGAAACCACAGCACAGAATAGCACTGAACAGTGAGGATGTCTACACACCTCCTGCTGGCGACCACACAGAAGATCAAAGCTGGACAAAAGTAAAGCAAAAGGAATTCCGGAAACTTGATTAATCATGTGGCATCGCTGGGCCCGATATCGAACACGCAAACATCTACGCTTGTGGAATATGGAGTCCAGCGCTGACGTAGTTCGAGAAACTGGGTCGCACCGACACGTGCACAGTTGAAGAGGTGCGGGCTACGGGAAGTTACAAGTCGTACAAGATTGGTGTTCCCGTTGTACACAATTGTGTAATGAACACAAGATACTTGGATTGCATATGAGAATTCGAGACATACCAGACACCATAAGGCATCTGATAAAGCCCAACCAAGTCACCAGATATTTCGTGCCTAAGCAGCATCATAAAAAAAGGGTCTTGACAGACAGATGGACGGACGACAAAGTGATCGTATGTGGGTTTCGTTTTTTCCTTTTGAGGTATGGAACCCTAATTAAGAGCATTGGCGTATTGTATCAAAATATTCGTGGTCTTCAAACCAAACATACGACGTCAAGAACGAACTTGTTACAACCGGAGTAGTCACTGTAACAGAGAGCTTTCTCGATGGTTCTATTGAAGAAGGTGAACTTGCAATTGAAAAATGGAATGTGATGCGACACGACAAGGGCACTGGAACCGACGTGATACTTGCTGCGCACGCACCCATTGTGCTGCGCCGCCGATGCGATCTTGAGACTTATGGGCTGATCTACATGGTGCTGCCGAACCACGCCGAACTGTTCACGTATGTGTTGTGTATATTAAACCTAGTGCAAGTATTAGTACATGAGGTGGTTTTGGAAAGAGGTAGAATATATAAATAATTTAAAAGGCCTTTTAATATTGTTAGACGACATAAATTTAAACAGTATCTCGTTAAATATTAAGAATTATTCTTGTTATTTTGTGACATATTGTAGTCTAAACGAGATGAACGTTGTGAAGAATTCGTATGGAGGTATGTTAGATGTTGTTTTAGTCCAAGAGAAAATAAGTGCACGAGAAACAGTCGTTACCGCTACGGAAGGAATTGTATCAATTGCATCATCATTGAGCCCAGCAATATAGACTATACTAAATATTGGAATTTCGACAAATGCGATTTCGAACAGCTTCATGTAATAGGTACTCTGTAACGAGAATACTTGGGCGGAGGTATTGGTTGGTTAAACGATATCCTGTATGGTTTATAAAGATATTATCCAAGATCAAAGGCTCAAGCTAAAGCTCCATAAAAACTGGAAACGTGCTAACTGCGCGTATTTGTTATTTTCTGCCGTCAGAGCAAAATGAAAGTTCAATATTGCAGACGTATATTCCTCGTACATGAGACATTTAGAGAATAAAATTAAAGTTACCCCCCCGTGAATTCTGGTCACACATTTCCAGCCTACGATCCAATGGTGGTTTTGAACCTAACCTTTCATACAGAGGTAAGTATAACTTTTTCAGGAACTAAAGCAGCAGGGGCTTTTGCTGAGTTTTTCTCTAATGTCTTTCTGCCTAATGTCGCGCCGCTTAATGCTGATCATGTTAGTGCGGATGACCATACCAATGAAAGCAATTACATTAATATACACAACAACACAAGGGTACCATATAGACATTGTAAAAGGCATTAATAAACTGAAACCTAACAGCTCCTTTGACCTTAATAACATTCCTCCTTTATCGTTTAATGCTTTAAACATATTTTCGGTGATGCTCTTTGTCTCATTTTTAATTTAGCCTTGCAGACTGGTACATATCCCTCTCAGTAGAAAATGTCTAGAGTAACACCCATTCCTGAAACCCAAAACAAAAGTTTCGTTGAAGATTACCCTGTTGTAATTTTATCTTCCCCGGCGAAGGTCTTTGACAGCAATTATCCTCCACAATGCCGTATACGTGCAAATAAACAAGTATTTGTGTAATGAGCGTTTTAGAAGCAAGAGGTCAGTTGACACGAATCTCCTGACACTTGTTGAATATTATTAGTGTCCGACCGAAGGTGCAATTCTGGCCGAAGCCGAAGCCGAAGCCGATTAATCGGTATTCACCAAAACCTTCGGCCGAAGCCGAAGCCGAAGCCGAAGGTGTCATTGACCTTGAGAAATACGATAGTTACTTTGATCTCAGAATATACTAGATACATATTGTGAGAGCTTTAGAGATTTAGCCCAATAACGAGCCGAGTGACCAACATATACAAGTAGGTAATAAAATATTGTCTAAAATAAAAGTTTCAAATATACAATGTTAATTAAATATTTATTTACTTAAAGTAATTTTAACAAAAATAATCAAATAATCAGTCACATTTTTTTAATTATCAGACGAACACAAAATATTTCTATAAAATAATTGAGCAAAGTTTAACGCTTTTTCAATATCTATTTTTTACATATATTTTTTTGGAATTTTTGAGAAAATTAAATACTTATAAGTAATTTCTTAGGATAATTAAGTTAAACATTTTTGGTAACAATTGGAGAAAATAAAAACTTAACAAGTTTTGGTAACAATTTGAGGCACGTATCACCACAGGTACTACTCACAGTAATAAATAAAATAATTTGTAATAACAAATATGAAATATTTAAAAACAAAACACTTATTAGAATTTTAAGACGCGCTCTCAAACTTGTTTTGACTCGTTTAGTTTACTAACTGCGATTCGTTTGGTCCGGTGCGGCGGCGCGGCGAAACTCTGCTGCTCTGCACACTCTCCGTCTCGCTCTAGCATCGTTCAGTAAATTTCAAATTTTGACAACTAGCAAACCTTCGGCTTCGGCCAAACCTTCGGCAAATTTTTGGCCGAAGCCGAAGACTTGGCCGAAGGTGCTTTTTTGGCCGAAGGTGGCCGAAGCCGAAGCCGAAGCCGAAGCTTCGGTCGGACACTAAATATTATATATCTCCTCCAGTTTGGACCAAGGGCGTCAGATAGACGTACTTTATTTCGACTTCCGGAAGGCGTTTGATAAGGTTAAAAATGACACGTTGCTGATAAAACTTAGCTAAATAGGTTTGGCACCATCTCTCCTCCGTTTCTTTGCAGACAATCTACGCGACCAGCAATTCGTTAGGCTCGTTATGTACGAATCAGGCACCTACCACACGCGTTCCGGAGTAAGTCAGGGCTGTATTTTGGGGTCTTTCCAATCATGGTAAACTAGCTGTGCCCCGCGGTTTCACCCGCATAAGTTTCGATCCCGTGGGAATATCGGGATAAAAACTATCCTATGTCCTTTTCCGGGACTTAAACTATTTCTATACCAAATTTCATCTAAATCGGTTCAGTGGTTTAGGCGTGAAGAGGTAACAAACATATAAACACACACACACACACACACTCACAAACTTTCGCCTTTATAATATTAGTGTGATGATCTTCCCGAAGTTCTTCGTCATGCAAGATGTCTTATATGCTGATGACTTGAAATTGTATCTCGAAATAAACTCCGAGCGTGATTGTTTAACAATGCATCAAGACATAGATGCGATATACAAGTGGAGCTTAATCATGAAAGGAGATCCGCCAAATCCCATACAAAAAAACCCCAGGCCCGACACAAAAGAAATGTATCTTAGATTTCAGAGTAATAATAGTAGAAATATTGTAAAGTATCGCTATTGCCAAATTCGGTGGCTAACATAGTTTTTTTGCCCGGTGAATGTAAAAATTACGCTTTTAAGGAAAAACTTCATCTTAATAACATAAGTTGGTTTTTCCTTAAAAGTGTGATACATATGAATGTATGTGGTGTATATACTCTTTATTATACATAATATATGCATATATATTATATTTTGCAGTTATATTTTTATAGAAAACCTGAAGTCTGACGATAACCTGTTTATTTGGAGATTTTCTTCCCTTGCACATAGGGTTCGACCACATAACACGGAGTGATGTTATTAATCGAAATAGAGTTTTAACTAACCACATATTCGGAAACGACGCATCGCCAAAATTATATGCGATGTTACTTTTTTATCTGTAGAAAAAAGTTTAAACTTTTTGTTCCAAAGATTGAGCTACAGCTTGCATAAATACCGCAATTTAATAAATCCATTTTTGATTGTTTGTGTCACATCTTAGACGCAACAGGATTACAGGACCATACGCTGCTACAACTACAGACACGGACAGTATGAAGCAACTACTGCAAAACCATGACGCTATTGAAAACAACGCGTTTCATTATTTCTTTGAACAAGGAGATGTTTTCATCTTAGACAGGGGGTTTCGTGATGCAATAACTTCATTGAAGGAGCACGGTTATGTTGCTTTCTTACCACCCTCTAAACAACGAGGTGAAACTCAGCTCACTACAGAAGAGTCCAATAAGTCACGACTAATAACCTTGTGTCGTTGGGTCGTAGATACCGTAAATGGGAAGTTCAAAAATAGTTTCAAAATCTTCCTCCACAAAATGTTCAATAACGCCCTTTTTTTGTGCATGGGAAATCATCAAATGACCCCTCCCGCTCTGGGTGGAGCGGAAGGGAGTGTCAGACTCTTACTGACTAAAACCCATCCGTGTTCCTTCCTTAGCCCTTTATGTTCCGGGGTAGCGGTAACCCTTTCGGACAATCCCGCACCCCCGGCAGGCTTCGGCCCTGGCAGGCCCCTTCCTTTTTGCTGACATCTCTTTGAGGCGCACGTGGAACACGTCCGCGCCCCTCGGCACGGGCCTGGTCCTGCTCGGACGGTGAGCTACCCATTACTCTCCATCCGCAGGCCCGCGCCTACGGTGGCCGGGAGTCGTCACGCGGCTCCCGACGCCCGGAGCGTCTCCCGCGGCGGCTGGGACGTGAGGCTCTCTCCCTCAGCCATCCCGCCACCTCCTTCGCTAGCATGACTGTTTCGCAGAAGGAGGTGACTGCCTCCCACTCCCTCTCGCCCCGGACCATGGCTTGAACCAGGGAGGGCCGGACGCGAGAGGTCACCGCCGCTGCCGATCGCCTCTACGAGGGCACGGCGGTGCTCCGCCCATGCGGGGCAGACCTCCACCGTATGCTCCACCGTGTCCTCTGGGCGATCCTCGCAATGGTGACACCCGGTTCAATAACGCCCTGGTAAATACTTTTACAGATTTTAAAATAGCAGCGGCCTTAATAAACCGTTTTCTGGAGCCTTATGAAGACAGTAAGCTATATACAAATGATTTTATTGCATCCATAAACCGCAACTTACATAAACCGAATCTTTTGGCAGCGTATGTTCTACAAAACAAAATAATTTACAAAGAGCAACATTTACCAGGCTGGACGCAAACAATCCACAAGTATCAGATTTTCCGGAGCTGACGTATGAGGAACTCGTAAAATTCGCCATAGGCACGTACCATCTGAAAATCGCACGATCATACTGCAGCGAACACACGAAAAGAACTGGCGTCTATGAGATCGAGTTGTATCTATAGACACTCTGAACAAATCGACGTAGTAAACGATGAAGTCGCTAGGTCGCAGTCGCAATCAACAATGTCCTGATTCGCTGCAGAATAAATTCACGCCACGTAAGATCAAAAACGTACTACACCTATTTATTATTTAACACTGCGGTTTCTGGAATTGACGCAATTAAAGAACATTACTGTTCTTGTTATCCTGATAAAAGAACACTTGGAAGTTGCGCCCATATAATAAGTGTTATGTATTATCTGGGTTGGGCTAGAAACAATGAACATGATCAGCTGGACCACCCAGCTATAGGTTTAGATTATATAGGATTAGATTTGGATGACTGAAGTACTTGACTAAGACAACTCTTGTAAGTGTAACAATGTATAAACGAAACTTAATAAAATATACATATATCTAACTGAAATGCCATGGTGTTATTGTAATCTATATACTTCTATAAATACAAGGTTTCAAACGAAAAAAGCACACACCTCTAGCTATTCTAAATATACATACATAAGCGAAAACTATGAGGCAAGTATTGCCCTTTTATATAAATAATGTACATAAGTATGCCACACATAAAAATATATACTCAGGTTTTCAATAATAATTAAGCTAAGAACACAGAAAGATGCAGATTTTTCTTAAAAGTATAATTTTTACATCTAGTGTTTATGAAACTTTACCAGGCAAAAAAACCATGTTAGCCACCGAATTTGGAAATAGCGATTCAATACAATATTTCTACTATTATTACTCTGAAATCTGAGATACATTTCTTTTGCGCCGGGCCTGGGGCAATTTTGGCGGATCTCCTTTAATCATGTAATGACATTCGGTCGAATGCGGCACCCAGTTAATTATGAATATAACTTAAATAACAATACCATCATGAAAACAACGTCCATGAAAGGTCTCTAAGTCACATTCAACCGAGAGTTCGCCTTCCACGACCATGTCACCACGGTAGCTAAGAAATCCTACCAAAGTTTGGGTTTTGTTCTGCGTAATTGCCGCGATTTTCGCACCACACTGCCATCAACATTATATTCAATGCACTCGTACGGAGCAAATTTGAATCAAGCTCCTGCCTGTGGAATCTACCTAACCTAAGTACCTACACGCTTTTATTTTATTGGAACGGGTACACAAAGCGTTCTCTGAGAGTAATTCAAGAAAGTGGTGTTAATTATTTGTTTTTATTTAGTTTGAACCTGAACTTTATATTTTTACATTTTCTTTTGTATGTGTCTGTCTGTAATTACTGTAATTGGGATTTAACCATGTTTTAAACTAAAAAAAGTCGGTTAAAAATGGAATTGATCAGTAGTTCCGAAGATTACCTACCCCCTACAAAAGAACCCAAAAACGTATCTTTTTATAATATTAAGTACTTAGGTACATATTATGGACAACTTGTGGGATTTGCAAAGGAGCACTCGAGAAGTCGAGAGCAGGATTATACACATTTATTCTATTCCAATTATATCTACTCTCTACACTTAGTTTCTATTAGATAAGTGCCAGTAAAATTATCCCTGTTACCGAGTGCAAGTTTATACCTCACTCTGAGATCAAAGTAGTTTAAGATAAACTACTACAAACACAAGTTTATTAATCAATGACAATGGTGACAAGTGGTGAGTCGCCACTCGAACACGTGGCCCAAATCTTACGCACATGAACTAACTTGTGTGCCGACCCCCTCGGGGACACAACTTTGATTATACCTTAATTACTGATGCTACCTTATGTCCCAGTAACCTAAACGAGCATCGTAAACTTTTCAACGTTACGATAGCCGTCCAATAAATAGAACACTGTGAAGAATATAACATTTTCAAAGTGATTTTTATCTATTGTGACGTTGATTGATAGGTAATCGAGAATTCATTAAACGTGCACCGGAAAATAGCTATGGCTGTGAAAATTGAAATGACCGTCAAGTTCGGCAAGCTCTGGTGACGGAGGTGACAGCGCTGATGTCACGAGGAGACCACTCTCCTAGAGCAATATTAGTCATGGGGACCTTACAACGATTGGAAAGGTAAACGTCAATTCAACTCTTTGATCACAGACGTCACAAGTGTTTTTTTTGCATGTCTGGCTCTGTTGCTTGGTAACCCCGCGTTCTCGCCTAATTGGGCGATTGTAGCCAAGCCCGAAGGGTAAGTTCGATAAGTTTGTATGGGCTCCCGAGTACCTACACATCAATCAGGTATACAGTTATCTATACAATCCCAAAATATATTTTTTTTACAATATTTGTCTGTCTGTCTGTTTGTTACGGCTAATCTCTGAAACAGCTGGACCGACTTTGACGGGACTTTCACTGCCAGATAGCTGATGTAATAAAGAGTAACTTAGGCTATGTTTATTTTCCTCCCCTGTAAAATTAACTACCCCTTTTCACCCCGTTAGGGGTAGATTTTCGAAAAACTCTGATACACGTTATTATTTGTTTTTGGTCTTAAGTGTAAATACTGAGTTTCGAGTTAATCGGACCGCGCGTTAAAATTCTTCCATACAAACTTTGACACCTCCCAATCCCCCTTCAGGGGGTAGTTTCGAAAAACAAAAAATGCCAAACTTCATAATTTACTTAAGGTCCGACTGCGCCAAATTTGCCAAAGATGTAAACAGCAATGGCCGCTCGAAATTCAATAAAATCGATAGAATATTCATTTATTTGGTGGTTATAATAATATTAATGAATCCTTGTACATTCCACCATTTTGGCATGCAAACATTGATGCAGTTCATCATCAAACATACAAAATTGATACATAACTAAAATTTATCGGCGAGAAAATCTGATACGGAGTAGTAACATTTAGTTAATAGAAGTACAGTTAGTTTCTTTTTGAAACTTGTTACTGGTTCCTCTTTTATGGAATTAGGAATGTGGTTAAAAATAGCCGGTGCCATACCAAAAACACTTTTCCTCAACAAAGCAGCCCTACATATATCCGCCTGTGCGTAACGAGTTTTGATATTGAGATCGCAAAGTTACATCTCGGTATCTGCTTTCCGATAAAGTTAAAAATAGATGTTTATCAAAAAGAGCAATTTCTATAATGTAAAGACTTAAAGATTGGAACACAGCTATCAGAACTTTCAACCCAAATATTGCTCGCAGGCATCGTTTTTGGACTTTGAAAATGCTCTCTTTCGGTACAATTGCCCCAATATGTAATACCAAACCTTAAAATGGAAACGACAAGACTATGATACGCTAGTAATACTGTTTTGATATTAACTTTTTTTTTAAAGATTATATAAAGTGCATATGCAGATGCGCTAAGTTTTTAACAGATTGCTTCTGCCTGTGCCTTCCATGTCAGTTGACTGTCAATTAAAATTCCTAGAAATTTTGTAATATCTACTCTGTCCATAATTTGACTATTATAATTAATATTTAGACAAGAGTGTTTAAGTAATGTTAGACCTCTCTCACTAAAGAGAAAACTCATGGACATGTGCATCCTTCCTACCCTCACCTATGGAGCGCAGACATGGTCACTTACTAATCGTCAAAAGTCCGAACTCGGGGTCTGTCAGCGAGCAATGAAGCGCAGTATCCTTGGAGTTAAAACTTACTGATCGTATAAGGAACTCGATACTGCGTTCTAAAACTCAAATTGCCGATGTAGGCCACACGGCTGCCAAGCTAAAATGGAACTGGGCTGGTCACATCTGTCGCATGCCGGAGTAGCTATGGGCTAAAATAACCACACAATGGGTACCAAACAGCAGCAAACGGCAACGCGGCAGGCCCAGAATGAGATGGCGGGACGAACTCGACTCTTTCGACAAAGATTGGCGTGTAACAGCACTGGATAGGGATAAGTGGAAGAAGGGAAGGGAAGCCTTTGCCCTGCAGTGGGACAGAAATGGCTGATAATAATAATAAATAGTTTTCGTCTAAATCTTCGAGCTAACTAGAAGAAAACAAACATTATTTAAAATAAAAATACTGTTGTTTATCGATTTTATTCGATTTCGAGCGGTCATTGTTGTTTACATCTTTGGCTATTTTGGAGCGGTCGGACTTTAGATAAGTATTCGTGCCAAGTTTCAAAATTGCTTTACGTTCGTATTCTCTATAGATTACCGCAAATTGTAAAAAGACGAACCAAAAGATAGAATATAGCAGATATTGCAGAGAGAGGTTACAGGATTAAACTTTTAAATGATTATCATTGCACTATGTATACCTGTAAGGAGCTAAGCTGTCAATTTTTACATTTATAAGAACGGCTATTTTAGTCAACTTTCAACAAAGCAAATATCTTGACGGTTTGACGACTGCTTCGCAAACTTTAGGTTGTAAGTTCGATTCCCAAGTAGAGGAGGATAGAAAGATAGCTTTATTATGTAGATTCACCAAAAAAGTATAAGTATAGATAGAGGAATATGAAAAAAATCACGCAAATAGGGCAGACGTTGAATATATGATGATGAAAATTCCTAAAAGGTATGAAATTATTTATGGACGGTCCTGATGACAGCCTCCAATCTGTGAAGAGTTACCAGCAAAAGAGATAAACATACTAATAATAAAATAAATAACCCCATCGCCGTATCTCTACGTTGACGTCGTGGTGGGGCTTGCGCGCTCCGAACTCTAAGCCTATGAAAGAAGAGTTTACTTTGCCGGAACAGGTCTAGGGTAAGGAGCCAGACCAAGAGAGATACAGGAACCCGCAGGGCAGTATGTGGCGAGCTGTTGGGCAGTAGCGACCCCACGGACCCTATCTCCCGGGAGAAGTCTTGTTCCTCACTTCTGGCTTGCCTTTATTGGCCGGCTGGAGTGAACAATGACGAGGAACAGAGCTCCTACCTCATTCTTGCCTTTATTGGCTTGAGTGGAGATTCGCAAGAGCAAACGTGCTCGGAGGAAGGAAGTATTCCAGTAAGATGCTGGTAGGGATCTTGACCGTACTTCCGGGATTGTCCTGATAGCCGTGGAATACCTCTCCACTCCTCATAAGCACCTCAGGACATGTTGCCCCCTTGTCGCTACGTCACTATGTGCAAGCGACCGTTTCCGGGGGCCCATTATTGAGTGTGCAAGTCACCCCCTGCTATTTTATCCGAGTGTAATATGTATATAAAACATTGATTAGGCAGGGGTCATAGTTCTTCCATAGTTTATGGTAACCAGTCTACTTTAGCCACGCAAACCCATAGCCCAACTTTTTATTTTTCCATATCCGGCAATAGTCCTACACCAACCGGGGGTTGTCCTTGGGTGCACTTGCATAGTGCATACAGGGAGAATCGTCTGTTGGTGCCACATTTCATTATTTCCTAAGGGGCCTCTGCGGGTTGGCTTCGGCCCCTCGTACGCCTTCCAAAGGACCGGGACCCCATGGTTCCGAGATATGTAAAGTCACAAAAATAAATAATGACTTAGCACACGAGGTTGTTGACATGTGGAATTTGAGCTCAGCTGTCATTGTGCCGATAGTCGTATCAGCCAATGGCCTGATGGCCAAAAGCCTCAATCAACATGTCTCGAAGCTCTCGTTAGACGGTTGGATCAAGGACCTGATTTAGAAGGTAGTACTCCTTATACGGCTCGCATTATGAGGTGGTTCCTGTCTCTGGAGCCCTAACCACCGGTAGCTTGGACCCTGCTCCCGATACCGGCGGAATACTATTTTTTATATATTTGAAAATGTTTTTATTATGCTTTTTATAAAAATATTTAGAAATGTATTTAATAAGTAAATCAATAAACGAAATAAATAAAAATCTTTACTTACTAAGAAGATGGCTTTCTCTTGCGAGTGGCGCTGGCTGCCGCGTGCAGGGGAGCCGGCGGGACACCCTGCGATGCCTCGCAGCCCGACATATCATAACTCTCCGAGCTGCGGCAAAATGAAAACCACACGGGTTAATAAGTCAGCGGAGACGAGTAGCTATGCTTCGTACACAGGAGCTCACCTGCTTGCACCCGGCGGCGCCGGCGCCGGCGACTCGCGGTGACCGCGACCACTCCCAAGTAAACTCTCAATGTCATCCAAACCTAAACCTATCGACATCTCCGATTGTTTATCTGTTTTAGGGTGCGTTTGTTGTTCAAAGAAAGATGCTTGTCATACGGGTCAACAAGCAAGTAAAATCTTTCGTCGATCCAAAAGACTTCATCCATGCTCGACGATAATAACATAAGATATACAAAGTACAAAGAACACGAGTGTATATCGCCACAGTTGGTCGCAGACTGCGCCTGTTCGCGCGCCCACTCCAGGGGCGATGGTTCCGACACAGGAGCTCGCAAGGTGCGCGCCTGCCTACTTCCCGCTACGAATACTAACTTTTTGTGTGGATATTATCAAGCAAAAGTTGCCGATATGTTTGGAGACTTATTTTTATGGAAATATGTAGGTACCTACCTGTGATTTATCAATACCTACCTTATTAGTTGAGTTTACAACACAACACTCACATGACTTTCAGTATCTACTAGAACTATTGATTCACTGAATAAAAGATTAAAAAAACGATCTTATTCTTCACAATATGATTCGTTCTTAGGGTCACAACTCATGTTTAAAGATTGTACACTGACTACCTACCACTATACACTTAGGTAATAGGTAATACGGGCTGGTGTCCGCAACTCCACGTCCATGCGCGTATTTTGCGTACGGACACTAGACACTTACTGTTATGCTGGTAAAGGTACGAAATCAAAACATGCACCAATTGACACATGTTTTAATTTCATGCGTTTTACGTCGAAAATAACAGACATTCCGTCTTTTACAATACCTTTAATATAAAAGCAACACCCCAAGCTGCGCGCCGTCGGAAATGTAATATTTAGATGGAGCCCGTCTCTATCGGGAACGTTCTGATGTAAAGTATGACAGTCAGTTACTTACTAGCTTATTTCAATTTCCAAGATAATATTAACATAATATGTAAGCAATCAGTCTTGAAAACATAATAATATGTACAAGAAACAAAAAGGGGCCAAGTGCGTGTCGGACTCGCACACGAAAGGTTCCGTACCACAAGCAAACAACGCCGAACATAACACGTTTCATGTATGGACCCCCTTTAATTTTTAACTTTATTTTATTATTTGTTGTTATAGCGGCAATAGAAATACACAATCTGTACAATTTCAACTGACTACCAATTACTGTTCATGAGATACAGCCCGCTGAGAGACAGACGGACGGACGGACAGCAAAGGCTTAGTAATAGGGTCCTGTTGGCACCATTTGGGTACGAATCCTAACAAAGGATTAGAGAATCACAGATTCACAGGGCATAAAACAATTCGTCAGCATCTCTGTTGTTTCTTTTTCGCAAACTATGGTTAAATGAAGGCGGAGGGGGTGCTAAATTTTATAGGGGAAAATACGATATTTGTTGCCAGTCGGCTAAAGGCTAATCCAACTTCTCCATTCCTGTCTCTTTCTGGTAGTAGGTATCCACAAGACTTACTATTGTGAAGTTTTTCTCTTGCGCGGGTCATGGTGGTGCTGGTGCGTGGACTGCTGCATGGGCGGCGGGTGCTGCGCGTGCGCTAGCGTGGCAGGTGGGTCAGCGCACGCGCCGCCGCCGCCGCCACCGCCGCCCGCTGTCAGCTCGTACGCCGGCGCCGCGCTCGCGCTCGCCCTGCAGAAAAACATGTCAGTCATCTATCAATCACACACTATAGGCTGCACGAAAGCGAGAAGCACAGAACCAGTCCAAGTGGCGGTGCTTGGGGAAGGCCTATATCCAGCAACGGACATCTTTCGGTTGATATGACGATAATGATGAAACAATATTTTTGGTTTCCAAGTCCTAACGCGGTGATACGTCTGTAAACAGAACATGATACCACGCCTGTTCTCGCCGAAGGGCTAGGCAATCGAGACTCCGGGTTGTAACTGATGATCCTGATGGAGAAACCCATTAACAGTCTGCCCGAACAGGAGCTCATCCTCAGCAGTAGCACTTGCGAGCACTTACACTAATGAGCCTAGATATTCATATTTATTACTAGCTGTGCCCTGCGGTTTCACCCGCGTAAATGTCGATCCCGTGGGAATATCGGGATAAAAAGTAGCCTATATGTTAATCCAGGATATCGGCTACCTCCATAGAAAATTTTATCAAAATTGGTCCAGCCGGTTGAGCGTGAAGAAGTAAAAAACATATAAACACACACACACACACACACACTCACGCTCACAATTTTCGTCTTTATAATATTAGTGTGATACAAGGTGTTTCAAAATTAACCCAACAAACTGTAAGGTGTTTTAGAGCATCGAACTGAACAACTTTCACTATGGGACCAACTCTAAAATCATGAAAAATATATCAGCTGTTTAATACAAATGTTCAATACCTACTTGATCAAAATATATGAAACAGCTGATTTTTTTCGCAGGTCGATCGATCAGGTTAAGCTACGCTTGCCGCGATTCGTGGATCATCTTTACATACCGAGACCCCTCCGTGCCTCGGAAAGCACGTTAAGCCGTTGGTCCCGGCTGTCATTCGTGGATCTATGACAGTCGATACGGGTCGAGCCGAAAGCCCGAAAGTCTGACAAAAAGTCTTACCAAGGGGTATCGTATTATACCCAGTAACTAAGTTGTGGATGTCAGATAAGTAGGCAGTCGCTCCATGTAAAAAAATACTGATAAGCCCTCAGCTGCATCCGGTTAGACTGGAGGCCGACCCCAACATATTTGGGAAACGGCTAGGCAGATGATGAACTAAGTAAGTTCATCCAGTTGCCCCCCACGATGTAGAATTATGACTGGTGAAGGTAGTGGAAATCCCCGGGTTGCACGAAGTACACGAGCATTCGTTGTGGCGACGTTAGGGAGAGCGTATGCCCAGCTGAAGACCACTTTCGGCCAAATGATTATGACGATGATTCATCAAGTAGATATACTCGCAAATGGTGCAAGAACAGCCTTATGTCAACCCAAGCGATTTGCAATCCTCCGTCTCTGAACATATCAGATGAATACGACGCAAACAACAATTCAACTACATTTTTGTTAATGGCCACTGCAGACCCACCGTATCCCTGGCCGTACCCTCGGCGGTACAATTAAACGATACCACCAGGTAATAGTGTTGTATCACTAGTTAAAACCCAGGCACAAAAGCTCACGATTCGTTTGTGCCTGCAACAGCTACTTAAGGCGAATGGTTACGCCAAACTTCAAAGTAGACCTCTCTTTGAAGGCCTACTTCTCCCAAATGGATAGCCCAAATATATTAAAAAAAATATATGATAATATGTGACATATGTTTACAAACATAATTTAAGTTTGATTTTTTTAATATTACTGTTAGTTTTAACAATAAAAAATCATATCCATCCTCTTATTTTACGCAAGAATTTTCTTTCTACTTCCAAACGCCTGAAGCGATTTTGATGATTCTTTCACCAAATTATAGCAAATTTAATGGTTTATAAAAATTAAGTTTGTTTTTTTTAATAATTATTATTTAAGTGGGAAAAAATCAGTAACACCATGGTTTTACCTATACGGGCGCGGGCAGCAGCCGCCCGGTCAGTCTCGCTGTAGCGTTCGCACGGGGAGGTTGTGTCGCATGTCGGCTCGCTCCGATCTGCATTTTTGTAGCAAAGACTAAATAGCGCAGATAGTACACTCGGACTGTTCGTTTACGCTTGGACGTTGATAGTATTAGTAGTAGTGATAGTTTGTTTGCGAGTGGACGATATATTATTGTCTATTGAATACTAATATAATAATAATATCAATAAAACACGTTTATTCACATATACAAACTATAAAAAATACAATTACAAAAAAAAATAATTAAAACTAACTTATGACTAATACCGCTCTTAACAGTGGTAGTTTTTAGGGTTCCGTACCCAAAGGGTAAAAACGGGACCTTATTACTAAGAGTCCTCTCTCCGTCTGTCTGTCTGTCACCAGGCTGTATCTCACGAACCGTGATAGCCAGAAGAAGGGTTATGTTTTTCGAGAGTATATAATATACAGGGTGAATTTTTCAAGTGGGCGTGGATGGCCAAATTCTATACTATGAGGAATAGCGAAAAATACTCAAAGGAGTCGCGGGCTCGATTTTGATGAAAACTAAAACTGAATCATTGGATTTTTGAAAAATCAATATTTCTAGCCAGGAATCGAACCTGTTGATTTTGAAAAAAAAACACACACTGTATTATTACACCATTCGATAGTGTCCCTAATAAGGATCAAATTCTGGGAAGTAAATACGGCAAACTTAAGGAAAATGTTGAATCTTAATAAACTGCTTCTTATTTTAAAGTATTCATACCTCGATTACGTACCTTGTTCGAAATGATGCTCAATATTTTTATTTTACTAACACACCCGCAGCGCAGTCACCTTCACAACATTATGTTCCAAATTCAAATTTCTTTTACGATCTTTGGAAAATATTCTAATGGAATCACTAATATTGTAATGCTGAATGGCAGTACAATCCTTGAGACGTCGAATCCAGCTATGTATTGAAAACAATGGTCGCGTCAGGACACGTGACCGTCAGGAGAGATTTCACAGGGGAGAACTACTACTCCTAACTACTAAGTATCCCCCTCTCTTTCTACGGCGGCGCCAACCGAAGTGAACCAAGTGACACACGACAATGGATGGATGGATGGATGGATGGATGGATGGGTGTGGGTGTGGGTGTGGATGTGGGTGTGGGTGTGGGTGTGGGGTGTGTGTGTGGATGTGGGTGTGAGTATGGGTGTGGGTATGGGTGTGGGTGTGGGTGTGTGTGTGGCTGTGGGTGTGGGCGTGTGTGTGGGTGTGGGTGTGGGGGTGTGTGTGGGTGTGTGTGTGGGTGTGGATGTACGGATGGATGGATGGACAGCTGATGGCTCGACCGTCTGTATAGTACCTACACTGCTGTGTATTCGTAAAATTCGTGTATACTCGTATAGTGTTTAAAATATGGAAATTGAACAAAGTGCATCTATTAATGAAAAAAGTGACGCAGAAATAGTGAAAAAAATGAGTTATATTAATTCGATTAATAATTGATTTATTTCAACGTTAATATTCAAGTTTTCACTTCTGCCGGCACTCCCGGAGTGCTACCCGCCTTTTTTTTTCTCATAACCTATCGAGTGGGGTATCAAAATAAAAGGTTTTAAAAGGTGATTACAAAAATATATACAATTTATAATATGGTAAAAACTAATTCAAAGTGACAAATCGTAAAAAACACCTACCAAGAACTAAATCGTCAGCGAAATCTTTCACATTTGTAAACTAAAAAGCAGGAAATAAAAAAATTACAAAACCCGACTGCAACCTTATACTAAAACTAACTGAAAAGCTAAAAACAAGCCCATTTTAAATTAAATAAAAGTTGGAAGCAGGCGGGACCCATTTGAGTTTGTAACTATAATAATGGTATTCTTCTGGCAATCACGGTTCGTGAGATACAGCCCGGTGACAGACAGACAGACGGACAGAGGAGTCTTAGTAATAAGGTCCCGTTTTTACCCTTTGGGTACGGAACCCTAAAAACTACCACTGTTAAAAGCGGTATTAGTCATAAGTAAGTTTTTTTTTTTCATAATTGTATTTTTTTATAATCTGTATACGTGAAAAAACGAACTGTATACTGAATAAACGTTTTTTATTGATATTATTATTATTTTTTATTTGTCTCTAAGAAAGCAGTATTTTTACTGTAAGTACAATAGCATTCATACTCACAACATAAATATTGTACGTATTCTCGATCCATCTACACTCAGTAAGTAGGTAGCATCATAAAACTGCCTAAGACAAAATGCATCCCACGCCGCATCTGCATGCGCTACGTACGAGTACGACACTCTTTGACATTGGGGAGGTAAGCGGGCGCGCGGGGTGAGGCACTGGGTTCGCCTATGCTCCGCCCAAACGCTCAAGGACATTCGAGGCTATAATCGCCTTAAGTGACGTCACCGACTCAATCTTGAGTTAGTGTAACTACTGTAGGTTTTAATAAAATACTAGCTGACCCGGCGAACTTCACACCACCTCAGAATCAATGGGAACGTATGTATGAGAAAATTAATTATCTTCATTGTTATTTTTTCTTGATTTTTTATCATGTTGTTATTCTGCTATTCGGGGCAGAGACTACTCCAACAAATCAGAGATCATAAAAATCGGTCCAGCCGTTCTTGAGTTAGAAATGGTGTAACTAACCCGACTTTGTCTTATATTTATACTAGCTGACCCAGCGAACTTTGTACCGCCTCAGAATAAACAAATGTTGTGTTATTAATTTTTTTTTTTGTGAATATTTCTCATATTTTAAAAGGTATTCTGCTATTCGGGGCGGAGACAAATCCAACAAATCAAAGATCATAAAAATCGGTCCAACCGTTCTCGATTTATAAATGTTGTAAATAACCCGACTTTATTTTAATATAATAGATAGAAGATAGACATAATACATATAGATTACCAAACATAGAAGGCCATGTCTGCTTGGAGTTCAGATCAATCAATTGTTCAATGCGAGTATTGAATCTGCCTTGTTTATGTTATGAATGTTATGATAAACTAGCTAAGTATGCCCTCGACTCTGCGTGTATGGACTTATACTAAACCGTAGCCAGAAAACATACCCACGAAGTAAAAAAATTATGTATTAATCAAATTAGTGATTCTCCAGTTATATGTAGATAAAAGTTCAGCACCCTAATTGCGTAACACACTATCTATCCCAGTCTGAATCATTTTGAAGGATATTGCTAATCCATTGCTTCATATGTTTGAATAATTTGCCTGTACAACAACGCAATGAATGTTGTTGAACTGTCAAAATGAAAACCATTGCTACTGATAGTCTGTTACGCAATTACCCCGCTGTTGTATAAAACGCAAGGAAGCAATGCATACAGATTGGACACACAGCTGCTTATCGAATGAAACAGAGAAGCATAAAAAATGAACAGGTTAACCTCATTGGTAAGAGCACGAATGATGGTCGCAGACTTAGAGCTTATACTATTATTCTGTGCTTAGAATGGCGCCGGCGGCTGGTTCCGCATAGTTGCAGCACACCGCGTGCAGTGGAAGTGGTCTCCGTTAATCGTTTATTACCGCGGCGAAGCGGACGCAGCGTGACTCGCTAGTGCGCCCGCGCAACCTTGACATTGCCGAGCTGAAGCGCACACACACATACATCGTAGATAAATAATAGATCAACACACGTGTACTGTGCGGCCAATAATAATTATAGGTAGAACATACATATTATTACGTTCACCGCGATCTGCGGCGGCTCTCTATGTAAACTAGCACGTGAAATAAAACAGCTCTTAGTCACGTGACTTGCTTTTCCGGCAATATTACCCTCAGCTTCACAACGGAGCTCTCATTAGTATTTAATTATATGTACTTTAGGCGTATTCGGTTTTAAGTGGTTATTAAATTAAACATGTACCTTAGTAATGTAACCCATCTATTTGTTTGACGTAAACAAACAACACTGTGATATAACGATGACTTGATGAGTGCGTGTGACGCGAACAGCTAGCCACAGACACCTAATCTATTCGACGTAGGCGCGCATTTCGATGTGTGTTACTACGAGAGTATGAGATAA
The DNA here is from genome assembly GCA_945859645.1 of Amphipoea oculea. NCBI lineage: Eukaryota > Metazoa > Arthropoda > Insecta > Lepidoptera > Noctuidae > Amphipoea > Amphipoea oculea. The sequence goes on along the minus strand of OX243861.1, from coordinate 33,251,462 downwards.
GGAGTGCAGTGTGCGGCATTTTCCGGAGGTCACAGAGAAACACCGAAGATGTCGGTAGGCGCCACTGCACAGCAAGTGCAGAAGTGTCACGCCTAGCAACTAGCGATAAGAAATACACAACCATCACACAGATATGGCAGTTTTGTATCGCCCACGTCTCATGCAGCTAAGTTTTGTATCGCCCACGTCTCATGCAGCTAAGTTTTATATCGCCCACGTCTCACGCAGCTAAGTTTCTTGAAGTAGATTTTCTGCCTGCAGTTTTGTATAAACGTGGACTAGAACTGCGCCGGCGCAGGCCCCCCCGGCCTGCGCCGGCGCAGTTCTAGTCCACGTTTTTGCGCAACCGCACGTTATCCCACCGGAACTGCTTGGATTCCGCGAACCACGCAGTAGTGGTTATCGCCAAACATTTCACGAAGGTCACTACACTACATATCTTTATAATTTACGGTTTTCGGATGTTTCCTTTACTTGTGCTATATGAAATTGCTTCTTGCCAAATTTCATGATTCTAAGTCAACGGGAAGAACCCTATAGGTTTTGATTCCCTTGCGAGTGTCAAAACATGCGGCATAAACGGAACATAAACGCCCGTATCTTTTGATTGCGTCGACTTAGAAGTTCGATTTTTTCACTACTTTAAGGTATTTCAGCCCTGAGTTTTTGATATTAATTTCAACTTGGTAACTCCACGAGTTCCTGAGAAAAAGGGTCTTGACAGACGGACAACGCAGTGATCTTATAGGGTTCCGTTTTTCCTTTTTAGATAAGGAACCCTAAAACAGATGGGTAAACTGGGAGTTTTTGGGTCGGGCAAAGAAGACCCACAAATAAGTATCTACTTATTGGCAACCGGGCACAAATCGAGACTCCGAGGTTCTTTAGACAAATTCCTAACGGAAGAACCCAACAGTCGCGCTTGCGACCACTGGACCGGCCAGTCCCGCAGGCGGATTGTGATGACGTGATAGTATTCAATACATATTTCCATGAGTTCAAGCGTGTTTCCTTAAGATACCATGACTTCGTATTTCCATTGAGTTGTAGGTACCTAATCCCAAAAATACGGTCACGTGAGCGACGCCGCGAGCACAACTTGGTTTGAATATGCGTTTTCAGAATTTGGAACATAATGATAATTCCTTGACAAGTTGGCGTAGTACTACGTCACTACCTATTCCACAATGAATTACATTAAGTATATTGTATGTATTCGACCTCGAATGTGGCGGGATCAAACCCGCGGGACATTGTACGTGAAAGTGAAAGCCTACAAGTTGTGTTTGACAAACACATACCAAGCCCCGATTTCAACGGAATTTGCTAATTCTGTTGAGCTTTCACTGAAACATTTTCAATACCGAGAACTTTATCCGGTTATATAATGGCCGCTGAGTCAGATGGCGACACGCCGGCTGCGCTGCTCGATGGACTGTCAGCTTCAGCATTTTATTTTATTTATTCGGGAAAATAAACGGTTATACATTAAAATCTTATACTAAGTTATAAATACACAAGAATTATAAATGTAGAACCTACGACATTTTCCACAAAATACTAAAAGTTATATCTAACAGTGCGCTATTCTAAGCTGTTAGAACAGAAAAGTAGTTACATCGACAGGCATGCAAACAACAGAGACAGAGAGAGGGAGAGAGAATGAGTTAATATTAAACTAAACTAATCATTCAAATCTAAATCATTTTGTGGATAAGACTTCTAAATTTTTGAGCTGAGACAGAACGTAAGTCGGTGTCTTCAAAGATCTTGTTGTATTGATTGGTATTATAGTATCTACTAATTGAAAGCGAACGGTGAAGCTGACAGCACTAAGCATACGACAGGACTTATGGAAGGCAATTGGCAACGATTTTACATGCATACAGCATAATCAGCCTATAATGGTCCTACTGCTGGGACACACCTACCACACGGGCGCAGTGCGGTTTGGTAAATGTCAGATTTCTTGAAAATTTTTGGTTCTAAAATATGCCGTTTCCTCAGGATGTTTTCCTTCACCGTTTTAGGAGCAGTGCTGATGAAATAATTCATATTTTTGTTCGTAGTTATGGAACTTATATCTACCAGTGTATTGTAGGCATGGGCCTACAATATGCTTACCTACTTATATTTTATTCTTATTAGTTCAAACAAAGGAAGGTAGGTACAGAAAAATAACTACCGGCTACACCTGCATGCTAAGCCCTAACCTAAGGCATGACAATGGCCCAAGAAGATGATGCTCATACATCTTCACTATTCATAGTTTGTACATTCAAGCTTTGTCAGATTCAAGTCATTCAATTCGACCTTTTTAAAGGATATCGCACCTTCGGTGCAACAAAGTCACAACAGCTCATTTTTTAATTTTACAGGAGAGGACTTTTAAAAGTATGGGCATGGTTCAGAGACAATTTGGCATACTTACCTCAATTTTGCAGTTTTGGCTATTTGTGACTTTGTTGCACCGAAGGTGCGATATGTGCAGCTAAATAAATCTTCTCCAATTGTACAACTTAGATCCAATATTTAAAAAGAAACAGTAGTTTTAGACTAGACACACAGGTAATACATCGATTAGAAGCAGACGAACAATAAAAAAACCGGTCAAGTGCGAGTCGGACTCACGCACCGAGGGCTCCGTACGTAGGTGTGTAAATAGTTTTTCACGGTTTTTTTTATAATTTCAAAACGGGTTTCAGATTTTTTCCTTTATTTACCTAGCTTCTTGCCAAATTTCATGATTGTAGGTCAACAGGAAGTACCCTATACATTTTGATTTCCTTCAGTGTCGAAATATACGTTTTTGAGGCGTAAACGGCCGTATCTTTTTTTCACGTTAACTTAGAAGTTTGATTTTTTCACAGCTTCATGGGACCGCAGACCTGAATATAATTATGGTTTTAATTTCAACTCGATATCTCCATGCGTTCCCGAGATAAAGGGTCTTGACAGACAGACAGACGGACAACAAAGTGATCGTATAAGGGTTCGTTTTTTCCTTCTGAGGTACGGAACCCTAAAACCGGTCAAGAGCGAGTCGGACTCGCACACCGAGGGTTCCATATCATCATATGTTTTTAAAAGAAATTCCTAATGGAAAATCTCAATAAAACTTGCCCGACCCGGAAATCGAACCCAGGTATAGCTAGGTGAAGGTCTCGTGGGAGTCTTGGGGCCATGGGAGGGCCACAAATGGTTGTCACCCGCGACAAGTGTATACTGCTGTGGTGCCTTTGCGTCCTCATGGGCTCCTGTCATGGTACTTGTTATAATGCTGAACGATGGATGACACTAGTCTTTCCCTACAGTCTTTTACCCGACTTCGGCAAAGCCGAAAGGAAGGCTTTTGTTAGCCGTCTATGTACATATTAGTATTTTTACGTATGTTCCACCGTAGCGCCTGAACTACCTACTCATTTGATTTTGATGAATGAGGTCAATCGATTCGTTATTAATGTCCCCGTGACATAAGCTACATTTAATACAAACAAACTAAATATGACGTATATCCGAGTGGGAGTCTCAAAAGTGGTTTCTTTAATAACATTAGTATCACTAAGAACGGATCATACAAAATGTTTGTAGAATGTTTCCAAACTAAGGAAATGGTTAGGTACCTAATGATCCCTAACCCCAAAATAATTGAAATACTCGTAAAATACTAATAATTCACACTAACAAACAATACACACACTACTTCTGGGCACGGTTTGAAGGCAGCACTATCGTCCTCGTCCAGTGCCTCCATATAAGGCCATCAGACCTATCCGCTACGGTCATCAAGAGACTGTTGGCGCTGCCACGCACCCGCCACATCAGGGATGCTATCCGCTTTCGAATAATAGCATAGAAGTCATCTATACGTGCTTCAGCGAACATCCCTGATGCGCTGCACTGTCGCGGCAGCCTCAACAGTGCCCTGTAAGCGTTATTATATTGGACTCGCAAGGCGCTGTAAGCCCTCTGCGTGTAGTCGACCCATAGGCTGCAAGTATAAAAAGATTGGCAGTATGCCCTACACAATGTGCCCTTTACAACACTTGAACATTTTAAAGCCTTCATTTAAAGCCTTCATTATCTCTATTAGTAATGACGTGTGACTCCTTGTTTAAACCTTTTTAATTGGCATTTTTGGCGTAGTTGGGTTTGAGTTTTTTAATTTTCATTTTGTGAATAAAGGTTCAAAGGCATTTACGCTCTGACAAAGTACCTGTCTGTTTACGTAATATTTCAAGCAACTGAACAAGAAGTGTAAACTTTACAAAAGGCTACGTAATTTTTGTTGTCAAACAAAATTTGTTTGTTTTCACAGCTTCCAAGTGTACTTGGAAACAAAGAACAGTTATTTAGAAAGAAAAAACATTTTTTTTCAAACATGCTTGAAAATTTGAGCATTATTTTGACAACCTTCTTCGAGATAAATCGATATTGCTATACTGGCCAAATACATGCGAGCAGCGGCCGGCAAAAGTTGTATGAAAATCCATATCTGTCGTGGTTTAGCTGCCAAATAAATTACATAGTAAACTCATATCTGTCGTGTAATTTAAAAATGGAACGATCTTTTACTCCAAAACATGGCAACCAAGGAGGTAACTTATCAAAGGTTTTATTTAAATTTCAAACTGGCTTGCAAATAGAAAGCTGTTTGAAAATGATTGTTGTTCGTAATTGATTTTGAAAAGTAATTGTATTTGTCAAAAAAGTTCTGCCTAGTACTACTTAGTTTTAATTTCCGCGCATTATTTGAGAAAAGTACTATACAAGCCCTGGCCACAACTAGGCATTGATGGACTTACGTTTACACGTTCGTCCATCAAAGCCTCTTTTGCTGGCCGCTGCGGTAATATACTATTACACATCCTAATTAAATTATGATTTAAAAAAAAACTTTTTTCAAAACAAAAACAACCGACTTCAAAAAAAAAACACTACAAAGTGAAAAATAACTTTAATTTCGGAAGTCGGTGTCTTTGGTTCCGCATTTTCGTTTTTTGACACCGACTTCCGAAATTAAAGTTATTTTTCACTTTGTAGTGTTTTTTTTTTGAAGTCGGTTGTTTTTTTTTGTAAAAAAGTTTTTATTTTTCACTTTTTAGTTGTACCTACCCCACATAAATTCAATTAACACTAGTGCATTGAAGAATTGAAGACACAACTCGAAGAATCATCAAAATTCGCATAGAAATGCCGGAGATGCAGTACATTTATGCATATAACTTCGTACATAAGAATAATTACCTAATGTATGATATACTAAAACCTTCCTGAAAGTATGTAGATCACACCAATGAAAGAATTATCAAAATCGGTTCAGTAGTTTTTGAGATAATCGCGGACATACAAACATACATACATACATACGGGTCGAATACAGAACCTCCTTTTTTAAAGTCGGTTAAAAAGTCCGTTAACAAGATGAGGTCGATGTTTCTTATCCGACTACTCTGAAAAGAAAGACCCAAACGAACTTAGAGGTCATAGCGTCTTTTAAAGTTCGGACATGCAGATGATGAGGACGCATGATTAGCGCGAAATAATTTCTAGAAGTATGTTCTCAAGGGTACGGCCATGTTGCGAAGAGTAAGTGCAACGATCATGACCATGATTCATAGCTATGACTAATAGGTTCAATCATTCATTCGCCATCACGAGGATACTTAACATACCAATATTATAAATGCGAAAGTAACTCAGTGTGTCTGTATCGTTTCGACGCCTAAACCGGTGAACCGATCTATAGACAGAGACAGGTAGCCACTAGCCTGGGACCTGGAAAAGGACATCTAGGCTACTTTTCACCCTGGAAATTTCTATATAAAAACGATGAAGTATGTTCAAAATACACGAGTCGTCTATACATAATTTTTCATCATCGTTTTTGAAGAAGTTTTAATAAAACACATTTTTAGGGTTCCGTAGTCAACAAGGAACCCTTATAGTTTCGCCATGTCCGTCTGTCCGTCCGCAGCTTAGCTCAGACTCTTAGTACTAGAAAGCTATAATTTGACACGGATATACATATTAATCTCGCCGACAAAGTGGTAAAACGAAATCTTGAAAAATATTTTTTTTACCGTAGGTACCACCTCTACCTACACGTAAAATGGGGATTTTATTCTCGTATACTCCATGGTGTGGGATATCGTTGGATAGGTCTTTCAAAAATATTGCGGGTGTGTAAAATCTATTTTTCGATTCAGGGATCCATCTGTAAAATATTAAGCTTTAAAGTGCTAGTTTAGATGTAGAAACCGCGCGGTTGGTCTATTTTAGTTACTTCCACAGTATTATGTCATATGGCATTTTACTGTGGGGTCGGGCTGCTGACATTGAATCCATTTTTATTTTACAAAAGAGAGCTGTCAAAGCCATTTACAATCTAGGTCGCCGCGAATCTATCAGGGAACTATTTAAAAAGGTTAATATCAAGTCCTCGATATGACTTTAAACTGTCGTGCATTTAGTATTGAACTAAATGTATATAGAACGCCACCTGTAGGCTATGGGATAAATACACCCAAATACAACATCTAGCACGTCAAAGGCGGCGCCCACGGACCCAGTCAGGCGGTCCACTGTACACCCACCAACTCGCACTAGACAAGCGCGGTGGGTTAATTTGTCTAAACCCCCTACTCTCTCATGAGAGAGTAGTGAGGCCTTTGCCCTGCAGTGGGACGTCACAGGCTAATAATAATAATAATTGACTCAGCAATCATTGTGCCGATAGTCGTTACAGCCAATGGATTAATAGCCAAGAGCCTCGACCAACACCTGAGGAGGCTCTCGTTGGGCAGCTGGATCAAGGGCTTGATTCAGAAAGCGGTACTTCTGGACACGGCTCGCATTGTCAGGAGGTTCCTCTCTCTGGAGCCCTGACCGCCGGTAGCTTGGACCCTGTTCCCGATACCGGTGGGCTATTATTTTTTATATTTTTTAATTTTTTATATTCTAATATTTAAAAATATAATTTATATGTATTTAAGTGAATAAAGAGAATAATAATAATATCATGACGGTACCTTTCCAATTCATTTATGAAAATATTATGTATGTAAGAAAAAATCAACATCTTTTTAATAAAATAAGTGATAAACATAATTTTAATACTACAAATAAAGATAAAATAGATCAACCAACCTTTTCAAATTATCTAAAGTACATACATCTTTTATGGGGTACTGTGTTAAATGCTACAACAAAATACCTTGTGACATAATGATTGCAATTAAATGAAAGACAATTTAAAACTTATATTAAAAGCACACTTTGTAAACAAGGATTGATCCAGATAAGAATGCTTGGAAACATGCTGGTCCTGCTCTATAGGACAATCTAGAGTATAGACAAAATCAAACTGGTTGCTAATTTAATTTATATTTTTTTTATTTTTTTATGACATTATTTTTACATTCTGTGACTACAGTAACTCACACACTTGTTAAAATGATATGAAAATCATCAAATTTTACAATATTTGTAAATATGTGAGCACCATGTACCTATCACATAATTGATTTGACTGTCATTGATTTATTAGTGTTCCGTACCTCGAAAGGAAAAAACGGAACCATTATAGGATCACTTTGTTGTCCGTCCGTCTGTCTGTCTGTCAAGGCCCTTTTTCTCAGGATCGCGTGGAGGTATCAAGCTGGAATTTATATTAAATACGCAGGTCTAACTGTTCCTTGGAGCTGTAAAAAATCAAACTTCTAAGCCAACGCAATCAAAAGACCGCAAATTTTCTACACTCACAAGGGAATCAAAACCTACAGGGTACTTCCCGTGAACTCAGAATCTTGAAATCTGTCACGAAGCAACGTCTTATAGCACAAATAAAGGAATCGCGTTTTTTTTTCAGAATCGCGGTGCACAACTAAAGTTATATATTATATTTAGACTAGCTGCGCCCCGCGATTTCACCCGCGTAAATGTCGATCCCGTGGGAATATCGGGATAAAAACTATCCTATGTTCTTTCCCGGGACTCAAACTATCTCTATACCAAATTTCATCTAAATCGGTCCAGCCGTTTTCATGTTATGTCGTGACAACGGAAAACGGGTTTCATTTTTAACCGACTTTAAAAAAGGAGGTTCTGTATTCGACCCGTATGTATGTATGTATGTATGTATGTTTGTATGTCCGCGATTATCTCAAAAACTACTGAACCGATTTTGATAATTCTTTCATTAGTGTGATCTACATACTTTCAGGAAGGTTTTAGTATATAATACATTAGGTAATTATTCTTATGTACGAAGTTATATGCATAAATGTACTGCATCTCCGGCATTTCTATGGGAATTTTGATGATTCTTCGAGTTGTGTCTTCAATTCTTCAATGCATTAGTGTTAATTGACTTGGTGTGGGGTAGGTACAACAAAAAAGTGAAAAATAAAAACTTTTTTACAAAAAAACAACCGACTTCAAAAAAAAAAAAAACACTACAAAGTGAAAAATAACTTTAATTTCGGAAGTCGGTGTCAAAAAACGAAAATGCGGAACCAACGACACCGACTTCCGAAATTAAAGTTATTTTTCACTTTGTAGTGTTTTTTTTTTTGAAGTCGGTTGTTTTTTTTTGTAAAAATGTTTTTTTATATATATAGATAGAGGACACTTATACAAACAAAAAATGTAATGTAACATAATATCCTAAAGCGTCAGGTTTCGGAGTTATTCACCGAAATATAAGTCGAAAACAACAAGGATTTTTTTGTTTTGTTTCCCTCCAGATAAGCATATTGAACTATTAAGGTAATAGAAACGTTATGAAACTTTTATGGAGAAGAAACAAATAAAGAATAGACATTTTTTAAATAAATAATTAAACACGGCAATTTATAGTTCGTTTTTTAATCCCAGAGACTATCTGACATTTAAGTCTTTTGTGTTTTCGTTTTTCTTAGTATAGAAGTTTGACATTACACTTGTCAGATTAGTCTCTGGGATTAAAAAACGAACTACAAATTGCTGTGTTTAATTATTTATTTTTAAAAAATCTATTTTCATTTGTTTCTTTTCCATAAAGATTTCATAACGTTTCTATTACCTCAATAGTTCAATATGCTTACCTGGAGGGAAACAAAAAAAAATCCTTGTTGTTTTCGACTTATATTTCGGTGAATAACTCCGAAACCTGACGCTTTAGGATATTATGTTATTTTACATTTTTTGTTTGTATAAGTGTCCTCTATCTAAATATATAACTTTTGTTGTGCACCGCGATTCTGAAAAAAAAATCAAAATGGCGGCTGATTTTAGGGCCAAAACCTTCAAACCCCTTTGTGCGGAACCCTCGGTGCGCGAGCTCGACTCGCACTTGACCGGTTTTTATTTTTAATTATTTTTACCTTTTGTAGGTAGACTAATTTTATCCTAGATGCATCGTCTTCACATATAATTATATAATGAATGTATACAAAACCTTGTAAAACATTTTAAAAGAGTAACGGTGGAGTTTCTGGTCCATTCTTCTCCATACGAAAACTACCTTTTGGAAGGGGCGACTAGAATCAATTTCGTTTTATTTTATATAACTTTTTATATACACCGTGTTCCGGACGATATAGATAAACTTCGACCAGAAGTTCAGACCATGGAAATAAGCATTTTTCATTATGGACACATTAACGAATTCTTATTTTTTGTTAATTTTCATACAAACTAAATACCTTGACGTAAATCGCCTGATATGCATGCTTCTTTATTTATTTATTTAATACTTCAAGCACATAAATGTACAGAGGCGGACTTAATGCCATAGGCATTTTCTACCAGTCAACCTTTGGGTGATGCAGAGACAAACAGCGGTAGGTGCTTTATCCGAATTGGCAACGATGACGTATTTTGATTCATAAGATTTGGCAAGCTGAAACTTGTCAAAACTGAGTTAAGACTCTTTCTTACTGCATAGCTCAATTAAATTTCACTAAATGAAATTACAATATCTTTGTAACGAAGCCTTTTCATGTACTACTTCCTCTGATATATTAAATTTGTAAAAGCTATAGATGCATTTCACAAAGTTTATGGATATCGTGAAGAACAAGGTGTATATAATTTTTGTTAGAGTCAAGTGTCCCCCCATCTGCCAGCTAAATGGCTGTTTTTGGATATGTGAAAAAAATCACGATAGTAGTAGATATACGTATATAACGAAGTTAAAAGGAAAATTATCACAGCTAAGTAGGCTTTACTAGTTTACGAGTAATAGTCGACCAACTTACATTTGCATTTGCAATGTATGGGAGAACATAATTTTCAACTACAATGTTATGTTTGTTCTTGGGATAAATTCATTCCAACTACGGAACCCTTCATTGTGCGTGGTTCGACACGCACTTGCCCGGTTTTTTTATTCAGATTTGTCCATATTACTATATTCACTCTCCATTGTACTGTCTGCGCTACTATCATATCCTACATTAATTACACATAATATGCAATACGGCGCATCGTCAATAATTACGTCACGCTGCATTTGCGGGAGGCGGAGCGTTCCAAAGGCCAGCAAGCGCGGACAACCTCGCCTTTACTCACTACACAGTCACATAATATCCTTGTGGCTTTGTACAGAAAACAGCTAATAGCACGCATGTGTCGCTCGTGTGATGGTGTGACAAAGGCATCTTATTACGGTATGGTGGTCCACGGATAATTGCTTTGATCCGCAACGCACAGTCACGGTACGAGGGGGAACTATATGGGGGCTAATAATATTAGGTCTCATAGTAATACAGGGTGTAAAAAGAACTTATTTATAGTATCATGAACTTTTTTAACACCTACATTACCTATAGTCCAGTCAAAATAGACATTTGACTTAGCCAAAATTCGCATAGAGCTGAAAATTGGCAGAGACGTTAAATACATCAGTATAAATAAAATGTCAAAAATCCCCGTCGATCCTACTTCTGCAAAAAAAATTATTCAAGGTCAAACGTGCAAAATTTAGGTTTTTTCCATTTTTCTCGAAAACGGTAAGTTTTATCGTGAAAATAAATCAGACAAAAGTTGTAGATCATACAATTCTCTACAAAAATGGTCCAGTCACTTTTTCTCTTACGACTCACCATTCGTAAGATATCGCGGTTTTAATCATGAGAAAATTCATATTTTACATAAAATGCACACATTTCCGCACCACCTACGAGGTAATGTACTTGGCGCATTTTTTTTAACGTGGTTTTCCCAGTAGGTATACTCCACGATCTATTGTAATAAAGAAAGTTTGATCGGATCGTATCTTATTGATTGAAATAATGATAATATTGCTAATGATCAAAGTGGAATAGGTTGTTTTCTTCTGAATGTTATTATAGTAGATAATTGTCTAATTCTACTTCGACAATTATTTCTTCGTCTTCATTTTCTTCTTCTTGCAGAATTTCTGTTCGCTGTTCTAAGAAAAGGGATGCATCAATCGTCTCTTCATTAATATCATAAATATTTTCATCTGTTGTATTTGTTTCAATATTGGAGCAAGTCTGACCTTGACAATTGATGCATACTGGCGAACAAAATAATCCAACTTTTTGACAGCCACAATTCTTACTACAATCCGTCTTGCATTTACAAAAAATAGCATTAAGCAGTTTTTCTGGAGCAGGCGGGAGTAGAGTTTGAAATAAAATTATTTACATTTTGAAACCTGGGAAAGCTCAAGTACAATCAACAATATATTCATCACAAAGTCTGACTGCATATCCGAAATGTTAAGCTCATATTTTATTTTTACATGCAATAACTGGTTGCGATACTACATCAGCACTTTTTAAAAGAGGTAAAATAGCAGTATTTAAATTGTTCGAAAAACGCAATGATTTAATTGATTGCGCAGAAGTATTTACAAAGATTGACTCTTCTCCACACGACATCGTTACAAATGGAATTTGTTTTCTTCTTGCAATGTATGGTGCTCCAAAAAAAAATTGATTCCATAGGCAAATATAGATATTTGAGGTTTGTAAAATCTGCATGGAACAATAAAACAGTACAGTTGTCTTGTCTGCCTCCAACATGTGCTTCTGCCTTTCAACACTTGTATCGTGTGTATTATCAAGTTCAAGTGTGGCTAGGCAATGAGCTGGACCCAGAAGGATGGGGTTGGAAATTAACAGACAATTATTTGGAGCCAATTCAAACTCTACTCCCGCCTGCTCCAGAAAAACTGCTTAATGCTATTTTTTGTAAATGCAAGACGGATTGTAGTAAGAATTGTGGCTGTCAAAAAGTTGGATTATTTTGTTCGCCAGTATGCATCAATTGTCAAGGTCAGACTTGCTCCAATATTGAAACAAATACAACAGATGAAAATATTTATGATATTAATGAAGAGACGATTGATGCATCCCTTTTCTTAGAACAGCGAACAGAAATTCTGCAAGAAGAAGAAAATGAAGACGAAGAAATAATTGTCGAAGTAGAATTAGACAATTATCTAATATAATAACATTCAGAAGAAAACAACCTATTCCACTTTGATCATTAGCAATATTATCATTATTTCAATCAATAAGATACGATCCGATCAAACTTTCTTTATTACAATACATCGTGGAGTATACCTACTGGGGAAACCACGTTAAAAAAAATGCGCCAAGTACATTACCTCGTAGGTGGTGCGGAAATGTGTGCATATTATGTAAAATATGAATTTTCTCATGATTAGGCAGGCCGCATACGTCCGGTTTCCTGATTCGGAATTCAGATTCGGAAACCTGAATGCAAGCATTTCATACAAAATGTTCTCACTAGCGCACACGTGCTTAAATTTTCCGTTCTGAAACCCGGATGGAAAATGTAAGTACGTGTGCTGATCTGAATCTGAATTCCGAAACTGAATTCCGAATCAGGAAACCGGACGTTTGCGCCCAGCCTTAAAACCGCGATATCTTACGAATGGTGAGTCGTAAGAGAAAAAGTGACATGACCATTTTTGTAGAGAATTGTATGATCTACAACTTTTGTCTGACTTATTTTCACGATAAAACTTACCGTTTTCGAGAAAAATGGAAAACACCTAAATTTTGCACGTTTGACCTTGAATAAAATTTTTTGCAGAAGTAGGATCGACGGGGATTTTTGACATTTTATGTATACTGATGTATTTAACGTCTCTACCAATTTTCAGCTCTATGCGAATTTTGGCTAAGTTATGACTTATTTTTGTCTATTTTGACTGGACTACTATTGATTTGCCGCATAGCTGCTGTTTAGATTGAACGGTGATCTTTCTAAGAGAACTTTGGATGTTCGATAATTTTAGCACCTCGGATAGGTTAGTTATCTTTTGACTATTAAGTATATTCATACAGTACTAGAAGTTACTTTGTCGACTTATGCCAGAAAGTTTAAGAATAAAGAGTAACTAAGAAGCAATAGCGAGCGACGCGCACTTGAAGATTTTGAGCACCCCGGGACCCCGCCTCGGAGATTAGACTTCTTTTGACAATCTAATATAGAAATAGTAGTTGCTTTATAGACTTATTCAGAGCAGTTGAAGAGATAACAGAAACTGATGCAGGGTACGACCGCAGCTCGAACATTTTCAGCATCACGCGTCGGGGACATCAGACTTTTTTTTTTCCTACGAGAGCTGTGGGTACCATGATATGAGCACGGACACGGTGCTTTAAGCATCCCAAAGCGCAGGGCCTGAGCATTTGCTATCCTAACCTATCCGTCTGCCGTCAGATAGGCAAGCTGCCTGGTCTGCTGGTAGCTTTGCGGCCCCTAGGCTGGCCGGGGACTTGAGGGCTTAGGCGTAAATCGGGGACTATCTGTACATCAAACTTACTAACTTTGTGCAAAAATGATTGCTAGGAACCGAGTTTAAGTGTAACGAACTTTGATCAATAATAGCACATATTGCTTTATTCATCGAAGGTAAGTAACGAATACTTAATAACGGGAAGAATAAATGACTCTCGGGTTCCTTCAGGGTATTTTACACCTGTTTTATATTTAAACTCTAATTTTAGCCGCAACTACATAAAGTCCAATTTCATTGTTCCTGGAACGTGAAAGGAGGCTATATTTGAAAAAAATTGTTGGCGGCATTGCTCGAAGTGCATTGAGTCTATAGTCTTTCGGAATACACCTAAACATTATTATTTTTTCAATAAATGTGTATTAAATACTCTTTGTACATAATTACGTCCCAAATCATATACCTATTATTAAAATGACCAAAATAAATTTCAACGAGACAAAAAGGATGTCAGTCGTTTGGCGTTTTATATGAATTCAAAAAATGATATAAGTACCAGATTTTCACTAAATGAATAAACAGTGTATTTAATAGTTTTGTGGTGATAATATGTGTATATATGTTACGAGTAAGTAGGCGCCTAATTAATCAGCTATCGTTTGTTTTCGCCGATTTGCCGTAGATCTAAGTATGCTATCTCAATCTCACCTATCTAGCCTTTTCTCAACCATTTTGTTGCGGCTTCGAGGCTAACCGCATACAGCTGAATACTAGTATTTTACAAGGAGCGACTTCCTACCCGACCTCCACGACGTGCCGACAACGACCAGCGCGCAGCGGGACCAACACCGGTTTAACAAGCTTCGCGAGGCTCGGATCGAATTATGCTACTTATATCTTTATAATTTGTGACGTCGACGTCACAAATTATTATAGCCAATGATTATTAAACTGCCCTGAGCTCAATAGCTTCCATAACTCTGTAATTATTGAACCTACTGAGCTCTGGGCCGTTTCAGTTTTTCAGTGTATTCCATCGTGCGCAAAACACATCTCCATTAGAGGTTGATAGGTAATTAGGTACGTATGTTCAGAGCAGTCGTATATTAAGTATTACAGTATAGAGTAGCTCGCTGTAAGTGAGACAGCGCGAAGGAGCTCGCGCAGGTTATAATTCATTATGAAACGAGGCCTAACTGCGGTGCACAAACACTTTCCGAATGTGCAACTTCAAGGGGACACATTCTACCGTATAATCCAAGTGTTATTACGTGAGATTAAATTGCTGAATGATACGATATAAGTTTAAATTCTATAAGAGCACGACTGTTTAATCGGTAAAACTGACGAATCAGTGAAACTGACTATTCAACGAAACTGGCGAATTAAATAAACTGACGAATGAGGGAAACCGACCAGTGATACGCGGACTCGGGAAAGATACTATTATAATGTACCTACTTGTATTGTGCCGTCGTTGTATCATTGGTTGGATGTTTAATCTTAACAAAAGTAGAACATTGTAAAATATTAATGGAACTGGTTCGTCTATATTATGCTGAAGTTAGTATGACGAGAAATCAATTCCTGTCTGTGAGCCCGGTGGTACTAATGGGAACAAAGGGAAACGCCGACCTCATCTAGCTTAAAAAAATATGATTGACGTGTAAAAGTGTTTGTACAAACCTACTCACAGAAAATAAATCATTTATCATTTGACAACGCGCTACCCGCGGCTTCTCAGGCAGGTGCTCTGTCTAGGCGAGGGGGGTGCAAAGGTGGGGCGAGGGTGAACGTTATTTATGTGATCGGGTGAAAATCCGGACTTAATTACATCAAATTATCGAAATGTGAGTAGATATACCTATCATAGGTAGGTACCTACACCTCTGTCCAAACCATCGGGAAACATGCGTGATGTTTTTTTAGGGTTCCGTACGTCAAAAGGAAAAACTGAACTCTTATAGGATCTCTCGTGTGTCTGTCCGTCCGTCTGTCACAGTCAATTTGCTCCGAATCTAATGGACCGATTAAGTTGGGTACACATATTAATTAATTAATTATTTATTTATAGTTAATTAAAACGGTACAACACCAATTACATTAATTAACATAGAGAGAATAATGAATCTCTGTGGCCCAAACACAGACGTGTAACGTTAATAAATTAATTTTGAATATGGGGGTCATTTTTGGGGGGCAAATAGAAAATTAAAAGAAAAAAGTTTCGCAATCTGTACCGTGTGACATATCAAATGAAAGAGCTTACAGTGAGGATCTCAAATATATTTTTTCATAATTTTAAAGTAAATTGTATTGAAGTTATTTAAGAAAATAGACGAAAATTGACCATTCCCCCCCTTATCTCCGAAACTAAAATACCTAAAATGTTGAAAAAATTACGGAAAATAGTTCTACTCCTATAGATTACAGGAAAACACAACATGGTAAATCTCTCAATATTGTGCGTACAAACTTATATTTTTAGTTGGAATGTATGGGAGAACATGTTTTTCAACTAAAATGTTAAGTTTGTTCTCGGGATAAATTCATTTCAACTACGGAACCCTTCATTGCGCGTGGTCCGACACGCACTTGGCCGGTTTTTAAAAGCTTTTATTTAACTTGACTTCTATGTATGTGAAGGTGGACTCTTGCAAGTTAAATTTGACCCACTTCTCGGTATCCGATTGAGCTGAAATTTTACATACTGGTCCAGTCCCGATGACAATGCATGTTTATGACAAGCATGACGTGATGCTGCTGTCAGGATTGGCTCCAGACAAGGGAACTCCTCAACGGTTAACAGCAGGGACATGAAATTTTGCACACCCATTGGGATGACAGTTAGCGGGTCCGCCATGAAATTGCTGCCACCTTCAGGGTTGGCTCCAAACCAAAGAATTCCTCAACGGTCGGCAGTAGGGTCTTGAAATTTTGCATACCTACCCGTTCGGATATGATCATGAAATTGCTGCCACATCCAGGGTTGGCTCCAAACCACGGAACTCCTCAACAGTCAACAGTAGTAACAGGCATAAGAGGTATACTATGACTTGTAATTTGGTGAGATCGGCGTCAATAGCATTGGTTTACAACCTGTCTAGGAGACGGAAAACTCCAAAATCAAACCCGGAACGGTGTTTCGTCAGGCATGAGTAAGCTTTAAGCTGAAACAAATGGCGCATATATTACCAAAATTCTACCCAAGGTCAAGGTGAGGCCGTGCCGAGGACTGAGTGGCATCAGAGTATAAAATGATGTCGTGAAAGTGAAACCTGGGCGAACCCTGTTGTATATTAGCTCTTTTATATGGCCCTGTTTCCGGAGAGCACAAATGTACGATACGGACATTGCATCCGTCCGTATCGACTTCGGCAAAGACGGGATTCACCTGATTCAACCGAAGTCTGTGCAATTTCCAGCGAAATACAGCCACGGCACCGCTGAACGCAGAATGTTGCCAATAGTATTATGCTGGGCTTGCACAGTGCATAAAATGCAGGGTAGTATGGGTGACCACGCCGTTGTGTATTTGGGCCCAAAGTTGTTCGCTGCTGGCCAAGCGTACGTGGCCTTAAGTATATTAAATTATAAGATTTAGCCTCAGAGCTGCACGATGTAAATTTGAGTAATCTTTTCTTTTCAAATTTTTACTATCAACTTATAACGTCATTAACTCATTACACAATTTATAGTATATAAAAGCTTGTCGCGAGATTTAAGCACTCGTATTACTTACGAGTAGTTTGAACTTTTAATTTACTAGTCTACACAGGTAAATCTCGCGACAAGCTTTTATATAATATAAATTGTGTCATGACGTTATAAGTTGATAGTAAAAATTTTAAAGGAAAAGATTACTCAAATTTACATTGTGCAGCACTGAGGCTAAATCTTATAATTTAATTCATTTTAAATTTTATTATTTACAATTCAATTTTGTAAAGTAATTGGAAAATGAATAGGTTTAATGTAATTCAAATCTTATTTTTATATTTTTAAGGCGTAAATAAAAGCTTTTTTAAAAGTTTTCTTTAAATATTAATTTTAAGTTAGCCTTCCCTGTCTCACTGCAGAGCAAAGGCATCCCGTCCCTCTCCTTCCAGGCATCCATTTCTAGTCACCTTGATCCAACCCTTGTGGTACGCGTCTAGCTCGCCTCGCCACCTCCTCCTGGGCCAGCCTTGCGATGCCGTCCATGCTCAGGCACCCTCCGTGTCGAGACTGTTCCCCAGCGGTCACTGTGCATGAGGCTGACGTGATCCGCCCAATCCCATTTCAGCTTGGCAGTCTTTTTGTCTACGTCTAGGATCGCTAATTCGCTATATTGTGTTAATTATAGGGAGGATCAGTGATAGCCGAAATCCAGAAAACGGCATCATAATCTCACCGCTACACAAACATTCTAACAACTTTTTTTTGCTGTAAAGTAAAATCGTTTATTCCATATTTCAAAATTACAATATCGAAGTATTTTTGGTCCCAAACTTGGCACAGCCTGTCTTGGGCACCATTGCAATGGTACAAGATTTTAATAATTAAGGGAAAGCTAAGATCAACAAATGAAATAAAAATTAAGTAGCCACATCGGGACTATAAGTCTAAATGTACACACAAACAAATAGACTTACTAATAATTTTAAGGTAACTTTGTGAAAAGTTTCGACTTTTCCCCTCACAGTTCAACGCCCAACGTTACGTCACCCACTTGCCGCTACCAAGGATTGGAAAAATATCGTATAAACCATTTATTCAAATATCCACTTAATTTGGGTAATCGATTAATCCGAAAAGAGTTGGTAATAAAAGCTGTTCGCGCGCGGGAACCTTATAATCCTAATAAGAGCATGGCAGTGACGACTGAAGATGCTTCCTTGCTGCACTTGTAAGTTCCACAAGCGCAATCAGTCCTGTATCGAACACCCTAGAAATAACAGTCCCTCACATTTTGAAAATCCAAAAATATTTATTGCGTCGAGAAGACAAATTTTTCAGACATTTAAATGGCTCGTAGTATATTACTCTTAGGGTTCCGTACTTCAAAAAAAAATCGGAACCCTTATAGGATCACTCGTGTGTATGTCTGTCTGTCCCTATGTCACAGCCAATTAGCTCCGAATCTAATGAACCGATTTAGTTGAAATTTGGCAGGCCCTTGATAACCTTACATGTTGGTCAACTGCGCTGCTGGACCGATGCGTGCCTTTTAGTTGTACGCCTGTCAGTAACACCTACTGTAGGCACTTAGATTGCAATACCTTTGTGCATGTATCGCTGCCGCTGCTTGGTTTAATGTTGGGTAGCGTATTTCCCTTTCCGTGTTCAACTGGCGACATCGGTCTCGCGAAATCCACACGCTTTTGTTTTACTACGGAATCCTACGAGTCCGTGTTCAATTCGCCTCAACTGAGCACGCCTTTGTGATCAAGTGGCGCTGGGTAAGGTTTAACGCCATAGGATGCAAGGGCAAGCGAAGGGCACCCCGAGGTTCGGTTTGGTTAGGTTATTTTAAACCCTTTACACAGAAATAGGGGCCCCGCGAAGCGGGGCTCCGTCGGCATAGGATGACATAGGATGAAAAAAAAACAGTGTTTATCATATTAGACTAAATAGGTTTTATGTCTATTGAGTGGTATATCACAGGTTAAAAAACCGTGTTCAATTCAATTGCACACTATTTTGTAAAACTTCTTTTAACGTTGCTTGATCGCAAAAGCGTGCTCAGTTGACGCGAATTGAACACGGGCTCGTAGAATTCCGTAGTAAAACAAAAGCGTGTTGATTTCGCGAGACCGGTGTCGCCAGTTGAACACGGAAAGGGAAATACGCTGTTGGGTAGCCTTTATCTGTTGATAAAAGGAGAATAGATAGGATATACAGTGCATTTTCCAATATTTGATCACTTAGCTAGCCATACTATGGCTAGACAGGAAGAATACTGAGATGACTGCTAATCCACGTCGGTATGTAAGTATGGAGGACGTTCTGCGCAGACCCCAGTGAATAAGGGAGGATGACGACAACTTAGCGTAGGCGCTTATGCTTCTAAGGAGTGAAATGTGTTTGTAAAGAGTTCTTATATTGAAACCTACATGATTCCATGGTGATGATTTTATTTTGTAGTAATATAGGGAATCTTGCATCTGTTGTTGACGAGAATAATGTACTTGCAGCACACGTGTACTTGCACGTGTACTATTTGTGTGGGGTCCAGGGTTCGATTCACGCGTCGGTTAATATGTGTTTGTAAAATTTTTTAAATAAAAAGTGAGGGGCGCATTGCGCATGGGTGCTATAATAGTATTAGGCACTCTCCCTCTGTCTAGCCGCTCGGGGATCACCTACTGACGTGCTGTGGTGATATGTGACTATTTTAACAAGGTAGTCACATCCTAGTAAAATGCTTTACGTAACAGAATCACCCGCATGTTGCAGAGCTAGCAGCGTTCAAGACGAAGCAGGTCCTTTGCCTTTCAACTTCAACGCTATTTATATCAAAGCAAACAGTTGGTATTTAATAGAGTGAACTTCACAGTTTTGTTCAAGTTTCAAACGAAGTTCTGATTGCTACGACCATGACAATGCTTTGTGGAGCGAGAGCTTGCAAAGTGAAGTGGTTGAGTGAAAGGTCGGGAAGTTTGCTCAACCAACTTGAGGACTTGTGTCGCTCAGCTCGGTTTCTTTATGCGAGGTGCAGCAGGGGGCGGGCGCGCGGTGGGCGGCGACGCGACACGCCCACTCGCCCCACTTCTTAGTAATAGTTAAAGCGAACGTAATTTGGAATTTTCGGACGAAAGTAACCTACCTACATAACATGCGCGTTGGAAAGGTCATGTAATAATTGGCTTCATTTGTTTTATTTAGGTCGTCGGTCTATATAGCTGGGGGGCGACCCACACTACGCTTGCCGATACGCGGTCTCCACTCCAGGACTCGTCTGCTCCACCGGCCATCGATCTTTCGACAGGCATGGCCAGTCCACTGCTACTTCAGCTTGCTTAGCCATCAAAACAAATACACACGACACGACATCGCATCGTGAGACGACGCGCGACGTCGCAAAGTGCCATGATGCGATGTCATATCGTGTGTATTTTGGCCCTTACTCTGTAAGCTATGTCGGTGACTCTGATTCTTTTCAGGATAATTTTATTTCTTAATTTATCCTCCAAGTGAACCCTGAGCATAGCTCGCTACATGGCGCGTAACCAGATTTATTTCCGTTGGATCCCGTTTTTGAATCCCATTTTAATATTTTTGGCGTTGGATCCCGCAAAACATTATTATGTATTTCCGTTGGATCCCGAATTTAAAAAATGCAAGATAATTACGCTTTATTGTCGTTGAATCCCGAAAAGTATTTCTGTTGGATCCCGAATGCTTAAAAAAATCTGAATGCGGGTACTTTCAACAACAAAATTGTTTATAATAAAATGAGGGGTTCACTAATGTTTCACCAAAACTCCATTGACAAATTAGTTTACAACCAACGTTTCGTATACTATTTATTTCACAAACAACTCATTTTCTATATAATCTAGTCGTTTCTGGCACTCGCCGGCCGCTGCCGCGGCACCGCTCGCTTCGCTCGCTCGGCTCGTGCGTAGGGGTCACAGTTTTAACCTAACCTAACATTGTTTTTTTTTTTAAATAATTAACCTAATCTAACTAGTTCGGTTCCGGGTACCCCACTAAAAATAATCTATTTTTATTGTTTGATAAAGGTAAATCACTTTTCTTCTGAAATGTACACATGTTGTTATAATATGGGATTCAACGGAAATAGCAAACGGGATCCATCGTTAATACCTAAAAAATGGGATTCAAAAGTGGGATCCAACGACAATAAACGCTAATGTGTATTATGCAGACATCGCTAGTTCGCTTCTACACATGCGTGGGATAGAAGTATTACACTCTCAACCTGTTTACTGATGTAGATGATATTAATCCACGATTGTTTTGTTACTTACACTTCCTACTGCGCCAGGATAAGACTTATGTAAAACCAGTATCTTAAAATGTCATAACGACAAACAATTAGTTTGATGACAGCCTCGCGGCGCGTGTGTCCTTGCCGACGGACCGCACTGTTGCCATTTTAAATATAATGCCTAAACGCACACG
The DNA here is from genome assembly GCA_945859645.1 of Amphipoea oculea. NCBI lineage: Eukaryota > Metazoa > Arthropoda > Insecta > Lepidoptera > Noctuidae > Amphipoea > Amphipoea oculea. The sequence goes on along the minus strand of OX243861.1, from coordinate 33,229,606 downwards.
TACGAGGGTGTTTTTTTATGTTCGCGGAATGGCGGTGTTGGAGAGGGTTAGGGGTCTCATTAGCACCTCAATGTGTTGAGTGATTCACTATTCATATAAATACATAGTTTTATTACAGTCGGCTAATTTAGTCTCAACTATCATCAATGGAGTATTGCAGCATCCTGTAGGTATGGAGTATTGCAGCCACTTATGCAATGGCTCAGCAAAATACCAGCTTGCTGCACTTGACTCGGTGGAACGCGGAGCTAAAAGGCCTATAGGCGACGAGACGTTGGTAGCTACGCTTCACAGCCTGGCTCATTGGCGTAACGTTGCTTGCCTGTCGGTCGTCTACAGACTGTACTTCGGAGAGTGTGCGCGGGAGCTCCACGACCTGATCCCACCATCGTCCTTTTACCATCGGACAACCAGACGTACTACAGCGTACCATCTGCACTTGGTATCAACCAAGTGAAAAGAAGCGCTAAGTACGACTCGTCGGGATATCAATCCCGACGAGTCGTACTCAGTGCTTCTCCTCCACTTTTATTATGCGCACAGCCAAAGTGTGGAACTCTCTGCGAGCATCTGTGTTCCCCCCCACATTTAACCCGTCTGCCTTCAAATCAAAAGTGAACAGGCATCTTCTATGCACGCTCGTTCCGTGACAGACCTCATCCATCGCTTTCTAAATGGTTTAATTGAAATAAATGCTTTGAGTTTGAAAGTTATTTTTCACTTTGTAGTGTCTATTGGAAGTCGGTTGTTATTTTTTTGGAAAAAAGTTTCAAAGTTTCAAAAAAGTTTTTAAGTTTTTGTTTTCTTTCTTTACTTCTAAGTACACACAAAAAATAAGATCTAACATTGACATGGTTCAACCTTCCCGTAAGAGGAAGAAACTTAATGAGTTGAGGCACGCAGCCTCATAATGAGAACCATGTGTGAGCTAGCCTCGCTCTGATGATGCCTGATAGCTATATTCTACCAGCCGTTACTGGTTATAAAAGCAAACCTATTTTCGAAAATATTGGAGCGTGGACTTTAAGCCCAGCATAGGAGAACTTTAATCCGTAGATATAATCCATATTAATATTATAAATGCGAAAGTGTGTCTGTCTATTACCTTAAACCGCTGAACCGATTTAGATGAAAGGTATAGAGATAGTTTGAGTCCCGGGAAAGTACATAGGATACCTAATTTTTATCCCGATATTCCGACGGGATCGAGACTTATGCGGGTAAAACCGCGGGGCGCAGCTAGTTCTTTATAGAAACGACGTCAGGTGAGCTTCAAATTACCTTCAAAATATTTTGAATGTACCAGTTACATCAGAATAGCAAACCTTCAGGGGTCCATGGTGAAGCCAGTAACCTTCACACAGGTAGAATCTTAACCACCTTTACGTCACAACCTCAATCAAGATATATATAAGTGTGACTGTGAAGTACCAAAAATGAAAGGGTATTTAGGTAGTAGTGCTGACTACGAAACCTGCACGGTGTAGTCTGTTCGGCGATGTGGCGTCGCGCGGCGTGTCGACCCGCACTGTTTATAACAAAACCGACATCCAAAAAAACACTACAAAGTGAAAAATAACTTTAATTTCGGAAGTCGGTGTCTTTGGATCTGTATTTTAGTTTTTTGCCACCGACTTCCGAAATTAAAGTTATTTTTCACTTTGTAGTGTTTTTTTGGAAGTCGGTTTTTTTTTTCTTAAAAAGTTTTTATTTCACGCATTTTAGTGGGTCTGCTTATAATTTATCTAAGTTACAATAGCCTAGTGATCATCGCCTTTTACAAACAAAATATTGCTTTTCCCGATGCAGGGAAGTTAATTGTTGAGGAGTTCTCCAGGTCCACCATCAGCTCCATATCACCATTCACATTGTGACGAGCATGAATTGCTTAGCAACCATATTAAAGTAATCGAATCGCAACCCGTGAAATACTTAGATATTATTGAGTAGTTCCGGTGGCCATCTGTGGTCTTCATCATCAGCTCCACTTCACCAAATGGTGCTTTCCGAGAGCAAGTGCACGAGTTACTATAAAAAATACCCAAATCGCTATAGGTGTGCCTATAATATTTGAAGAGTTCCTTCGATTTCTCCAGGATCTCATCATCAAATCCTGACCTGATGTTTTTAGACTAGAAGCTGATAATCCTGGCTGCAGCATCAGGCCAGACTTATGTCAACATTGCATTGAACTTAAAATTTAGTCCTGTTTAAAATGAGCCCAAACACGACTACGGTGCTGTTATTTCAAGGTTTGTACTTTTTCTGATGCTCCTGGCTTCAGCATCAGGTCTCTATGTACTTCGGTGTTCCTCATTAACAGTACGTTTATCCACACATCGAGCCCTTTTCAATGAGCCTATACACGATATATCTGCTGTTAGTTGTCGAGGAGTTAGGTACTCTGCAGACTATCCTGACTGCAGCATCAGGTCATGACTTGATGATCATGAGACCAAATGTGACAAATGCCCTATCAAACATCAAAACAATTTACTAAAACAGTCCTTGCCTGTTTGAGTAACTTCTTACTGTTAAGGAGTTGTACCTTCCATCATCAGCCCAGCTACCTGAGATGGTGACAACCATACGCAAATAAACAAGATACTTCATAAAATATGCGAAAAACAATAAGTGAGCTTATAAAATTTGAGGGTTGCCCTCGATTTCTCAAAGATCCCATCATCAGATCCTAACTTGGTGACAATGGGACCACCTCAGAACTATCTACTTTCGAACAAAAAAAGAATTTTGAAAATCCATCGACAATTGGCGGAGTATTCGATGAACAAACATACAAAATAAAAATAATAATGATGATAAAAAACATACAAACAGCCGAACATAGTACCTCCTCCTTTTTGTGAAGTCGGTAAAAAGATGAAAAAGATCGAACGTATTGTTGTGCCAAGTCACATACAAGTAAAACCTAACAAACTTAGTTTTTCCGTAGTTTACGCTGTAACACGACTTCGCTATGATGACCTTCGGCTTTTTTATTTAATTTCTAGTTTTCCTGTTATCGAAATAAAAATATTAACACCTCGGTTATCCCAGATCATGATGTAAGTATAATATGCGCAAGAACTAGATTGGGGCGCACGACTTCGACCACAAACTGACGATATGGTCCGCAAATAAAACATTATTGATTGTAAATCCAAGCTTTTTTAAATCCTTTATCATAAAATCGTCTGAGTAACATTTAATGAAATAACAACAGAGCGCATTGCTATTTAATATGTAAAAAGCCTAACAAAAGCTGGACGCATCGGACACCGCCTAATTTGACCGGACACTCATCTTAAAAGCCTACCTATGTCCAGTTGTATCCGGACGGGCGGACGCCTCACGCCTTGCAACTTGTTGTACAGTAGGCCGCACCTCAGCGGTTGACAGTTCAATGTTCGTACTGTCGAGTTACAATAGAATGAAGTAGAAGCTTGTACCATACCAGTTGCGTTACACTGGCGTGCGCCCTACCGTACTGTGCAACAATGATTGTCATCTGTCTTCAACTGTAGATCAGATGACGAATCACTTGACATTAGTAAGTGTTTTACAATTGCGAGCATTTCCTAATGACGTGGACAGACTGGACTATGATCGTCAGTGTAGCACATATTGGATCAATACAACAAACTTATGGTTCAAGGTTCGTTTTCCTTAGTTCCTCTATAGTGATAAATGAAAGGTCTCGTGTGGGAGTTCGCCAATCAACCCTTACTTACTCATTGACATTTAAATAATTCAATAAATAAATTATGGAAGTCTAGAATGCAGTAAAGAAATCCACTGCTAATTGTATTAAAAATAATTAAATTACAGAACGTTCACGGCCCGTAGGTAGATGGTCCTTGAGCGAACATTTCCGATGTATCGAAAATTGCTTGTAGATAATATTTTAACGAATGAAATGCTAGAGTCCGACCAAAAACGGTTTTTGTTTTCGACCGAAAAACGAAAAAAAAATTTGCGATTGGTTTTTCTTTTGGTAAAAGTAAAAGAAATGCGGTGTCATACTAGTGTCATTATCATTATATTTAACCGTTTAAAGTGTAATCATAGGAAACTTTGCTCCCAAATGCATACCTATAAATTATTATCGAACAATACTAATGTTAAATGCGAGAAAAAGCATGTTTTTCTGCATTTTCTCAGTTATTGTTCTGGTAGTTGTAGTAACTTTGCATTTTCGCCGAATAAATGAATTGAAAACAAAATTCGGTCCGACTCTATAATTTGCCCAATATTTCTGCGAACAGCATATGAGAGTATAAGAGGCTTTTTCACTTCTCATGCTCTAAAAGTCCGTCTTTATGTTGTGCTTAGGCGACATAAAATCGCTTTTTATGTTCTAGTGCATAAAGTAAATTTTTTTTCTAAGACTAAAGTAATCAGGCCCAACAGCCACACGCACAATAAAACTTCGCAGATTAAAGTCGTGATTTATTTAATTTTCTTTAATTTATACCACTTCCGTGTTTTCTATCGTTAATTTAATAAAATCAGGTAAAATAGTTGTCATTTATTATTTAAAAAGGCAAAGAAACGTTTTCATTGTTTGGCAGTATGAAGTACCCAAGTCGAATGACAAATGTTGAAAATTAAAAAAAAAACTTTTAAAAAGTTTCGTGGCGGTATTATCTGTGGTGGCGGGAATTAGCTATGGATGCAACATTTTTGATTAATTATGTACTGTATACTTTATGCCTGTTTCATTTTCTCGCAATCGAAGTGAAAAGCAGAGTGTATAACTCAGGCATAAACGAGCCATTTTACCCCTCGACTTAACTATCCACCCTCGCCTGCGGCTCGGGTGGATATAAACGTCTCGGGGTAAAATAGCTTCTTTTATGCCTTAGTTGTACAATCTACTATTAAGCCCATGTAAGTTTTCATCGGAACTGCAAATGAACTGGAGGCCAACTCTCGCGGTTACACTCGTTCATGACGCATTCGTCATTGTCGCTCGTCTCCTATGTCGCTTATAAAATGGTGAGATTATCCAGAATCATATTGTATTCAACAACCATACCATACCATTATTATAGTTTCAAACTCAAATGGGTCCCGCCTGCTTCTAACTTTTATTTAATTTAAAATGGGCTTGTTTTTAGCTTTTCAGTTAGTTTTAGCATAAGGTTGCAGTGTTTTTTAATTTTTTTATTACAATTTTTATTTCCAGCTTTTTAGTTTACAAATGTGAAAGATTTCGCAGACGGTTTAGTTCTTGGTACGTGTTTTTTTTAACGATTTGTCACTTTAAATTACTTTTAACCATATGAGTTGTACTTATATTTTTTTGTAATCACCTTTTAAAACCCTTTATTTTGATACCTCACTCGATAGGTTTTGAGAAAAACATTTTTTTAAGACATAATATGGCGCCAAAAATCCGCCATTTTGTTTTTTTTTATATTTTGATATACCCAGTGTCACTCTCACAGTCAATACGAATCTAACGACACCTCTCAAGCTAAAATCCATAGAGCTGTTCAGGCCACAGAGCGTGCCAAACAATTATACATACATACATACAAAAATACATATCTACATATAAACATACATTATGATACATACCCTCGAAAAACATAACCCTCCTTCTTGCGCAGTCGGGTAAAAATAGGTCAGTCATCGTGCAGTTCTAATTACGGGTTGCCAGACCAACCCGCATAGGTCGCATCCCATTCTGTGAAAGCCTCTATCAAGGCTTTATTCGGTGATTCTATTATCGAATCCCACAGTGATGGATAGGCTAGCTAATACTAACGAACTGACCCTCACTGAAATAGGACTTGCCGTTGATCACAATGCTTTCAGCGAACTACCGGTGACCACCGTTCCCGGTACTGTGCAAATACAGGATGAATTTTTCAAGTGGGCGTGGATGGCCAAATCCGAAACTATGAGGAATAGCGAATAGTACTCAAAGGAGACGCGGGCTCTGTTGATTTTGAAAAAAAAAAAAAACACATACACTGTATTATTGCACCATTCGATAGTGTCGCTAATAAGGATCGAATTCTGGGAAGTAATGACATACGGCAAACTAAAGGAAAGAGCTCATTTTTAACAAAATATTTATTTTTCTTATGTTACCTACCTCACCATCACCTGCCCAGCCTTTTCCCAACTATGTTGGGGTCGGTTTCCTGTCTAACCGGATGCAGCTGAATACCAGTATTTTACATGGAGCGACTGCCTATCTGACCTCCACAACCTAGTTACTGGGTAATTGGATTGGGGATTGACCTATGCGGCTGTTATTATTTAGCTGGGCCCGGGTTATGTTACCTACCTGCTAAACCTTAACTGATTAATGGTTCAAAATGATGACCATTGTTTTCAATACATAGCGCTCTGCATTCGACATCTCAAGGATTGTACTGCATTCAGCATTACAATATTATTGATTCCATTAGAATATTTTCCAAAGATCGTAATAGAAATTTGAATTTAGAACATAATGTTGTGAAGGTGACTGCGCTGCGGGTGTGTTAATAAAAATATTGAGCATCATTTCGAACAAGGTACGTAATGTAAGTAAGTTCCTTAAGTTTGCCGTATGTCATTACTTCCCAGAATTTGATCCTTATTAGGGACACTATCGAATGGTGCAATAATACAGTGTATGTGTTTTTTTTTCAAAACCAACAGGTTCGATTCCTGGCTAGAAAATATTGATTTTTCAAAAATCTTATGATGCAGTTTTAGTTTTCATCAAAATCGAGCCCGTGACACCTTTGAGTACTTTTCGCTATTCCTCATAGTTTCGGATTTGGCCATCCACGCCCACTTGGAAAATTCACCCTGTATATTTAGCGTAAATAATAATCCATACTTACTAATATTATAAATACGAAAGTAACTCTGTCTGTCTGTATGTTACCTTTTCACGCCTAAACCGCTGAACCGATTCAGATGAAATTTGGTATAAAGACAGTTTGAGTCCCCGGAAAGGACATAGGACACTTTTTATCTCGATATTCCCACGGGATCGAGACTTATGCGGGTGAAACCGCGGGGCGCACCTAGTCAGCCTATAATTTTCCCACTGCGGGGACACTGGCCTCCACTCGGGGAGAGGGAGTGGGCATAATCCACCACGCTTTTTAAGAATGATGTATCCGGTTACCCATTTACGTTTAAGAAACAATAAGATATGGTTTAGTAAATTAACATTAAACCCGTAGTGGGCGATCCCTTGTATGAGGGCACTAAAAATATCAAAAATCTGATCGAATGGCGAGGAATCGTGAGGCGAATCACATCAGCCCCTAGGCAAGAAACTACACGAGAACCACGACCGCTCTGACAACAGTGCCACGAAGAAGAAGCAGAAGAAACTAAATAAATAAATAAATATATATAGATAAGATAAAATACCACAATATAAAACGCCACTTGATACTTAACGCTAGTAAAATTGCTAAATCATCTTTAACAGAACTATGTACTCACCTACAAAAAATATCATCGCCCGTCTTAATATGAAATTACTTCGTAAAAGATTCGGCTTCGTTCCAACCCTCACCGATCCTGATTCTACACAATTCACAAAGTTCCAACTCTACACGAAACCTTATAAACGCACAGTCAGAATGAAACACATTTAGACGAATTAAAAATACTTTAATCACCTGGCTTGATTGGAAGTTATTGGAAATTAAATAAATACACACATCAAAAGTGTCTAGGGATCAAGCATTTTTATGCGGATTTCTTGAGATTGAGATGTGGCTTTGTAATAAATTTATGATTTTATAAATTTATATGGATCCTTTTTGGTGCATTTCATAATTTGAATCAGGAACTGTGAATCAAATTCGAGTAAAAGATGAAAATCAGCTGTCAATATTTTCCCTATAAAAACATACAACGCATTGAAGACATTATTAGTGCTACTGTTTCCCTACTACTGATTAAAACCAACGTTATTATGGAGCGGCGACGTCATTTAAGCAGGGAAGAAATGCTCAGAGCCGTGGGAATGATAGAAGCTGGTTCCCGGCAACGTACTGTGGCTTTAGCTCTGAATACAAGTCAGAGTGTTATCAGTCGACTTTGGACACGTTACCGAAGCACTGGTACCGTGGCTGAGCGCCATGGAGGACGGTATCGCTGCACCACACGGAGACAAGACCGATACATTCAAATCTTAACTCGAAGAGCTCCAACAATAACCGCCATGATGTTAGCCGTGAGGCTTCATCACTCTTCAGGGAACTTAATTAGCGACTAAACAGTCAGAAACCGCTTGCATGAAGTGAACCTTCATTCCCGAAGACCGCTACGGGTACCACCTATAGCAATGCACAATCGTAGGATTCGATATCAATGGGCTCTTGAACACAGAAATTGGGCAGAAGAACAATGGCGTTTCGTGTGCTTTTCTGATGAGTCTCGTTTTGGTATGAGACCGGATACAAGACGTATACGACACTGGAGAACCCCTGGACGCCAACAGCGATTAAAATCCTGCCAGGAAGTCCATCCTTATAGTGGTGGAACCATCATGGTATGGGCGGGTATTTGGATCGGCGGAAGAACTGAGTTGATTTGGATCAGAGGCAACCTCAACGCTCAAATTTATGCTGAGACGATTGTATCAGACGTCATCGTTCCTCTACAAGTGCAAATCGGTCCCTTATTTCAGTTAATGCATGATAATGCACGACCGCACACCGCAAGAGTTGTAAGACAGACTCTCGCCGCAGCTAACATCAATGTCCTGCCCTGGCCTGCTCAGTCGCCAGACTTGAACCCGATTGAGCATGCATGGGATATGCTACAGAGAAGAGCTCTGCCGAATATGGAGGGTATCCAGTCGCAAGAAGACCTTTTTTTGTTGTTGCAACGAACATGGGCGGCCATTCCACAGCGTGATTTGGATGAACTCATTTTGAGTATGCCAAACCGATGTTCTTGTGTTGTTAGTGTTCGCGGTAGAAACACGGATTATTAATTGTTTAAGTTACCCAATAAAATTTTAAAGAAAACTGTTATTTCAGTCTTTTTTTCGAACTTTTGTGTTAGTGGTTCAAATGTCAAAAATCCCTTTATTAGGAAAATGGCAAATTTCTTTATTAATGCAAAGGTGACTTGGTTTATCGTTACTGTGACAAACGAAAACACTTTATTTGATGAATCCTTAAAGAAAATTTTAATTAATATCAATCAGGAGAAAAGTTATTGCAAAAATATATGTTGATCCCTAGACACTTTTGATGTGTGTATGATAGAGAAGTTCTTGAGATCACTCAGCACTGAATATATCATTCTACAATGGTGATTTATGTGGCAGGTTTACAAAGACATGATCATTGTGGAAAAATGGCTTTAATGTGACATTTGCACCTGGTATCGCTAAGCATGATTCACTAAAAATATTCTCATTGTGTGAGCAGCGGAAAGTTGTAAGTAGCCGGCACTGCCGTCACCCTAGCGACAATATCGTCCGGTGGGAGACATTTTCATTTGTCGGCCGGTCTCGTAGCCTTACCCCGCGCCGCGTTGCTACGCGCGTAGGCGGGCCTACGAGACGACATTTAAGAAACTTTAAAAAAAGTTGAAGCACGATGCTGTTGTGAGAGCTCTATTGTTGTGTTATTTTGCAATACTAACAATATTAACATCGTTATTTTAAAATGTTTTATGCAAAGCCGGAAATTCGGAAGGGTAATATTTCTTTGTATTAATTATTACAAGTAAATACGCACATTATACGCCTCAAGATATGGCATATAATTGAACTCGGAAATAGATTCTGAACCGGGGATACAAGTGAGATGATTCTTAATGGAGAATCACCTAATGATTTGTGCAAGACATACTGTCTGATTATGGTTATAATAACCGATCACAGATGGGCTTGTGGCCAAGTAATGATAGGCGCACGGATCGATCGATCGATCAAGTCAAGCTACGCTTGCCGCGGTTGGTCCGTGGATAGGGTACCATCTTTATGTAAAGATGCGTATTATGTAACGTGCTTTCCGAGTCATGAAGGGGTCTTGGTATGTACCAAGACCCCTTCATGACTCGGAAAGCACGTTGAACCGTTGGAGCCGGCTGTTGAGTTTGTAAAACAGTAAAAGACAAAACAGTAAGAAAAAAACTTTAAATGATTGAACATACTACTTACTGAAACAAACAACAAAATAAAAGGAAAGGTAAGTAATGTAAGTAAATTTCAATGGTTTGAACGATATCACCAAATAAATAAAACAGTTAATTTTGTTACCTTTTAGCTACTTAAAACGTTAAAGTTTACTGTCATGACGGTAACATTTTGCGTTTATTACCGTTGGATCCCGTTTTTTGATCCCGATTTTTATAGGTATTACCGATGGATCCCGTTTGCTATTTCCGTTGAATCCCATATTATAACAACATGTGTACATTTCAGAAGAAAAGTGATTTACCTTTATCAAACACTAAAAAGAGATTATTTTTAGTGGGTTACCCGGAACCGAACTAGTTAGATTAGGTTAATTATTAAAAAAAAAAACAATGCTAGGTTAGGTTAGGTTAAAACTGTGACCCCTACGCACGAGCCGAGCGAGCGAAGCGAGCGGTGCCGCGGCAGCGGCCGGCGAGTGCCAGAAACGACTAGATTTGGTGAAACATTAGTGAACCCCTCATTTTATTATAAACAATTTTGTTGTTGAAAGTACCCGCATTCATATTTTTTTAAGCATTCGGGATCCAACGGAAATACTTTTCGGGATTCAACGACAATAAAACGTAATTATCTTGCATTTTTTTAATTCGGGATCCAACGGAAATACATAATAATGTTTTGCGGGATCCAACGCCAAAAATATTAAAATGGGATTCAAAAACGGGATCCAACGGTAATAAATCACATTTTGCCTCAAGCTTTAACTGTTTTCGGATCAGTAAAAAACACTGTTTTGAACGTTAGGCTCATATGGAACTGTTTAAAGCAGTTCAGATCAATGTTTTTTCATTTTTATTTACTGCTTATTTCTTTCAGTGTATTAATATTATAAATGCGAGTAAATCTGTCTGTTTGTTACCATTTCAAGAATAACCGATCGTTATGAAATTTGACAGACAGGTACAGGTCCTAGGACCAGGACAAGGACACAGGCTACTTGTCATCAGACGAGTTCGCAGGCAACAGCTAGTTGCTTGTATCGAACCGAATCACTAACTATGTAGTATATATGCTTGCATGTCGAGTCGATATAGAGTCCTGTATTATTCTGTTGCTTCAACTCTTTAGAGTGATACAACTCTGTGAATCCCCATACCCTGACTTTATACTGACGACGAGAACCCTCACTCCTGATGAAAGACACAACGAAACAGTCTAGTATCTACAGAATAGGTAGTACATGTGTTAGACGGTGCATTTTGTCCTGGTATTTGGGTCAGCAGTAAGTGATGCGCAGCATTATAGTGCACAAGTCGACGACCTAACGAAGTAATTGAGATTGGCAGCTCGCGTGTCCCGATTTAAATCACTTTTGATCTACACTTTCAGACACTATCATCATCATTACTTCATCACACATGAATTTTCACACTTTATGCAAAGGAAAGCGAAAATTCAAAAAGGTTACAAGCGTGCACTAACGTTGTGCATCTTGCAATAATGTTCTGTTCTTTTTCTCATGTCAGGACTATACAAGAACACCTCACGCCATACTTAGTCAAAAGTTTAGAAAGTAAGAGAAGTTAAACTATGCGGTTATATTTTAATTAAAAACCTATAAAAAACAAAGACCTGACTCACTAACCTACGACTGAGTTTTCAACGCCCAACTCAAACTCAGAACCGCGGGTCCCTTTCTCGCGTGGATCGCTGGTAGTTAAAAACTGAAATTCCGTACTAGGAATATAGGGCTGACGAAGTCGTTGGCAAAGTCTTCATCTTCCTGCCCTCGTCCAATGTTCCTCGGGGTCGGCGCAACTAGTTTTTTTCTCCAATTCTCCCCTGTCAGCCGCCAATCTACAATTCATACCTTTTTCTTTCATATCATCCATCACACAATCCAACCAAACCATCTGTTCTTTGGTCTTCCAAATGTTGACAATATTTATATTCAAGATATTCATCACATCATATCACATGCCCATGCCAAGACAAACGATTCGAATTCAACTGTTCAGTAACTGGCCTCACTTTCTGACTTCCTCGAATGTGCTTACTGATCTCCACTGCGTGCAGTCTTTTTTCAAGTACTAGTATAATAAATAGGTATTCGATACAGTATCTATCTATGACAATCACTAAAGAATTGCACGCAATCTAAGTATCTGAGCAATTGCGCAGGCGTCAGGACGACACGCAACATACAAGGCGCACGTAGACATTTAAAGCATAATAGTTATTAGAAATTCCTACAATAAGTATCTAATATAGAACTCGTACAGAAACTTTTTAAAGGACAAAGCAAGCCATGGAAAATCACTTTCAAGACAATTAGCGGTTATTTTAGTATAATGGTAGTTTGTACAAAGGGAGAAAAGCGTGACCGTGATCGAACTCGCACCTCGTGTGAGCTCGTGTTCAAGTTCAATTTATCAGGGTTCACTCTCTTCCTTACACGTGTATGTAGAAATACACGTGACCCATTTGAAATACAGTGCAATACTTAGGCTATTATTCTACTGTAATTTTAAAACATTTAAAAAAAAAGTATAAAATTGAAAACAGTTTTTTTATACAACATTACAAAATTGACACATATTGAAGCGCCAGTAAACAATTGGCTATTCTCAGTCTTGAATCTATCAGGTAGACTTGAAAGACGCGGTCGTCGGCCTAATTTTCTAACGATGCAATTTGCTAGTGTCGGGCCGACCTATTTACAAATCAGAATAGAATGGCAGCCTATTATAGTGCAGTTATCGCGAAGTGTTTCGCTGGGCGCGATGCAAGCCGCAGGAATCGCGGCCGGCGGCGGCGAGCGGCCCGCTGTCGCGTAGACTACACGTTCCTACGTCCTCATGGATCATTGCGCTATGATCACCAATAATCTAGGTCCCAACACAATTAGCATATCCCAAATAAAGTAGCATTCAGGCGGCACCTCAATGCGAACAACTAAGAAGTGCAAGCGAGACAGAAGTTAAGGTGCGGCGGTTGTTTCTAGGGATGCTTCAAAGAAATGTAACGATAAACAAAATGATCACGTCATCTTCGGAGATAATTAGCTCGGTGTTGGCGACACAACTGATTTCGTCTTTTTCAAAAATAGAGCCCTTCTATTTGGTTGCGTATAGGTAGCTCGTCAACGTAACGACACATCCACAAAGCACAGTTTGCATCAATTGCATGGCTGCAAACTGATTATGATATACCATTATGAATTATATAATCTGCTAAATCTGCTCTTACTTACATGTTAACTATTGGTCTGTATTTCCCATTCCTAGCGGATTTCACCAATGCCAATAATGCCGAGTTTAATTGCTCATTAAATCTGTCAAGCTCCGCTAATGAGACACAATTGATTTTCTATTGTTTCGTCGCCGATCGGCGAACCGCACTGCTTGACCGGTTAATATTATAAACTAGAAAGTACCTCTGTATGTTACGAGTACCTCTGCACGCCTAAACCACATAACGGATTTCGATAAAAGACAAGGAGGTAGATGGCATCCTGGAGAAGGACATAGGCTACTTATTGTCCCGGTAGCACATTCCCGCGGGATAATTTCCGACATCACGCAATTAATATTAACAAATCGCGAAAAAAAATCAGCTGTTCCCTACATTTATGTTTGCATAACTCATCAAAATGTAGGGAACAACTGATTTTTTTTAGCGATTTCAGGTTTGGTCCCATAGTAAAAGTTGTTCATAATAATGAGTACAATCTCCCATTTCGATTTGTCGCATGTGTTCAATTTCATCCTGTATAACGTCAGTAGTAAGAAATTTTAGTTATTACGATTGTATGCGGAACATACTGTGGAGCAAAAGGCCAAAGACTGCAAACAAATAAAGATCATAAAAGAATATACGACCTCATCTAGTTTTAAAAATTTGATTGACGAGCGTGTAAAAGTGTAAGTTCATGCAGTAGTCAAATACGAGCATGTCAATATGAGCCAGTTATTAGGCAAGGTTTATTGTTGATTTTTTTCAAAGCGACATCACAATCACACCTTGTAACTGAAATTAATTAGCATCGTTAATGGAAAGTCCAATTAAAAGTTTGAATTCTTTCTTGATTAATTGTTACTAAGATTTCGGTAGATTCTTTATTTGTTCAGTTTCCTGCATTCGGTGCTTTAATTGATTAAAAACGACGAGGTGGCTGTGGGGAGGCTGGGGTGGCGGCACCGGGCGTGGGCGTGTTGCTCCGGTTGTCTACCGAAAACCTGGTGCGGATAACCGCTGCATTTACATTTAGGTATAGGAATGTAAAGCTTGCAGGGATGGACACCACCGCGGTTTAGACGCATGGCTGAATCTGATATGCTGCCGAATGCTTTGGAACTTTAGAGTACTTAGTCGACGAAAGAAAGATGTAGCGGGATATTTGTCTTGCTCTTCTGTTAGTTAGTTAGAACTCAATCAATTAACCAAAAACTATAGCTAAAATAATAACAAAAGAAAATTTATACAGTTTAGATATTTTCCAAATCGTCTGTAGAATAAACTAGAGCACACTAGAGCCTGTCATTGTCTTTGGAGTTCAAAGTAAAAAAAAAGTGTAAACATACCGCATAGATTTAAATGAGATGTTTTAATTTTCATCGAGCTTAATTGCGGTTTTTCAATACGCGGCCGGTGAGCGGTTGGTCGCCTGGAGGCGTACGTTAGATACCCGCAATACGCACATCCGCACAAACGTGTACCTACTTAATGTAAACATGGAGCTTGTACGAGTACACTACTACCGCAATTAATCAGTTTTACAAAAACACGGGAAAAATTCTACATTCAATCCATACAGCTTACTTTTGAAGAAAAATTTTATACAAAAAACTATTTTACAAAAAAAACAACCGACTTAAAAAAAAAACACTACAAAGTGAAAAATAACTTTGATTTCGGAAGTCGGTGTCGTTGGTTCAGCATTTTCGTTTTTTGACACCGACTTCCGAAATCAAAGTTATTTTTCACTTTGTAGTGTTTTTTTTTTTAAGTCGGTTATTTTTTTTGTAAAATAGTTTTTATTTTTCACTTTTTAGTTGTACCTACCCCACACAAATTCAATTAACCCTAGTGCATTGAAAAATTGAAGACACGACTCGAAGAATCATCAAAATTCACATAGAAATGCCGGAGATGCAGTGCATTTATACATATAACTTCGTATATAAGAATAATTACCTAATGTATTATATACTAAAACCTTCCTGAAAGTATGTAGATCACACTAATGAAAGAATTATCAAAATCGGTTGAGTAGTTTTTGAGATAATCGCGGACATACAAACATACATAGATACATACATACGGGTCGAATACAGAACCTCCTTTTTTAAAGTCGGTTAATAAAGTCGGTTAAAAAGTGAAACAAACAGTAGGTCAAACTTCTTACATTGAAAGATGGTAATACAGTGCCCTCGGTGCGAACTCTGGGTTGGTAGCGTGGGTACTTAATATTAATGGTGATAAAAATAGAAAAATGACAAGTTATTTCCGCAGGAGTACGCTCGAGTTCCGACGCGATAGTACCTAAGTAGTAACAGGAAAATACAAGTCGCAGTGAATGAAAGGTCACCGCTTGAGAGGCGACACTGAATGAACGATCAACAATCCTACTAGGAGAACTACACAGTTTTCATTGCTGTCAAGTCAAAGGGTATTTTCTTTTTTTAATATTTTGCGACATTTGTAATAAGGGGTTTCGCACCGGTATTATAATGGTAAAATAAAACATTATTATAACAATGGGCTTACTACAGACTTTAGCACATTGGCATATACCTTATAGACATATTCTATGATCAGATAAGTCGTTGGTGATAGTTCATTTGTCAACTAAAATAAAACAGGTTTTAAATAAGCTAAGCAGGGCTTTATAACAAACATTTTTGTTAGTTGACAGACGAATAAAACTTTCTAACAGAAATCAAAGGGTTTTATAAATAAATGTATCCTTTTTCACGGGTGTTTCCAATATTTCATGAAATATCGCGAGCTACTAGTCACGGGGCAAGGCTTGCTCTTGCCGTGTAAAACATGTGCTCTGTATGCCTAGTTCAAATGCTGCAAATACGGTGTTACTTTCACAATCAACTGGCGGTATTTCTTTTACCATCAATCTGTATGATTCATAATAATATTTGTTTGAAGAGGTTATATTATTATTATAAATTATCTATACATACCTGTTATAAATTAAAACCGCTTTTAGGGTCTGTCTGTAAGGCCGCGTTGTTCACCTACACTACGCCAAAGATTTTGATGCATGTTCACCCTCATTTAGAGAATTTGTTCCGGAAGCTTTGTGTATAATGTATAATACATTAATATTAAACTTTCATAAAATAAAGTTAGGACGATGTTTTATGAAGTCGTAAAAACCGTGCGAACGCAATGATGGGTCGCTAGTGTAAGTATCTATGTATGTATAATTAGAACGCGACCTATGAGCGCATCCCATAACTAAGTTATAGCGCTATTATTGATCTATTGCACTATGACGTAGTAGGGATGCCGGGGCTTTTTTGACTAACTCTATTGAACGCAGTGCGTTGTTGTGTAGCTTGCTATACTTATCTGATTTAAATAATTATGACTTAATTAAATCAGTGAGCGTAACCGACTTTTAGAAGTCGGTGTTGGTGCGTGGTGCCTCTGTGACGCAGTGTAAAGCTTTGGTTTCCTAAGAAAGCGACGAACAGTCACACAATCGGCTGTCCAAATACCTACTGAGCGTTTTTTGACACCTTAATATAACATACTGGTGAACACGACAGATTGTCACGACGGCCGTCATATGACGGCACCGCTCTTGTAGGAAACCATCGCTATAGTCCTTGCGAGGAAGTTGACACGGTGAATTAATAAATGCAGCGCATTCGCAACTATGTAGTTGATGCCAACCGTGCCGGCGGCGGCGGTGACGCCACCCCAGCCACTTAGCCTCCCACCGTCACCCCTTCGTTTTTAATCTTAAATCAATTTGAGCTCTGGAATTATTTTAGATGCCGCAAATGATTTTACTTCTGTAAGTAGGTTTGCACAAACACATTTCCCGTCTATAGTAAAAGATGTTTTTAAAAATAAATAAAATGAGTCGGTGTTTCCCGTGCAACTATTGTGTGAAGAATAGACCGGTCTTTTTACAGCAAAATAACCTAGCTTATTTATAAACCATTGCCGGCAACATACGTATTTAATACTATTAATAGATGTTTGACAGTTATCAGTTTTCCTCTAGGTTTTTACTATAGGTATTCTGTTTGGTCGTCTCGTCGACATGTTGTTCGTATAGTTCACAGACACCTACTTCAGTTTTCTATTGAGGCGCGTGGTGCCGAGATAATATCAATGTATTTTACATTCTTTTTCAACATAGTTTAACCATTACGTTTGTCTCATTCTCCAAACAACCGCGAGGAGGTGCCTCCTGCAAAGCTAGATGGTTCACGCTCACTTCTCACACGACGGAACCTTTATCTTGTAAGATTTTTTTCCGTTTTTCACAGATCTAGGTAATCCCTGCTTCAGAGAAAATATTCTAAGACATATATCGCAGTGTTTCCTCAAATGCTTCGTTTTAGCCGAATTGAGTTCCGAGTGTCCCGCGACGATCGAAAGTCGCCACTACGAAATCATTAAACTGAAACTCACAGCATATACATAATTCAATTAATGCATTTACAGGTCAGGTCAGTTAGTCAGACAGTTGAAGTTAGGTACCCATTCCAAAATGTATATCTCTATGGAGAAGAACGGGCAAGAAACTCCAAGAAAACTACAAAATCCTAGGTAGGTACATTATTCTTGCTGCTTGACGCACAGAGCGGCCAGAGTCGGTCAAAATCAATTTTGTAAAGTTGATGGAACCTAAGTGGTTAAAATAAAAAAATATGTATATTTTTATGAATAAGTAGTTGCTTCATAAAATAGTCTTTCTAAATTTTTTTTAAATTTTATATTCTAAATTAATACAAATACTAGATTTTTTCATGTTAGTACTCGTTAGGTGCCTATACAGTACTGTTATTAAGGAAGTGTATCTCTGATAAAAACGTGTCACCAACGGTTTTTAATAATCTGTTCAATAATAATACTTCTGTACAACGCTATTTATAGTATAAAATTATGACTTATTAACACATCTCTTAGAACCTGTAAAATTACTCAATAGTGGGTAATATTGACTACCCATAAACTAAAACAAAGCCAATTAAACAAATTAAGACGTTTTTACTTTTTCTACACAAACAATTTGTTGTATTTACGTTAGCTAATAATATATTTAAAAAACAACCGACAAAAAAAAAAACACTACAAAGTGAAAAATAACTTTAATTTCGGAAGTCGGTGTCGTTGCTTCAGCATTTTCGTTTTTTGACACCGACTTCCGAAATTAAAGTTATTTTTCACTTTGTAGTGTTTTTTTTTTGAAGTCGGTTGTTTTTTTTTGTAAAAAAGTTTTTATTTTTCACTTTTTAGTTGTACCTACCCAATTCAATTAACACTAGTGCTTTGAAGACTTGAAGACACGATTTGAAGAATCATCAAAATTCGCATAGAAATGTCGGAGATGCAGTACATTTATGCATATAACTTCGTACATAAGAATAATTACCTAATGTATTATATACTAAAACCTTCCTGAAAGTATGTAGATCACGCTCATGAAAGAATTATCAAAATCGGTTCAGTACAATCTAAAGTAATTCCGTCATACATGATTTTTGCGTCCCTTTAACCGTTTACGCAGCCCGCGCAACTTTTTCATAGATGCTCCGCTCCTATTGGTCGTAGCGTGATGTTATATAGCCTACATAAAGCTTTCCTCGATAAATGGACTATCCAACACAAAAATATTTTTTCAAATCGGTCCAGTAGTTTCGAAGCCTATTAAATTCAAACAAACAAATATTTCCTCTTTACAATACGTATTAGGTATTGTAGATTAGCGATAGACGTGTGGCGACAGTAGCCAGTGCCGTGGAGTAGGTACGTAGAAACCAATGACGTGGTTTAATTCTCTTTGGTAGAAACCGATTATGGAGTACCTGGTAGGTACCTACCGTACCCCGTGCGTCACCCACCGCACTCACCGCGCCATACGAGACGACTCAATCATACGAGACAGTAATGACGACCTAATTATGGAAGCGAAATAGTAAAGCTTCGGAATAAAAAAAAAAAAAATAAAAAAAAAAAATATGTATGTTTAGGTTAAGGTATTTATCTATGGGCCTGCGTCGCCTGAAATAAATGAATAAATAAATAAAATAAATAAATAACAAATTAACTTCCAATGATCTGTGGTTGAATGTAATACTAACTAAGCTGTGTTAAAATGAATTACCGACCAATTAACACAAAATTAACCGAAAAAAAATGTTGTATAACAAACAAACATGAGCTTATTCAAATTACAATACTACGAAAAAAAACTGTACTTTCAAATAATAAACTTTTCTAAAAAAAATACTATACTTCCGAAACCATATCGCTCATTTGGAGAAACATCGACGTAACTGCTACTTTTTTACGTCTTTGCTTTCCTAACGTAAATACGTTTTCTAAGTGCTTTGTCATATTTAACTCATTTTTGGGAAGAAATACATTTACGTCGATGTTTCTCTGGTATTTAGCTGCATCCGGTTAGACTGGAAGCCGACCCCAAAATAGTTGGGAAAAGACTAATCAGATGATGTGATCTATGGAAGCACTTAGAAAATTATTTTTATAATGTCACAATAGTTTATGCTGATGGAAACGCAATTTATGCTGATGGAGAAATATTAAGTCAGCAAATGTTGTAAGTATTGATTTTTCGAAATTTTCAGTAAGAATTTTTTATTCGGTCGTTTACCCACTATGGAAATACTTTATTATATAGGTACGTACTTACGTACGTAATTTCAAATCTTTCTTGGACGTATTATATAGTTTAATAATTGAAATAAAATTATTAAAAAAAGATTTTTCGTCACATATTATTTCATACATAATCGAGGAAATCAAACACATTTATGATATCGGTACGTTCTTCCCGTACATTTAGAAACTTACTTTTCGAACGTCAAAATTACAAAAGACAGTTTCCCAAAACGCCCGCCCTTCACTCACACATTCGTAGTTAGCGAGTTACGCAAACCCCTCTGCGCCCGTTACGTAGATACTAAGTGTCTAAGTGACGATGATGCACTGTGACGCAGGGGGTGCGACACGTATCTAGTATTAATCAGAGCCAATCTGTGTCCAAGCAGATAACGACTGACCTTTTTTTTTGAGCTCAATGTTGTCAGATAAGTTTTAGGGGAACTAATGATCCGGACCTCTTTTACATCATACCAAGAAAGCCCTTTTTTATTGCTTAATGGGCCCGCTCTTGACCTCGATCACGCCTGATGGAAAGCGATGGATGAGGTCTATGATGGAACCAGCGTGCCCAGAATATGCCTAGGGCACTGCAACTCCCACACATCGACGAAACACAGCAGGCTGCTTGACGCCGGACTCCGGTGCGAGGGTGGTCGCAAACCAGGCGGGCGTTAGCCCTACCACCGCAAGGGAAGAATTGGCCAGTCAAATAAGGTGTTGGCTGTGACTGTCCAGGATGCGCCGAGCGCTCGGTTTAGTTGAGTAACTGGCGGAACAAACTGCGCTACTTGAGGAGGCTTCTTCATGGCTCCCAAAACGACCGGCTACCAGCTGAAAGGTGTCGTCGCGTTTGGACACGCGACGACACACTTCAGGTGCCATACTTCATATAGATTATCTCGACCTTGAGAAGTATTGCAATGTCGGGGATTCCGCACGCTAACATACCGGCGGAATTACAGCGCATTCACACACATGTACGCACGAATAGTCATTTTCCGGATTGTGATTGGTCCCGAAACAAACGAGTTTATCTTAGGCATCACTGACGTCAGTGAAGGAAAAACATCGTGAGGAAACGAGTTATAGTAAAGTCTGGAATCGCCAACCCTGAAGTCACGAGCAAGCCTTTTGATGAATGCTCGTGCCTTGTCTGTATGAGAAAATGACTTTGCCCTGTAGCGGAACAATTATAGGCGGTTTTATTTTATTTTTATTGCGCTATTTATTTACTTCCCGACTGGGCCACCCCAGTATCCACTAACACTAGGCGTCACCTAAGTAAGTGCCCACTAATAAAGCACCCTGTTGAAAATTCATTTTCACCAGAAATCGCGAAAAATAATCAGCCTTGCCCTACATTTATGTTCGCATAACTCGTCAAAATGTAGGGAACAGCTGATTTTTTTTCGCGATTTTAGTTTTGGTCCCATAGTAAAAGTTGTTCATAATGATGAGTATAATGACCCCCTAGAGTTATGGGATACAAAAAATGACGTTGTAGGATGTCAATAATAAGTGAAAACGGACATTTATGTCCTTCAGTACCTAATACTTCCGAATGTTGATGAAGTACAGTCACGAGCACCAATATGTCAACACTTGGCAATTTTCAATTGCGATTTATTCGTGAAATAACGAATGCTACGTTGAAATACGACACTTAACATGGGTATATATAACAATGGGTTCGAAAATACTATGTTCGTAATAACATAAAATTTCATTCAAAAATAAAGGAGAGAATCGCCTTTGAATAAAGCCAAGTGTATACATACTTATAGACGTGACTGTACCTATAGCTAAATCTAAACTTATTAAATCTGACCACGAAGTAAATAACTTGCCATATACTTATGTAGTATACTAGTCACCATCTCATAACGATGTTATTTGTGTGGAGTCCACTGGAAAATATTTCGCGAAATTATTAAAAAGATTTTCAAATATATTTACTAAGAGGTGGAGAAATTATTTGCAGCATAAATGAAAATCCATACTAATATTATACATTCGAAAGTAACACTGTCTGTCTGTCTGTATGTTACCTTTTCACGCCTAAACCACTGATCAGATTTAGATGAAATTTGGTATAGAGATAGTTTGAGTCCCGAAAAAGGACATAGGATAGTTTTTATCCCGATATTACCACGGTATCGAAACTTATGCGGGTGAAACCGCGGGGCGCAGCTAGTAATATTATAAATGCGAAAGTAAGTTTGATTGTTTGTTACCTTTTCACGCCTAAACCACTGAACCGATCATCCTGAAATTTTGCATATACGTTTTCAGGTGTACAGAAACGGACATAGGGTACCTTTCATCCCGAAAAAAAAGTGCTTTTCCCGAGGAAAACAACAATAACGTTATTATGATAATAGATGGCGCCACGTGTCTATTGAAATTTGTCACGTTATTTAATTCTGAGGCAGTACGAAGTTCGCCGGATTAGCCAGTTACAAAATAAACGTAGAAGAAATCGCGGCCAACGGTTATTTAGAAAACATAACCCTTCTTCTGGCGCAGTCGGGTAAAAAATAGTTTGATACCAAGTTTCCATTCAATAGACTTAAACTGAAATAAATTTTAAATTGAGTTGCAACAACAACAAATTCTATTCTAAGAATGAGTATCGTTCTAGTCTAGAATACAGCCATAAATAAGGCTGTGAGGTCTGACATAAGCCATAACAAATGATATGATCTGTAAGAATGAAGCGCTCAGTGGCTCCGCTTCTAAGCGCAACCCCCACTTTCGCATGTTTGTGCGGAATAATCAGTTAAGTAAGATAAGTATTATAGTGATTTTTTTAATTACCTTTTTTAATAGATTGTTAGTTAATTTCGTTGGTATGAGAAGTCTATCCATTGAATATATTTTTATTTTAATACAAACTTTACATGTAAATAAATAAGTACCTAGTAATGAGAGAAAGAATAAAATTAAAATATTGGTAGTCAGCTGTACCCGGTTAGACCGGAAGCCGACACCAACGTAGTAAGGGAAGGCTACGCAGATTGATTGATTGAATAAAATATAGACCGTATCTCTGCCCTCGTAATAGCAGATGCAGTAATCGACATATTTTCGATTTTCCATTTTTGTCAAAAGTGACATGGGGAGACTTCAAGCTATCCTACGTAGAATTTTTTTTTCTATCATGTTCCAGACGACGAAATTGAAAAAATTTGAAAAAAAGTTTGAAAAAAAAAAAACACTTAAATGCGTTTTTCTCGAAACCGCCATTTTGCAAGTACTGCATTTGCTGTTACGAGGGCAGATCTGTTATAGGAAGCTTGTGTTATGGGTGATTATACAGGCTGTTACTGTTTGCACGTCAAAGCCCCTACACCCTGCTGTACGTACTAGATAATGCCAAGCCATTATTAATAAATAATGCATAATTAAATGCTTTTGTCAGAACAACTCGGTAAATTACAATTAAAATATTTTGTTTGACGCCCCGCAGACTTGCTTTAAGCTGTAGAGGCGCTAAAGAAAATCTTAGTAAAACTAAAATGTCTATCATGTGTAAATATGCTGAGAGTTTATTGTTATCTGTCTATTCTCATCTTCAGTCATATTAAACATTACATCAAATAGTAATAATAATAAGACCGTCTTAAAATAGCTAATTGAAGATTCATCTTTTAAATCTACCCCTTTAACCACGTTAAAAAACAAGCAAGGAACGCTTTTATTGACGTGACAAAAAAATTCCTTGGTAACAACAAATCCGCTGACTTTCTCGAAAGAATAAAAACCGGCCAAGTGCGAGTCGGACTCGCCCATGAAGGGTTCCGTAGCAGCAAGTAACATAATATAAAAGTTCTTGTAGTTCGTTGTAACTTTGTGAAAGGTAAATTGCGGTTTTCGATTTATGACGTATTAAAAAAAAACTACTTACTAGATCTCGTTCAAACCAATTTTCGGTGGAAGTTTACATGGTAATGTACATTATATATATTTTTTTAATTTTATCATTCTCTTATTTTAGAAGTTAGAGGGGGGGGGGGGACACACATTTTACCACTTTGGAAGTGTCTCTCGCGCAAACTATTCAGTTCAGAAAAAATGATATTGGAAACCTCAATATCATTTTTGAAGACCTATCCATAGATACCCCACACGTACAGGTTTGATGAAAAAAAATTTTGGAGTTTCAGTTGTAAGTATGGGGAACCCCAAAATTTATTGTTTTTTTTCTATTTTTGTGTTAAAATCTTACTGCGGTTCACAGAATACATCTACTTACCAAGTTTCAACAGTATAGTTCTTACAGTTTCGGAAAAAAGTGGCTGTGACATACGGACGGACGGACAGACAGACAGACAGACATGACGAATCCATAAGGGTTCCGTTTTTTGCCATTTGGCTACGGAACCCTAAAAATGATGTTGGACTGCTACCATAAAATGAGATGCAATATGTCATTAAGATTGAATTTCCTACATTCACATTTGTAATTGCTTGGGCAGCGAACACATAATAATAAAATAAGCGCTTACCCCAAATTAATTTAAATCCTCACATAGAGTACATAGCAAGACATTGTGTATGTACCGCTCACTCACTCCTCACTGTTACCAGGCCAGTAGGTATGATTAATTTGTTAATGCTCATACCAGTAATTACCTACTGTGATGTAATATCAATTAAGGTATTAAACATTAGCGCACGTTAGTAATGTTTTTTTGTTAAATGAATGAATGTCTGCACCAAAACAACCTAAAGAAGTAAAACTTATTTGAAGTCCTTAAAAAGTTGAATAAATGTTTGAAAACTTTGTTGGAAACTTGTGATCGTTCGAAGAGTAGTTTTTTATTTTCGTCTAACGTTCCATACACGCAAACATCGATGTAACTTTTAGTTATAACACTATTCACTATGAAAATGAAACTATGTTCTACTTCTAGTGACAGATTTCCGCATAATTCCGAAGGACTGCATAATTCTGTAGGCGCTGGTGTAAGGGTGAGTACTCACTGGTGCAGCTCATAGTGTTGGTAGTGCTGCGCAGGCGGCTGCAGCTCGTGCAGCGGCAGGTAGAACTCGTGCACTCGCGCGAACTCGCGCGCCATGCCGCGGTGACGCGACACACACGCGACCGCACCGCGACGACGTCTCACTCAACTGACGACACTTACACGTCTTACACCACGCTACACGCGCACAGCACGCATCTATCAACACCAGCGGAACCAGAGGCTGTGCGAACACTCCGCGACGCGGCGATCAACTACTACCCTTAGCCTACACATTCTGGGTTCCACACACACACACACACGACGATTACTGTCTACAACTACTTATAGGAACCGAGTTTCAAACTACGGAAATCAATCAGGCGCAATTGGAAATAACCTGCCGATAAATTATTACCATTCAAAGTAGTGACTGAACAAAACCACACCAGCACAAATAAAAATGGCACTTGAAAACTTTTTTGAAGATTCTGTAGAAACAAACTTGCGCCGCCCACTTCTAAGCCTGGCGTTACGCCCCTCCCCGCCCTAATACCTCTGAATTTATACTAAAACAATCATAAAATATCTCTACAATTTAGGTTGCTAATCATCAATACCCTGCCGACGACTACTTTACAAAAATCAATTGATGACGCTTTTGATCGAACGCTCAATGGGTCGCATGCGGAATTCGCGACCGATCGGCGGGAACGACCGGGTCGCGTCTGCACACCGATGGAGTCGATGGAAAACAATAATTCGCGGCGTGCTGTACTGAAGCGCGATGTACCGAGCGGTGTGCGCCGTGCGCGGCTCGCGCCCGTCCTTCAGTCGCAGCATAGGGTTGCGCTGATCCGATTACATCAGTCCAGCCGCGCTCTTACTCATACCTACGACCCTCGTTATAAACCCCTCTTTCATTTATTTATTTTCACTATTTGCTTCACCACAGCGCGCGAATGAAATCTTCATAACATTCCGAATACAAATTGACTTCTGCTAATTCGTACTAAGTGTTACGGCGTTTCCAAGTAAAATAAGTATGCATAATATGCATACGTAAGCATTAAAATCAAAGATGGAGAGAAGACACAAATGCTGTATCCTCTGGCACTACCTTACACAAACAAAGCACATTGATCAGCTCAATTGTTTCTCAAAATTACATTCATTTGAGTTAGAATGAAAGGCGCGCGCGATTCCACTTCCTACAAACTGGCTGGCAATATGCTGCACTCGAGCGCAATCACGAACGGCTAAAAGTGCATCGCGATGACGCAGAGTGCCCCTGAACCTGCCCGTCACTACCGCGGCAGCTGATACCCGCCGCCGCCGACACACTACAAGTGCAGCTAATCCACCGCTCGGCCGCAACAGAACCATCACCGCTAGGCTAGCATCGAACAAGTAGTGGATAGGTAATGCGGAGATTTCGCGACCTCGAGACGTCAAATAGCTCGCTTACACGTGCCGTCGCTGCAGCTAGTAAACATAACGTAATATTATGCAACTGAACCAAATGCACTGAGTCTTGTATGTACGTAGGTACGGAGGAATTACTCAGATCTCGTGATGACATTGTTAACGACAATATGTGGAGCATGTTTACTCCAACATCAAGTTATTGAAACGCTACAGAATGCCACTTCCACAGTGTATTTTCACGAACTATCAGCGTGTTGCTGTGGGGTGCCAGCTGGCTAGGGGATGCGTTCTCCGTGTCCGAGTTGCATCTGGGCATCACCTAACATTACCTTTATATGAATAAATACGTAGCTGCATATAATCTTTTTTTTTTTTGCATGGTTGGCTTCTTTATTACCTAGTGATGTTTGCATCGTTCGAATAACTCGGAAATACACTTTTACAAATTACAGAAATTACTAGTGCGCGTTTTTACAGACAAATCTAGGTAATTTGATTTGAATACATTTCTATATAAAAGGATTTTTTTTAATACGTCATGAATCACTTTATTAATGTAAGTATGTAGTATCAATAAAAATATATGAAGCTTAGATAGTAGGTTTATTTAGTTTATCTCCTAAAAAGAAAGTAAGCATTTTTGTCTCATTCCCAACTAGTAGTACGTTGTTCGTCTACTATAGTATAAATACAAATTAAATGCTGTTCGTATTTTGCTGGCAGTTTTTTTATGTTCTTCATTAATTAAAGTTTTTTTTGGCAAATAAAAATTGTTGCCCGGTTGGAAAATTCGGGAAAAACTAAGTGCTTTTTAACCGACTTCTTTCTAAACGACTTTTAAGTGAATTATTAGAAAAAAAAATTGCCGATATGAATATAGGTAAGTAATGCGGGATAATCTAAAACCGTATTGTTATTCCTGTCACTGTCTCACAACAGTCAAACTACAAGTGCGAGCTAAGTAACGTTTGTAGATCTCTACCTAAGGTGTATGAAGTGGCAAAGAGTCGGCTTCCCTCCCCCTAAACAAGGCAATTAGTAGTCTATTATTTTGTAGGATATATTTCCGCATGTAACAAGTCGCAGCGGCTTCCCTTCGCGATAATTCCACCCTTTGCGTCGGCTACAATGTCTGTGTTCGCGCTAATTGGAATCGGGCTCAAACCAGGCTTGAAACACCGCGGGGGAGTCCGCTCATAAAGTACCTACATTAATTGAAGTTTATTAAGTACACAATAATATTAAGTAATAGTACAGTCACAGAGCACCGATCTGCCGAAAATTCAATAATCAAGCAATCGAAATTTCGTTATTAATTTTAAATATTCGTGCTAAGTACAAAGTGGCTTCGCCATGCCGCCCATCCACACTCGTGCAGCGGACGCACTTACGCATGCAGTATGCGCCTGATTACTCGATCAATAGCTAATAACAGGTTCCTTATCAGCGCACGTAAGTGGTCATTAATCAATTCCAATCAAAGGTGGAAGTGATATGAAGCTAGAAGATAATGATAATTATCTGCCACGTGTAGCGAGACCACCCTCAACATGACCTTATCACACGGTGGTCAGTTATTCTATTACGTATTCTAAATAATATTTTTTAATGTAACGTAACTTCGTGCAAATATGAATTTGTTTCGACCATTTATTTTATTTTCCCGTTATAAATATGTCCCAGAGCACAGTGTTTTATGAAGACCATTTTTCGGAAATTGCTTTTTTATGTAAATATCTGATAGTTTAAGTTATTTAAAAGCAATATTTTGAATCCCCATTTCACTAGCATGTTTAGTTTTTGACATTGAATTTTTTGAAAATCGTCTTTTTTTCATCCTTGTATTTAGAAAAAAAAATCATTTCTCTGAAACTAAATATAATATGATACGCAATTATGACCTTAGAAACATCGACGGCGTTTTTTATGCTGCATATTTTAGAGTACAAATAAACATAGGAACTTCGAAAGATCCAGACTTATACGAGGTTTTTAGTTTTTAATTTTTTTCTCGGTAATTCCGTCGTTTTTGGAAAAGTTATTTATACTGAAATTATGCCCTTTATCTTCTCTACATACCACAAAAATAGCACATCCTAATTACGTGGCAAACGTGTGTAAAAAAAAAATGTGGTAGAAAATGCCTCAGGCATAAAGTCCGCCTTTGTAAAGTATTTTTTTTACTTGTGCATAAAGTTTTAATAAAAAATAATAAAAATAAAAAGGTATAGCTTCTCGTGACGGGGACTTTACACATATCTTACCTCCACACCTACAATCCATACTATTTAGTTATTGTTAATATCGTTAATATAGTAATTAACTGTTTATTTATTTTACTTCGAAGGTTCTAGTTTATCATTATATTATGAACATAATGCAGCATTGCAAATGTAAGCGGGCACGGCCTTTATACCTACAGGCTTTTATTTAGGTATTAAGTTCTGTTTATGTTTTTATTATTGGAGTGTGCTAGCTTAAATAATGATGGTAAATAATTTAATTTATTGTTTTGTGTTTCGTAATGTTAATTACTTACTATTACTTACACAGCTGTGCTGTTGGGGAGTTTGTAGCGCCACTTCTTCCCAGCTAAAGCACTAGGAAGTGGTGATGGGCGGGCGTGCCCCGACCTTATGTAATTGTGACGTTTAAAAATTGCGGATTCTTAGCCTAGTTTGTACGAATGATTTGATTTATTATTGAGCCAGTGGTGTCCTTGCTCAGCAGTGGATTTACTTCTCTCTATCCTAAATCCACACGGTCTTCTAGTTGATTCAGTGGCGCGCACTATTTTATCTGTGTAATATTCGTGAAACACACAAAATGTAAAGTCGTATGTAAAACGACAGACTCCTTAATACGCTTCCTAATTCATTCACCTCGAAATTTACTCATATATTTACACCACATTTTCCGAGCGCCTTCTCAGATGTGTTGTGTCGGCTTTCTGCCTAGCCAGACGCAGCTGAATATTATAGTTGAGTACCTCACCGAGCCACCGCCTCCGTTTCAGCGAACCAACTATGGGGATTACTCGTATTACTTTTCATGCCCAGACCGACGACGTTTGAACATTAGAGACTGACTAATTGTAAGGTATCCGTATTTTATGATAAAATAGAATCACAGAAGTAAACGACCTAAAATATGGTTAAGTTAGGTTTGTGTTCGAGGTCAAGGATTGATTAGTGCTTAGCTAATCAATCCTTGACCTCGAACACAAATCGTGTCGTCGAAGTCATAAGAATGCCTATGGCATTAAGTCCGCCTCTGTACATTTATGTGCTTGAAGTATTAAATAAATAAATAAGAATATTATCTCAATCGGTCACACACCTGAACTGTATTATTGATAGATGATAAACATGTATAAATTTTTGTTTATACCTGAAATAGTTATCTTATGCCTTTTTTATGGATGGGAAATCATCAAATGACCCCTCCCGCTCTGGGTGGAGCGGAAGGGAGTGTCAGACTCTTACGTAATAAGTCAAGTTACGTAATAAGTTAAGACTTTAAAAAGAACACATCATCTGCCTAGCCTTTTCTCAACATAGTTGGGGTCGGCTTATTGTCTAACCGGATGCAGCTGAATACCAGCATTTTACATGGAGCGACTACTTATCTAACCTCTACAACCTAGTTACTGGATAATACGATACCCCTTGATAATACTGTCAGACTTTCGGGCTTATACCTGAAAAAGTGTGCTGATGAAATATTTAAGAGTACAGCAACAATGACACGACTCTCGTGTGGCAGCACGTGCGTGCGCAGGCGCCACACTCCATGCTATCTCGATATTATGCATACGACAATACATTTTACTTTCAATGCTTATTTTGTATACAGTAGCCACAACATTGAAGAGATCTTTCTGCAAAACTGCAGTCTATACAATAGAACCTGTAAACATAATACTGACGAACCATCTATACTAATATTATAAAGAGGTAAAAGTTTTTAAGTTTGTATGTATGGGGTAATGTCTACCAGTCGGATTTGAAAAATTCTTCTTGCATTTGATAGCCCAATTCTTGAGGAAGGCTATAGGCTATTTAACATCACGCTATGACCCTTAGGAGCCGAGCAAAAGCGCTATGGGGAAACGAAGTGATAGAGCAGGAGATGCGGGCAAGTGATGCAATACGACGAGATGGGTCGAGGGAATAAGAAATTTCACGCGGACGAAGTCGCGGGCAGAAGCTAGTAAGAAATAACGCACAACAGGAAAATAGAGAATTAGATTAGCAACCCAAATTGCGGAAAATATGACATTAGCGGCGCGTACGGTCAGTGTAACTAGACACCGGTACTAATCACCGCGACACCGAGTGTCCGACACCGACGCAATCTCGGCGGACACGCGACACCGACACTCGACACCGGCTCCCGGAGCATTGCGTCGTCTGTGTCCGACAGAATTGTAATATTTATTCGACTCGCGGCTTAATAATAACAGCCGCACAGCTCGATCGATCAGGTAAAGCTATGCTTGCCGCGGTTGGTCTGTGGATGGGTGACCATCTTTACATACCGAGACCCCTCCGTGCCTCGGAAATCACGTTAAGCCGTTGGTCCCGGCTGTCATTCGTGGATCTTTGGCAGTCGTTAAGGGTAGTCAGAAACCCGAAAGTCTGACAACCAGTCTTACTAAGGGGTATCGTATTACTCAATAACTGGGCTGTGGAGATCAGATAGGCAGTCGCTCCATGTAAAATACTGCTAGTATTCAGCTGCATCCGGTTAGACTAGAAGAAGACCCCAACATAGTTGGGAAAAGGCTAGGCAGATGATGACTTTAGTTTTCATCGACAGATTTCTTCTCGAAACATTTCATCACCACACGCTGTGAGGATCCGATACCCGATTTAATATTTCAATATAAATGATCGTGTTGAGCTGCATATTGTAACCACTCGTCTGTGATTGTTTTATACGATTACGAGCAGACTACGAGCGTTATCGATATTGATTTTTAATATATTTTAAGTAAAATGAACTTGGCTTTGTCAAATATGTATGGTGACAATGCTGTTGCTACATTAAACAAATAAATAAAAAACATTTACTTCAGGTAAGTATCACCCATATTGACAAAGAAATATACAATAACAAAAACGAAAATTGACACTCAGCCCTAGAGAGTTACCTACACGTAGTACAATACGACCAGTGAATAATCTAATAAAATAAAATACTTAATTCGATTCATTTTTAAATTATTATTATTATACCTACGTTATTCTGCGGAAAGACAGAATTCCATTTTGTATTAAAAAGATTGTATCGAAACCTGTGTCGAAACTAGCGTTCGCGCATCATCTATAGGAGTCTACGACGCTTCTACGCTGGCTTACGTAGCAGCTACGAAGCATCTACGTGGCTTCAAGGCTAGCTTACGCAGCTGCTACGCCAGCCTACGCGGCTGCTACGCCAGCCTACGCGGCTGCTACGAAGCGCGTACATCGTTGACTGCAGGAACTTATTTCGTATTTTTGGTAGTTCGCAAACAGTAGGTATTATTTGAAGTTCAAAATCATTTACAAAAGCTTAAGTTTATATTGAATATTATTATTTATACATACTCGTACAGGCAGAGTTATTAGTTATTTATGCAACTGTTGTATAATAAGGGGTATTAAAACAAGAATGTGGGTTTATCACATGAGTGTTTTAATACCTAATTATGTACAGTTGCATACAAGACTATCTACACCCATGATATGAATCCTCTATAAAGGTTTTGAAAAAGTTTTTTGCAATAGGTACTAATATCGAACAGAAATGGCGGCCGGCGGGATACGACGTCCATTCGATTAACCTATAGTCTGTTTTAAAATTACGGAGCTGTTTTAGTGAAACGCGCGTGCATGACAATGTTCTTTTTTTGAAAAGGAGTTGCATAATTAAATTTAGTACAACATTATAACACTTGTTTGGATGATATTATAGTTACTATGATACTGGCTGTTTTAATGTTGGCAATAAGGTAACTGTTTCAGAAACTTTTATAGAGGATTTCTAGCATAGGTGAAGATAAAAAATTAAACAGTTTAAATGGATAAAAAATAATAATCTAAAACCCTGCCAAGTAAATATGTATATTGACTCCGTAAAGTCGAGGGTCTTACTCGTAAACAAAAGCACAACGATGAATGAAATATCTTCGATGTTTACGTACCTATAATACTGGCATTATATTACCTACTTGTTACAGAAGTTTAAACAACTTGGCAAGAGGCAACCGCAGCGCCGCCGCCGACGCGCCGAGCGATCCCAAACAGGTCAACATCCGGGTCTAGTAGATGTTTGAGCAAATCTACAATCTACTAACTCGGTGAATCCTACGCAAACATATCATAATTTAACTAATTTTGATTATAGAAATATAGATAAAATTTTTCACCGAACATGAAGTAGTATTGCCCCGATTAGACTGGAAGCCCATAGAAGAGAATCTAGGCAGATGATGATGACTTCCTTCATATTCAGATACATGGGAAGATTGCCAAGCCGCTAGGTATAAATTCTCACCTAAAGCTAGAGCTTATTAGGCTACGAACTTAGCACAAAGGGTGACTATCCAAGTATCCACCTGATAACAATTTTGGGGCAGATGCAAATAAGCATGGATCAAGCTCCATGACACAGGTTGTTCACAAATTACAGCTAACAAAAACAAAATACCTGTCGCGTCTGTGGGTGACACCACCCCTCCCCCGTCACCCTGCGCCCCGGCCCGGCCGCACGCAGCTAGGACCCCCGATGTCGATAGTTTCCTAAATTCTTACCACGGGCTTTAGAAATGTATTCAGTATTGATCGTGAGTTACGTTCGAGTACTTGCTATGTAGATGTCCTCTCTGCTGCAATTAGAATTGACATGTGTACCGAAATAGGTAACAACGCGAAATGTTATTAGCAGTAATAAGGCGAGGACTCATAGCCCATGTTTATATTTATTCAAGATTTAAATAAATAAATAAAATAAAAAAAGAAATGAAGTAAAAATATATTTATTATATTCCCTGAGTTTGTTTCCTTGTTTGTTCTCAGAGTAGTCGCATAGGGAACAACGACGTCTAGTACTATACATATATTCTGTGACACCAACCTGTGAATAGATTTGAAAATAAGTTAGACTTTAAAAAGAACGCATCATCTGCCTAGCCTGTTCCCAACTATGTTGGGGTCGGCTTCCAGTCTAACCGGATGCCGCTGAATATCAGTATTTTACATGGAGCGACTGCCTATCTGACCTCCACAACCCAGTAATCGGGTAATACGATACCCCTTGGTAAGACTGGTTGTCAGATTTTCGGGCTTCTGACGACCCCTAACGACTGTCAAAGATCCACGAATGACAGCCGGGACCAACGGCTTAACGTGCTTTCCGAGGCATGGAGGGGTCTTGGTATGTCAAGATGGTCACCCATCCGCGGACCAACCGCGGCCAGCGTAGCTTAACCTGATCGATCGACCCGTGCGGCTGATATTATTTAGCCACAAGTCCTTCAAAAAGAACACATGAATTAAAAATCTAGTTTGTTTTAACCGATTTCCAAAATAAATCATCATCATCATCATCATTTCAGCCGAAAGACGTCCACTGCTGGACATAGGCCTCCCCTAAGCACCTCCACTTCGACCGGTTTTGTGCTTCTCGCATCCAACGAGTTCCTGCGGCCTTCACAAGGTCGTCGGTCCACCTTGTGGGAGGCCTTCCAACGCTACGCCTTCCGGTACGCGGTCGCCACTCCAGAACCTTTCGGCCCCATCGGCCATCTGTTCTGCGAGCAATGTGCCCTGCCCACTGCCACTTAAGTTTGGCAATTCTTCGGGCTATGTCGGTTACCTTGGTTCTCCTGCGGATCTCTTCATTTCTGATTCGATCCCGCAGGGAAACTCCAAGCATAGCCCTCTCCATTGCCCTTTGGGTGACTTTCAGCCTTCTAATAAGGCCCATTGTGAGCGACAACGTTTCAGTGCCATATGTCATCACTGGCAACACGCACTGGTCAAAGACTTTCGTCTTGAGATACTGCGATATGTGGGACGAGAAGATATTGCGAAGCTTCCCGAACGCTGCCCAGCCGAGTCGGATTCGACGATTGACCTCTTTCTCGAAGTTGGACCTACCTAACTGGACAGTTTGTCCTAGGTAAATATACTCGTCCACGACTTCGAGTGTAGCGTCTCCGATCTTCATGAGAGTGGGTGTTACATGGGCATTTGACATGACCTTCGTTTTGTCCATGTTCATTTTCAGACCCACTCTTTCAGAGGCTCTACTGAGGTCATCGAGCATTGTACTGAGGTCCTCCATAGTCTCAGCCATGACTACTATATCGTCGGCAAACCGAAGGTGAGCTATGTACTCGCCATTGATATTAATGCCAGCTCCTTTCCAGTCCAGAACCTTGACGACATCCTCCAGAGCAGCGGTGAACAGTTTCGGAGAGATAACGTCTCCCTGTCTCACACCTCGCTGCAGAAGGATAGGTTTCGAGGTCTGGTCCTGGAGTCGGACTGACATAGTGGCGTTTTCGTACAGACACTTCAGCACCTCGATGTACCGATAGTCGATCTGGCACCGTTGAAGAGACTGCAGTACAGCCCATGTCTCGATCGAATCAAAGGCTTTCTCGTAGTCCACAAACGCTAAGCAGAGAGGCAGGTTATACTCTTCGGTCTTCTGTATAACCTGTCGCAGCGTATGTATGTGGTCTACGGTGCTAAAGCCTTTACGGAATCCGGCTTGTTCGGGAGGCTGGAAGTCGTCAAACCTGCGCGCGAGACGGTTCGTGATGACTCTCGAAAACAGCTTGTAGACATGGCTCAGAAGTGAGATGGGCCTATAATTCTTAAGAAGGGCATTGTCACCCTTCTTAAAGAAAAGTATCACCACACCTCTGTTCCATGCCTGTGGTGTTTTACCCTCGAGTATGACGGAATCAAACAGCCTCTGAAGGGCCTTAAGAACGGGTTTTCCGCCGGCCTTCAGGAGCTCGGCCGTAATTCCGTCATCACCCGGTGCCTTGTTGTTTTTAAGCTGCTTCAGAGCCATCCTAATCTCGTACAGGCTGACGTCCGGTATGTCTTCGGTATAGTGTCGGGTCAATCTAGCTCTTGGGTCGTTTGCCAGACTCGTAACGGGGTTGCTTGTTGACGTGTATAACTGTCCATAGAACCTCTCGATCTCTCTCAACAGCTCAGGTTTGGCGGATACGATCCTGCCATCATCAGTCTTCAGTTTCATAAGCTGGCTCTGCCCAATAGACAGATCTCTAGCAAAAACCTTGGAGCCTCTATTTTGCTCTATCGCTTCCTCAATACGGTCTGTATTGAAGCGGCGAAGGTCGCTTTTCAAGGACTTAGAGATCTGTCTGTTGAGCCGCCGGTACTTTAGAACATCATCTGAAGATTGCAGGATCATCTCGCGTCTCTCCTTCATGAGCCGCAAAGTAGGATCAGAGAGCTTCTTTTTCGTATTCGTACGACGGGTCTTAAAGATCTTAGACCCGACCGTATGGACAGCTTCCAAGAACCCATCGTTATATTCGTCCACGGAGCTCCCCAGGCACTCGAAACGATTCTGAAGTTCGAGCTGAAAGCTCTCGGGGTTTTGAACCTGGATCGGCGCTGGGCGGAGCGTAGACCTCATTAGTCGAGACCTTTCTAGCTTTATATTTAAGTTCAATGTGCCTCTTACCATGCGGTGATCACTTCCGGTTTTCACCGCGTTGATCACAGAGACATCATTGAATATTTGCTTCTTCGTCGACATAATGAAGTCAATCTCATTTTTAGTTACACCATCCGGGCTCTGCCAGGTCCACTTTCTGTGCTCACGTTTTCTGAAGAAGGAATTCATCATAAAGAGGCCTTCCTTCTCCATAAAACTAGCCAGTAGGTGGCCCCGGTGATTCCGTCGTCCAACTCCAAATTGCCCCATTCGCAGCTCATCATCGCTTCGTTTACCCAGTTTCGCGTTAAAGTCCCCCATGACAACGGTGAAGTGAGTTTTAGAGCCATGCATGGCTCTGGAAATATCCTCATACATGGTCTCCACCTCATCGTCGGGGTGTGACGAGGTCGGGGCGTAAACCTGTACGACCTTCAGCGAATACCTTGCGGATATTCTGAGTATAAGGTACGCCACCCTGGTCGACACACTCTCGATCTTCACCACGTTGCTCACAAGGGACTTGTGGACGATAAACCCGACACCACCTTGGGACTGCTGGTCGCCCTCCCGGAAATAGAGCAAGTTGCCAGATTTAAGGATTATCGAGTCCTCCCCCTCTCTTCGGACTTCAGATAATCCCACTATGCCCCATCGCAACCTGCTCAATTCTTCCTCGAGTTCGGAGATCTTCTCGTCGGTCCGGAGTGTACGCGTGTTGTAAGTTGGCAGGTCCAATTTCCGTTGATTTTGGTAGCCGGATCTCTTCCGGGGATTCTTAGCACCCCTTGCCTCACCGTGGCCTTGGCCGCTACCGTAGCCAAGGGTAGGCGGGCCGCCGGGCACTAGGGGCCAAGTATTTGTTGTGCTTGTCATTAGGGGGGATTTGCCATAATCGCCACGCTTGGCATGCGGGTTGGCGATCGCAGTATGATGGTAAATGCATAGAGAACGCTGCTGCCCATTCTCCGGTACGTCCCTTAGTCGCCTTTTACGACACCCATGGGAAGAAGGGGGGTGGTGCTATTCTTTAAGTCCGGCACCACACGGACGTCCAAAATAAATATCATTTATGAATCGAATTTCAAAGAAAAACGAATTTGGAATTATCATTTCGCCAGTTATCGCACGCCGCACTGCAGCAAAGCTCATACTGGCTAGATTATTTGGTGGAATGTGGTACTTAGGCCCTGGCTGAATGTCTGAGATTCAGTCGTATTCTCATTTTGTCGCCTTGAGGCTCGTAGTAGCAGCAGTGAACAAGTAGCGCACGCACTCGGTACAGTTAGTCGTCCTGTCACCTGCAGACCGCCCCCCGCTGACTACGCTATCATTGTCTCCCAAAACGCAAAACATATCGCAGCTTCCAATTATTAAAAATCTCAATTTTATCAGCTTTTACCTTACGCAACAAGGAAAATCGAACGATCTGGATATCGCAAACCAAACAAAGGATGGGTTATATTATATTAACTTGCATAGAAGAAGAAGAAGAAAGAAACAAACAAGCAAGAACTGGATGTAGAGCGGTGACGATGCTGATAAAAGGTGACAACAATTGTAACTGTTCACCATCGAGGTTCAACTCAAAAACTCAAACATTTATTTCAAAGAAATCAATTACAGGCACTTTTGAATTGTCAAGGGGTCGGCAGTGCCGGATTAAGACTACTTGATGCCCTAAGCAATCCCCGACTGTGGGCTGCCCTATCCACTAGTCGCCTCGTATTTTTTTTCAAAAAATGAACGAGCGTTTTGTAAGTAAGATTAACACACGTCTCAAGAATAACTTTTGGGTCTTGCAATATCTTGCTGACGAACAGCCTTGCCTTTTATGTCTAGCAAAAATTTTTGAATTGAAACTTCTTTACGCACGCTTGACTTGGTGAGTAAGCTGGCGAACGCGTGACGTAAGCGTTACGAAAAGTGTGCTCGGGCGAGGCGAACGGGAGTTGAGTGGGGGATATAAGCGAAAGAAAGCAGTGCGCGCGCACATTTTCTTTCTCTCTTCCTCTCATAGCGAAGTTTCACTTCAGTCGTGTGGTCATAAGCACACTCGGTTTTTTTTTTGGTGCTGTTATGTTACGTAGGTAGTTTTAAGTTTTCACGTCTGTCGGTAGTCCCCACGACTGCCTCAATGTTTTTTTATGTGCCCATTGGGGTCTCCGTAGCTCAAGTACGAGTACCTACAGTTTAAAGTTAGTAAGACAAG
Organism: Amphipoea oculea; assembly: GCA_945859645.1. Lineage (NCBI taxonomy): Eukaryota > Metazoa > Arthropoda > Insecta > Lepidoptera > Noctuidae > Amphipoea > Amphipoea oculea. The sequence goes on along the minus strand of OX243861.1, from coordinate 33,191,301 downwards.
AAAGTAAATCATTCAGGCTCTCGACAACTTGAATGATTTTGGGGATCATGATCCCCATGACCTACCCTGAGACCGCGGCTGGTTTATGGTGCCCCCCGAGACGTGATGCCCTAAGCAATTGCTTAATTTGGCACTGGGGGTCGGTCTGTCAGAAAGATAAAGTTAGTGGCCCATTCCAAAGCGTAGTAGGTACCTATGGAGATAAACATACAAGGTCACCACTCAAGGACTCCACGGACACTCTCAACCATAAAATTGTTACTAAATATTGGTTATATCATTCATGTTAAATTGTACTATATTACTTATTGTATTGTATTTGTAACTATATTAGCTGCCAGTGCCGCACAAAGTAACTTCTCAAGACATCTCGAATCTCAATTTCTACCCCACTCTAGCTTAGCAGGTACATAAATGCTCGAAAGTTATAAGTGGGCTATAGACTTGACAGTGTACAATTTTTTATTGACAAAGGAGGGCAGTGAACACTGAGATTACGTATGAGAAAATGTATGGATCCCCAAATATCGAGATCCATGCCTTATGCATAAATATCGTATAGATACCTAAGTGGTATTCATTAACTTTCAAAGAGCGCTCTTTAATGAGAGCGGCAACAATTAAAAAGAGTTAGTTGAACCTGACTCCATGCTTTGTCCGTTTCTAAGAAAACTATCTTTATTTGGAAAGACACCATTATTGAAATGTGAACAGATTTTTGAACAATGAAAACATCCGTCATTTTAACCTTTTATAAATCACATGGAAGACATTCTTTGTTGTGAAATTGGGCTGCCACGGCGCATGCCCTAAATCTGGATGGCCTAGTATCCTAGATATAGTGTCATCGAATCGATATTTTCAAGGAATTCGCAGAATTATGTAGCTCTCGGATCTGTACTGATGTGAGCTACATGAACAAAGGCCTTTGTTCTGCTAGACCTTGATCAAAGGCGCCAACTATTAGAAAACCTCGTGAGTGCTCATCACTGATGTTCATTGGGCATTAATTAAGGTTAAAAAATATATAATGAAAACAATCTTGTCAAACTACCTACAATATCACTAAAACAGTTTTATTACTTAGTTTTATTGTTGTAAGTACACTGTTTAAGTACATAACTGACCAACATACATCTTATTAGTGTCTGACGGAAAGTAGTTTGTGCTAGCGAATCCGAATACTGTGCGAGCGTAGCGAGTTTGCAAATTCTTGCACTTCGGATAGGTTAAGTTTTCTCATGACCATTCGTACAGACGCCAGCACATCAACCTACACCTAACTGTCACATTTTTCCAATCAACTTTGAACCTTATGCTTCAGTGATAAAGTTGAAAATCTATTAAAGAAATTTGACAGAATGTAGTAGGTTGATGTGCTGGCGTCTGTACATAAATATCCGGTCTGATCCCCTAAAACTCCCTCCACCCCCCCCCTCCTCGATCCCCTGCTAGTTCGGCTTCTGTTTTAAACTTTGTTTTATCCACTATAAACTTTCTCATTCCGGTCCGAGTTATTCATTTCAATTAAACCATATACAGGCACTTTTGAATTGTCAAAATTAAATAGTCGGTTAGTTAGACAGAAAGTTGCAGCTAGTTGCCCATTCTAAAACGTAGATATCTATGGAGAAGAACGGGCAAGACACTCCATGGACCCTTTTAAATTAAGATATTACAAAATCCTGGGTACATTATTGTTGTTGCTTCTACAGGGTGTTACGGAAAGGGTATATCAATACAAACGGGTTGAAGAGTGTATCTGGTCTAGAATCTCTGTACAAAATTTCAGCTCAAAAGCATTAACTTTGAAAATGCTTAATATTTTTTTATTTCGACATCACGGCGCTGCACTGGCGCGCGGCGGCGTGCTGTGCGTGTACTAGGCGCACAGACACACTACAGATAATGGATAATGGCCCTCGTAGTGCGGTGACACGTTTGTTATGATTTCGATTTAATAAACTATCGAAATAAAAAAATATTAAGCATTTTCAAAGTTACTGCTTTTGAGCTGAAATTTTGTACAGAGATTCTAGACCAGATACACTCTTCAACCCGTTTGTATTGATATACCCTTTCCGTAACACCCTGTATATGTGAGAACAATGTAAAAAAAAAACACAAATGAAGAAACAATTCAAAATATAAGATTAAAAATAAGCCTTGGCAGTTAAGAGATGACCAGTCTCAACCGACGGCGCCCGTTCACGAACATGACGCGTGGATCAGCACCATCTAGCTCAACCATTTTGTAGGGAACCGAATGATCCAACACACGCGCCACTATCATTGAGACATTTAAGTGAGCATGACACATACTCAACTGCCATGCTCTTTCAAGTCAACATCAAAAAATCATAATAAACGGACCCATGGTTTTCACATTTACAAAATTTAAAAAATGCTTCTAAATTATACAAAACTATAGTTTGCAACATCTTTAAGAGATGAATAACATTTAAATACCAAACAGGAAGAGGTATTAAATATTGAAGTATTCAACAATTAAAACTAAGGGAAGCACCTTTTCCAAATATTGAAATTTTAACTAGTGAGCCCAAGTGCCAGTACCTACACATCTGCCCACCCCGGGAATACAGGCGCTGTATGAGAGTATTCGCCCGTATAACTAAAAACAATGCAGAAATCGATGATAACTAAGTTTTCGACGTAGGTTAAAGTTTGTACAAAACAGCACGCACGCGAGCCTCACACACACACACACGCATTACTGATGACCCACCATTAGAGGCCACCACGCGCCATCCACCACATAGCTGCACCTATTGGGTCAGTTTTTTACGTACAAATCAAGAATATGCGGTGACAGAATAAACTCAGTCAATGAAAGATTGCTTTGATAGTTGACATAATAAGGGGTATTTTTAATGACAATGAAGTATTATGATTTACTCGAAACTATTTAGGCAGTAGCGAGTACGTAAATTGGAGAACCTCCCTCCTAACCTTGGCTATTAAAATTGGAGAACCTCCCGCCTGACTATGATGGCTATTAAAATAATTACACAAATAGTCGAGTCGACACACGCTTCATATACTTAAATATCTGCGGACGCTTCGCTTGTACTTATTTACGGCTAATTAATGGTTTTTTTTTATTCTCTATTTTGTGTACATTCTGAAATGTAAACAAAACAGAGAAAGTGTGAATGGCAGGTCGTCGATTCTCTAAGCGACAGTCACACGCAGCCGTAGAGGAAGGACGGCACTGGGGAGAGGTACCTACCTGATGTGTCGGTAGCGGGTCATGAGCACGCGCTGGCCCCGCGGCTGCTGGCGCCGGCGTCACCTGCAACAGACCCCCGCTCAGTAGCTGGCGACCTCACCGTCCTGCGATGGACACACGTCGGACAATAACAAAATATACTTAATTACACAAAGCTATTCAATTAACTAAAACTGTCTTCCTGAGAGAAGGTATTACAATAAACAGATTAGTGAAAATTAATAAAATTGACCAAAACTTGGAGCAGCTTTCAAACTTTATGAGGGGAATAATCCGCCCAGTTCGTGCGGAACTAATATAGCACTGATGGTCTCCTTACTGTGACGTAGTTGTGTTGTTACGTCAGTTCAGTTGCAGGTTGCCCTATTCCCGTCTCTTTCTAGCAAATATTTTTTAAATTCATGGACTTGAGCACTTTTTTGGTTTCTGTGGCCAAACAAAGAAACCTTACAGTGTCACTGTCCGTATATAGTGCGTCTGCATGGCACAGGCTGTTCACGCGCTGGCTTTAGTTAGACGTGAAATGTGCTCGTGTTTGGATATTTATTGCGCCTACAAAGTAAAAATATGAAATATTAAAACATATTATGAACCATTGAGAGCATAAATATTGGGCTTTATAAGTGTATGGCACCATCGCGATTTATTGATCCGATTACACATATTAGTAATCTGTGGATTACATATTAATTTGTGTACGGTTGCGCGTTCCAGCCATCTGTTGCTATAACTGAACATCTGAAAAGTACCTAATAATTACTACTCTGTCAAAAAAGTATCGGGAATGAATGATTTGTTTCAATTCAATTTTTTGTAATTTTTTTTTGTTGTTAGATTGGCAGTTTGGCACAACTGTTTTCAATTTTGGCGCGGAGTTTGAGTTGCGTCTGCCATTTAGATTAAATAATAATGGCATTTATAAAGAATTTAAAAGGAGAGTAATCACAGGTAAATAGTGTCTTTTAGTTTACACGAAACACTGATAACCAATCGATAAAAATCAAACAGCTATATAGGCAAATGACTTGGATCGCTAACGTTAAACTACTTGCCTAGCCCAGACATTTAAATGGGCGATTGATTGAATTAAAGCGACAGATTGTTTATTGTATGTTTATTCGGCAGTAAAAACTGAGTTGTAAACTAAATAATATTTAGAAGTGAAATGACTTACGGGCAGTTACGTATGAGCAGTTAACAAATCGGAAATAGTCGGTAAGAAGTCTAACTTGGAAGTAGCGCTCGCCGGCCGCTGCTGCCGCGGCACCGTCCGCTCCGCTCGCTATAGTTTCTCTCGCATAGTTGTAACTTAACCTAACCTGGTCGAGGCGGCCTGGCTAACTTACTGCGACCAATTCGGCTCACGCGTGGTTCATCACAGTTCCAACCTAACCTATGATCTGCCGCACTATTTACTTATCTGCCCATTCCAACATTTTTACTGGTCATTAATTTATTACATTACTTGAGTATTTGTTATACTGACATTGTAGGATTAAATAACAGACCAATTTTATTTTGAAGCGATCCATTTTGTTTTTTTTTAGTGTATGTGTTTCAATACAACAACCACCGAAAAATAAAATGGCTGCCCGTTATTTTTTTGAACTGATCATAATAACCTCCTTAATGTTAAAATTACAGTTGTTAATATGATTATTCACCCTATTATATAAATGGCCGAAGGGCTAAGCAACAGACAGCCAGTTCATTCAACGTTGTATTAGACGCATTGGCTGAATATCATTCAGGACGCTAGTTGAACGGCGCCGTTTAGTTAAAAGGCTAGGCAGTTAACTGAATGCCTAATTAAACCAGTTGGCGGCGACATAATATATGTACTTGACACACTGATGTATGACACAGTAACCGTTATCGGGACTGCCAGATCATATTGTATTATGTCGGGAGCGTGGACCGGCACGACCTGGCAACGTGTGGGAGAGGAGCGGCGTACAGTGTAACAGGATTAGGTACTATGTAGGGCAGGGGCAGTGGCGTACACATACGTGTTAATGAAATAACTGACAACCTGAACCAAGTTTGTTCGGAATGGATTAGACTGGTACCTAATTCTAAAAACTTAATAGAACAATAATATTGATTAGAACAAGGACACCAAAAATTACAACTATCGTATACATACAATAATTTATTAAATAAATAATTATTTGCCTTATTTCAATAGAGATCAGGTGTTATTTTCATTACACCTTATAAACTTTCAGTGATCATGTAAGTACAACATAAATGTAAAAACTGTTTCTCCGCTAGCCTTAGTTAGTTCTGCCTCAGGCATTAAGTCCGCCTTTGTACAGTATTTTTTTTACTTGTGCATAAAGTTTTAATAAATAAATAAATATATTATGATGGTCACTATATGTCTACTTAAGTGATTAGTAAATTAAAGGCTTTTCTTTTTTAAGCCTCAATTGTAATGTAAAATTCATTAAATAAATAAAATAATAATATTATTCATTAATTCATTTCGGTGTCGAAAGTACGAATAATTGATTAAATTAATGCTAATTTAATATTACAATTAATGCACTTACAAGCGTTCTTCTTTGTCTTTCTCATAAATGACCAAAACGGTGTGTCGTCCGGTAGATCCAGCGGGAGGCGTCTGCGCCCCGCAGGCTATCGTTCACAACAACACCTACTAATCTATTCATACAGGAATCTTTTATGAATGCGCCATGGTAAACAGGCATGCCATGCCATGTTCCAGAATATCCATAATTCGTGGTCACATTACAATAACTTACGATATTGTATGGTAACATAGTGTTCATGTGACTCACCACTATGTTTATGCGGGAGAGTATAATATGCTGTACCTACCTACCTCATTGGATGTGATCTGCATCGGTACTAAATACCAATGGGCAATGAAAAAGATTCAGAATGCAGTAAGCAAAAGTTTTGACACCATACAGGGTTCCAACAGTGAACGGTGCATCGCGGTCGGGAAGGACGAAAATACAGGTACCTAAGTATTATTTTCTTTTGCCGAGCGAAAGGTTTTATGCAGTTGCAGCTATATGAGTCATTCATTTATTCTCCTGCCACTATCCCAGTTTGTTTGGAGTCGGCGCTACATGTCTTTTTCTTCCTTTCATCTCTAGGTATTAGTCGTCACCTTTCTGAACATATTATCTTTCACAAAATCCATCCATCGTTGCAGGAAAAAATACCAGCGGAATAACATGAAATGTCTATAACCGGGGCATAACAAGATAGCGTTTTTTTTTAAACTGATGTGATAGGGATAGGACCTAGGTATGTAAGTACCTATTGATAGTTCCGAATCCCAGAAACATGATAACAAAGACTCATGAAAGCAGAACTCGGTGATATTTTTTGTTACCTGATTGTATTCGCGAGTGATAGCCTTGCTATGGATGGAATTAATCCTGCAGCCGGCATGCGATCTGCGCCGCTCGTTAACGGGCGATTAAACTCGTTAACTTGCCGCGCAAAGTTTAACGAGAGCGTTTGGAGCGGATAAAAACCACAGGTCTATTCCGATCCCCTGGGTTTTAGCCACTCGTGTTATAGTTCGTTTTGCATTTAACGAGAACTTCCGACGTTGCTTACTCGTTGACCGGCGAAAATACGCGCGCGAATTTCGCCGCGTTTTTCCGCGCAGATTTTCCAATAGCTTTAAACTTTATCGTTACATAATTTACTCCGCGTTTTTAGTTTTCAAAATAGAGATATTGATAACTGGACCAAACTTCTGTTGCTGTTTCGATTAGATTGTCACACAATTATTGGTTTCCACACATATAAACGGAAACTTCTATTAATTTCTTCTTTCTACTAGCGCCGTGACTATGTATGTAGACACAGACCGTCGGGTGAAGCAGGGAACCTATCCATCGGTACCTTTAATCTGCAAGCGCGTAAAAATGAATAAATTGACCTGCATGTCACAGGGCACTGGTCGCCACCGACGACGTCACGCTTGACGCATACGTAGCTAGCCAAGTTATTCAAACATACGACAGCCGTCAACAACTCGACTGACGTGGAAATATACGGTATTGCTAATCCTTCTAGATTCATGGGACACGCTTACAATAATTCAGATTGTTCCTACATAGCGACTGAAGTTGTGCTCAAAAAACCGGTCAAGCGCAAGGCGGACTCGCGCACCGAGGGTTCCGTACAAAGTAGGTGTAACTACAAATTACGGTTTTCGGATTTTTTCCTTTACTTGTGCTATGACATTGCTTTTTGCCGAATTTCAACCGTTGATGAAGACTTAAAAAAGTTTCGATAACTCAACGGCTTAACGGATTTGGACGAAATTTGGTAGATAGATGGATTAAGACCTGGCAACAACAACATAACAACATAAGTATAGGCTGCTTTTTTCGTCTATCCCGAAATAACGCGAACGAAGTAACAGACAACAGCTAGTGTTTGGCAAAAGTAGTTTTTCCAAAATTTTCATTTTTCCGGTACGTGTTGTTCGAAAATTCGAAAAAGTGCATAAGATAATAGTTGTAGAAAGTTTTCATTACATAGCAATTAGTTTTTCTCTACGGCGGCGCACCGTTTTGAAGGTATTAGCGAAAAACTCAAAAAAAAAGAACTTTTATCTCTCCCACTCAGGCTCACCTTCTCGACGCGGGGACTTTTAGTATGTTTACTCCCTAAGCACCCTGAACAACTTTCTGAAGAAATCGCTTAGGGTTCTCGCTCACGCACTCTACACCTCCTTTTGGGTTATTCGTTGAGTAGAGTATATCCTTTGTTTGCGTTGACTTAGAAGTTTGATTGTTTCACTGCTTCAAGAGATTGCAGCCCTGAGTATTTGATATTAATTTCAACTTGATAACTCCACGCGTTCCTGAGAAAAAGGGTCTTGACAGACGGACAACGAAGTGATCTTATAAGGGTTCCGTTTTTCCTTTAGAGGTAAATAACCCAAAAAAAAATGTTTTAAGTGGAAAATATTTAGTGAAGTCCTTGAGCGAAACGAACAAATGAACATTATTCATCGTTTTGCTACGTTTTTTTTGCATAAATATTCTTCTCGAAGGGGACTTATTATGCTGCTTGTGAGATCTATTTTTAAATATTTCTCTATTCATTACTTCATTCTATTTTTTCATGAATGAAGTGAATTGTTTTTTTAGGTTCTAAACTTAGCCAATACCTAAGTATGGGATGTTTACAAGTTCTTCGCAAAAGGACTTCATTTAATTCCTGTAAAAGCATTTTCTTAATATTACCTACAAGGCTTTAGATATAAAATTATTACTGACTTCAATCAGAGTTCATCTGCGAAAGTATATATGTATACATGTAGGACAAATTTTCACGCACACCTGTAGGCGTGAGATCAATGTTGCATGTATTGCTTCCTAGTTAATTTTGACATTCACGGCTACACCTACGCCTGCAAATATTTTTACATCTGGATATATTTAACCCTCCACCATTGCAATCGATAGCGGTGCTTGGATGATGCAGGGGGTGGCCGCCCCGCACTATCAACAGATCAACTAGCTGCGAGGGGACCGACGTAAACTTTACTTATATTAATAAAGCTAAAAGTTTCCCAATATTGTAGTCGGTTGACCGGTCGAGTGCTTCAATACGCAGACGGAAAGTAACGGAAGGCTTCAACAAAGAACTAGGGCATGCAAAACCGGTTTTCCGGTATTGCGCAAAACCGGAAATCGGCCAAAATTTAACGATTTTTGAAAACCGGTTTTGAGAGCCAAAACCGGAGCTCAGCTCCGGTTTTGTCAACATTTTTTTCGAAGTAAAGTTATTTTGTAGTTCGTCTTCAAAGTTACAAAAATGTTGATTTTTTTGGTTATTGTGGGTGGCTGTGTTTAATATTTAAAGATGCTGATTGTGTTTTCTATGTTTAAAATATATTATTTTTGATAGCAGACTTAATAGGTACCAAAGATACCAAAAACTTACTTGTTGTTGATTTGATCTCAGTTAATTAATCTTTATACTATTATAAGTTCATTGTTATCTGTACAATTATTATGGTTTGGATTTAAAAAAAAAGTAAAAAACTAAAACTTGACTACGACAAAAAAAAAACGACGCTGAAAAAGTATGAAACAAGATTTTCATACTTCGAACAGAACAAAAAGAAAAACCGTAGTCACATGTTATTAAAGTGTTTCGGTTGGTACCTATAACGTGTAACTACGGTTTTTCTTTTTGTTCTGTTCGAAGTATGAAAATCTTGTTTCATACTTTTTCAGCGTCGTTTTTTTTTTGTCGTAGTCGGGTTTTAGTTTTTTTACTTTTTTTTTATTTAAACAATTTTGGTGTTAAATTTAACACATGACTTTTGTCCGCTAGAGGGCGTCGCTTTAAATTTGAGCAATATTTTGGAAATATACAAGTGAAGCCCTTTCAAATGATACCAAACATGGCGTATTTATCTCAATTTTTATTTTTAACACATTACTTTTTGTCCACTAGAGGGCGCCGTATCGAGTTTTGTGCAACGTCACGTAGCCTATGTTCAGCGGACAATTAAGACGGTTCTAACGATACCTCATATGTCGAGTTCCGATAAGTAGATTAGGAGCTATGAGGGAACAGATGAACATACATACATGCATAGCCTGTTAAAATCATAACCCTCCTTTGGCTTTGCCGTAGTCGGGTAAAAAGAAATGTATCATACAATTTGTTTTCTTTGTAGACTTAGAGGGTATTTAAAAAAAATGGTGTTTCTTTTTAAATTATACTACATTCGATTTTTTTTGCTAAAACCGGACCTAGCTCCGGTTTTCGGTTTTGGTCCCAAAAAAACGATGTTCAAAACCGGTTTTGATGACTTTCCGGTTTTGCATGCCCTAAAAAGAACTGTGTGTTACTGAAAAACATTGAATGCTCTATAACAAGTACTTAATTTTTTTTTTACTGTCCAGTAAACAACAATGTCTGCTCATAAATTGTCTATGGTTTAGCGACGCGTTAGTATGAATTTTAAGTTCAGGTCTTATCGCTGCTACGATTATAATTACCTATACCTATTTACGCTTATTACCTATATTACTTAAATTATTTAAATTTTGATATTTTTAGTTTGTGTTAATAATTTTATTATGAAAAGTTAACTTCAAATTAGTAGATTTATTCATAGATTACTGAAGGTATATGGAGGAAAAAATTAATTGCATTTCCACGCCATTGGCTTCTTCTCCGTTCTTCTATTATAGGTACTTACCAAGTTTTTTTTTCAGACGCTGAAATAATCTTCCAATATTTTATTTGCTTATTATATTACACATGTAGGTAGATACGCTTTGCTCAAGGCGTAATTAATTAATAAACGATCTGATGTTATATGCGATTAGAAGAATTTTCTCAGTTATTGTAATTTTATTTGTTGTACCCGTAGGGTGTATCGGTGGATTTTCTCTGAAAAAAATATTACTTTGAACTTAATTTCATCGGCCACTGCCGAAGGTATTACAAGAATTTCAGCCGAAAATGGATATTTCTGCTGAAAATTGCCGAAAGCCGCAAATAGAAATGAAATTCAGTGGGACTCTAATAACAACAGAATTCTTTATACTGGGAGGAAGATAAAGATGTTTGCAGTACGATTAAGTAGGTAAGTACCTACAGTACAAACATGTCTTACTAGCAGCGCCCCGCAGTTTCACCCGCATAAGTCTCGATCCCGTGGGAATATCGGGATAAAAAGTATCCTATATCCTTTCCTGGGATTTAAACTATATCTATACCAAATTTCATTTAAATCGGTTCAGCGGTTTAAGCGTGAAGAGGTAACAGACAGACAGACAGACAAACACTCGCATTTATAATATTAGTATGGATGTATAACCGTGTGTACTAACTTTTCTACTAAATGTCCGACACACTCAAGTAGGTAGGTAGGTAATAGGTATTCAGTATTAACAGTAGGCAAAAACAAGATAGTTTATGTAAAAAAATAAAACATCAGGCAATAAAAAATATGATACAACAAAAAGTATAAATTGTCATCGTCATCAGTCTCTATTTGCATGGTGATAGTTACTCAGACACTGAGAAATACTTACAAAGTTACAATGTACTAAGGACTTGCGAGTGCCGTAACTACAAACCAGTAAGTGTCGTATGTGTTACCGGCCAAACCCGATTTCAGGACAAACTAGTTTAGCCTAGGCTAAACTAGTTCTTCCTATACGCGATAGGGGGTGCCCTTCGCTCGCCCTTGGATCTTATTTCGACGGAGCCCCGCTTCGCGGGGCCCCTATTTCTGTGTAAAGGGTTTAAAGTAACCTAACCAAACCGAACCTCGGGTTGCCCTTCGCTCGCCCTTGCATCCTATGTCGACGGAACTAGTTTAGCCTAGGCTAAACTAGTTTGTCCTGAAATCGGGTTTGGCCGGTAACATATGCAACAAGACAGCTAGCTGGGTGCTAACAGGACGGCTGCAGACGGCCGCCGCCGTTGACGACATAATAAAATCACAGTTATCTGGAAACAACAGCACGGTAAGGGTCTAGGGTTAGATTATGCATTCGAAGGCCACGAAGATTCAATTTATAGATGACGTATGTTCTCTAAAGCGTAGAAGTTGACTATTTGATTAGGTAAAGAAAGCCTCAACCAAATAATAAATAAAAAGCAAAATTAAAAATTTTGAAAAAACCCACTTCGGTTAAATGTTAATTGAGAAAGGATGAAATAATTTAAAAACCCCCGACTTAAAGAATTTATGTAACGAGACTAAAACAGATAAATTCATATGGAAATCGGGGGACCGTTCTGTGGAACACCTTCTATTCTAAGACGTCCCCCGACTGCCATATGAATTTATCTGTTTTAGTCTCGTATTATTTTATCCTTTCCCAATTACATTTAACCGCCATGGACTTTTTCAAAATGTTTAATTTTGGTTTTTATTTCAAACTTTTTAAGGAGCATAGGTTCATTATACACCTATTTAAGAATCCTCACTAATCAACCACAAACCCATTATTGATGATGGAAACCGCATCCAAATCGGACTAGTAGTTTTGGCTTTGCACAAACAAATGTTTACTGCAGCGCCCCCTGGTGAGTTGTCATCGTAACACCTATCTAAGAACATGCACCAATCAAATCCAAACCTATCACAGAAAACCGCATCAAAATCAGACTAGTCGTTTTGGAAATAAATGGCAACATTGGTTTGTACAAACAAATGTTTACTGCAGCGCCCCCTGGTGAGTTGTCACCGTAACACCTATCTAAGAACATGCTCCAATCAAATCCAAACCTATCACTGACAACCGCATCAAAATCGGACTAGTAGTTTTGGAGATACATGGCAACATTGGTTTGCACAAACAAACACACATTCTCTCACCCCAAACGCATATACCGTCTCCGTACCGTCGCGGGTGAAAATTACACAATACAGACGGCAAAGAGTAAAATTAGCCGCCCCACTATTGTGTGGAGGGAGCCAAAACCGTACCTATCAATCGACCAGTCAAATAAATCCACGCCGTTAATTATCGTTCAATTGACGATCCATTATTTGTATTGGCTCTCAGATCATCTTGAAGAGTTTTGACACACTTTAAATTGTGGCAATGAAACCGTGTCGGCCCCCACACTCCTCAGCCGCAACGCACAACGCAACAGGTGTCCGGGGTGGTCTTATGAATAAAGGAAGCAGCTACGCCACTCGCTCAATGGCACATGAAGCCTCGCCCCGTAGTTATCTGTAGGATGAGCCCTCTAATTGAGAAACACAATATCAATCTTAATATGAAGGATATTGCTAATCCATTGCTTCATATTTTCGAAAAATTTGTCTGCTCTACAATGTAAATAACGCAATAAATGTTATTGAACTGTCAAAATAAAAGCCATTGCTACTAATAGTGTGTTACGCAATTACCACGTAGGCCATCAAACGATCAGGGGTACTGTCATGACTATAAGACATCAATCTTTTCATAGAGTAGGGGAAGACCAATGAAACGATGGATGAAAGATGATATGGCCAGGATAGGGTGACTACTAGAGAACTACTTAAGAAGAAGATATGTTGCTCTGTCCCCAAATAAATTAGGATAAGGGCAGAAGAATGTTGACATCAGTCTTGGTATCTGACACGGACGTGTGTGCGCGGAATAGGACTCAATAGTTCGGTCGAACTATACTCTATTTATTAAAGCATTAGAAAAAAGAGGCTCGCAGAAGCAGGAGTACGAAACCTTTTATCTTCAAGTTAAGTTCAAACAATTTTAATAAATAAGTAGTGTATGTGCTTGTTTTGTAAGTAACAATGTACGGCATACAATAAAGCATTATTCTATCTATCTACTCGTCACGATGCTTGGATAGGTACATGAAATGAAACAATTTTTAGTAACAATCAGTTTATTAAAAACAACTTTATATAAACCGACAAAATTAAAAAAAACACGTGCTGCCATAACTTATGAAGGGAATAGGTAACATTTTAGATTTGGTTGAGTTATAGTGACATGAAAAACGTTCCCGGTACTGTTCGCCCCTGCTTCTTTTAGATTTTAAACATTGACACGACAATATTTTATGTAAAAACTAAATATTATTAAATGAAAGCCTTGTAATTTCAGAAGGTAGATAGGTTAAATAAGTACAATTAAGTGTGACTGTTGTTATTTAAATTGATTATATTTAACTCCACATCAATCATGACTGTAATAATGTTTGTTGCAATACTTTTATTACAAAGTGTGCACCTAAAAGAGCCTTTTTTAACTTCTGTCTAATGCTATAGTAAATGGACTATAGTTCTAGAAGAACGCTTTGCTGTTTGTCAATAATAGATTAATAGATAAAAAGTAAACTGACGACGGAATCACAGTATAATAAATATACAGTAGAACATCTTCATACAAACGTGCCGCTCTCGGTTTGAATGTGTGCGTGCGCGCCGCGCGCCGTGTCGGCACGCGATTTCACGCACACGCTAGCATAATATATGAGGGAATAAGGTGGCGGCAGTGCGGGCTGTGCAGCGCGACTGTGAGCACGCGCGTACGCTACATGACCGCTTGCGTTCGTCAACTCTCGCCGGCGCGGCGGCGGCGGCCACTTAAATTACGAGTATCATGACTTCAAAAAGGGGAAAAAAATATTGTAGTGTTTTCGGGTGCCTCAATAATGATTTCGCAAACCCGGACTTATCATTCTTCATAGTTCCTACTCAACCAGAAATGTAAGTACCTACTTATACTTAAATATTATTAGAAAATGTGGTATTGTATTGTTTATTTCACAGTTTATTTGCTTTATTAAGAGCGTAGCCGAGTCGCATTTTTCCATATAAATGTATTCCCAAATTTACTTTCTGAATACTATGTTTAGAGCTAAAGTTTATTTTAAGAAGTCTAGTTTTTAGTGTCCTTCACCACACAATCCTCACTTTTGAAAACTTCTTATAAATCAATTTTGAGAACGCCAAAAAATAGTCAAGAAATAGTCGTCTCCAACCATGATAATTTCGACCTGGTTTACTATATGGAAGTATGTTAAATATCCACGTGAACTTCTACATACATTTTCGAGTCAAGTACAGTCGAGCACAAAATTATTAAGTACTTTTTATGGTCATCTTATTTTTTGGTTGTATTAAAAACGGTATAATTGTTGGTTATGTAGCTATTTTGGGTAGTTATTTTATTTATTTATTTTATTTATTTATTTTATTTATTTATTCTTTACTAATAAATAAGGGCAACAAAGGAGCTAAATCAATAATAAATACAAACTGATGAGTTACTTGCTTGATATTATTTTGAGAGCTTGTCACATCACATCACTCAGAACTACTTACTACTGAAGTCTCTTGTGCGAGATCTAAGCCGGAACTGATTAAATACACAAGCAAACTATCAAAGACATATTTTTATCAAAGGGTGCCGACAATTTGGTTTACAATACCAGCAATAAAACATGTTGAGAATAATAAAACAACACAATGAATTTTAGTTTTGGGAAAACCAATAATTACCCTGTGTCGCCCCAGCACCGTGGGAATTCTGCGTGATCATTATTTCAAAATTGCATAAAATTGGGTTTCCCAACCACCGAAAGTAAAATTAATGAAACTAATAGGTCGATCGTCCTGCACACTAGGTATTTTATTTAGTCAATTCACGATCAACTGAATGATATAGAATTTAAGATGCCCTGTCCATGCTTTCCCAAAAGCTTTTTACAAAAACTTTACATAAGAATGAGAATTTACTTTACATTAACAAATAATAATAAAGCGTTCCGGACGTGCAGAAACAGGAGAAAAATTTTCTCGGTATCAAATTTGTAACTTAGTATTATAAATGTTATGTGAATAAAGGCTTTTTATTTTTACTAAATTTATAAATTGGTAAAATATTCAATCATAATATGCTTTTTATTTCATAAATTTAGATCAAGTGCTGCTTGTTCGAAAATATTAACTAAAAGTAAAAGTGACAACCCTGGGGATCAACGCAAGAGTAGGCTAATAACTCGGCGGGCGGCCTTAGATAACTTACTGTATATTTATTATACTGTGGTACAGTCGCCAGCACATCAAGTTACTACACTTTGACCTTGAACGCCTTATGAGCAACAACAGCGAGAATCGTGCGAAAGAGATAAATAGCTTTTTGTCTGTTCTTACTTGTAATGTTTCGTCACAGTATAATAAATATACAGTAGAACATCTTCATACAAACGTGCCGCTCTCGGTTTGAATGTGTGCGTGCGCGCCGCGCGCCGTGTCGGCACGCGATTTCACGCACACGCTAGCATAATATATGAGGGAATAAGGTGGCGGCAGTGCGGGCTGTGCAGCGCGACTGTGAGCACGCGCGTACGCTACATGACCGCTTGCGTTCGTCAACTCTCGCCGGCGCGGCGGCGGCGGCCACTTAAATTACGAGTATCATGACTTCAAAAAGGGGAAAAAAATATTGTAGTGTTTTCGGGTGCCTCAATAATGATTTCGCAAACCCGGACTTATAATTCTTCATAGTTCCTACTCAACCAGAAATGTAAGTACCTACTTATACTTAAATATTATTAGAAAATGTGGTATTGTATTGTTTATTTCACAGTTTATTTGCTTTATTAAGAGCGTAGCCGAGTCGCATTTTTCCATATAAATGTATTCCCAAATTTACTTTCTGAATACTATGTTTAGAGCTAAAGTTTATTTTAAGAAGTCTAGTTTTTAGTGTCCTTCACCACACAATCCTCACTTTTGAAAACTTCTTATAAATCAATTTTGAGAACGCCAAAAAATAGTCAAGAAATAGTCGTCTCCAACCATGATAATTTCGACCTGGTTTACTATATGGAAGTATGTTAAATATCCACGTGAACTTCTACATACATTTTCGAGTCAAGTACAGTCGAGCACAAAATTATTAAGTACTTTTTATGGTCATCTTATTTTTTGGTTGTATTAAAAACGGTATAATTGTTGGTTATGTAGCTATTTTGGGTAGTTATTTTATTTATTTATTTTATTTATTTATTCTATACTAATAAATAAGGGCAACAAAGGAGCTAAATCAATAATAAATACAAACTGATGAGTTACTTGCTTGATATTATTTTGAGAGCTTGTCACATCACATCACTCAGAACTACTTACTACTGAAGTCTCTTGTACGAGATCTAAGCCGGAACTGATTAAATACACAAGCAAACTATCAAAGACATATTTTTATCAAAGGGTGCCGACAATTTGGTTTACAATACCAGCAATAAAACATGTTGAGAATAATAAAACAACACAATGAATTTTAGTTTTGGGAAAACCAATAATTACCCTGTGTCGCCCCAGCACCGTGGGAATTCTGCGTGATCATTATTTCAAAATTGCATAAAATTGGGTTTCCCAACCACCGAAAGTAAAATTAATGAAACTAATAGGTCGATCGTCCTGCACACTAGGTATTTTATTTAGTAATATAGTTAAGTAGGTAGATAGTCTTAATTAAAATAATAGGTGATAAATATTTTTTACATATTCGCGAAAATACGTATGGAACTCTCTATTTATTTCACTTAACCAATTTGTTTAATTGTTTCAGACGCTTACAGTGGCTACGGTTAATTGATCGCGAAGACTTATCTAACAAGTCAAAACATAATGAACGAATATGTGAAGTACATTTTAAAGCAGAAGACATTTCTATGAACTCTCAACGAAAACGATTAAAGAAGAATTGTTTACCGTGTTTACGTTTGCCTAAAAATAAAGAAGATAAAGGAACTCAAGTTGAAAAAACGTCAGTCACCACTTCAACCCAAATTGATCTTCCATCATGCAGTTCTTCATGCCAAACAGAGAAGATCAGTACATCAAGCAACACAGAAGTTCAAACTGCTGCTTCGCTTTCTGCTAATACTCCGCGCAAAAGAAAATTAAAATCTGATTTGTCTAGTGTAAAAAAAAGGTTAAAAGTAAATGAAACAGGACAGACTTCAGGTGATTCGCAAAAAGACATGTTTTTTAAGCTATGTGACCGCTTTTTATCAGAAAAATTTGCCGATATTGTAAAAGTGCAAGTAGATCAAAAGTCAAGTTATAAAGGCAACAGATACACTCTGGCTTATAAAATGTTTTGCTTGAGTTTGTATTACGTAAGCCCACAAGCCTACCGTTTATTACAAGAAACTCTTTGCATGCCATGTAAAACTACGTTAAATAAGCTGTACATTCCTATAACTACACAGGTCAATGAGGATTTAATGGCAGTTCTTAAATTAAAAGTAAACAGCATGTCTGACAAAGAGAAGCAATGTACTTTAGTAGTGGATGCAATGAGTCTTAAAACAAATCTCTTTTATAATATTAAGGACGACAAAATCATTGGTTTTCATGAAGTAGATGGCGTACAATCCCCACTACCGGCAAAACACGCTTTAGTTGTGTTAGTGAGGGGTATTTTTGTAAAATGGTCCCAACCGATAGGATTTGCTTTGTTATCAGAATGTAAAAATGACAATAATATATCCAAATGGATCGACAAAATTATACTTAAACTCTTTGAAGTCGGGTTGAAAGTTAGAGTGTTTGTATCTGATCTTAGATCAGATTTATTAAATGCGGCTAAAAAAAGGGGAATATGCGTGGAAAAAACCTATTTCACTATTAATGATCATAAAATATATTACATTTTTGACGTACCTCACTTAATTAAATTACTTCGTAATAATTTGATGACATATCATTTTCATTTACAAAATGGCAGCGTTGCAAAGTATGAGCATATTCTTAAATTTTATGAGCAAGATAAAAACAAAACATTTAAACAGGCATATAAGTTAACAAACAGCCATATTAACCCTACCAATTTTGAAAAAATGAAAGTCAGATATGCGACTCAACTTTTGAGTAGGACTGTTGCAGTTAGCTTATTAACGTACATAGATTTTAAAATTATTGATGAATCTGCAAGACCAACAGTTGAATTCATAAAAAATATGAATGATTTATTTGACGCACTTAACTCTTCGACAC
Organism: Amphipoea oculea; assembly: GCA_945859645.1. Classification (NCBI taxonomy): domain Eukaryota; kingdom Metazoa; phylum Arthropoda; class Insecta; order Lepidoptera; family Noctuidae; genus Amphipoea; species Amphipoea oculea. The sequence goes on along the minus strand of OX243861.1, from coordinate 33,172,540 downwards.
GTTATCATAGCTATGCTTACAAAAATGCGTTTTGCGGAAATGACAATCAAATAGAATTTTTCAATAAAATGTTAATACTTTTTCAAACATTAAAGTTATATAATCCAAAAAACGGTAGCGACGTTACGAAAACAGTCAAGTTTATTGATGGTTTTCAAATTACTATCAAATCTATATTTCAGTTGTTTGATGATCTTAAACAAGAAGGGTTTGAATATTTATTGACAAGACGCCTTAATCAAGATGTTATTGAAAATTTTTTTGGAAAAATTCGGTCAAAAAACGGGATGGCTACAGAGCCAACCAGTAGGTAATTCATATCTGCATATAGAAAGATTTATTTTACAAATATTACAAAGCCTCCAATAGATGGTAATTGTTCTGAAGATATCACAGAATTTTTGATTAGTTTGAAAAATCACAAACATTTCGAAACAAGTGCCTCAGTAATCGACAAACATCTGACCAGTAGCAATCAAACACAAGGAAATGAAAATATTTTGTCGGAAATCTTACGTTCTGACTATGTACCAATACAACATGAGCTACCGGAAAAAAATGCATTTTTTTATGTTTGTGGCGCTTTGTTAAAAAAATGTGTTGATTACCATAAGAACTGCGATTTTTTAAATAATTACGTCGACGTTAATCAACGAGCGTGTAATTTAAGTGTAGAATCTAGATATACCCATTACAGGAATTACGGCAAAGATCGAAATTTACTCATGATCCCACCTGATGATTTTGTCGATAATGTAGAAAGGATGGAGCAGGTGTTTCGCAAAGCGTTCGAAAAGGACCACATCAACATTAAAATTGGCCGGTCAATTTACGATCAACTGAATGATATAGAATTTAAGATGCCCTGTCCATGCTTTCCCAAAAGCTTTTTACAAAAACTTTACATAAGAATGAGAATTTACTTTACATTAACAAATAATAATAAAGCGTTCCGGACGTGCAGAAACAGGAGAAAAATTTTCTCGGTATCAAATTTGTAACTAAGTATAATAAATGTTATGTGAATAAAGGCTTTTTATTTTTACAAAATTTATAAATTGGTAAAATATTCAATCATAATATGCTTTTTATTTCATAAATTTAGATCAAGTGCTGCTTGTTCGAAAATATTAACTAAAAGTAAAAGTGACAACCCTGGGGATCAACGCAAGAGTAGGCTAATAACTCGGCGGGCGGCCTTAGATAACTTACTGTATATTATTTATACTGTGACGGAATGGTCTATGCAGAAGTAGCGAGCGACAAGCGGCCAAGACTGGCCTAATCAATTCATTATTTCCTGCCATATAACCAGATATTAGTCTATTGTCGGTACTTATGATTATCTAATTTAAAAATACAAAAATGGTAATAAACTTAATAACGGGGCGGAGTGACCGCGAGTGTCCTTGCTCCTTGCAAATGATTAAGAATCGAAATTAACTTATCATAAAGATTGATTGATTAAGTATTATAGATAAATAAGGACAAAATAAGGTCAGTGAATACGAAACGGGGCACTATGATAAAAATACTTAGCTAGCACCAAAAACCATCGCCTAATCAAGCCTTCCGCCTCCCTTTCCTTCCTTCCTCTCCGTGACTCGGAAAGCACGTTAAGCCGTTGGTCCCGGCTGTCATTCGTGGATCTTTGACAGTCGTTAACTCGTTACGGGTAGTCAGAAGCCCGAAAATCTGACAACCAGTCTTACCTACCAAGTGGTATCGTATTACCCAGTAACTGGGTTGTGGAGATCAGATAGGCAGTCGCTCCATGTAAAATACTGGTATCCAACTGCATCCGGTTAGACTGGAAGCCGACCCTTACATAGTTGGGAAAGATGATGAGTCACCTTGAGGTCAAGGTCAAGTGATCCTAGAGATCATGATACCTTTGAGGTCAAGGTTGAGTATCTTTGAAATTCCGGTGCCCTAAGTCTTAATTCTGATGCCGGCCGCTTTCGTCGTGTCATACGGGATATTCACCGCGTCTACCCTGAGCGTGGCAGACTTATAGTCAATAGCAGGTGCCGATCCCGCCACGTCTGGGTGGTTTAAAATAATACCCGCGAAAGGGATAGCGGGGTCTTAGATCGCTCGCTTCGTTCGCTCACTAGCCCTGCCCCCCGTCATCCCCTTCGAACCTAACCTGTCCGAGTCGGGGTGCCCCAAGTCCCAAGCTCGCTTCACTTGCTCTTGCATCCTAATCCTAAATACAGTAATATTGCATTTTGTACCGCTCCCTTCGACATAATTTTTACGACAAATGGCAGATCGGAGACAAAAAACATCAAGATGCTTTTATTAGCTTTTAAGCCTTATATTTAGGTGTTTTAAAAGATACAATCGAGAAAGTAATCGTTTTGCGAAAATAAAATATTTTTGGCTAAAAATTTCTTATTTCCTCAGTGCCCCGTTACGTACACTCCAACCCAACAACATTTTTTATTTTATCAAGTTCCTGGTACTTGTTGACAGGCCTACGCTGTCCTCGCATACCTACTGTAATTTGTTGAAAACATTGTAAAAAGCCAATTATTTAAAAAAAAGTAACGGTGGAGTTTCTTGCCTGCTCTTCTGCATAGGAAACGACCAATTGGAACCGTGCACCTAGCTTCTGACGTTTCATAAGTGCCCATGTAGGTTTATGTGAAATAAAATATTTTTATATTGTTTTTTTTTTTAATGTCACCTAAAATAATATTGATTAATTTGTCGAGGTCCGCTAATGAGACACCATTGATTTTCTATTGTTTCGTCGGCAATAGGCGACGCGCGGCGCTTTACCGGTTAAAATGCTTGTTATTATAGTTTTTCCTTATAAATAGTATCAGCACCAACTATTTATAAATGTACACATAGCTTCCAAACAAGACTTACTACTGACCTTTAGGAACCGTTGCAAAACTTCGGCTCACCTTGGAAAACATTCAACTAAACAACCTAGTGTTTGTACCTGCAATTCAATTTGATCTAACATTTCAACCTATTGCCCAACACTGACCTGACGGGACTGTCGCCAGGCCAGCCACTCCATTGACCACCAGTCACCGCCAGGCATTTGTTAGCAGTATATAGGTATGTCCGTACAATTAGCTCGGCAGACCGGACCACTTTTAATTGTCAATGGGTAAGACCTAGAGAGCAGTGGCGGAACGGCAGCGACTTACTATTCGTATAGTAGAGTCGAATCCAGGCAGGCAAATACTTTGGGTAAATTATTTCATCACCACTATTCTCAAAACGGTGAAGGAAAACATCATTAGGAAACCCTTCGAAGACGTGACATTCACCAATCCGTACTGGGCCCGCGTGGTTGTTTACGGTCCACTATCACTCACAGAGAGGAGGCCTGTGTGTGCAAGCAGTGGGAACATTATAGGCTGATTATGGGCAATACCTGGACACCTGGTTATCGTTCGCACAGACCATGGGACTAGTGTGCAGCAAAAAGTGAGTGGCCCATTTACCGGCGCTAGCTAGGTAATGAATACATGTTCAAAACAGAATCACATTTCGCGTCCTGAGGCAATTGAGCTGATCAAATAATTGCTTGTCGGCAGTAAGCTACATATTAACGCATGCCAGACAGCTCATCATTGTAATACTCATTGAATTGACTTTGCATCCACAATGTGATACGCAATCGCCTTATCGATATACCGACACGATAGAGACATTTGATAAGAATATTAACGACTTCATTTATACATAATAATGTACTCTTCCGTGGTGGAGAATCAATGATACCAGCATAGTCAAATAGTCAGTCAATAATAGCTAACATGCTTCTTCTTCTTAGCGTGTCGATAGCAATCTACAGACAATCCAATCCAAAAGCTAACATGCTGATTGGGAGCCAGCTGTAGGATCATGATCCTACAGCTGGCTAAAAAAAAAATCACCTGTTCCCTACATTTTGACGAGTTACGCGAACATAAATGTGGGGAACAATTGATTTTTTTTTCACGATTTCAGGTTTGGTCCCATAGTAAAAGTTGTTCATAATGATGAGTACAATGACCCCTTAAGAGGACAACGGTTAATAAAATTTCACCCTGTATTATACTAGCTTCTGCCCGCGACTACGTCCGCGTGACATTTCACCCCCCGACTCTCACTTGGCCAGACTGGCAGCGCGGGGCGGGGAGCGGCGCGGGTGCGGGAACGCGCGCGATCTGCCTGTCCGCAGTCGAGCGCGGCTTCGTTCTGAGTGTTGTCGTGTCCAGTGTTTGTCAAAATATAATATAGATGAAGAAGACTTATTTTTACTAGACAAAAAAAAAGTTTGCACTAGTTTGAGAACCCTGGTCCCCGCGCGGGCCGCCCGTGCACTCACTGCGGCCATTTGTATGAACGAGCTATGGTGTGAGATGCTCGCGCGCTCCCCGCGCCAAGCAGCCCGCGCCGCTCGCCGCGCCCACGTGCCCATTATGGACGCTCAAATGAAGTTCTTATGTTTGAGTACGCCGCGCCGCGCCCGCCCCGCGCCGCGTTTGCTGTCTGGCCAAGCACACGCCGTTACATACCATCGCCCGCCCGCGCTATTACTTCGTTTTCGCTTAGCGTTCTTTCTGACTTTTTCCTTGGGTCCTAAGGGTCGCAGCGTGATGTTAAATAGCATATAACCTTCCTCAGGAATTGAGTTATTCAATATAAAAAAATATTTTTTCAAATCCGCCTGGTACTTCCAGAGATTAGCGCGTTCAAATAAACAAACAAGAACAAACAAACTCTTCAGCTTTATCATTAGTATATAACGTCGTGAGAGAAAACTCCGACTCCACATGGATATGTGTATTCTTCCCGTCTTAACCTATGGTGCACAAACTTGGTCTTTGACTAACATCCAGAAGTCCAAACTCAAGGTCTGCCTACGAGCAATGGAGCGCAGTATACTAGGCGTTAAATAACCGGATCGTGTTCGAAACACAATACTGCGCTCCAAAACAAAGATAGTTGACGTGGCTCAAAAAGCTGCTCAACTTAAATGGGACTGGGCAGGACATGTCTGCCGCATGCCGGACAAACTGTGGGCCCAAATAGCGCAGAATTGGTGCCCTGAGACAGTGAGGTGGGGTCGCGGCAGACCACGTAGGAGATGGCGGGACGAGCTGGATAGGTTCCGTCAAAACTGGAAGGAGGACGCGCGAGCTCGCGAAAAATGGAAGGAGTGGAGAGAGGCCTTGCCCAGGAATGGGACAGCGCAGGCTAGAATTAAAAAAAAAAGTTATTTTAATCTTCAGCCATAAGCGTGGCAACAGAGAAAAAGTTTGTATGCAAAAAGAGTTACGGGGTGGTACACACATACAGGTCAAAGTACTTTGGTAAACCAGGTACCAGATTGTCAGTCACACCAAGGTGCTGGTAGCCTTCTTTTAATTTTTCCCACACATATGTAAAATATGCGCTTTGAGGTGGCATTGCGGACACCAGCCTGTCTCACAATAAGTAGTAATGCCAATACACAGGGGCTTAATAAAACGGAGACTAACCGTTTTATTAATGCACATTGTATATAAACACAAAGATACATAACAGGTAACTTTTTGATACAACTAACCTGAAAGCCTTAGAAGCAAAGATTTTTATTGTTGTAAATTAAAAAGTAAGCAAATAATAACTAATTCCTAATTAATTAATAAAAATAACAAAATGAAAACCTAACTTAACTAAAACTATACACAAACTAAAATATAGCATCGAAAAAATTCATCTGCATCACTGTCAACTGGTAATGTACCCAAGAGACTGGCGGCATTACCATGTTGTATGGCAATTGAGATTTTTAAAATACGAATCTATAGAATTTTATTATTCTTTAATATTTTATTATTATTATTATTTAGTTTGCTCCAATAAATAAAATATAAAATAATTATAAAATTCAATCGATTCATATTAAAAAAAAACTCAACCATTTATGCAAAGGTGGGTCAGCTGGTAGCTATAACTGACTGTACAGTTGGTATACTTGGTCAAATGGCAGCAGGACAATCTGAGAAACACTGTTATTGTAAGTCCTTTGACAGTTAATTTCACAAGATGGTAATAGCTCGTGTTCACTCCATGTCAACGTCATCTGCCTAGCCTTTTCTTAACTATGTTGGGAGTGGCTTACTGGCTTCCAGTCTAATACGCATACAGCTGGTTAGAGCGGCTGGCTGCCTGACTTCCACGACTCAGGTCCTGGGTAATACAATACCCATTGGTACCCAGCACGTACCAACTCCATGTATAAAATATATAAGGTTACCAACTGTCGAATTGTTACAAATTTTTCAAATCTACACCTTTATTAAAAAAAAAGGTTGAAACTAAATGTCTGGACTTTCTATGTTTTTTTTCTTTTAAATTGCTTCGACCAGGAAAGAGTTCTGTCTGTTCAGCAATTATCCATTAAAAGTACAGAAATAATGTTTCAATATTTATTAATCCACCCATCCGATCATACAAGAACATAGCCAACACCTAGCCGTGCCACAAGTCTACAGATCCATACATTTCTATTAACACAGTCTATCATTCTAATAAATAGATACAAGCATTGACTGCATACAAACTTCATACTTACCATTTGCATTAAATAAACTGTTGTCGAAATAGTTGTCAACTAACAATACTTAAAAGTTAATGTTGCATCCCTTTTAATGGGCAGAGTAATTAGTTAGTTTATTTAACGTGAAGTTCGTTCCAAAGAGTTCATCACAAATATATAAACATCTCTGAATTAAAAACACTTCCTGAAATCACGAGTATAATTAGTGGCATGAGAGTCTGGTATGTGTGTGGCGTTTAGAGTGCTGAGCAAAGTAAACATCAGAATTATAATTAAATACTCACTGGTCACACTGTGAAGTTTTAGGCTCGTTGGGAAAATCTGCCATTCCTTGATATAAAGCATGGAAACTTCAAGAACTTAATAATTCGTCGAATTATTATCACACAACTGGCTAAAACTTTGAGAAAGTAGCACCAATAACTCCAGAAAAGTTTTAAATAGAGCTATAATAATGCTGGACTTTAAACCACACACAAAAGCACGAATAAAAATTTTATATAATTAAAACTGACACACGAAAGAATGGAAAAAAAAACTTGTTGCTGTCGTCGTACTCATTGCACACACACGCACTGACACGCTGACACGCACACAAGCATAAAAGTTTATGGTGAAGTTTACTTCAAATGTCAAACGGAGCGCGTTTCGTAATGACTAGTTTACAACAGTATACAAAGTAAGCATAAAAATGATTTTTTCCGATCCTAGGAACTTGGATTGTATGAAAAGTAAGTAACTATTTTACTGCGTACTATTACTAATTTATTTAAATATTTGAATTATTCTTTAAGTCGGCCAGTCTAACGTAAGTTTTCTGTTACCGCAATTTTGCATGAAATAAACTTTACTAATGAAGGGCCTTACATAAATAGTATTGGCCGCAACGATTTGCGAGACAACTCTTTGCTTAGTCTTTTATTCCCGCCAAGGCTAACTGTACTTTGCTAGCGAAATTGCCCCATTGGTCTCGTGGTTGCAACCGTGACTACTAAGCGTGGGGTCCTGAGTTCGATTCCCAGGTCGGGCAAAATGCAAATGGTTTTTCGGAATATCTTAGTCATAGCGCAGAGTTTAGAAATTGGCGGTGTGATACCCCCATTCTTCGTAAACAACGTTAAGCCTTTAGTCTTTAGTCCTGCGCCTGATCTCTCTCCTCTCCGGTTGCGTCGAATTGCCGTCCCATCGGACTATAAGACGAGTGAGGGAAGAGAGAGTGGACCTGTGTCTGCGCACACTCTTGTCCACTATATCTTCCGAGTCGATGGCTATAATAGTCAGAGCCGTGTGAAGAGGAGGGGGGGGAGACGAAGGAGGCGACTGCCCCGGGCGCTATAGCCATTGCCATTGCGGCGCCAAAATCATCTTGACCATTATGCTGTGTGTTGAGTATAGGACAAGTTCAGGGGTGTATACCTACCGTATCAGCCGTATTAATAATAATAAAAAACACAACTTTCTAGTAAAAATCTCATCAAGGCCTTTCATAAATTGGCCATCCCCATAGTAACTTACTCGTTCGGAGTTATTAAATGGACAAAAACAGACACAGGACAATTAGAACGAACCTGCACCACTCTTACAAAACATAACAATTTACACCTTAAATATGCAATAGAAAGGCTTACTATCAAAAGGCAAAACGGAGGGAGAGCCCTACTTAATAGACATCCAGCACCTTTGGCGGAAACAAGTCTGTCGACTAAAAACATTCTCTCAGTCAAAATCTCGCACAATAGTCCGTTCGCGTTAAGAAAATAGTGAATCACTGTTGTCCGCCGGCCTAGCCTCGCCCCTCGACCCATTAGGTCGTAACAAATTAGAAAACTGTTCACAGTGACCAATGAAAACACCTTTACCCTGCAATTGTACTGTTGACTCACTATTTTCTTAACAAATCAAATCAAATCAAATCATTTATTTGCATAAAAACAGGTTCAGTGGATGTAACAAAGGTCAAATGGTACACTGTTAATAACCATATAAGGTGTGCAAATATAAAACAAGAATTTTAACTGTTAATTTCACAATTCAATAAAGTACAATGTCATTGAAAATATAGTTATCGTAAATACAGATCAGTCAACAAACTAAGGAATTAAAAATGATAATGTCATGAAAATTAAACATGAAAAATAAAATTAAAATGAAAAAATAGGGTCCAGAAATTATGTCAAATCAAAAAAAATTACTTATGTCAAATTTATAATTAATTATGTCCAACATATAATATATATTACATTATTTACTATCCGGACTTTTGCTGTCATTAAAATACAATATTTTTGTCACCTAAGTAATCTTTGACATCATAATAACATTTATTTATTAGGAATGTTTGTAGTTTTTTTTTAAATTGTAGAATAGGTAATTGTTTTATGTCATCAGGCAATTTATTATAAATCAACGATGTCATGCATAAAATACTTTTATTTAATAGTGCCGTTTTACCATAGGGTATTTCTACCTCTAACCTTTTTTTATCTCTTAATTTTCGATAATAGCTTTTAAATGCAGTATTATAGTACTCTGGATTCGATTTTACAAAAATATTAGCTTCATAGATGTACAGGGAGGGTAATGTAAGAATTTTAAGATTTTTAAAGTGAGGTTGACAGCTTGTTGTACTATCTATTTGGCACATTGCTCTGATGCATTTCTTTTGAGCTTTAAATATAATTTCCTTGTCTACCGAATTTCCCCAGAATATTAAGCCATATCTGAGTAATGGTGCAACAAGTCCGTGATAGGCCGTTAAGACAGCTTCTTTACTAACTACTTTAGAGAGTTTGTATAGAGCGAATGAGGATTTGTTAATTCTTTTACAGAGGCTGTCTAAATGGGTTGTCCATGACAGTCTGTGGTCGATATCAATTCCCAGAAATCTTGTGCTTGTTACCGATTTTTAACCGACGAAAAAAAACGGAGGAGGTTCTCAATTCGACGCGTATATTTTTTTTTTTTTTTTTTTTTTTTTTTTTATGTATGATCACGCATAACTTTTTACAGAGCAGTCCGATTTTGATAATTCTTTTTTTATTAGAAAGGGTATACCCTGAAGGTGGTCCCATATAAATTTGGAAAAAAAATTCCAACCCTAAGGGTTAGAAAACAGGGGATGATTGATTGTTCACTCACTGATTGTAATGTATGACCACGCTTAACTTTTTACAGAGTAGTCCGATTTTGATCATTCTTCTTTTGTTGGATAGGACATACTTCGAAGTTGGTCCCATGTAAATTTGGAAAAAAAATACCTACCCTAAGGGTGGGAAAATAGGGGTGACTTATTGTTCATTCACAGATTTTAATGCTGAGCTGTGTATTACAATTAAAATAAAAGGCCTATCTATGTTGGTATATAAAGCCTGTTTTTTTTAAGTATTACATTATATTATTTAGTATTATATTACACAAAAAATAATAGTTAAAGTAGGAGTATATAACAGTTAATGTCTAAAGTAAGGTAGGTATTTTAAAAGTAATCAAACATTAAGCATGTAGTAATTAGTAAATTATGGCCTCAAAAAATTATAAAATAAAAACTTTTTAACAAAAAAATTAAACCTCCGAAAAAACTGAAAAGCAAAAAATAATAAACTTTTTTTATTTAACCTTAATAAATAAGTTCTTAAACTAATGCAAGTATACCTAAATAATTTTGAGTCGGCGCCAAACAATCAATGAACAAAGATTACTAAATTACCTTAAATTTAAAGAAATAAGCAACGTGAAATCTATAGCGATAAACATTAACATTTCAAACAAAAAATGCGCTCTCCGCACGACCACTCGCAACGAATTAATTTGCTTGTTTGGCGCCGACTCAAAATTACTTAGGTATACTTGCATTAGTTTAAGAACTTATTTATTAAGGTTAAATAAAAAAAGTTTATTATTTTTTGCTTTTCAGTTTTTTCGGAGGTTTAATTTTTTTGTTAAAAAGTTTTTTACTCTTTGTCCATTGTAATTTACATTAACACTTGTTTGTTGAGTTCTTTGGTGAAAGTGCATTATATTTGTTTTGTCCATATTTATTTTCAAATTATTGTTTATTAACCACTTAATTATTATACTTAATGTTTCGTTGATTTTATTTACATAGTTGGTTTGTTCGTCAACGCGAACGGACTATAGTAACATTCACAAAGCCATAGTTCAAAATGATTTTAACTACCTACACCCCACTTAAATGAACAGCTAGACACTCCACAAAATAGGTACAGACGCCAGCACATCAACCTACTACAATCTGTCAAATTTCTTTAATCGATTTTCAACTTTATCACTGAAGCCGAAGGTTCAAAGTTGATTGGGAAAATGTGACAGTTTCGGGTAGGTTGATGTGCTGGCGTCTGTACTAGCGATGACCCGCAGAAACAAAAAATTGAGGGCTGGAAGAAAAAGGTTCTTCATGGCCGACATCCTCATCCTTGTAAAACAACTAGCCTCAAATAAGTTTCTGAAATTAAAATAGGCAATTTATTCCCAGAAACTGAAGGATTTATAATTGCGACACAAGACAAGATTATTAACACAAAAAAATATAGAAAGGGGTTTGAAGGTTTTGGCCCTAAAATCAGCCGCCATTTTGATTTTTTTTCAGAATCGCGGTGCACAACAAAAGTTATATATTTAGATAAATAACACTTATACAAACAAAAAATGTAATATAACATAATATCCTAAAGCGTCAGGTTTCGGAGTTATACACCAAAATATAAGTCGAAAACAACAAGGATTTTTTTGTTTTTTTTCCCTCTAGGTAAGCATATTGAACTACTGAGGTAATGGAAACGTTATGAAACCTTTATGGAGAAGAAACAAAAGAAGAATAGACATTTTTTAAATATATAATTAAACACCGCAATTTATAGTTCGTTTTTTAATCCCAGAGACTAATCTGACAAGTGTAATGTCAAACTTCTATACTAAAAAAAACGAAAACACAAAAGACTCAAATGTCAGATTAGTCTCTGGGATTAAAAAACGAACTATTAATTGCCGTGTTTAATTATTTATTTAAAAAATGTTTATTCTTTATTTGTTTCTTCTCCATAAAGGATTCATAACGTTTCTATTACCTCAATAGTTCAATATGCTTACCTGGAGGGAAAAAAAACAAAAAAATCCTTGTTGTCTTCGACTCATATTTTGATGAATAACTCCGAAACCTGACGCTTTAGGATATTATGTTACATTACATTTTTTGTTTGTATAAGTGTCCTCTATCTAAATATATAACTTTTGTTGTGCACCCGGCACCGCGATTCTGAAAAAAAATTAAAATGGCGCCCGACCTTAGGGCCACCCTCCATACAAAAATCTTCAAACCCCTTTATTATCAAAGATCCATCAGTAACAAACGATAAATGTCGCAAGTGTCACATTCAACCAGAAACAATTCAGCACATAACAGGAGCGGGCACAACTCTCACGCAGACTGACTACACGCATATTCACAATCAGGTAGCAAATGTAATTCATCAAAAATTAGCACTCAAATACAAGACACAAACTCCTTACTACAATTAGTCAATTAACAAACTATCTTAGAAAATGACACATAAACTTTATTATGACCGCGCCATTCTCACCGACAAAACATTTCACTACAATAGACCGGGTATAACCCTACAGGATAAAATAAATAAAGTTACTTGCCTAATAGATACCTATAGCCGTTCCCAACACACATAACATTCAGAAGACAATGTCTGAAAAAATTAGTAGGTAAATACGCAGAACTCAAAGATAAAGTAACTAGAATATGGCGCCAACAAAAAGTTTACGTAGGTATCTAGTCCTCTTCACACAGGCGTCATTCCTAATCACCTTCTCCATAGCCTTAAATTAATAAACCTAAAAGAAACCCTCTATTTTTTTGAGCAAATAAAATAAAATATAAAAGAATTATACAGGGTTATTGGAAAAGATCAACAACCTCTTAAGAGGTCATTGTACTCATCATTATGAACAACATTTACTATGGGACAAACCCTGAAATCCCGAAAACAAAATCAGCTGTTCCCTACATTTTGACGAGTTGTACGAACATAAATGTAGGGAACAGCAAATTTTTTTTCGCGATTTCTGTTTTGGTACCATAGTAAGTTGTTCATAATGTTGAGTGCAATGACCTCTTAAGAGGTTGTTAATGTTTTTCCAATAACCCTTTAAAATTCTATCGATTCGTATCCTAAAAAACCGGCCAAGTGCCTGTCGGACCACGCACAATGAAGGGTTCCGTAGTTGGAATGAATTTATCCCAAGAACAAACTTAACATTGTAGTTGAAAATCATGTTCTCCCATACATTGCAACTGCAAATTTAAGTTGGTCTACTATTACTCGTAAACTTGTAAAGCCCACTTAAGAGTGATAGTTTTCCTTTAAACTTCGTTATATTATAGGTACGTCTACGTTACTGCCGAGACATTTGAATTTCTAACTACAACCGTTTAGTTGGTAGAGGGGGGGACACTTGACTCTAACGAAAATTGGTACTTTAACCGGTCAAGCGGCGCGCGTCGCCCATTGGTGACGAAACAATAGAAAATCAATTGTATCTCATTAGCGGAGCTTGACAGATTAAAGCTAGATAAGTTACGAAGTTTACTTAATCAAAAAACCGTCTTTTCAAATCCCTAATATTTTTGAAAGAACTATCCAACGATATCCCAGACTATGGGCAGGACGATAAAAAAATTATCATCCCCACTTTACATGTAGGGGAGGTACTTACCCTAAATAATTGATTTTTTCAATATTTTATTTTACCACTTTTTTCGGCGTCATAACGTGTATACTCATGCCAAATTACAACTTTCTAGTAGGTACCAATAGTTTTTGAGCTAAACCGCGGACAGAGAGACAGACAAACGAACATGGCGAAACTATAAGGGTTCTTTGTTGACTACGGAACCCTAAAAACCTCAACCATTTATGCAAAGGTGGATCAGCGAATTGCTATAACTGATTGTACATCATGTGCGGTCCAATTCTAAAGCTCTTTCATTTATTTTGCAAAATCACACAGCAAATCTAACTTATCCACATCAAAGTGCAAAACATTTTCGAGCTTGTTTCGCTCGCTCTCACGTTTAGTCGTTGTCGTCAGTGAAAAGGTGCAAACTGGGTTACCAAACTGCGTTACCAGATTGTATCAACTCAATTTGTATGTACCTTTGCCACGGTGCGTATCAGCGCTACAAGGCCATTTTACAAAATTTACAAGTTCGATATTTCACTGAAATCACGTCCAATTTGAAAAAAAATATCAGATCAGGATCAGGAGTAGGTTACAGGCGTCTCGTTATCATCAGGCATATTTGATTAATTACTGTGGGCGTACTGTGGGTAGTGTTGGTTATTGCGCAATAGAAAAACCGTTTGGAGTTCAAATCAAATTATAATATCACGAACAAATTAATCACACTAGCAAATCACAAACTGTAGGTACACGACACAACTAGATACACAGTAAAATGTGCTAAATCTAATAAGACTCACATTATAAAGTAATCGAATAATTCAACAAGAATAATTATCTTAAATAAGCAATAGTGATTTCACAAAGTAAATCATTTTATAAAATCAAAGTAACATGTCAACAATTGTTTTGAACAAAACCATCGGTTACAACTATCAAAATAAGTTGCTAAAATCAATTAGCGCGTACACTGAGTACTCAATAAATTATGTTCCGAATTTAATAGACAATAATTGATAGTAAAATCACTTAAATTAATAATAAGAAAACAAATCATAACGAATTCTGTTGACTATCCCTCAAATTTAATTGACAACTGTCTCCGACATATGAATATAATCTAGGTACTTACATTAGTTGCTTGTCTAAGCCCTGCTGTCTTAAATAAAGCCCATAATTCTTTATGTCAAAAATAATGCGAAAACTTTGCGGTTGATAATATCCGGTAGATAACCGCATAGAACTACTAAAATTTTAGAGATGTGCTAAAGAAAGTCGATACTGTAGTCTATATACAGTCTGTTTCTGAGTCATAATAAAAACAGCATGCAGGAAAAGGGCTATGAATGTTATTAGAATAGCGAAAGAGGTGTGTAAGGGGAAGGACCGTGTCATGTGGCGCTCGCTCGGTTCTCTCCTTCTACACGCAAGGGATTTGGATAGATAAGATAGAAATAATACAATATATTATTTCAATATATTATTCGGACAGGTCAAATGTAAAAATTCGGACATTTTTCCTTTGACTTTCCATGGAAATTTACCCAATCAGAAAAAAAGGCCGAAACAAGTATTTGTTTAAACTGCCAACACTCAGAATACCTACGTGTTTGTAAAATTTAAGGTAGAATTAGTAGGTATTCTATGTCGTGTTAGAAACACATTATTGTTGCGCGTAGAAGCATATCGGATTTAGACATTTTGGATGGTCAAATATGGAAACAATAAATAAATAATTAACCATACAAACTGCATAATATCGATATAGATAGAAACATTTTTTTATGTAATACCTACTATCGGTAGGTATTAGGATTTTTTTAGGATGTTAGCGGGAATATTGTCTAAACCAGGGGCACTGCCGTTTTTAAGACCGGATATCACCTGGGTAACTTCGTATTCGTCTGCGAGAGAAAATGCCATCGAATGAAGGAAGCCATTCGACTTCTGTGCTAGAATTCCTTCATCCTGCTTGAGTTTAAGTACTTAGAATTTGCCAAGTCTTTACCAAATTGTTGTGAAGTAGGTATCTGTTGACTTCATTAAGAGAGCCAGCGGGGTTAGATTTGATCTGCAACAACTCCGTTGATCTGGTAGAGCCTTTTTTAACCGACTTTAAAAAAGGAGGTTCTGTATTCGACCCGTATGTATGTATGTTTGTATGTCCGCGATTATCTCAAAAACTAACTGAACCGATTTTGATAATTCTTTCATTAGTGTGATCTACATACTTTCAGGAAGGTTTTAGTATATAATACATCAGGTAATAATGTACGAAGTTATATGCGTAAATGTACTACATCTCCGGCATTTCTATGCGAATTTTCATGATTGTTCTAGTCGGTGTCTGCAATTCTTCAAGCCCTGCGATTATTAAATTATAAATAGTTTACTTACCGATGAAAAGTTATGACATCTTTTTAGGGTTCCGTAGTCAACTAGGAACCCTTATAGTTTCGCCATGTCTGTCTGTCCGTCCGTCCGTCCGTCTGTCCGTCCTCGCTTAATCTCTGTGACCGTTAGCACTAGAAAGCTGAAATTTGGTACCAATATGTATATCAATCACGCCGACAAAGTGGTAAAATAAAAATTGGAAAAAAATGTTTTATTAGGGTAGCCCCCCTATATGTAAAGTGGGAAGTGATTTTTTTTAAATTTCAACTCTAACGTGTGATATATTGTTGGAAAGGTATTTAAAAATGAATAGGGGTTTACTAAAATCATTTTTTGATAATGTCAATAATTTCGGAAATAATCGCTCCAAAAGTAAAAAACAATGTGTCCCCCCCCCTCTAACTTTTGAACCATAAGTTTAGAAAATATGAAAAAAATCTGAAAAGTAGAACTTTATAAGGACTTTTTAGGAAAATTATTTTGAACTTGATAGAAACAACAGTTTTTGTACAAAAAAGACAAAAAGTTGTACAAAATCATTTCTGGACTAAGTTCGTAGTATAATCGTATATGCAAGCATTTTTTTTTTAACTTCGTTTACATATTTTATTATCCTGAACGTATCTTTTTTCAAATAAAAAAAGAATTATTAAAATCGGTTCTCGCAATCCAAAATTACCACCGAAAACTTCTGGCATGTCTATGTATTAATTAGTAACCCAATTCCCCGAGAGATAGCGCTGTAGGTACTTATTACATTGGGTCGGGTATTATCGAATTGTACGTGGGAACACTTATTGTGACGGACGGGAAACTACGGAACCCTACACTGAGCGTGGCCCGACACGCTCTTGGCCGGTTTTTTTTTTATATCTGGATGTTCTAGACGATTTCCCACACCATTTAATTGAACAGGAACTCATAAGTGTTTTTATTTATGCAGAAAATGTTTTATAAAGTATCAAAATAACCGCGTGTGCAGAGATTCAATAACTGGTCAAAACTAAAATGGCCACTCATAGTTTCATCAAATATAAGTGCAATTTCATTTATGTGTCGTGAACTTGAGTCGCCCGTATGAGCAGTCAAGAGGTTGAATGACTACAAAGTCATTGCCACAGACCCACAGCTCACGTAGTATATAATAGTTGACTAAATACGTGATCTTATGTCCATGTATCTTATCTTTGTTTGGTTGAGGGTGTCCTGATCTTTTTTTCTTTAACTCACTGTTAATTGCACTTATTGTTCCACGATATTACAATTTATTTCACTTAGATATTTGTTTATTGGCAATTTTAGTGATTGTTAGCACAGCGCGATTGTTAACACTATATGGTGGTCACTATTTTTTGGCGTTCTCAAAATTGATATTCATGAAGTTTTCAAAAGTGAGGACTGTGTGGTGAAGGGCACCATGGCAGACATCAACATCGGGGAAAAATAAAACAAGAATGTCAGTTCAATGTGTAGTTTGGCATTTATTGGCCATATTTATCAATCACAATCTTTTTAATATTCTAAAATGTAATTTTATTCCAAACCGTCTATTATAATAAAAAGTATTTCGAGATCCAGAAATTCGAAATTCTAGCTAAAAGTCAACTTACAAAATTATATAATTTGGGCCAAATTCATAATATTCCGAGACATTTGTTATTAGTACACAATGAACGCTTTATTTAACATCGAGAGCTTGTCTGAATACAATACAACGATTGCTGGATTCGGGGATACAATTAGATGGTTAAGCAGGACTACGCAACACCTGAAAACTACGCAACACGTGAAAACTACGAAACACGTGGAAACTAGAAAGTAACGGCCAGCCGACAGTTCTGTATCGATCAACCGGTAGTATCACTGACTGTCAATAGAATCATAATCTAAGTCTACACATTCTTCGAAAAACAATTATTATACATAAATTGACCAAAATAAATGCATTTGGAATGAATATAAAATAACATAAAACTATAAAAAAAATTATGATTTTTGGTTAATTTTTAATATGATTGTAATTAAAATAAATTACTGAAACAACTTGTCACGTTTAATAATAAGATCATTTACTTGAAATAATTTATAGTCAAAGATGAAGTTATAAAATTATAATCAAAATGATCAGGTAACGAGGTAGGGAAAGTGGTGTTCCCACTATGACAAGCAAGCAGAAGAGGCCGATACGATGTGCAGCGATATATACTTACGAGACACATACGAACGGATACTTTTATATTCACTAATATAATTCATCAACTAAAATTACAACTCAAAAGTACACTTTTAGTTAATTTAAAAATTAAAATATTGCCAAAAGTAGAGCAAAGCGGTAAATACTTAAAGCTTATAGATTTCCAGTGTAAAATAAATTAGAAATCGAAGCCTACATAGATTCACTTTTATTAAAATAATTAATTAAATTCATGAGTAAATTAGTCAAGTAAGCCTAGATTAAAAATAACAAAAAGACAGGACCTCACTATATGCACCACTGAGTGTCACGCCGCGCGCCGTCACACGGCGAACAGCAGTATAGTAGTCGATATACATCATTTAGTTAAGTATAAACAGAGGCCGAGATATTTGAGGGAACATATTAGACCGTATTTATTAGCTTTATTAAATAAGTATGTAATTGTGATAACAAATTTTTAATTTATAAGTAATGTTAGTTATTAACTTGTGGTATTAGGCCGCAAACAGAACATAATAAAACTAGCACTTAATAAAATATATTATGTACAATTAGCGATAAAATAAACTACATCGTATCGTTAGACGGGCGAGCGGGACAACACGTACACAGGCGGAATCAAAATTTACTTCCTGGCGTTGGAATCATTCTTGTTAGAGCGGCTTTCCTTAGTCGGGATCTGAAACAACGGAACAATCCATTCATTTCATGGTGACCGGATTTTATTAAAAATGTAGTTGAAACAGAATGTTGTATTTACCGCCGCCCTCTGATCTTCCATACGGCCACCTTGGGCGCGCATCAGAAACACAAAGAATTCGTCGTCCGGGTCAGCTCCGCGGTTGCGTGGCTGTTGGTCGTTGCGCGGGCGTGCTTGCAGTTGTTCGTTGCGCGGCTGAGAGCGAGGCTTGGGCTGCTCAAGGTAAACGCGTGGTAATTCGGAACGCTGGTCTTCCAATCGGGAGCCCTGCAAAACGTGTCATTTTATAACTGTGTCTTTCTAAACATATAAGAAATGAGCATTTTGTATTGAGATTTGAGATACGAAAGAAAACCTATAAATCAAAGTCGGAAAACGGAAATGTCATTATGGCGCACTACGGCAAGTACCTGGACGCGGGCAATCATTTCGAGGAAGTCGTCTTCGGGTTTGGTGCGCGTGGTGTGCTGGGGGCGCAGCCCGGGCAGCGACGTCCCCGGGGCGGGCTCCTTGCTCGGCGCCTTCTGTACGGGGCGGAGCTCCGCGCGCTGAGAATCGATTCTTTCCGATTGCAGGCTGTTTATCATGTCGAGCATGGAGTCGCTGGACCTGACACAATAAAACATCGCTCGTCACTCACTTTATCTAACAATTGACAGTATAATATGAAAGATAAAAACAGTTCAGATAGACAGGAACTTGAATACAGGAAAATTCAAGTGTTGTTATTAGTCACTGATTATCGAATGGAAATGGCGCAGCCCTCGTTGGCAGTTTGTTGGATATCCTAAAATCCACTAATAGTAATTGGGAAACGGAGGTATTATAATGGCCGTCTTCAATCTAGGTTTCGACTACCCTCTATCCTACCGTCATATTGTTCGTAGGACAAATGAACAGTCTTCGGTGACACTGAGACAACGGACAACCAATAAAAGGACGGATAGTGCTATTAAGATACATACAGGTCGCCAAATGACAACTACTTAAATACTAGCCTGATATGCGGACTCCCTAATATTCAGCTGTTACCCGCGACACTCACATACAATATTAAATCCTTATAAAAAGAACAAGAAAAGTCATAATAATTCAACACTAACTTTGTAAGTATAGATTCTTTCAATATTGATTATTTTTCTTTTATAAATTAAACACCGCATTGACAGACCAAACCAAACTGGCCCAAGTGTCACAATACATACGTGTTAGCACAATTAGCGCCGCTTGTGATACCATTCGTCAGAGTTTAAATATCGCGACTTCGCGACAAAAAAAAAATGCGATGCAGTTCCATCGCATTTTTTTTTTTACTTAATACACGTTCATAATTTCAGCCGAAATCAACGTTGAAATGTTTTTATCGAAAATGTTATCCGAACAATTTTTTGTAAACAGTAAAATTAAATTAACATCCGTAAAATATTGAAATTACACTTATTCGAATTTCGTAATAATTTAAGTACGCACCCCTTGAAATCTCCGTCGTAATAAGCCTTCATTATAAGTTTGAAATGCAGATAATCTACAATACTTGTCGCGGACACTTCAACCTGTGCGATATAAAGATGAGACAAAGAGTTTGAAAATGGGCTTTATGTCGAAAGATATTGTATCTAAATGAGAAACGCGCATAAACAGTGTGTCGTCATTCGCGGCGGAGGCAGCGAGAGACACACGTAGTTGGAAATAGATAAGAGAGCGGTGTTTCGAATAGATATGGAGATCATAATGAGATAAGAGACGAGTGTCCGTTCACGTTAGCTAGATAATGAAATCGGTCAAGAGAACGACGGCGCGAGCAGCCGACACGATACTGGCACCGCTTTTGAGACCTGCGATTATGAAATGGGATATGGTTGTGCAGCTGATCAAAACGCGGTATTGCTACTGTATGCGTAGCTACCGGCGCCGCCTCTTTGAAGCAAGACGTGTGGTGCTCGTATGTAATGTCACAATGGTATTTGGTTACCTACATGAGTATTATGGTCGACATCCTCAGCGCCCGTCCTCCAGCGGTCGGGCAGACGACTACCTACTTACTATTCATGTTGTTAACATGTTATTAGACCGAACGAGACACTGCTTTGAGGGATCAAACACAAACCCATCAAACCATGGACTTTCGAATAAGCAATCATATTAAACACGAAAATAAACGACGATTGGCCAAGTAAGGTAAACATACCAATACTAAAAAAACCGAGTGTGCTTATGACCACACGACTGAAGTGAAACTTCAAACGTATTTGGCTATGAGAGAAAGATAATATGCGCGCGCACTGCTTTCTCTTGCTTATATCCCCCACTCAACTCCCGTTCGCCTCGCTCGATCACACTTTTCGTAACGCTTACGTCACGCGTTCGCCAGCTTACTCCCAAAGTCAAGCGTGCGTAAAGAAGTTTCACTTCAAAAATTCAAAAATTGTGGGACACACTTTTCAAATAAGATAGGTATCTCAGCCACCATTACAGTTAAAGCTCAGTGTTGTTATTTTAATTGTGCAATATGTTACCAATAATATGTTGACATAAAAATCGGCCTCCTGTGTCCGTAGTCTAACTTTTGTGAATTGATCAACTGATCTCAAGGGACGATAATTAAAAATGTCTTTGCAACTAACGATGATCATAAAAGAACGTTGACTGCTATTTTATACGAAAACTGTCACTATATATTAATGTTAAGTAAAAAAATTGGACGACTTCACCCGAGTTTACCTTATTTAGAAATATTGAAACATCTATGCATACATTACATACCATAGTATAGACATAACATAGTGCAGACTAAAAAAGAAATAAAAAAATACGCAGAGGGTAGAAGGTCGGATGTTCGTAAAGCGCAGGTAATTCACTTAGGATCACGAGCTTGACTAATTAATCCAATTTGTGGAGTGAAAAATACATTTCGATACAGAGGCATAGAGAATAACACCGCGACAGAAGGACAACGCGAGACTAAATTGTTGAACCCTTCGTATGCCGCCGGAACGTGAAACCACACACAATGGCTTTTTAATAATCTCGGAAACGGAATTCGAGATCAAAAATGTAAACAAAGAAACGTCATTGTTAAAGTGACGTTTCAAGGGTACTCAACATTTCCCTAGTCATTAAATTTATTTGATTTTATTAAATTTCGTGCTTTTGAAAGCACGCTGAAGCGGCGTGTCAAAATTAAACATACAATTTCTCGCCATAAACTAATGAAAATAAAAGATTTATATTATTATAAATAAGTTGCTCATGTTTATTTATTTGATATAATATACTTTCACTGCAGAAATGCCCAAAATCTCGGCGCAATCACCTTAAGGACAATTTTGATCTTTGAACACAGACATAGCAATGCGTTGTCTCTTTCTAGGTGGTGATAGAATATCCTTTTTGGCCGACGGCCCAAGCCAAGCATTCATAGTAGGTACGTCTATTTTTTTACGCGTAAACACGATTTTACGCGACAAGAAAATAAACAAAAGCGAAAAATACAACAAAGTAAAACTTAACAACAAATAAAAACTCATGAGGGACACATTCAATCACGACAAACTTCTGAAACCGAATGACTGCGAATGACCGAAACAAAACGGCGAACAGTAGGGATTTATAAATAGAAAATAATAAATGAAAGTTCAAATGTGTAGAGCTTCTTTCTGCCTTATTACTAGTATCGTAAAAATAATTTGCACGATTTTATTTCTGGCAGTTATATTTTTTTCTTGGATCGTAGTTGACGTCACTTTAATGCTAAAAACTGTGTGCAATATTATATTTTACATGTTTAAGATATGCTACAATTTTAGCAGTATTTTATAGTAATTTTCTACAAAGTACACAATGGACAGCGCTCCAGCTATTTTCCTTAGCAGGTTCCTTACGTGACGTACGCATCCCCTAAGAAGGGATTTTTAGAAATTCCACCCTTCGTTCGTTTTCCATTTTCTTTTGTATGAGAAATCTTATTCCTTGGGTTTATAAACTTGAAACTTGGTATGAATATGTGTTTTATTTTTATTTTATTGTTTTTCAAGACTACCTCCCAAAGGGGGTTTAGGGGAGTGTAAAAGTTGGTAAGGAAAAGTCTAATCGCGCGGTCCGATTATTTAGAAACCTTAATATTTATGAACTTGACAAAACAAAAATAAGAATTACGTGGTTTTGGAATTTTTGAAACTCAACCCCTAAGTAAAAAAGGGTAATAAAGTTTTTGCGGAATTGGCGTGTTCCACCGGTGTTTCCACGAAAAGCTCGACCCGATAGATTTCACAGTATCTTTTCTGACATATATTGTTCGCTGACAAATACTCGGTTTAAAAAGTGACCTAGATGTTGATTTACAGTTGACCTAGAATTATTTTATGGACTTTACAGGAAAACTTTGCACAACACGACGGGACTTTACACAAGACTGCTGCTGTTTAAAGACATTTAGTCTCAAGATGGTTATTTTTACACATAATACATGAATTAATCTAATTTGTTAGTAATGACATGCACAACTTAAACACTAGTGTTATAAGGACACATAGGGCATCAGGGCAGTGGAGTGTTGCTAGGTTGGACGAGGGAGGGCACTTACCCTTTGGTGGGCACGTTGACGGAGACGAACGCCTTGTTAGTGATAGCTGGCTTGGCTTTAGGCCGATTCTCTTTGTTGCTGAGCGTGGCGCGCTGCTCGTTCATTCGCTGCCCCTGGCAGCGGAGAACCAGATCGAAGAACGACTCGGGGTTGTCCTCCGACTCGACGCATTCACTCTTTTTCTTAGTCTGCGTTTCCACCTCCTCCTCTGCTCTCTTAGGGTCGGGGGTAATCTGTGGATAGAAATTTAATTAAAATGTGACATCACAGGCCCGGCGCGGTAAGTTGTGACACATTTCGCGTCAAATACCATTTGAAACACCTTCGTGCAGACGCAGCCCATGATTGAAGAGGGCTTCGGTTATTTAACAGTTAGTGTTGGATAGTTTATATTCGGGCACAAGTGCACAAGTAGGGACGACCGCGTCCGATGGAGCTCCTGGATCGAATGTGGAATTGGGGCGTGGATGGAAGCCTATATACCCTCACCCAGCATCCCCCGCTGACCTGTATTGTATGCGTGAGTATATCACGGTTACGTCGGTGCTACGATCTTATTGCACCGACATAAGGTTCGAATTTCAGCAATTTTAACATATACTTATTTGAAGTGCAACGTGCATAAATGGATTAATAGGTCACGCCTAGGTGCGTGGGACTCCTCCAATGCGGTGATACTGCGCAGGATATCGATCTAGTCTAAAAACAGTTTCGGGGAAGGCTCAATTATAAACTAGTCCAGCACCGCTACAGTATCACATATCCTTCTGGAAAATTCTCTCACGGCGTTTCTGATTCAGTCCCTTTGTGAAGCGTGTTTCAATATACATACCTATCGACATGACCAAACCAACTAAGCATATTATAAACCTTTATAATACTAACTCAGGTAGTTAGCGACAAAACTACTATATTTATCTCATTAGTGAAATTATTTAATTATTATTAATTATCACGCTTAAAAAGCTTGCTTAGCTTTATTAATTAAATATCGCGAATTAGTAACTTTAAATGAAATCATTTATTTTTTGACAGGATTTGCCATCTCAATATTTACGTGAACGACTCCAACGACTTTTTATACGCTGTAGACGTGTTGTTTTACACCGTCTTATAAGACTTTCAGGTAAGAAACATTGTTGATATTGATAAAATTGAAAATCGCTTAGTCGGCTTCGCTATGTTGTCGCCAGCCTGTGCCGACCACTCCACGTCAACAATCGACCATCAGCGCCCTAATTCACTATGACCAAATGATTCTTTACTTCGAAACCAGAAGGGCAATTCTCGTAATTTTAAGAACGGTCACAGTCTGATCTGTCTCAATCTGTCAAAAATACCTACATTTTGACCACAGCTTATAGGTCACAGTGACCTATGAGCTGTGGTCAAAATCTTGAAATCTCAAAAAACGGCACATAGCAGATTTTGGTTGGACAACGACGATTTGTTTGTCGTCGAGATGAGGCTGCGACTAGATTTTGAAAGTTTTAAATTACGAGAATTGGCCTTCTGGTCAATTCAATACGTGATCACGCCAACGAGAATACGGCCCCTGGCCGGATACGGTGTTTTTTATAAACGTGTTGTGATGCCTACCTAAAAAAACCGGTCAAGTGCGAGTCGGACTCGCGCACCGAGGGTTCCGTACAAATTAGTATGTATGTAATTGAAGGCTGAAAGTCACCCAAAGGGCAATGGAGAGGCCTATGCTTGGAGTTTCTCTGCGTGATCGTATCAGAAATTAAGAGATGCTTGGAGTTTCTCTGCGTGATCGAATCAGAAATGAAGAGATCTGCAGGAGAACCAAGGTAACCGACATAGCCCGAAGAATTGCCAAACTTAAGTGGCAGTGGGCAGGGCACATTGCTCGCAGAACAGATGGCCGAAAGGTTCTGGAGTGGCGACCGCGTACCGGAAGACGTAGCGTTGGAAGGCCTCCCACAAGGTGGACCGACGCCATTGTAAAGGCCGCAGGAACTCGTTGGATGTGAGAAGCACAAAACCGGTCGAAGTGGAAGTGCTTGGGGGAGGCCTATGTCCAGCAGTGGACGTCTTTCGGCTGAAATGATGATGATGATAATGTTTTTTTTTTTAATGTAACTACTAACTTTTCGGTTTTCGGATTTTTTCCTTTACTTGTGCAACATGACCTTGCTTCTTGCCTAATTTCATGATTCAAAGGTAATTTTGTTTTAATGTTGCAGCATCATGCTGAGATAGGAGCCTTTTGGCCTCGTTTAGGACTTTCTGTTCATTTTTCTTTTTTTATTACTTTTTTTTATATAACTTAGATTTTATTTTTTTACTGTGTTTAGTTTAGTTTGTGATCTTCCTATACGATTCGCAATAAATACTTTTTCTTTCTTTCTTTATTTGGGTGATTTAAAGGTCAACGGGAAGTACCCTAGGATTCCCTTGAGTGTTATACGTTTTTTGTAGCAGAAACGGCCGTATCTTTTTTTTACGTTAACTTAGAAGTTTGATTTTTTCACAGCTTCAAGGGACTGTAGATGTAGACCTGAGTATATTATTATGGTTTTAATGTCAACTCGATACCTCCACGCGTTCCCGAGATAAATGGTCTTGACAGACAGATAGACGGACAACAAAGTGATTCTGTAAGGGTTCTGCTTTTCCTTTTTGAGGTACGGAACCCTAAAAACAACTAACCATCCAATAACAGGGGGCCTAATACCGTCTCTTTTAATTATTAGGTGATGGCACGGCTCCAGGTTTAAGCCAAACGTCAGGACGAATTTTCTTCTACAATATAAAATGGTAAACTGACTGACTGTGTGTTATATCAAAGCACAGCCCAAACCGCTGGACCTAGAGACATGAAATTTTTCACATAGATACCTTAACATCACTGGCATCCACTAATGAAGGACTTTTGAAATTTCACTTCTAAGGAGATAAAATAAAAATAAAGGAGGTAAAATGAAAGTTTGTATGAAACTCCGTCATTTTCAAAGTTACGATCTTAAAATTTTGTGGTTAGGCTTACGGTTAAAAATTAAAATTAATTTATACGTGTCTCTAGAAGGATTGAAAAGGGGGATGAAGTTGTGTATGGAAAATCTTATTCTTTGAGCTAATAAATTTGAAACTGGCCATGAATACTTACCTAAAAAATATTAAAGTCTGTCACTTTGTCTTGAGCTATTAAATGTCATCTAGAATTTAATTGTATATTATTTTCCCTACCTATATAATAACAATAAAATATTGAAAAATTGCCGGGAAAATTCTGGAAATTTCGACAGGCCAACACCTGTCGGGCCAGCGAGTTTTTATTAAAATTCAATTTAGTTTAATCGAGGTAACTTTTTCGTAGAGTACTGCAGTCTCGTTACGGTATTATGGATTAACGTGCGTATTTTGTTGTATGCGCTACATGGTTCTTTTGGCGCAGAACTAACGGCGCCGTCTGTTTTTTCAATTCACAAAACAAAACAAATGTTACCAACAGATCCGTAACATTGTAGCTGTAACTTCGGTAAGACTATTTGTATATTGTGAGACTTGTGTTGTAAGCTGTTCGAGCAATGCTGTCTCTGGTGTGATTCACATTTGATTGAGCGTTAAGGGTGCTGATGCCAATAGTGAGGTCAAAATAAAAACCCAAGATGGCGGCTGCGAAAATCTAAACCTTGTTTTGAACTGATTTCGTTCCTGCCGGGGCGGAGGGGGGGGGGGGGGGGGGGGGAAGACACGCTTCAATGGCTACTAGAAAACCATTCGAGTTGGCCTCATATGATTTGTTTTAACTATTTCAATAGATTGGAGTCGAGTGTCTGATGATGGAGCCAGCAGGTGAATAGTGGAACTCCTTAGGGCTACTAGTGAACCCCTCGAGTTTGGGCTCATATGATCCGTTTTGACGAGTCCAATATATTACACTTGGTGTCGAAGGCATGATGATGCAGCCAGGAGATGGATAGTGGTACTCTTTAGGGGCTACTTGCTTACTGGCTTGCTTGCGCGAGCTCGATATAAAACCGAAGACTCACGTACTTGCGTACGTGACTATAGCACATTTTATTATTTAACAATGGCGCCGATTCTCTTGTTCACAAACTAAACTAAATTTAAGTTCAGTGCATCTTTTTCTTTCTATTTCATTAAGAAAAGGACAGGAGATAAATATTAGTTTATTCCTGTCAAATTAAGACACTCCATAGACAATTTAGACGTGATTAAAAAATTGGCTATTAAAAATACGTCAATTTACGTCTGGCACGGACTAATTTGACAGGTCTATACTAATATTTATCTTCTGTCCTTTTCTTAATGAAATAGAAAGAAAATGAGGCACTGAAATTAAATTTAGTTTAGTTTGTGAACAAGGGAATCGGCGCCAATATTTGCAGTATTTTTAACTAGGTCAAAGAACAACGTGCGGTTGCTGACCGTACATCTTGGCGGGTCCAAAAATATAGTTAAGATAGCTTATTGAATAAAATTAATTATAAGTGGTGATGCCGCCAGTCTCTTGGGTACATTACCAGTCGACAGCGATGCTGCTGAATTTTTCGACGCTATATTTTAGTTTTTGTATAGTTTTAGTTAAGTTAGGTTTTAATTTTGTTATTATTGTTAACTAAGGATATATTTTTATTATAAGTTAGTTAATGAAAGTTAAGAGAATGAGGTGTCACGTAGGTGGCATTTCTGATCGTGGTCAGTTCGATGTTTTCAGTGGATGTTGCAGCTCTTGGTGGCTTCTGTGGCGGTAATCAGGTGGACGCGCCGGCGACGCTGACCTTGCCGCAGTGCTTGCAGTACACGCAGGCTGCTCCGCGACGACTACGACAAGATCAGAAGTCCCATCGTAGTGTATGAAACGACGTATTGGTGCACATCGTGTTGCAACATTTCTGTCTGATTCGTTTGATCTTCCAATTCCTCCAACGAATTATGAAGTTTTTCATAATCGTTTCTTACAAATTGGGTATTTTGTTGTCAGGGTCCATATCTTCATTGTTTTCTTGCAAAGACTCCTGTTCCCAGAATTGGGCAAGCTCCTGAATGTTGTTGACAATTACATGGCAATTGAATGTTTTGTAATTACCACATACCACCCAGCCTAAATGAGTACCTACGTTGTGCGTTGTTTGTATGACGGAAACGAATCTACCTTCTTTTTCATTCAGTGAAAAAGTATCGGGAATGGATGATTTGTTTATGATTACAAATTCAACTTTTTGTTTTTTTTTGTTGTTGTTAGATTGGCATAACTGTTTTCCATTTTGGCGCGGGGAGTTTGAGTTGCATCTGTCATTTAGATTAAATACAGTGCTGTTTTTAGTTAGATCATCTAGTGTGTATTGCGAATTTCAGAATGGACAAAAACATCGAAGAAAGAGTTTGTCTTCAATTTTGCATCGCCAATGGAATTTCATGTTCGAAGGCTCTAAAAATGTTACTGAAGGCTTACGGTGAATCGACTTTATCAAAAACACGTGATTATGAGTGGTACAAAGCGTTCAAAAGCGGTCGAGATATGTTGGAAAATCTGCCTCGTCCTGGTAGGTCATCAACGTCTTCAACTGTAATCAACATCGCAAAAGTGAAGGAAATAGTGACTGAAAATCCTCATAGTTTGAGAGAGATAGCCGCTGAACTTTCTGTGTCTCACGAGTCGATCCGTATCATTTTAAATAATCATTTGTGTATGAAACATGTTGCCGCTCGGCTAGTCCCAAAAGACCTGAATTTTCTCCAAAAACTCAATCGCATAAGAGTCGCTGAAGACATGCTAGAACGAATCAATTCCGACCCAACATTCATGAAACACATTGTGGTGACGAGACGTGGGTTTACGAGTTTGACATGCAAACTAGTCAACAAGCTTCGGAGTGGCGCCTTCCAACTGAACCGAAACCGAAAAAACCACGCCAAAGTCGATCAAAAGTCAAAGTCATATTGACTGTTTCTTTTGACTATCGCGGTGTTGTGCATTCGGAGTTCTTATTGGAAGGTTAAACGGTAAATAAAGTATATTATTTGAGCGTTATGCGGCGTTCAAGAAAGCAAATGCGAAGAAAAAGGCCAGATTTGTGGAAAGAAAATTGTTAGATTTTGCACCACGATAATGCGCCTTCGCACAAGGCCATCATTGTGAACGAATTTTTGAGCAAAAACTCAACGAATACCATCGAGCAACCACCTTATTCACCAGATATGGCTCCAGCCGACTTCTTTCTTTTTCCTAAACTCAAATTAGCACTTCGTGGCACCCGTTTTCATTCGGTAGAAGACATAAAGGAGAATTCGCGGCGAGAACTAAACTCAATTCCGGAAAAAGCGTTTATAAAATGTTTTGATGATTGGATTATTCGTTGGCGTAAGTGTATCGTTTCTGAAGGAACATACTTTGAAGGCGATAAAATAAATTTGGATGAATAACTAACATTTTGTGTATTATTGATCTTTTCCCAGTACTTTTTTGACAGAGTAGTATACTCTCCGCAAAATGAGGAATCTGATTAGACTAGAAATAAAAGCAGATTACTGATATGTATGAATAAATCACCTGGATCAACGAGAGCTGTTCCATGCTCTGCCTGCGGACCCTCAGAGCGTTGAATGGTGTCCGGGGGGCGGAGTCATCGTCGGAGGGTGGCGCGGGGGGCGACTCGGCCTCCACCGGGAGCCCCAGAACCTTGCGCAGGTCGCTAATGTTCATCTGCGCAGTCGCCATGCCCAGCACGTCACCGAGCTACAGATAAAAATAAAAGCTGCTCGTAATTACATTACATACTCATTTTGTAAGAATCGTAAGACTGTGTATTTGCAGGTCATTATGGTAATTCTCGGGTTCTATGGTAATAAGAAAGTCGTGAAAAATATGTGTTTTCCAAATAAAAATCATCAATAGATACATCTCTCTCAAATGTCATATTTTCATGAAATAGTCATTTAATCGAGCAATTTGTATTTTCGCGGGCTGAGCATATCTGTCATATCCACGTTAAGAAATAGTTGTTTTTTGTTTTAAATGTTTGTGTTTATCTGAATAAAAAATATTTATATTTTAGATTTCCATTTATTTAAGTAGAACTTATTAAAAGGTTTTGTAGGTTTCACAAAAATATACTAAAAGATAATATTCAAGTGGTCCAGTCTGAGACTACAAAATAATGCAATCACCAATATGTTTTCCGAACGTGGTGATTAAGGTGCTTTGGATCATACGAATATTGGAAGCTGCGAATATGGCTGAGCGTGCTAGAAAGGCTGCGACGTGAGTTTAACCTGGTAACACTAATCACCCCTCTTTATACCCGACTGTGCGACGACAAAGACAGGTATCTATGTATCTGGGATATGGTATACCCTCGAATCATTCTAACGGCTGGATGAATTTTAATACGTGCGGTCTCTATCGAATCGTCATGATGGTTATAGACTATCCCCCTTATTCATAAAACTTATCAAACCTATTTTAGTTAAAATGGGGTTTGTCTCTTTCTTACACACAGAAATGACAACGTGACAGATAAAGACAAACGTTCTATAAACCTATTTTAGCTAAAATAGAGATAAAATAGGATTATGAATAACAGGGTAAGTTTTCTATACTAATATTATAAAGAGGTAAAATTTGTAAGTTTGTATGTAGGGGGTAATCTCTGGAACTACCAGTCGGATTTGAAAAATTCTTCTTGCATTTGATAGCCCAATTCTCGAGGAAGGCTATAGGCTATTTACCATCACGCTATGACCCTTAGGAGCCGAGCAAAAATAAAAAAAGTCAAAAAGAACGTTAAGTGATAGCGCGGGCGGGTGATGCGATACGACGGGGTGGCTCGGAGGAAACAAGAAGTTAGACGCGAACGAAGTCGCGGGCTGAAGCTAGTATTTTATAAAAATCAAAATGGCAGAAGACGTCAATAAGTAAGGAACAAAAACAGTAACTTGATTTCAACGATTCCAAAAATATAACACATAACAGATTGAAAAAAAAATAAAAAAACCTGCAGCCTAATTGCGGAACGCCAAATCGTCAAATGATTCTGATCAGTTGGCTTCATTTCTATCACAATTGGCTTCATTTTACGATTTTCGAATTGCGAAACTCTAGTTTATTATGAAACCAATTATGAACGTTAAGGCCCTGCGCAGAAACTAGAGTTTCGCAATTCGAAAATCGTAAAATGAAGCCAATTGTGATAGAAATGAAGCCAACTGATCAGAATCATTTGACGATTTGGCGTTCCGCAATTAGGCTGCTGACTACTCTGTTGTCAGTTGGCTTTATCAAATCCGAGATTGAACTAAAATAACAGCCAGCCTGCATCAGACTGCTTGGCTTGAATAGTGAGCTTGTTTTGAACTTTTTAGTTGCAGCCGGAACCCATCAAAATGTTCCGTACCATGCTACTGTGTAAAGCTAGAAATATATAGGGTACTTGTGTTTTGACGTGAATATTTCTTACAAAGCGTCATGGAAACCTATATAGAAGTATTTGATCTAACTGGACAACTACATGGACTAGTAACGCGCAATACTCAGTCCTAGTACGCTTATGTAAGGGCAACTTC
Organism: Amphipoea oculea; assembly: GCA_945859645.1. Lineage (NCBI taxonomy): Eukaryota > Metazoa > Arthropoda > Insecta > Lepidoptera > Noctuidae > Amphipoea > Amphipoea oculea. The sequence continues at coordinate 33,140,844 of OX243861.1, read as the reverse complement.
GAAAGAACATTAGTTCTTTCGAAGTTGAAGTTTCGAAAAGTAGTTATGGAAGAAGTGTAGGGAGGCCTTCGCCCAGGAGTGGGACAGCGTAGACTCGTAAAGAAAAAAAAGTTATAGAAGTTTTATCACGTCGACATCTATTCAGTCAATCCAACGATTCCGAGTGTTGGGATTTTAAGTTGATTTCAGCTGGATTAAAAAAATGCGACGTGTGTCTCTAATGCAGTCCTTAGAGACTTTAAAAATATCGCAACACAAAGTACTACACCGCGAACTAGTCACCGCTCCGGAGCGGCGCGGCGGCAGTCCACGCCGCCCGGGCTAGACTAGAGTCTATACACACCGTCTTACGCAATCATCTAACTAGACATCGCACACAATATACAATGACACAACCATAGTTTACTTAAAATCAATCGGAAGGTTAATTGTGGTTCGTCGTCGACGGTGAGTTCAAGCCGAGGTGTCAGATGGCCGATAATGGGCTGCTGGTTAACCGCACGAGTCGCTGACCAGGGGCGGTGCGGCACGATACAGTGGGCTAATACTACTAAACCACAGCCAAACAACACGCGGAATACAAACACTATTTACAAAAAACTTTTTTACAAAAAAAACAACCGACTTCAAAAAAAACACTACAAAGTGATAAATAACTTTAATTTCGGAAGTCGGTGTCGTTGATTCCGCATTTTCGTTTTTTGACACCGACTTCCGAAATTAAAGTTATTTATCACTTTGTAGTGTTTTTTTTGAAGTCGGTTGTTTTTTTTGTAAAAAAGTTTTTATTTTTCACTTTTTAGTTGTACCTACCCCACAAAAAAGTAAACAAAAAGATCGTTAATGTAGACAATGTATATAAATTTTTAGGTTTTTGTTGATTTTTCAAAAACCGCTTGTCCGATTTCGATAAAATTTTCATGGGACCATTTGGGAAGTATACCCTTTCTAACAAAAAAAGAATTTTTCAAATCGGTTGGCAAACGACGGAGTTATGCGCGAACAAACATAAAAAAAAAAAAAAAAAAAAAATACAAACATTCGAATTGAGAACCTCCTCCTTTTTTAGAAGTCGAGTCGGTTAAAAATCAATCAATAGATCAAAATCGTCGGCAATGAATGTGGCCCGTCGCAGTAGTTGCGAGCAGTGATTACACTCACGCATCAAATCCAGTGTCACTATGTAACGGCATTATCGTAATCTAGTTGAACTATCGGTCTGCTGCTCTATACTACACAGATACCTCTCGCGTGATTTGAATTTGCAGCTTGCGCCATCGCATGCAATCCTTTTGTTTTATATTTTTATTTCTATTTAGAGATATTATAATCTTATAATCTTGACACAAAAAAAATAGATTCATTAACACATTGACTGCCAGACAACAGACACAATAGAAAATCTATTGTTCGTGGTCAACAGTGACCGCGGTGGCAGTCAAAGCTTTAATGATTAAATCTGAGTTTGGTTTAACTCAGATAATAATCATTTTGTGACATGCATACAAGAAGCACTACTTAGATCAATTCACTTCTACATCGATATCTTAATTTCAACTTACATTACACGCGGATGAATTTTTCGACGCTATATTTTAGTTTTTGTGTAGTTTTAGTTAAGTTAGGTTTTAATTTTGCTATTTTTGTTACTTCCGAAATTAAAGTAACTTACATTTAATTTCCTATCAGCTTAACAATAATTCTACCAAATGAAACGTTGTCATACAAAAATTTGCTAATCGTTAGTTGTCAAAGTGAAACATCGGCGAAACGTTGGTTGGCAAGTGATAATCTGCCAAACTATTTTCGGCGAAAAGACAGGATACCTACTGATTGAAATGATGAAATATGTATCGCGCTGCGTTGTACTAACATATTGATTACGAAAAGACAGGATACCTACTGATTGAAATGATGAAATATGTATCGCGCTGCGTTGTACTAACATATTGATTACGAAAAGACAGGATACCTACTGATTGAAATGATGAAATATGTATCGCGCTGCGTTGTACTAACATATTGATTACGAATTATTGCACTAGTGACAATGTGTTAGGTGTTGTAAGTGTAACAATTTTAGGTGTAGAAACAGCATTTGGAAGGATTCCAAGTGTTTTTTTTTTATTAATGCATACTAATATTATAAATGCGAAAGTGTGTCTGTCTGTTACCTCTTCACTCTTAAACCGCTGAACCGATTTAGATTAAATTTAGTATATAGTTTGAGTCGTGGGAAAGGACATAGGATAGTTTTTATCCCGATATTAATACGGGAAACTTATGCGGATCAAAACGCGAGGCGATGCTAGTATATATAATAATATAAACGCGAAAGTGTGTGAGGATGGATGAATGCTTGTTACTATTTCACGCAAAAACTACTGAACGGATTTGGATGAAATTTGGCACTCAGATAGATTATAACCAGGATTAATACACAGGATAATTTTTATTCCGATATACCCAAGGGATCAACACTTATGCGGGTGAAACCGCGGGGCGCGCGCTGCTAGTACATATAGAGCCAGATTGATATGTATGTGCTTGAAAAATAAATATTCTTAATACAAACCGAACCATATGCATGCAACCATGGGGACTGCCGAGAGAAGCAAAAACTTAAAACTATGAAATACTTAACAGTGATTTTTTTCGAATTCTCAAATTAATTGTAGTACGTATAAAAATTAATTTGAAAATTACAGTGATTAACATTGGTCTTGTTTTCACATGTACCGGATTGTACCGGCACTGCGCGCCACTACGAGCGCGACTTGATATTAACATACTACGCCTTCTGCCCATGCGGCCATCGCGGCAAGCAGAAACTACAGAACACCACGTCACCACCTGCAACGACCCTTACATAGCGATTTTGCCTCGTTTAAGTTCATAAACCCATAAGATTTTTTTTCCCCAGTTTCTCGACGACGATCTATCATGTCTATGAAGCCTTCTACTACGCGATGCGTTTCGACTGGTTTCCATACTACTCCTTAATTTCTTAGGAAATATTGAAATAATGATGTAAGAAGTTGTAAGTACCTATAAATGTTTTGTTAACGAGACATGATAGCGATGAGTGAACAGGATGGAGCTAAATGATTAAATTATTATATAGATATTGAAAACAAGAGTGTTTTGTGATTTGAACCATAAATTAGCATAAGAGCGGAATAAAGATACGGAATGTACAGAATTAATATTTTCCAGAACTGAATTAAATCACTGTCACTTTCATTGAAATGGCAGAAGTGCATCAACCGTGTCCACCTATCGATAAATTGTACTAATGTGTCCACCACACTGCTTGACATAATTTGTCAAGTAGTGTGGTGGCTATGGTATACCACAGAATACTTAAAGTACTACATACAGAACGGACACTCCCTTCCCCGCACTAACATCGGTTACCGCACCTCACCCCGCACTTCGAGGTTACCGTCGCAGTTCTTTAACAAGAGCGCTCGCAAACACAAGTACCTCACGCACACATTCATACGTATACAAACGTCATTTTTTAATGTAGTAGTAGTAGGTAATTATTTTGCGAGCGTTGTATGGAGTGTCCGGGGTGTGGGTATACAAGAATGTTATAATTTTTCTACAAACAAATAATAAAAACTTGATTGTTCAAGAGAGTAGTATACATTTGAACAGCTCTGGCCTCCACACTAGGATTCTGTGTCGTGGAGACTTGTCTCCTTCGTCTTACAGCTGTACCACACAGTAGGTAGGCACATACGTAACATCGGTCGGTAAGAGTTGTGAGGCGACCACAAGCGATCTATATAAGTACCTTCTGTCTCCCAGACAATCATTCAATTATGCTAGAAAAATTGTTATCGTAACTTGTATTTCAAACCAAACTTTATAACAATTCGAGTTATAATAAATAAAGTACAAAATAAAACCGATGAACATGCGGTATGTTTAAATGCGTCTAATACGTAATATTTTTGTACTGATATATGAATGAATATGTGGTTCTAGTGGTGTGGTGTGTCATGTCATGACGTCATCTGATGCGTATACAATCATTGCGTTATTTTTTTCCTTTTACCTATTGTGGTAGGTACTTATAGAAATTTTATTCTAGGCGCATCGTCTTCGCATATAATTAAGTAGTATAATATATATTTAATCTATACAAAATATTGTGAAACATTTTAAAAGAGTAACGGTGGAGGTTAAAAGTAATTAGTCAAAGCTTGCAGTAGGTACCTAACATGACTAATTTATACAAACACTAGCTGCTCCCCGCGGTTTTACCCGCATAAGTTTCGATTACTCCATACAACATTTTATCAAAATTAGTCCAGCCGTTTGAGCGTGAAGAAGTAATATCTAACACACACTCACAAACTTTCGACTTTATAATATTTGTGTGATTGACTTATTTGGTCAAATGTGTCAGATGGACACTAAAGAAAACAAAACTTTTTTGTGTTAAATTAATAAGTATACAGGGTGATTGTTTCAAGTGGGCGTGGATGGCCAAATTCTAAACTATGAGGAATAGCGAAAAGTACTCAAAGGAGTCGCAGGCTCGATTTTGATGAAAACTAAAACTGCATCATTGGATTTTAGAACAATCTATATTTCTGGCCAGGAATCGAAACTGTTGATTTTGAAAAAAAAACACAGCCTGTATTATTACACCATTCGATAGTGTCGCTAATAAGGATCAAATTCTGGGAAGTAATGACATACGGCAAACTAAAGGAAAGAGCTCATTTTTATCAAAACACTTTTTTATTTTCTTATGCTACCTACCTATTAAACCTTAACCTTTTAACCGCTTGTGTCGCATTTATGCGACACATGTTTCTGTGCCCCTACCGCCCGTGTCGTATTTCTGCGACTGAAAACATGGATGATTTTTTCGTTCCATTTTAGTCCTATTAACTGCGTGGTACAATTAAAACCATTATTAAATAGAGATAACTTTTTTGACTATTTTTTAATCGATACAACGGTTTCTCCTCCTTATTTATTGTAGGTATTACTATTACTTTATCATGATTTTATTGATTTGTAGCCGCGCGCTAGTGGCTCGGCATCTGATATTTAGACAAGCGCTTAAAAGGTTAACTGATTAATTGTTCAAAATTACGACAATTGTTTTTGAATACATAGCTGGATTCGACGTCTCAAGGATTGTACTGCAATTAAATTTTTTAATTTAGAACATAATTTTGTGAAGGTGACTGCGCTACGAGTGTTTCGGGTGTAAAAATATTGAGCATCATTTCGAACAAGGTATGAAAAAAGAAGCAGTTTATTAAAATTCAACATTTTCCTTAAGTTTGCCGTATGTCATTACTTCCCAGAATTTGATCCTTATTAGGGACACTATCGAATGGTGTAATAATACAGTGTGTTTTTTTTTTTCAAAATCAACAGGTTCGATTCCTGGCTAGAAATAATGAATTTTCAAAAATCCAATGATACAGTTTTAGTTTTCATCAAAATCGAGCCCGCGACTCCTTTGAGTACTTTTCGCTATTCCTCATAGTTTAGAATTTGGCCATCAACGCCCACTTGGAAAATTCACCCTGTATATAATATATCAGTCTTCGTTCATAAATCTTTTAGGTTTACATAGTGTTAACCTTTGTGGCTGACTATACACCACATATGTATATTGTATATATGTGGTTTGCCTTGCGCAGTACGGGATTTTAGGTCTTTTTAGCGGTATGAGTTCTGAGTGCGGGACGGGGTCGGACGCCATAGGGGCGGCAGAAAAAGCGCGGGAGGCGGGGTCAAGTCTCATCTTTCGTGGCGTTAACTATACCATGGCAAGACAATCCATCGATTATGAGCGTTTTTGCGAGAAATCTAACACAGACGTGTAACGTAAATAAATGAATTTTGAATATGGGGGTCATTTTTGGGGGGCAAATAGAAAAATAAAAAAAAGTTTCGCAATCTGTACCGTGTGACATATCAAATGAAAGGGCTTACTGTGATAATCTCAAATATATCGTTTCATAATTGTCTTGACCGTTCCCTTAATTATATCCCTATAGGTTACTATAAAAAGTCTGTGGTCTTAAAACAACATTGTACATCTATGTATATTGTGCGTACAAACTTACATTTTCAGTTGGAATGTATGGGAAAACATGTTTTTCAACAACAATGTTCTTGGGATAAATTCATTCCGACTACGGAACCCTTAATTCTGCGTGGTCCGACACGCAATTGGTCGGTTTTTAAAACGAATTCGCTCCCGCTCACTGTAAGCTTAGATCTTTTAAACTGCGCAACGGATTTTAATGCAGTTTTCAGCATTAGATCGAGCGATTCAAGAGAAAGGTTTATATGTATAATACTTGCATATTATAGTAGAGAAAAGCTCAGAAATTCAAAGATTTGTAATGTCAGGTGGTAACAAACATATTTTTGTGCGCTTACATTGCAAACGCTGGCTAAACTATACGAGATAGATCAAATTAATGTACTACTGAATTGTATATCTTAAAAAGATCGCTAAGGATAACCAACAGTAACCATTTTTATCTTTTACATATTACAAAGAAATATGGGTTATTTACCAAGCTAATTTAAACAATACAGTATTATTCCTTATTCAATTAAATACATTAGATACGTTGTGCATTTCAAATTTTAGATCAAAATTGCCCTTTACAGCCTATCATTAAAATGAATATTTTAGAAGATATCAGAGATTTAAAAAAAAATTAAATTAAAAAAATCAAAAAACCCGACTGCGGTAATAAACTTAGTTAAAAAAACTGAAAAGCTAAAAACAAGCCCATTTTAAATTAAATAAAAGTTGGAAGCAGGCGGGACCCATTTGAGTTTGAAAATATAAAAATGGTATGGGTCCCGCCTGCTTCCAACTTTTATTTAATTTAAAATGGGCTTGTTTTTAGCTTTTCAGTTTTTTTAACTAAGTTTATTACCGCAGTCGGGTTTTTTGATTTTTTTAATTTAATTTTTTTATTTTATTCTTTTTAGTTATGAGTTGTAAATCCCATTAAGTCTGATAGTTTTCCTTTAAACTTCATAATGTATAGGTACTACTGCCGTAACATCAAGCGTTTAGTTGGTAGAGGGGGGGACGTGTAAGTAATATATGATATAATTACAAAACCTCTAATATTTACAAGATATAACAACTGAACCTATAATTTTATTTAATATAATGATCAGTTAATATAATAAACGATTGATATAATTTTAATGTAACTAATTTCTATAAGAATGACTACTATGTCGCTTCGCGGCTATTTCTGTGTAAAGGGTTTAAAGTAACCTAACCAAACCGAATCTCGGGGTGCCCTTCGCTCGCCCTTGCATCCTATGTCGACGGAGCCTCGCTCCGCGGGGCCCCTATTTCTGTGTAAAGGGTTTAAAGTAACCTAACCAAACCGAACCTCGGGGTGCCCTTCGCTCGCCCTTGCATCCTATGTCGACGGAGCCCCGCTTCGCGGGGCCCCTATTTCTGTGTAAACGGTTTAAAGTAACCTAACCAAACCGAACCTCGGGGTGCCCTTCGCTCGCTCTTGCATCCTACGTCGTCTATTGCGTTCGTTGAGTTCGGGTGCGGTAACGGTAACGGAAATAATTCGGAAGCCACGAAGGCTTTCTAACCTAAGCTGTCCGAGCCGGATTGCTCTGAATCGGGGTGTTAACCATAATGACGGTATCAATGTACATTTTAAACGATAGACCTAATGATTTACGATTAAATAAACGTTATATCTAATAACGTTATACGAAGTAAGTTTTAGAGTATATAAATGTTATATGTAAAGAAATTATATCAACAGTTGGTATATCTCACGTTTATTATATCTTGTAAACGTTACTGAAATGAAAATATACCAAATAACTTTATACGATATGAGACGCACCCGGGGGGACACTTGATTCTAACGAAAAAAATTGGTACTTTAAAGCTTGATAAGTCACGAACGGTTTACCTAATCAAAAAACGGTCTTCCCAAACCACTAATATTTTTGAAAGACCTATCCAACGATATCCCACTTGACATAGTTTGTTAACTTTAATTTTTTTCATTTTCACAATATGGCGTCCAGTAGTCGCCATATTGAATTTTCATTAACGTCATGTCTTTAGTGACACTCGCCGGACTAAGAGGAATCGATTGACGTGTGAATCATAAAAATCGGCCCAGGCGTTTGGTCTGTATAGTGCTTCAAAGGAACATACATACATAGGCTGATAAACACATTACCACTCCTTTGCGTCGCGCAGTCGGGTAAAAAGCGGGGCAGAGCGGCTGGCGGGGCGGTACGAAGTTCGCCGGGTCAGCTAGTTTTGGATATGTAAGTATTGGATTGTGTACTTAAATACTGCTTGGTGACTAATTTATACGTAGTCTTTATGGAAATGTAGTAATAAACCAGTCCGCAAACAGAAATTCTACATAAGAACGGATAACGGTGCGATGATATGGCTACAATTAAGGTAATACTGATAGAGACGTATGAAAACTGCAAAACACTGCTTCGATCTCAATTTGGGATATTATGGGATGGAGAATAAGTGGTTATGAGTGTATTTTGACTTATTCGAAATTACACAGCAGCGAGTAACGCAGTGGGAGATTGAAATAATGAATGGTCCAATTATATTGCCCTAAGGAACGCTAACGTTACAACGCTATGTGTGTGCACTTTAGCTCATTATTGCAGTATTACTAGCACCGTTGTTACTCTTTGTCACATATATATGATTTTGGGTAAAGCTTTAGGTTTCTAGCCTCAATAAATAAAAACAGACAGTGTCAAATGCTTTGCCTTAACATGCTAACAGCCTAGGCACTGATACCAACAACTTCAGTAATTCATTAACAAATAACCTGCAGACACAGTTTTCGATTAGACAAAGTTACTAATCAATACCAGTTTATAGACCCAGTAATCGTTTGCAGACTAGCGAAAGTTAGTAATGCAGTTAACAATAAATATTATTTCACGTTTTAAAGATAAAATGTATCTGTTTAAGACGGTACGACTTTAATGTCCTCGATAATGCCGTAGGAAAGTACGTGTGACTGACACTGGCTTGGCCACCATTAGGGATTTTAATTTTGACAACACAAAAAGTTAGTCGCTAATTAGTCGCCAAATATCAGAATTAGACGGTCACTGGTTCAAAAGTTATAAGGGTTTATATAATAGGTGGCCGATCTGGGGAGAGCTCACCCCAGGTTGGCCCATTTGAATCTCAAAAGCTGGGGCACCTAGCGAAGATCTGTTTTCTCCCAATTTTAGTCGCCAATTAGTCGGAATAAGTCGCCAAATATCAGAATCTATCGGTCACTGGTTCCAAAGTTATAGGCGTTTCTAGGTGGCCGACCAGTTTCCCCAACTTGGCCACATTTTTACTATGACACCTAACGAAGATCTGTTTTCTCCCGAATTTAGTCGCTAATTAGTCGCAATTTTTCGCCAAGTCACAGATTTAGTCGGTGTGTAATTAACCTTTTGACCGCCGGACTTTATATCAGTTGCCGTGCCCCCAGCGCCCGACAAAAAAAAAAAAAAACGAAAAATAAATACCGATAAAACGAGCTGTGATGATGTAATAATAATACAGATTAAATGAGCTGTGTTATTTGGTCGTATACATACGACATGCATACGACCCTGGCGGAATGGACACGAAAATATTTGTCGGATTAATCCGACGTAAGCGGTTAAACGGTTAAAAAGGTATTAAAGAATTAAATTTCTCCATACATTGGTACAAGCAAGTACAAAATACTTTAAGTAGTTTCTAGACAGTATCTATGATGTCATACGGTGGAATGCTTGTTTCGAATTAAGTACATAAAATATATAACGTTATTCTATAATTTGAAACCACCAAAAGAAAGCTGTATTCATTACCTATAAATAGGTCTATAATATGTAATTATTTATCGAACAAAATGTGCACTAAGTCACATATTACTTAGTCGCTGGCAGATAAATAGATCGCTGCGCTCGGTTTCATTTACGGTAAGTAAGAAAGAGATAGATGCGCGCGTATACAGACAAGCTACTTAGAGCGAGTTGCCCGTGACGTAAGTTAAAGTTAGCCAGTTTACAGTGGAACTTATTATGAACTAGCTGTACCCTATGTCCGTTTCTGTACACCTGACAACGTATAAATGTAAAATTTTAGGATGATCGGTTCAGTGGTTTAGGCGTGAAAAGGTAACAAACAAACAAACTTACTTTCCCATTTATAATATTAGTTAGGATAGTTAGGAAGGAGTTCCTAACAGAAGTTTTATTCTAACGTAAATTAGAGCCTGACGTTATAATTTGGTAAAACAGTTACATGCGACTTTACATCTTGACAACAAATAGACCAAACGCAATGTTTAATGTTTTCAAAGAAGTTTAAGCCACTCTAACCACTAGGTTAGAGTGGCTTAAACATGTTTTTATGTTTTAAATTACTTTTAAAACATAAAAACTTGTATTTAATTAAGAATTTATCTCTCTGACATTTCTAAGGACTTTAGACCGAAAAAAATATTTCTAATATGTGTAATATACTTCATATTACACATATTAGAAATATTTTTTTCTTAGCAGTTTTTCGTAAACTCTTTGATCTAGGTCTTGGATACCTTAAAAATTGAACTCAACATATTTGCGAAAAATTGCGACTAAATTCGGGAGAAAACAGATCTTCGCTAGGTGCCCCAGCTTTTGAGATTCAAATGGGCCAAGCTGGGGTGAGCTCTCCCCAGATCGGCCACCTATTGTATAAACCCTTATAACTTTTGAACCAGTGACCGTCTAATTCTGATATTTGGCGACTAATTTCGACTAATTAGCGACAAATTGTCTATATTGTCAAAATTAAAATCCCTGATAGTGGCCAAGTCAGTGTCAGTCACACGGAAAGTACGCGAAGTTACTTTCCTACGACACTTGTAATTTGACAAACGGAGATTTTTGGCATTTTGGGCTAAATTGTTGACATGATAAGATCTAGATTTATTTTATCAATAAATATGAATACTGCGGAGTGTACGTGGCTTTTTAATTTTTTGTCTAACCTTGTCAAAACTGCATTACTTACGTCGCCTTTGCCGCTAACAAACTAACATTTCACCCAAACGAACCCTGCGTCCTAACAAAGATGATCGTTCGCGCGAATACGCGATCGTCGAGTTTATGTTACTTTTTGTTCGGAAAACCGGAAGGCGCCCTCTGGCGCCGAATGCTGAACCAAATAAATACGACGCTCGCGTGTTAGCGCGAACGATCACTTTGGTTAGGACGCAGGGTTCCGCTAATACCTCAACCTTGTTACCTTGTTCAAAACTCACTTCTTTGGATATGTTATAGTGTTCGTTGGCGAAGTACAGTGCTTTCTCATGGTTACCGAGCGCGGCGTGCGCGTTGCCTAGCGACCAGGCCGCGCGGCCTTCGCCCACACGGTCGTGCAGCCGCCGCGCGGCCGCCAGGTGGCGTGCGTGGTACTGCTCGGCTGCGCGGTACTCGCGCAGCAGCGTGTACGTGTTTCCGAGCGAGTAGCACGCCTGCGCCTCCACCGCTGCATCGCCCAGCTCCTCCGCCAAGGATAAGGTCCGTCTGGAAATAGCCACGTCGCGCAACTATAGTACTCGGCCGCTAAAATGACACAGCTTTAGAAAGAGTCGTTCAGTTTGAGTGGCAGAGACGACAATCTTTTCCTAAATCTCTACTATGTGTTATATGAAGTTAGCGAACTATACTTGCTACAGGGCGGCCAATTCGAATGTAATCTGCATTCGCGATTTATTTGCCAAAAATGTAAAGAATTATGGGTTTATGGAAAAATAACTTTAAAACCTACAACATAAAGTTCAGTTTACGCTACAACTTCAAACATTTTTATAACTTTTTTAATAGTGCTAGTTGCTCTGAAATCAACTTAATTATCATTAAAATAAAGTTGAGATTTGTTTAACTTGAAATAATATCAATATGAAACATAAGTATGAATAGACTTTACGTATATTACTTTTTTGGCTATTATTTTGATTTGGCGCCTTTTAAACGGATTATACGCATTATATTGATATCCACTATTTAGTTAAAATGTGGGAAATCCATTATGCACGATTTATTGCACCATGACTACCTCATCAACTTAAAATTCCTAAATGGATTCAACAAATCTGTAACAATATTTTATGCCATTTTCATCACAGAGTATTTGTAAATAAACCTTCATTATTGAGGAGAAAAGCAACCTTTTTGACCACGTAGAACCCCTAAATTCTCTGTCTGACTGGCTAGGGGGAGTATTTACACCATTCTTCCTTGAAGAGGCTACAGGATTAACAATCTTACCATAAACATAATCTTAGCATAATTGCGATTAAAAAGCTTAACATTGTAGAAATTAAAAATCTATGAGTTGGACCTAGAAAAGACGTGGTTCCAATAAGACGGAGCCAAAAACTTTGAGAAGAATGTTTCCGAAACAATCAATTCCAAGAAATGTTGACCATAATTTACCCCCAAATTCACCAGATTAGACAGGTCCTGACTTTTTATTGTTGGCTTATCTAAAGGGACGTGTCGTGGTCAACTGTGAAGACTAAACGCAGAATATGTGTGGCTTTGACAGTGGGATAACTAACAAAGTATGCGAAAATTTGGTGAAAAACACTATTGACGGATATTGTTTTTCTTACAAAATTGCCGTCTTTATAAATAATAATAATGGGAATCCCCCACTTGGCATAAAATTTTAAGGCATAATATTTATTAGTCTAATAATTATGATCCATAAATATAAAAAGTCATAATTGGTGGTATGTGGCCTTTAAATTAATATTGATTGTTAGTACTAGGTAATGAAATTCAGTTGTGTAAATATATTAAAAATGGAATTAAAACGTTTTACATTTACTGACTTTTTATTACGCAAGAGCGAGCGACCGTACCCCGACCTGGACAGATTAGGTTCGAAGGGGATGACGGGGGCTCAAGTGAGCGAGCAAAGCGAGCGAACGAGCCCCCGTCATCTCCTTCGTGTTAGGTTCCTTTAAAACCTGTACACAGAAATACCTTGTAAACATCTTGTATTTACTCCGCCCCTAAGACGACCCACTGACCCTTACCGTATTAACTTACAATACCGTCATGATCAGTTTGTGACTGGTTTAGAAAATGATATTTTGTATGAACGCAAAAATGGAACATAATAAAATAATCAGTCTTCCGCCGCGTAAAGCGCCTACGCATTACATTGGAGCAATAATATTAAATAGTGTCTACAACCGTTAGGGAGTTATTTATTAAGGTTTATTATGTTTATTCCAAAGAACATTATGTGTAAATATCGTTATGCGTTTAAAATATTATGCTTTATAAAATTATTCTTCAATATTATTATGCCAACAGTATTTATGGCAATAACCATTATGGCAAATCATGCCTAATAATATTATGCGTAGTGATCATTATGCTGAATTTCGTTATGCCAATATATTATTAAAATATATTATGACAATATATTTTATGCTCATCATTAGTAAACCAATAATAATTATGGGGAAATTTTTGGTAATTTTCGTTTTCAATAAAAATAATGATAATTTAAAGTTGTATACTGCCGAATTGGCCACCCTATATGTATACTGACATTCTTTTAGACAAAATGAATTAAAGTGCATTGTGATTACAGAAATGCATTTTAAAACGTCTAAAAGTTTCGTATTTTCTGAATATTTACAATAAATGGAAAGCTTAATATTTAATCCGTAAATAGATATTTTCAGAATACAATTCAGTTCATTCATTACTAAGTTTACCACCAAAACTTGTAAAATGGCATATTGAGATTGAGCTTTAGCTTATTTTAAACAAGCTAAAGCGCAATCTGAATGAAACCACCAGGCAACAAGGTAGTGCAGTTCGGGACAGTTGCAACAAGGTAGTGCAGTTCGGGACAGTTGCAAAAGCAGCATGCTTACAAATACAAGACGTATTTAAAGGCACTAACTACATTATTATATCAAATAGTACCTACCCATTTCAAATCTTGGAAATAAGCCATTATTTCTCCAGAAGTGTGTTATAGAAATAGAAAAATATTAAGAATAGATAAAATAAAGATATTCTATAAAGCACAGCGGCGCGCGTGGCGTGGCGTCGTAAAGAACTTCATCCCCACGCAGTATAACGCATCCTCATTAGCTGCTTCTAGACATATTGGTACAATTAGAAAGCCAGAATCAACAGCAGCGACCACCAGACAAGTGGCGACACAGTGTAGCTCGACGGCTCCCGGAGACATGATTGACTGACCTTAAACCAACTGTCACCAGACAGTTGGTTTAAGTCCGTCCAATCATTTATCACGACGAATTTATGTTCCATGAAAGAATTTCCGGCGCAGCGTTCAGCTTACACGTTACGAATATATAATTGCATTTCAATATTAAGTTAGCATTGTACTTAGGAGGTCAAAAGGCCACTTTTATAAATGGTAGATATTTATACAGGGTGAATTTTCCAAGTGGGCGTGGATGGCCAAATTCTAAACTATGAGGAATAGCGAAAAGTACTCAAAGGAGTCGCGGGCTCGATTTTGATAAAAACTAAAATTGCGTCATTGGATTTTTGAAAAATCAATATTTCTAGCCAGGAATCGAACCTGTTGATTTTGAAAAAAAAAACACACTGTATTATTACACCATTCGATAGTCTCCCTAATAAGGATCAAATTCTGGGAAGTAATGACATACGGCAAACTTAAGGAAAATGTTGAATTTTAATAAACTGCTTCTTTTTTCATACCTTGTTCGAAATGATGCTCAATATTTTTACACCCGAAACACTCGTAGCGCAGTCACCTTCACAAAATTATGTTCTAAATTCAAATTTTTAATTGCAGTACAATCCTTGAGACGTCGAATCCAGCTATGTATTCAAAAACAATTGTCATAATTTTGAACAATTAATCAGTTAAGGTTTAATAGGTAGGTAGCATAAGAAAATAAAAATCTATTTTGATAAAAATGAGCTCTTTCCTTTAGTTTGCCGTATGTCATTACTTCCCAGAATTTGATCCTTATTAGCGACACTATCGAATGGTGTAATAATACAGCGTGTGTTTTTTTTTTCAAAATCAACAGGTTCGATTCCTGGCCAGAAATATTGATTTTTCAAAAATCCAATGATGCAGTTTTAGTTTTCATCAAAATCGAGCCCGCGACTCCTTTGAGTACTTTTCGCTATTCCTCATAGTTTCGGATTTGGCCATCCACGCCCACTTGAAAAATTCACCCTGTATATCTACCATTAAAACTTTTGGACGCCATTGTCACATTATATGTGACAAACGAAATCTTACCCTGAACGCCAACGTCACAAATATATGACAAAATACACGTCGCAAGGGTCGCACCATATTATGAAATAAACAATTTAATCATTACTTTTGTGTGTTTTTATTTATATAATTTAAAAGTTTAAGCTTCCGTCTATATTGTATTGCATGAAACTAATATAAATAAACCACCAATATCGAGAAATTTGTTGTTTTAAGTGTGTGTGTGTTGTTTTGTTAAAGGGGCCTGGCGTCAGGGGTACGGCGATACGTTTATACTCTGGCGTTCAAAAGGTTTAAAAAGTGGCCTTTTGATAGTTATGTAGCACTCACGTGCTTATCCACGTAAGTGCTACATAACTATCAAATCTGAATATCGACGGCGAAGTGCCAATAACACCTAACTGACAAAGTAAAAAATTTACACAAACTGAAAACAACGTTCAAAAAAATAGATAAGTACGTTGGTTTAGTTGGGAGGTATTTCCACATTTTAATTTAATGCTTTAGGTGTTGCAACAAAAAATACAATTAGATTTCATTAAAACATGCGAGTAACGCCTTTAAATTCAAAAAGTGAATTTCTCGAAAAATGTCAGTTAGGAGGTAGGTATTGGCATTTTGCCGTCGATGTCATTCTTTACAAGGCTTGTTGATCTATTCATTATTGCGCGAGCAGCATTTGTAATTTAAATCGCAATGCATAACAATAACTTACAGCCAATCTAAATAACGGTGTAGAACTTTACCTAGGTCTTTGCCCGCGACTTCGTCCGCGTGGATTCCAATCTCTCCTATGCAAACTTAAACACCCACATCACTTATTTAGTACGCCCTTTTGACAAAGGCCTCTCCCAGGGCTCTGTCTATCAAAATCGGTTCAGCGATTTAGTCGTGAAAAACTACCGTCAAACGGGTTGAATAGGGATGCAGGGGTGAATCGGGACAAAACTTTAAAAGACATTTTAACAATTAAAATAATATAGTTTGTGGCCAAAAAGGATCCTAATGTGTTTACTGTAATTTAATTAACGATTACGTGCCCTTATTGACAACAAACTATATTATTTCAAACTTAAAATCCATTTTAAGTTTTGTCCCGATTCACCCCTGCATCCCTATTCACCCCGTTTGACTGTAACAAACATACAGAAAGGAGAGAGAGATACTATCGCATTTATAATAGATATTAGTATGGATTTTATGAATTCAGTTCACTGTGGGTAAGAGTGCCGTGCAGAGCTAGCGACCTCACCAGGCAACATTCTCATGCATAATGTGTATAAAAACTAAAGTGTTACATATTAACCCACTGCTGCTGCAACATCCATGTATTTAAATTTAGCGCACAGCTCTCTTACGTGTATTAGAATTAGCAAATAAATAATTTGATTTGGAATATGTTCGTTTCTAAGAATCACACTAAACTAAACTAATACAGTTTCTCTACAGTCTACACTAAGTACGTTAAACAGCATGCTAATTGCATTCCAAGCATGCTTACAACTCTCTAATTATAGTCGCATTTGGCAAGACGCGTGCAGTATTTGAGCTGAGTGTTTATACGACACACATGCAGGCATTGCAAGAACTACTGACGCTACTTATGTCAGGTCTAATAAACTTCATAAATTGTTTTGCCGATGCATATGTTACGACTACAACACTTCGGAAGCTATGTTATACAATAGAAATGTTAAGGAGTTTAATGGTCACGCTTAAACTTATGCTCATAGACTTACACCAACAAATTCAGCAGAGGTACGTACTTGTAATGTTCAGCAGCATTCTCGAACTGCCCGAGGAATATGTGTGAGTTGCCGAGGTTGCTGTTGGCGCGCCGCTCGGCCGCCTTGTCGCAGAACTCCTTGGCGATCTGCAGCCGCTCCGTGTGGTAGCGGATGGCGCGCGCGAAGTCACCCAGCAAGTAGCACGTGTTGCCCAGGTTGCCGCAAGCGCGACCCATCGCCTGCCGGTCGCCCAGGCTACGCATCAGCTCCAGGTTCTCTCTGAAGAATAACGGTGACAACGAAATTAGCTTTAACCTATACCGGTTTCATTGAGAGTCCTACGTGTAGAAGTGCATATTTACAGAATGTTGATTACATGAATAAGCAAGTGGTTGAGAATGTACAGTGGTAGTGTCGGCGTGGGAAGTGCGTGGGCGTCGATTTTCTCGTGTTAATTGAACTATATTGTCTACAAATCAAAGTGATTGGCAGCGTGCATATTAATTGTTTGTTGCAACCTACGTGTCAGATAAGTTCAGTAACGACGTTCGAGAAATTTCCTATATTTTCCTTAATTATATATTCAGAAGTATATAAATAATAAAACCCGCCTGTGCATGCATTCCAAGCGAAACTAGTAAAATGATAGTCTGTATTCTAGCCAATGTTTATGAAATGCCTAATCGACGCTTTGAAATTATTCTGAAGGCGAGTAAACGCTTGTGAAGAGTGAAAGCCCTCACTCCATGGCAGTCGAAGAAAGCGTGTCGATGCTAGCGACGATGAGAGGTGGTTGTTTTAATACAACTACTTAGTAATTACGCTTTATGTATCTTTTTATAATTATTGGGAAGTCGTATAATTATAATGGCATATACATTTGAAATGACACCTACTGTCTACACTGAACTGTATTATGAGATGGTTGTGCCAATGAGATGATCAATACCCCAATAATAGCTGCAGTGGCTCACGACCTTTAACTTAAAAGCAATTTAAGTAGTTCGTGCCTGCTACATGTACCTGCTTCATTCAGGGGTCATAGAAGGTCACAATATCTGCGTCTGTGTTCATCAGTTGGAGCGTGGCACAATAATGGCGAATTTCTTATAAAAGTGGTGTTATATGCATGTTAATACAGTACACCTTTTCCAGTAGAAAATACCGAAGCCAAATAAAAATATAAGTAACAAAATAAAATAAAAGCAAAAGGGACCTTATGTTTACTTACTCATAATAGGCGACGGCTTGCATGAGACACTCCCGTACCTCCTGCGGGAAGTGCCCCGGGTCGTTCTGCCCCACGCGGCCCAGCTGCTTGCCCTGCGCGTGGTACACGTTCCCAAGGTTGTAGAGCGCGCGCCCCTCGCTCAGCTTGTCTCCCAGCGCTCGGGAGATCTCCAGGTGACGCTTACAGCACTGTATCGCTTCCACAAACTTGCCCATCACTTTCAAAGTGTTCCCTAAGTTTCCTGAAGCCTTTGCTTCACCTAATTTGTCATTCATTGTCCTGAAAACAAGATTTATAATAAAAGAATTTAGCTTAACTACATACTATATTAAACTTTCGTTGATTTATAGCCATTCCCAATAACCTATCTGTGATTTTGGCTTGGATGAAATGTTATTGGAAAATCAGTAGCAAAGCTGTAAAGCTTATTTCAGATAAATATTTACAGTGAACTGAAGTTATATTATTATATTAGCCTGAATTGGGTTATTTAATAGTTACTAAAATATAATACAAATAATTTCAACATGCCTAGCTAAAGTTAGGTCATGCTTATGATACTGCATAGCCATATTGTAGTCTCCGAGATAAAAGTATGCGTTGCCTAGCTGGCTGTATATGGCGCTGAGTGTCCGGAGGTCGTCGGTCCCGGCCTGGATGGCGGCCTGGAAGAAGGCCACGCCAGCGCGGCAGTCCCCGGCTTTACACAGGCGCTCGCCCTCGAGTGCCAGCTCCAGGCACATGGAGCCCCCATCGCAACTCTGGGAACAAGTATGACACAACAATTAGATTATAGGTCATTGAGTGTGTAGGTGCTGTGGCACATACTCTTGACTTTTGATCTTTTAATTATATCCTTACATTAGTTATTGGAATAATCATAATGGGTTGTTCTCGAACTTAACATATTACTTTGTAGTAGTTATGGTTCCTGATTGTTACCTTGTAAAACTACACACACAGTGGTGGAGCTTATCTAGGAAAAAAAATAAAGTATGTGTCACTCTCATTAAGACCAGTTTCAACAAAGTAAATGGACACCATGTAAACAATTATTCTGATTTACTTGGTTCTGTGACTCATTAAACATTATAATGTATGCTCGATTTGACATGGAAATATAATTGAATCCAGTATGACTCGTTCACTTCAGCCAATTAACAAGTCTGCTCTATGATCGGGGTCATTGGCCATTGGAGTGAGATGCTTTTTTATTGCAATATGCTAATAGTACATTCTTTTAACATTTGCATAATGTATGAGTATTTATAGAGGAATGAAGTTTACCCAAAGAGGAATTTATTTTTAGGAGCCATTAATTGTATTAACTTCATTGTTGCATAAATTGTACAAGGTTGTTAATAGTGTTGTATGAATGGGCGTTGTAAACATTGTTAGTCTATTTCCTGCAGAACATAACTGGGTATTTAAATAAACATTATAATAATTACAACAGAGACTTTTATAACAAATGTGGCATATTTCAAAGATAAAGAAAATTAGTATTTTAATTATGCATGAGAACAGAACATCACATGATGCAACCGCAAACTGTATGACAAAGGGAACCTAGATAATGATAATGTAGTCCAACTGGAACGAGGAGCAAATACTGATTTGTGCCTTGTTTTCATACAGTAGAAGAAACTAACAGTAAGATATTATACTAGTTATGTTGTCTTTTAAAGAATTTACCACATTCATGGCATAATAATTTACAGGAAGGATTTAGTAGCCCGTGGTGGCGAGCCCCAATGAAATGTTTGCTTAGTGTATAGTATTATGATCAACATAGCAACACAAGTAGTTGTCATTAGTTGACGATTTCAAAATAAAGGAATGTTTGATACTGATAACTTTTGGCCTGGTACTAAATCAACATGTCCATGATTAAGAATAAAAATCATGCTTTAATTTACATCCAGAAACGTTAATAAGTATTAATCTGTCAAGCGCCACTAATGAGACACAATTGATTTTCTATTGTTTGTCCGCCGATCGGCGGACCGCGGTCCTTGACTGTTAGATTATAAGTACAAAAAAAAGTTTTAGCAGTGTTTACGAAATTTCAAAAAGTTTTCCTTTGTGTGAATCATATGTTTTTAAATAGTGTCACTGACTCTCTGAGCCGCCTTTATCATAGTGGCGAGTGGTGCACGTTAGTTAGTGCGCGCTCATCGCACGGGCCCCGGGCGAGAATAATGTGTCGCATGCGGATGTCCACACTTATAGGTCACAGTTTCCGTATTAGGTTCCCCTTCATAATGACTCACTGCTAAATTATATTAACGGGAAAACTAGCCGTTTTAAAGCGGCACTCAGTCACGACGTTACGTTATTCATTGACTCTTCTTCAATATACATAGTAAAATAATATAAATATACTAGAGCAAGTAACACAATACGCTAAACTTACCTGTGCGTCAGTTGAAAGGTTCTCGGCGCTAGCACTCACAGACATTCTCCGCGTTTAATTAACAACGAAAAGATAAAGCTAAATAAAAATGTCAATACACTATTAGAATATTCTCATAGTTATTGTTTTTTATTTACTTTGTTATTCTAACTTCGCTGGGTGTGAACAGTCGTTGCACAAGTCCAGTACACAGATACACAAGTAGAACGGCATCAACCAACGCGACGGCATCACAGAGACGGCATGGATCATACACAAACACACACATACACATAGAAACACAGAACACATATACTCCTAGCATAGAAAGTAATAGAGTAAATTCTTGCCATTGGGCACACACTACTACACAGTTAGCAGTCAGCGCCTAGGGTATTAGTGTTCTGTGGCAGTCAGTAGCAAGCAGCTCAAGTAGCTCTATGGATCAGCTTTGTTATTTTTTAAAGAATGAACAAGAAGAACGCATTGAATGAATGGAACAATGTGGCGAACGAATAATTGACTGAAATAATCGAGTTTTTATGCCCTAATGATAATTATTGCCAATAATTTCTGGTTTAAATTAAAAAAATTAAATACAACCTTCTTTATTAATAACAAAGGACACTATTTTCTATTTACCATTCACGTTATGATGACATTTAATTTTTTAAGTGGCAAGAGTCAAATTGCAGTGTGGTAAGTTTAAAATAATAGTCATCTTGCCATTGTAGAAAAAAAACTATCATAGGGTAGAATTGTGCTGGAAAGTGAATGTGAGGCTGCATTCCGAATAAGCTATAATCGCTCACAGCACACATCATCTCACATGCATTCCGATGCTGAGGGCTGCCGGCTGTCAACAATTCAGAACGCTCGTGAACGCGCTCACAGTGCTCACTCAATGTCAAAACGAAATTAGGTAAAATACTTATTTCTTTGTGTATACTGTATACACCAAAAATGGAGATGTACAGAGACCAGCACATCAAGCTACCCCAATCTGTCAAATTTTCCCAATTGAATATGAACCTTATTGCTTTGTAGTAAAGTTGAAAATCTATCAAAGAAATTTGACAGATTGGGGTAGCTTGATGTGCTGGCGTCTGTACATGAACCTTACCATATATCTTCACTCCTTTGATCTCCAAAGGGTTAGGCAGGGTTGTACCTTCATAATAGAGTACTTACACCGACATTTCGCCAGTTATTAAGTGCCATTTCATAGGGAGCGAGCGTACTGCCGCCAACCGGACACAAATCCAGATACCAGGCTGCTTCTGAGAAATTTCGGATGGAAAATCCCAATAACACTTTACGCGACCTAGGAATCGAACCCAGCTAGGATGTCATGTTCAGCAGTAGCGCTTGCAACCACTAGACTAACGAGGAGATGTAGGTACCTACTCAACCTTCCAAATTTTAATTAATTGTTAATTTAAGTAATAATTACAAACAAGAAAAATAAATCTTTTAGAATAGTTAGAGGATCCAGGCCAAGATCTTTTGGCTGAATGACTTTGGCAGCCTGGCAGGGTCCCGAGTTATAATTAGTTCCAATTTTGGCCACACGTCAAAGGAACCTTGTAGCGTTGTAAAATACACCATGCCTACACCCAATATAGCACGAGGTATGCGGTACACCGAAGAGGTATAAGCAGTGGTGTCAGTAGTCTGTAGCAGTACCTGATCAGAACTAACTATTTTTACTATTGACACGCTAAGAAGAAGTAGTAGGTACCTGAATGGTTATATTCAAATAGGCACTACATCTTCTTAGCGTGTCTGCCTTCGTAGCCTGACACCACTGCTAATACTTTTTCGGTGTACCTCATACTTCGTGCTCTAATGGGTGTTATTCGTAGACTCATGTGTACGAATAAATCTGGACTACGGGCCGCTATACCCGAGTCGCGTGGCAATAGCGGTCAGTGACCCACTTGCATTTTCTAGTATACTTTAATAAATTCAAAATCTGAGATAAAGTCCGTCTCTGCGCCAACGGCAACGGTGTTGTCGGTTATTGAAGAGACGGGTCGAGTTCTAGAGACCCAACAATTCACTATAGGTATTGTTTGGTGCCGCAAAGGCAAAGCCGAACACACCGGTGTACATCTCCCGCCTACACTACACCAATACCTAAGGCGGAGGACATCGTGGAGTACGTGCGCCAGAAGACGAGGTACACGCCGAGGGTGCAGTTACTGGAGTCGCACCCACCGCAACATCAATTTCAAGGCGTTAGTGGTGCGCGTGCTGAATTGCTATCTGCCCGTCGTCATGGAAGAAGACTTCTGGCCGCAGGCCGTGGTGTTCCGTCGTTTCCGCGGACAAGTACCTATCACTTTAGTTTATAAATAAAATAATCAGTCCACAGCCTCCTCGTTGCTGATTAATGCAGAGTTCGTCTCTACTGAAATGATCTTCTATGAATTTAATAACAAATTAGATTGTTAAGACCAGTATAATTAAAACTTGTGTTCATATTTAAAAAAACTTAGGAACACAAAACCCTCAGATGTGTGTTCTTTTTATGCCAAATCTGTTCTGAATTTTTGTTGAGTGGCATGTCGTACAGTAGCAGACTCATTTGTTAAAATTTCAACGAGCACAAAGGGGCATCTTAAAGGTTGCTTATGGAAGGCCCTATGGGTATCCACTAATAGGCAGTAGGTACCAAGAATGTGACGTTATTAGGATAAGACAGTTTTTCAATTTGTCTGTCTTATTACGCTTCCACCGACAAGCACCCCAAACCCAATCTAAATCTACTAGGTCACGCGACAGAAAAAATGGAAAACATCCACTACTCGCACTAAATTCGCCCAAAGAGTTCCAAGTTACACGGGCCCACTCCGTCCACTCATATATCGGCGGGCAGGCATCCTGCCTTCCTGCCCCTATCCCATTTTAGCTGTCTCTATATGGCGCTATCTTAATAAGAAGTCACCTCGTTTCGAGCACAATCCATCATTGTTTAATTATATTAATGTAAAGAATTAAGAGTAAGAATTTTTGCACCCTTTAATAAAAGTAGATCTAGAACTGCTTGTGGAATATTGTGTATTTAAGTAATTCATGCGGGGAAGTCCCGCCTGCGAAGTTCATACTGAATGATTCTACTTTAGCTCGTTGCAACTTTTCATAGGTTCTTGTTTGTTGTGCACGGGGTCCATGAATTTTAAAGGCTCCCAAAAATACCGCTTGTCTACCTGTACATAGTTAGATAAGTAGGTAATAGCTTTTCGTCTTTGTTTTATTTAAAAATCGTATAGTTTATTTCAGGTTTATTTACCTCCTGAACCACCCAAATATTTCAGTGTAGGTACATAGAGGTAGATAGCAAGGCACCCTGAGCACCCGAGGCTAGCAGCTCGGGCCGCCGAGGGGTCGCGGGGGAGATGGGAGGGGGTGCTCGTTAACTATGCAAATAGGAGGCGCGGGCGCGGGCGGGGGCTCGCAATCTGATCGGCGACCACGCCCCCTGCCAATGATTATCGCCACACTTGATGGAACAGAAACTCCTGAATCCTGAAGCCTCACTGAGGCTTACTGAAAGGGAGGTTCATTTGGACTCAATATGTGCAACCCCTGCAAGTATGGAGATGCTTCATATTATTCATCATAAATTAAGTAGGTAGGTACAGATGCTGTATTTTAAAGAACTATTTATTTCGGAATATCTAGGTACTTACGAAAGTATTTATTTAGGTTTTACAACAGTGTTTAAAAAAAAATTGGGTCTCAAACATCAAACAAAGTTCGTTTGAACATCTTACAATGGATCCACTATCACTGAAATTCAATGTTTTGCAATACCTATGTAGGTAGGGTAGGTAAGTAAGGTCAATTCTCAATTCTTTATTGCGTACCATAATGTATATAGTTGGTAGAGAAATAATTATATTAGTCACAGTTATGGACCCTGTCGGGCACAGCATAGATAGTAGGAGAGAGGAGGAAGAACACTGGGTGTTTATTATGATACATTTTAGGTAATATTCGTTAAGTATTTAGTACGTTGTATTGTTTTTTGAATTTACGAATTACGTAGTTATTGTTTTTATTTACGGTTTTGGCTCTTTGGCAACATCCAAAATAACTTACGATGTAACTAAGCCATTTTTGTTGGGAAACAAGGTTAACGGTATGTAGTTTAAAAAGTTCCTCGCATCGCGCGGTTCGTTAGACAGCGGCCTAATTGCGGAACGCCAAATCGTCAAATGATTCTGATCAGTTGGCTTCATTTCTATCACAATTGGCTTCATTTTACGATTTTCGAATTGCGAAACTCTAGTTTCTGCGCAGGGCCTTAACGTTCATAATTGGTTTCATAATAAACTAGAGTTTCGCAATTCGAAAATCGTAAAATGAAGCCAATTGTGATAGAAATGAAGCCAA
The DNA here is from genome assembly GCA_945859645.1 of Amphipoea oculea. NCBI lineage: Eukaryota > Metazoa > Arthropoda > Insecta > Lepidoptera > Noctuidae > Amphipoea > Amphipoea oculea. Next base: position 33,115,753 of record OX243861.1, on the reverse strand, counting down.
CTGATCAGAATCATTTGACGATTTGGCGTTCCGCAATTAGGCCGCTGGTCTTTTAGTCTATTTTCATAATCTTTGATTACCTAGTCCTAACAATGCGGGGGGCGGGCTGGAGGGGTATCGGATGCAAATAGACGCGTCTATCTGTTCATAGGCAAATATATGCGATGGCTTGTAAATTAATCGCACATTGAGGAGCATCGATACTGTAAATATGTGAACTTTCTTCCTAGCACAGGACAGTGACGACAGGACAGGGACAGTGACTTTGTTATCTTTTAAATGAGGGAATTGCTAGTGTCCGGTGTCCATTCACTATCTTATAAATTAGGTAACACAGGCTTGAAGATTGTGCTTAGCGGCATCCTTTTTGATAAATTTCATCTTTTGTGCCTTTGTCACTGATCATTTACTTACCTAACTTCAACACAAAAGGTATCTTGGTGTAACTACAGAAACATTTAAAACGGTTAATGACTTACCTATGTTATACCTTTTAAGATAGGGGGCGCCCAATAATTACGTGTGGTGATTTTGGCGACTTTTGGACCCCCCCACCCCCTTTGTGAGATATCGTAAGATTTGGCTCGAACCTCTCCCCCCTTCCTCTAATCTCACGTGAGATTATTAAAAATGCGTATTTTCAGTGTAAATACGTTAATCTATGCTTCATTTCGTTGGAATTGTAAAAAAAAAAACAATTTGTAGAATTATTTTTATTTAAGACTAGTTAAGACTCAATTCAACCCAGTTTTCTCGCAATTTTACACTGTTTCTTGCGGGAAAAAAAATTACGTGATACTTGCCAGGACCCCCCTCTCCCCCACGTAAGATTGGGTGAGAATCGGCTTGACCCCCTCCCCCTCCTAAACGCTTCACGTAATTAATGAATGCCCCTTATATAATATTGGTATTGGCACAGCAGTTTTGGTAGTGGAAGACGGGCTGGTGTCCGCAAATTCAAGTCAAAGCGCGTATTTTACGTACGGGTGGGAAAATCAATTATTCGATCCAACCCCAGCTCCTCAAGAAGGCACAATCTGGAGGAGGGTACCTGATGATTTACCGAAATGCTTTGTCCTGTATAAGGTGACCACCAGGCAGTTCAGAAGCACTCGAAGTCCATGCAGGCCCTCCACAGTGGTCTGTGTGTGACACATATGAGAATGAAGTATTTATTAAATCCCCCGAGGCCAGTTATGGCTGCTGTAGCTGCACGCAGCTGTTGTTTAGTTAGTTGGAGAGCCTATTTTGAAGGCGGCCGTCAAATATGGGAAATGCTTTCTTGGCCTGCCTGCATTCACCTCAGTCCAACCATAGTTTGTGACGTCAATCACTGGTGTGTTTCCTTACTAGAGTCAGTGAGCACCCGCAGAGGAGTGGAGCGATGGGTTCTGGTCCCATGGTGCCTGCCATTCTCGACTCCCTTTTGGCAAGTTCGTCTGCTGCATCGTTGCCTGGCGAACCGCTGGGTCCTTGGATGCATTGAATGGTGATGTTATTGAAGCTGCCTACATGGTTCAGGCGCTGGTGACAGTCGTATTAATTATTATAGTCCAGAGTTGCCAGAGATTACAGCCAAGCTGTCTGAGAGTGTGCGGATTGAGTTGTCCTTAACCCGACTTTGATGATTGAAGCAGCTAGAGAAATACCCATGCATTCAGCCTGGAACACTGTGTTACAAAACAATCTAAACATACAAAAAGTATGTGTATGTTGAAATCCTCCGAGGAGATTCCAGCATCTGTGCCACTGTTATAATGTCGCCGTTTTATCGTCATCGTCAGTACTGTAGAGATCCTGCATCCGTTTGAAATACTAGCCAGTAATATTTGAAGACATGTTCCATTCGAACGTTTAAGCACAGAATACTTCATAGCACAGAGTACTTTTTGATAGACTGAGATAGTACAGACGCCAGCACATCAACCTACTACAATCTGTCAAATTTCTTTAATAGATTTTCAACTTTATCACTGAAACATAAGGTTCAAAGTTGATTGGGAAAATGTGACAGTTAGGTATAGGTTGATGTGCTGGCGTCTGTACTACGTAGTTTAAGCGTGTGTCATTCGATGAGTTGTAGGTTTGACGTGTAAGAAATAAGATGGACTAATTTTATATATTTAATGAAATAACTCCTAAAATAATAACTTATGAAATCCGATAGGAGTTTCATTTGAATAAAATAGCTCTCCTTTGTAGTTAGTCCTTAGTACCTACAATATTATCAAAACGTCAATTTAAACTTTGTCTTACATTGTTAAACGAATTTGTAAGCTGTTACAAAGGGCTAGTCTATTTTTAATCAAGTAATCTAGTAGGCCGAAGCTTATCCATATCCATATTATAAATGCGAAAGTGTGTCTGTCTGTCTGTCTGTCTGTTACCCATAGAAATGTAATATATCTATGCTGTTACCTCTTCATGCTTAAACCGCTGAACCAATTTAAATGAAATTTTGTATAGAAATAGTTAGAGTCCCGGGAAAGGACATAGGATAGTTTTTATCTCGATATTCCCACTGGAAACTTATGCGGGTGAAACCGCGGGGTGCAGCTAGTTAAATATAAATAGAATCATCGATACGACGAAGAAGAAGAAGTAAGTGTGTGGTGACGTAAATCTAATTAGTGATCTCCTCTAAAGTGAAAAATTGCGCTCAAAATGATGAAATCCATAATCCTAAATACAATATTATAAATACGAAAGTAAGTTTTTTTATTACGCTTTCACGCTACAACGACTGAATGGATTTGGATGACATTTGGCACACTAATAGACCATGACCTGCGTAAGGACATAGGCTACTTTTCATCCTTGATCGCAGACGAAGTCGCGGGCAACAGCCAGGGCCGTCTTTAAACTATTTGAGGCCCAGGGCAGGATCATGGGGCCCCTGGGTATATAGGAGTAGATAAATAATAATTAATTTTCATTATGATCAGTTTTCAAATATTCTGCTACAAAACCAATAAAAGAAACATAATACAAATATTTTATACGTTTGGGACTAGAAACATATTGTAGGTAAATCCCACTGCAAATCAATTATTTTGTCATTGAATCGGGTACTAATAATACGTAGAATGGAACGGCGCGGCGGCGGCTGCAAAGAATGTTTTTTTCGAGGTCAGCCCGGCAGCCTAATTGCGGAACGCCAAATCGTCAAATGATTCTGATCAGTTGGCTTCATTTCTATCACAATTGGCTTCATTTTACGATTTTCGAATTGCGAAACTCTAGTTTATTATGAAACCAATTATGAACGTTAAGGCCCTGCGCAGAAACTAGAGTTTCGCAATTCGAAAATCGTAAAATGAAGCCAATTGTGATAGAAATGAAGCCAACTGATCAGAATCATTTGACGATTTGGCGTTCCGCAATTAGGCTGCGGGACTTCCGTCGATCGCGGGGCCCTGGGCACTTGCCCAGAGTGCCCAATGGATAAGAGGGGCCTGGCAACAGCTAGTACTTATAATATTATAAATGCGAAAGAGTGTGTGTCTGTCTGTTACCTCTTCACGCTTAAACCGCTGAACCGCTTTAGATGAAATTTGGTATAGAGATATTATAGACAGGCCTGATGGTCTAGTGGTTAGTGAACCTGACTGCTATGCCGGAGGTCGTGGGTTCGATTCCCACCCAGGACAAATGTTTGTGTGATGAGCACGATCATTTGTTCTGTGTCTGGGTGTAATTTATCTATAATGTGTATGTATTTAGAAATATATAAGTATGTTTATCAGTTGTCTAGTACCCATAACACAAGCTCTGCTTAGCTTGGGACTAGATGGCGTTGTGTGATAGTTGTGGAATATTATTATTATTAGTTTGAGTCCCGGGAAAGGACATATTTTAGATTTAACTTGTTAAGACAAGTTAAATCTAGTTTGATTTTTGTACGCAAGTTTTCACAAACCGTGTCAGTTTACCTACGCCCGATCACCTTTAAGTCCGGCACGAGTTTTGTATTTGTGTGTGTTACCTAGTACCTACATACCTATTCGCTGCCCATAGGTACTTACCATAGAAATGTGAAAAACATATATCTATGGTACTTACTATACTAACCTCTCATTGTGTTATTAACTTATTAAACTATCAAATAGCCAAAGCGTGGAACCTAATTTATATTAGATAATGGTGATCTACTGAGCCCTTAATTATAATTTAAGTAAATATATTTCAGTTTTGTGGAAGTACTTATAGACGCGTTTCGTCTTCTTGCACATGAGAAAACGAAACACAGATGAATCGATATTATTCACAAAATCAATTTATCAGTTAGATACGTAGATAGTATTATAACGTTTATAAGTCCACATAATACGAGTGAGGCATGCTTACATTGCTCACCTCTGCGCTGCTCGATTACCGAAATCAAAATCGACAGATATCGATACTGACTTGTTGTTTTGTTGAAACCTGGGTTGTACACAATCACAGCCCTAATGCACTGCAATCTCGTCTCTAACACGTAAGTTATAAGTGCGGCAATAGTGTGAGATTGACGGTTCGAGGCGGAGTGACTTGCAGAGGCGCGGTGGTCCTCATAACAATCGGCGACCACTAGCTTCGATCAAATGTGTAGATTAGTGATTGATTTAGAGGCAACAGCAAACTTTGCATGTATATGCAAATATTTCTATAGGTACTTGTATGCAGGCATAAAGTTTGGTAGGTAAATATACCAGTCTATAAACTTATTTTTTTTCTAGCAGAATTACCAGCTCTTAAGCTGTTCAATCCGGTATTTTAGCATTCAATAATACATGAGTGAATTTCTCAAGTGTAATTTTTAGGCGGCGCAGCTGAAAATCGTATCTTAGATGAAACGTAAAAACGTTTATTTATTTTTTTAAGAAATTAGACGTATAAGTATACCTTGATCGGGCCGGAAATATTTTAGTAGGAAACATTTTAGAAGTTATAAAAAATATATATATATTTCGTAGGTATAATTCTAATTTTGGTGGCGCGTCCACAATCTGTTTTTCTGAGAATTATCACCGCTTAAGCGAAACTGCACTAATTTACTAGATATTACTAATTGTATTTAAATTCAGTATTAGTTTTTCTATCTGATGACAGTTTTATTCTTGTATTTAGTGCAATACTTTATCCTAGAGAAAATAAAAAAATGGTGTCCGCGCGAAATTTGCAATTTTGGTGGGAGAAATGAAATCATTAAGTGGCTCGTATAGAATAAACCCAGAAGGACGAAACTACCATCGTTCACTTCGTAGAGCCAGGCACTCACGCGCAGCACTGACAGACGTGAGCCAGCCTGTTTTGTTTTCTCGGCAAAAACGTAAGTAAATCTTTTTTTAGTAATCGGAGAAAAGTCCTGCAATTTTGGTGTTGATGTTTTAAAACGTTTTATAACTAAGTCAGTGTTGTAATATATTTTTATAATAAAAAGCTTTGATAAGCTTTCAAAACAATACCAATATAATTATTATATTCTTAGTAGTTTTTTTTATAAATAAACATATTAAACAAGATTCTAATTTTGGTGGTGCAATTTTGGTAGTTTTGGTGGTATTTTACCAATCACAAAAATTTGTTATTACGTAATTCAAAGAAAAACGAAAAAAGAACCGTAATAACATATTATTACGGTTCTTTTTTCGTTTTTCTTTGTAGTCTGAAAGTAGAGATCGAGTCATAACTCGATCTCTACTTTCAGACCGAGTTATCTTATTACGATTCTTTTTTCGTCAAAAGTAAGAAAGTATTATTTGCTGATTGCATTTTTTTTAGATGCATTTCATTAGATAATTTATTTTTTATTACTTTAATAAATATTTATTCACTATAAAAAAGTTTTTATTGTTATTGAATTAATAATTTGAGGTAGTTTTAATAGATTTTCTAATTTTGGTGTTAGATATCAATTTTGGTGTCTTACCAATTCTTGTGTCAACAATATATTAGAAGCTATCAGGATTAAATTAATATCTCTAAAACGTAAAAAAGAAATGACGTCAGAGCGCTACCTCTGTCGTTGTCTACCCTGTACCGTATCGTTGTGTCTGGCGACATGAAAAGGCTGGTATCGCCGCAACCGAGAATGATATATGGAGAGGCTGTGACGCGCTGCTTTGATGCCCGTCAATATCTGTTAGTGGGTCGAGTGGACACCGGCTCAGCACTCGCCGCCGAGCCGCGCGCCCCAGACCAACTGCTCTGTTTGGATAAGGCAAACTGCCTTGTAATCTGGCGAGACGGTCATGTTTGATCATATAAATGTGTAGGTATATGATTTGCAAGAAACTACTTTAAATACATGATTCGATGAATGTACCGTAGTGTGTATGTTTTCTCTCATTATTTGGCTTAATAGGTCATTTGATAAGAAGTAACTTATCGTAAACCGTGAAACTTCTTGATAAATAATTATTATTTTAATTATCTTTCAGAAGTGAACGCCGCCTGTGTCACTGTACCAGTGTGTTAAATGGTGAAATAAGTGGCAACTGATACATATTTACCCGAATGTTAACAAGCTGAGATGCCTCATCCAAAGCCGTGGCTGGTTTCTTGTTCGCGAGGTGATGGTGGTCGCCGGCACCGCTGGTCGCTGGTCGGGCCAGAGGTCGGCATTCCTCTGCTGGGAGGCTTCACCTCGGAAATGCCTCTTCACCGATTACAGACGTTAAGGACACAATGCAGGCATTGTCAAGACTCATATGTCCAAACCCATTTTGGCTTTATAGAACATACGTACATACATAGTACATAAACTTTATATACAGAACATAAACATACATAAACTCGCGCCTGTTTCCCATGGGGATAAGCAGGAACTACCGATCACTACATAATAATTATATTAGGTCCTTACATATGAAATTGGCGTTTTTCGTACTGGCCACTTTAATCACGAATTTCTCCTCTTTGGTAAGGAATTCCAAATTCAAATTTGTACAGCTATTTACTCATGTATTTGTGCTTCGATGACCGTCATTCATTTGTTTTTTTTCTTCTGTTTTTTCTGTTTGCGTCACTCATTTTACAAAATGGAAAATTTAAAATATCGCATTATTTACGAGTACGAGTTCCGCCGTGGCACTAGTGCTGCGGAAACGACTCGAAGGGTGAATGATGTGTATGGCGGTCATGTTGCAAAAGAAAACACAGTTCGTTTTTGGTTCCAACGTTTTCGTTCTGGAAATTTCGACCTGCAGAACAAGCCCCGTGGACGGCCTGAGACCCAAGTTGATAATGGAGAATTGAAGGCTATTGTGGAAGCGGACCCATCGCAAACCACGTCCGAGTTAGCTGCAGGCTTCGATGTTAGTGATAAAACTGTTTTAATTCACTTGAAGCAAATTGGGAAGATTAAAAAGCTTGAAAGCACGACAACGCCAGACCACACACTGCGCAACAGACGGCTACCAAATTAGAAGAGCTTGAATTGGAATGTCTTAGATATCCTCCGTACTCCCCGGACCTTGCTCCAACAGATTACCATTTTTTTCGCAATTTGGATATTTTTTTGCAAGGGAAAAAATTCAACTCCGATGGGGCAGTCCAAATCGCCTTCAAAGATTTTATTGATTCCCGTCCGACTGGTTTTTTTAGTAAAGGGATCAATGAACTACCTATAAGATGGCAAAAGTGCATTGAAAACAATGGTTCATACTTTGATTAATTAAATATATTATATTAAAAAATATTCGACTTTTTGTTCCTTCCATACAAAACGCCAATTTCATATGTAAGGACCTAATATTATACTCCTTTTGCTGTACAGAAATTTAAGTAAATAATTAAGTTTACGCTAAAGTGACACCTATTATGTAACAATATTTCGTACATAACTAGTACTTACAAAGTTCGATATGTTTGAAAACAATTCAACGTATTGAAAAGTTAATAATATTGTCGTTCCTAAACCGATTGCTTTTACAATCTAGTTTTACAGCCACTCAGCAGTCGCTACGATGTGATTTATTCAGGTAAACAAGAAAATCTTGCAAGTAGTTATGCTAAATAGGACAATGTAATAATATTGTAATGGAGTGATCTTATCTACCTACTTAATATTTTTTAATCAATTTATTCAATGACAGACAACACTCAGGTAAAACATCTAAGCATGTTTTGCACAATATATAGTTAGATTTTATATTTTTAAGTTTAACATTCAACGTTGTTTTTATGGAAGTTCGTCATTTTTGACGATGGGAAATCCCTTCGGGCCGCGGCTTGTTTTCTATAATTTAGAAGAACTTTTGATCTTAATTTTGATTGACAACCAAAGACGACTTGACTTCCTTTGACAAGAAGTAGCGGCCACAGTGAGCATATTTAAGCTGATTAGTTATCAATTATGGCGCGGGCGCCGCATTGAGCGAGCGCGATTAGGGCTGGCACGCACGTGCGACGCGTGACGCGTGTCGCGTGACAAGACAATGGGTGGCACGCGCAAGAGCGCCGATCGCTTCCTTCCTCAACATACGCCTACCTTTTTAACACAATTATTGCTACGCCCAACAGTACTTTGAAGATCAATGTTGTTACAATCATTGGGGCTAATAGTCACAGGCGGGAGCTGTTACAGTTTTATTGTGCACTTGATCAGCGACTGATAATGAGCTTATGACTTCTGTGGGGTTGTTGTTATCCTTTTTATGTGTGCACATTTTATTATTTTCGGACAGATGTAACTTTATTCCCATGTGTTTGTAAGTCAATAAATGAATTTACATTTATGAAGCTTTCGATTTCGAAGAGCTGCAGAACAACGAACAGTCATTGCGTTGCATCACTCGTAGCACCGTTTTATTTATAAGTTGCAAACTCATTCTGGCTGTGTCTAAACTTCACAATGATGTGCTCAAACTGTACAATTATTTAAATCGTACGATCGACATTTCTGACGACCTGTATCATTTTAACGCATGTCCGTAATGTGAACAAACCTTACTCATAAGCTTCTGCAATCAATCAAAATATTTCATTTCAAATATAAATGCCCATTCAGCAATAAAAAAAATAATATACTTACATGGGCACTTATGAAGCATCAGAAGCTAGGTGCACGGTTCCAATTGATCGTTTCCTGTAAAGAAGAGCCGGCAAGGAACTCCGCGGTTACTCTCTAAAAAGTATTTGGTTTTTACAATGTTTTTGAGCCTTTCGCACTCACAGACTTCATTCTGGCCACAATACGGTACTAAAAACGGTAGGGTGGCTGGTGTCGACGATTGTGGAACAAATCAAACACCTGGGGCCTTTAGCTCTATCGTGGCTCTTGCCATTTTTTAATAAATGCATGGTTACTGCAAACATTCTCGAGAAAAACCAAAATCATTGCCCTGTCGAAACCAGATAAACCCTCCGAAGACCCTAAAACCTACCGGCCTATATCTCTGCTATGCCAAACACCTATAAGCTGTTTGAAAGACTGCTACAAACCGCCTCACAGCAGCAATTGATCGGACTATAGAGGATGGGTACGAGGCTAACAAAGTCACTTGTGTTGTATTTTTACCTCTCGGCAGCTTATACGACACCATAAATATCAAGAGCTTACTTGGCAAAGTAAACATCCTAACTAACGACCAGGGTTTTGTGCGAATACTCAGCGAACTGCTGCAGCACAACCACCACTTCCAGGTTTGCTTCTAGTCTGGTAAGAGTAGATAGCGACGGCAAAAGAACGGTTTCCATCAAGGCAGTATGTTGGCGCCAACTCTTTTTAACATATAGACCAACGACCAGTCTGTCACCCAGCACACTGAGTGCTTTTTGTATACGGGGTTTGCCCTAGCGACACAAACAGCAAACTTTCGATAACGTAGAGCACAAATTGTTATTGCCACTCGACTTACTGGGTAAATATCACACAGCAATGCTCTCCGGCCGAACCCGTCCAAGACACATTCGTATTCAATCCATCTCCGCAAAAGGAACTCAAATCAGTCACTTATCAGATCGGATAATCACTCCACTCTGTAAGCTCTACCCGTAAGCATGTGTAGCACCTCCTGCCGTAAAAAGCGCGCTGTAAAAAAATGTCCCAGAATCCGATTCCCGACATCCCCCCTACGGCTATAAGACTACTCCGGGTAGACTAGAAAGTCGTAGGAGCCTATTACGGTCCACGCAGGCGACCCAAGCCAGGCCACCCAAAGAACGAAGTCATTTGTGGGAAGTGAAGTATCCACCACCTCAAGATTTCGTGAAGCCCCGAGAACACCTAGAACACCTGCCTCAAGTCGTGAACTGCAGTGGCTTATTTGGAAAGCACTGAATAGATTGCGTACCCAACATCATTTGGCGAAATGAGGCATAATTGATTCACCCAACATCCAGTGCGAGTGCGGTGATCCTGAATGGAATATGTCCCATCTGCTAGTATCCCAATTACCCGTTCACCTGCAGCCTTGACGATCTGAACAACACCTCTGATGCCGCATTATATACTACAGAAGTACTGTCGAAACGAAAAAAAGTAGTATATGTTTTTGCAATGCTTGATTTCCCACATAATATGACGAAACTCATGGACGGAAGGAAATCTCTATAAGCTAGCAGAAGTGAACTAAAATCAAAACTTTATTTAAGTAAGGAAACATCCTCGCCCGTTCACAAAACATGAGATTAGCATAAAATATACGCTGAGTTCAAAGCGTGGTTCCATTTGAAGGGCGGCGGGGTTTAGTGTTTTTATTCGCGTCTGCTGCGCCGCGCCCGCATGTCAATGTTTGCAGTTACAAATGTCGTGGGGCTGAAGGGCTCCCCCGCGGATTATCCGCCATTGTCCTGACGGGAAACAGAGATCAAAACATATCTATTTGTAACACGCTATATTAACATTTCCTTGTGTAAAACGTTCTCCCAAAAAGGTTTGTTTACCTGTTCTCAGTCCATTTAAAGTTTTCTAATATTTTATTTTCTATTTTGATGTTACGTTTTGTAACAATCAATATGTTAATCAGTGGTTTATAAGTTTTTATGATGTTCGGCACGTTGGATGCGCGTTGATTGACCTGTAACCGAGGTTTATGGTTAGATTATATTTTTTATTGTGAAAGTGTATAGTAGAGAGTAGTAATATTCCTATTAACCCTTCTATCTGGGCATCATAAACTCGTGTGGTCATCATCGTCGTTATATGGTGTAATACCTACCTATACCTACTGGGTCACGACTACCTGTTATCCGTCACTGAACGATGTAAAGCACCTAGTCTTCTAGGCGCTTTAAACTAATCTATACATATAAAATTCAAAGTCGCATCAACGCACAGCCTAAACCACTGGTCCTAGAGAGATGAAATTTGGGGGGTGTGTTCTTAGTGATGAGTGGTATCCACTAAGAAAGGGTTTTTCGAAATTCCACCCCTAAGAGGGTGAATGGGGGGAGGGTGAAATTTCATGCGGACGAAGTGGCGGGCAGAAGCTAGTAAGTTCTATTCTTCCTATCATTCACCTTTGTAACATGTCAATTAAGCTCATTTTGTTGAGTTGTATCGTCAACTGCGGCTAATTCATCAAATTGCTATTATTTCCATCTATTTTCTTTGATCGTAGTAAGTATTTTCTTCATTGTAGTATATGGTGGTGTGTGGTGGGCTCAGCGGTCGGTCTGTGTCGGCGGGGGATCATTACCGACGACGCCGACCAGTCAGGGCTGTGCCAGGGCCTCTTCCCGTCTCCGTTCACTTGTTATTACATGTGGCACGCGTCACTTCACTCTATTATGTTCACCCCTTGTGATTACACGCGCGGGGGAGGCAGTTTTGATAGTTTTTGCTTTTATTGGGTAGGTACTTGATCATTTTAAATGTAGTTAAATCACTTTTAAAAATTACAGCATATATTTAAAGTACCTAATTACCTAACTTGTATAAGTATTACCATTTGTAAGCAGGAGTAATAACTCTACGTGTACTTAAACTGTAATGACCATCAGTGTCTTATCGTTTACCACGGGCACACCTTTTTAACAAAAAATCGTGTTAATTATCGTTAATTATATATATTTTCATTATTCATACACGAATTATCACTGTGTAGTTGTGATCAAAAGGGCATAAAACAATATTTTATTACACAAAACTCCATGTTGGTTTCAAGATACTGTGAGTTTGGTTCGGTGTTTCTGCTCAGAGTAGTGAATAGGGAACCCCTCAGGCCCTTTGTATTGCCATGTAAAGTGTTTGTATTATAAACATACTGACAGAAAAATAAAACAAGTATCAAGCAGTTTTGGCGCAGTTCATCACAATTGCTGCGTAGTACTATGAGCGGTGATTACACAGTCCTAATTCGATAAATAGGCCTCCTTCGTCCCCTCGCGCTCGGCTTTCGGCCTCGGCTCTCGGCACTCGGCCCCGCGCTTCAGCCGGTAACTACTAACGCAATTTATTACTTGATTGCGACGTTTGTTTTCAAATGCACCTTGTTGTTGTGCGAACGTCTAAATTATAAGAGGTGAGGCCACTTTTTCCAAAAAGAAATGAGTTTGCTATTTATAATAATATTTTAAAGGATCTGTGAAAGTTTCTCCAAGAATCATACTAAACATATTTACCATCTGCAGTAGTATTTCTTCTCAGAGTAGTCAGTTTGGAAACATAGACTCATCTAGTTTTAAAACATAAGTTATTTTTGACGTGTGAAAGTGTTTTTTTAACCAATTTACGGAAATATAATATCATTCATAATTTATTTATTTGTTTATTCAGGATCTCCAACAAAGGAACAATAATATAAAAAGGTTATTTTACGTGTGCTCCTTCTTTTCGATAAAAATAGAGAAAATAAATTATGAATGTTGAATACAAATTATAAAATTATATGGAAAAAAAATTAACGTGTCAAGATTGAGCATTCATATAACAAATGGTGTAGACAGGATTTATAAAAAATGAGAAAAAAAGACATTGAAATGAGGAAAATAATAATACTTAATCAAAAATTAACATGTCAAGATTCACGATGTTTACCTTTACCGTTTTGAGAGCAGTGGTGATGAAATAATTTACACAAAGTCAACCAAAAATTCGAAGACATGTGACATCTGCCAACCCGCACTGGGCCCGCCGCATGGTGTATTACGGCCCTCTTTCTCTCATCGAGAGGAAGCCTGTGTCCCAGCAGTGGGAACATTATAGGCTGATTATGTATGTCAAGATTGAGCAATAATATTACAATTGTTTTATAATTATTTCACATTTTCGACATTCATATGTCTATACCGTCGCGGTCTAACTGTTTCAGAATCAGAATCAGAATTATTTATTTGTAAAACATAGGTAGGGGTACATAGGTGGGGTAGGGGTTGGGAGTTTGGGTTTATCAGTTTTCCAGATTCTTTTTCACTCTGTGTGCAGTAGAGCCTAAAATGCTAAGTATATCTTTATCTAATACCTACTTAGGTATTACTTTTTAATAGTTTTGAAGCATCTATTCTAACAAAAAGAGTATCAACGACTTTTTGATGATGAAACTCATTTCTTAACTGAAAAGTTAACACATTGGCATAACTACATTTGTTACAACGACATTTATTATTTATTTATTTAATACTTCAAGCACGTAAATATACAGAGGCGGACTTAATGCCGTAGGCATCATTTATCAAAATTATTGGGTGTGAATATAATTAAAATTGATTGATTGAAATAAAATGGCAACTTTAACCTTGTAACAACGGGCTGAAATATTATTTCTCTAATACTGGCTTGAATACTAGTGCTATATATCACGAGAAGTCAATATATCTCGATTCACCGCGAGATTTGGGATTCGTCGTAATGACGAAGAAGACGTGTAAATCAGATCTTAGAAGCAATTCAGGACGACGCGACGGCTGATAATAACCGAACTAAAGTAATTTATTATTATTTTTTCAACTTCGAGAAAAGTTACCCTAGAAAAAGATAAGAGACTGCGTTAGAGTGAGATAACACTATCTACCTACTTAAAGCATGTTATTTATGTGAAAACTAGTGTTCTTACCGTAATATCGAATATCAGCCTGATGTGTCTCGATTACACATTTAGCGAATTAGTGAAGTTATTAAAAGTTTTTTTTGGTATATTGCACAGCGGTGGAATGGGGACAAACTAGATAACTTTTTAAAAGAATTCGAAGATTCCGATCGCTTTTAGTTTTTTTTTTTTACAGGAATTTAAAGTTAAGTTTTAAGTGTATTTTTCCTTTTTCCGAAAACATTGTGAGTTATTAAAAAGGACCTAGACGTTATTAGCAAGTAGTTTTGAATTTCGTAGAACCATACCTACAAGAGTAAGCATAAAAATTAATATTAAATTTGAAGGCTATACTAATAACTTTTTTTAAATTTAAGCTTAAATGCAGAGTTCTGGTATTTTTCCAAATAAATATTAACTCATAATAAAAAAACCGGTGTAACAAGGAATGAGTTATTGGGCCTTAAGATAGCAAATGACCTCTGCTTTCGGTCAATATTATTTGGCAAACGATGCACCAAACCGCCTGTATATTATTATAAAATTCATTAATTGTGTATGCAAAAATAAAGCATTCAATATGTAAAAATTGGAAGCAGCTCAATCCCAAGCATTTTTGTCCTCAATACTGGGTGGGATGCTACTCGTAGCTTTAAAATTAAAACATGGTACGTTTGCGATATTGGTACGCCATGTCTATAGGAGACCCCTACGACACGAATACAAAACTGCTACAAAATGTCTTCGGGACTGTTACTACGACACGTCTACGAGACATCTCACGAGATAGGAGTCTCGTGAGATGTCTCGTAGACGTGTCGTAGTAGAGACCTACGAAACATCTCACGAGGCCTTTACTAAGAAACTGCTACGATATGTCTACGAGACTGCTACGGCACGTCTACTAGTCCTCTACGACTTGTTTACGAAACTGCTACGGCATATCTATGAAATTGCTACGACACGTCCACGGGAATGCTACGAGACTGCTACGACACGTCTACGAGATCTCTAAGACACATCGACGAGACACCTACGAGACCCTTAAGTAACCTACGAGACTGCTACGACACGTCTACGACACGTCTACGACACGTATACAAGACTTGCTACGATTTGTTGCTGAGGAGTTTGTTGCGGCAATTCTTCTAAGCGCTAGGAACTGGTGTAGGGCGAGCGTTTGGGGGAGGGACTGCTTATGTAATTTTGACGATCAAAAAGTGCCGATTCTCAGCCTAATTTGTGACATAAGTGACTTTTGATTTGATGTCTACGGCGCTGGTACGACAAGTCTAGGAGACGTCTACGCAAAGTTTATGCAATGTCAGATTTCTGCAGGGTGGCTACGCGGCGACTATGTCTTTGCAGTGGACCAGCGCCTACACTGAACAAACACCTGCAAATCCAGTAAGTATGAGAGTTTAAAAACTTACAATACAACTAAATTGTAGGTGAAGGTTTATTAAAATGTTTCATGTATTGTGATGGGACTCCCATATATCGTCAATTTTATTAAAGACTACGCAATGTTTGACCACTATACACTTTAGACATTTCGTAAGTTGAGTATTATAATATTTTTCATAGCTCGATTTTACATTTAACTTGAAAACATCAATGTTTAAATGACCTTTATAATGCTTTTGATAAATTTATACTTACACCGATCCCATACCCGAGCGCACGGTAAAGTATTTATTGTCATTACCGCATTACCCGGTGATATTACCGGGAGTTTTACCGGAACGTTACCGCGCTCTGGCAGAATGCAGCTTATTGTCAGGCCATCGCTATCTCAACACTACGTCTCCGCAATGGCCGCTGACGACCAGCGCACAATGAAACTACATCTGACAGCCGTTTGCATCTGATTTTTGCTTTCAGTGGAATGATATAGAATTCTTTAGTGGTGTCAAAGACTTGATAAAGCGAATGCTATAAAAATATTATTTAAAGCCGAATGCGTGATATGTATGTGAGGCTCGCGGTATTTTGCTCGTTTATCGGTGACATGTGACAATTTAGTGTGTGCAGTATGGCTGGCCCGGCGTGGTCCAGCGTGGTCTGACGTGGTCGAGCGTATGCGCACGCGCCCGCTACGCTTCGTTACCAATAAGTATGATTTAGCTGATCGCGATCTGACACGCCGTCCGCGCCCCCCTCCCCCCTGCAGCCCACCACTCCGCCGCGCCACTCCCGCGCACGATTTACAACCGCATACCGATTTTAGGAACGTAAGCCCACCTTGATTTACATCCCCGATAGCGCTGCGTATCCCGGACTGTTTTTCAATTACGTTACATTGTGACACCGCATATAGAGTTCCGAATGCCGAGCCCTCGCCTGCCCGACCCCAGGCAGAACTAAAAGGATTTTAATAACTCAGGCCGCAGTAAATCAAAATTTGATTATGAGAATACTGCAAAAAGCGCGACGGCGGGCTGCGTTCCGTTTCGCGGCCATAACTCAACCGGCCGGGCGTTGATAACAGCTTAAAATGTTGTCGGATGTTGTTGAAAAAACTGGGTTTCATTATGAGGGTAATTTATTCGCTGTACACTACTAAATATCTAAGTATTACAATGAAGTGGTTTAATGCGGCCGGCCGGGCTGCTGCGGCCGGCGGGCTGCTGCGGGGAAAAACTTTCTCATTCAGAAACGATGTGTGTAGGCTGCGGAGTACCGTCAGGATAACAGATCCTTTAGGGCAGTGTGGAAAGGATTTACACTTGGACCGTAGAGGGTGAGATAGCTTTTTCATATATGACAAGTAAATCTATGGTCCAAGGGTAACATTGAGCTGTCACAGTAAATTTTGTAAAAGTGCATCTCAATAACAGTGTCTTTCGTGTTCCACTGTCAAGGAGTTTGCTGTCCGTAGAGCTTCAAAAACTCGCATTAGGTACCTGCCGGTCATTCCTTGATAAGGATGAAGAGATAACCAACTACCTGCAGTCGCCGAACCAGTTATGCTTACCTTTAAAGGCAGTAAGTCCTAGCGAGATAATCCGAGTGACTAAAGCTCTAACACCAAGGAAAGCACCAGGCTATGACATATTAGATGTAGAACTGCTAAACAACCTTCCAAAAAAAGGCATAATGTTCTTGGTGAGTCTATTCAACGCATGCCTGAGACTCTCCCACTATTCATCCCAGTGGAAAATTGCTCAGGTTGTCATGATTCTCAAACCGGGCAAACCATCAGAAGAAACCTCATCTTATAGACCAATTAGCCTCCTCCCTTTAGTTGGCAAACTCCTCGAAAAAATCATCTTCAACAGAATTCGTCCTCACCTAGAAACCATACTTCCTGGACACCAATTCGGATTCAGACAGCAGCATGGCACCATCGAGCAGGTCCATAGGTTGACAGACACGATTGGCCACTCCCTGGAAAACAAAAAATACTGTTCCGCTGTCTTCCTGGACGTTAGCCAAGCCTTTGACAGGGTCTGGCATGTGGGCCTCCTGTATAAGCTGTAAAAATTTCTACACCACTCGTTCTTCTCTATACTAGAAAGCTACCTAAACAAACGATGTTTTGAAGTCAAACTTAATCACGTCACATCAGACCTGCACGAAATCAGGTCTGGGGTACCTCAGGGGAGTATCTTGGGGCCTGTGCTGTACCTCATCTTCACTGCTGACATACCTACAGATGACAATACCACAATCGCCACGTATGCAGACGATACTGCAATAATGTCAGTACACACCAACCCAGATGTCGCATCAGCAAACCTGCAGAAACATATTGGTGATATCGAAGAGTGGCTAAAGATTTGGAGAATAAAAGCGAACCAAAGCAAATCAGCACATGTCACCTTCACTCTGAGAAAAGGTAACTGTCCTCCAATCACATTAAATGGAGAACAAATTCCTCACGAAGACACTGCGAAACACCTCGGCATGCACCTAGATAGAAGACTAACGTGGCAAAAGCATATCTGGAAGAAACGAAAGTCCCTAGACTCAAAGCTGCGAAGCTTGTACTGGCTGATTGGTAAACGGTCTCGGTTAACCAATGAAGGCAAAATGGCAATATACAAAACCATATTGAAACCGGTTTGGACGTATGGCATTGAACTCTGGGGAACAGCAAGTAACAGCAACATTGACATCCTGAAAAGGTTTCAGACCAAAGCCATTAGATCCATGTTTAACATCCCTAAATGCATACATAATAAATACATCCTGCAAGATCTGAAACTCAAAACCGTGAAACAAGAAATCGCTGCACATTGTCAAAACTACCAGGAAAAATTAACCAAACATGTCAACTCCCTGGCTGCTGATTTAGTGGGAACTGGAAGTACTGTATGACACAAGACTGAGGAGGAACAGTGTTCCAACTCTAATAAACAGATTCCCGAAGTGAGAGTGGTCAATGGACAATTCCTCACTGCGTCAAAGACCAATATTACAGAAATACTCAAACAAAGGAGCAGCTAAATGTCTAAAGACAGATTGTTGCGTTTGGCAGGATACAAAAAAGAAAAGAAAAAAAACCTGCCGGTCATTAGTTACCTGCATAGTTATTAGCACGTGCAAGTACCGATCCTCAGCGAAGGCTTCATTGATCAAATTTATTCGTGTTCATTCACACATCCTGCTGACGCTGACCGTACCCGCGAACAAATAGCAATAAATACCAGGCTCCATATATCTGTCGGCGCTGGCCGCGTTATTTACGACGCCGGCCGAATAAATCGCGCCGTGTGTAAACACCAGCACCCTCCCCCCTCGCACCCCCCCGCCCTGGTGACGGCTGATCACGGCCAATAGGAGGCTGGACGACTCACCTTAGCAGAATATAATCGATAGTTCGAAGAAGGTACTAAATCTTTGGATGGCTTACCAGTCAGCCAAACCTACTCGATAATACCTGGGTTTAATTCGTGGTAATGAAGAACTATACTAACAAGAAGAAGAAGTAATTCGATGTCCATCAAAGGGCCCTGTCGCAGCAAAACATATGTCGCTATGCAGCTATATTTCACTGATAGTCGAACACAAGTCGCAATCAGCGAAAAATAATGACCCGCCTAATGAAAGCTAAAGGATTTATGTTAATATTTAGTAGCTACTGGTGCGCACCGCACAGAGCTCTGCCAGCGCCACGATTGGCGCGCACGGAATACCAAAAGGAATTATTATTCAAAAGGATTACAGAATTGGCTCTCGGTTGAATGAATGACAATTGTTTAGTTAGGTCCGGGGTTCGATTCCCGCTCATCAGCGCTCGGTGGCGCGGTGGCGATGGCGCCTCATTACGCGCTGTGTTATTCAAATGTATTCAGTTTAGCCGCGGCCGGGGGCGCGGGGCGCGGCCTGGGGGGGGGGGTTCTCCGCACCGTTACAATATATTTATTGGAGCCGCTCATAGACGTACATACTCTGGCTCCTGGCGACGTCCGTTTATTTGTCATCATTACAGCATGTAGCCTTACGCTTTATTGAATCTCTCAGTATTGAATTAATGGGCTCAATCAAGGAGCTATCTACGATATGAATTAGAGCTCAGGTCGATGGATAATATCCGCTATTCATCTCAATGAGGGTTATTTTGCTCAGTGACATTAACATTCTCTGGTGTCTTTAAGAGAAGGCTTCTCTATTTTTTATTAAAGAATGTGAACCTGAAAATTCGAGAGGTTAAAATATAATTTCCTTAATGCAATGCTCGCCTGAGTCACTTGCATTTTGTTAACAAAGCTATACTCTGAAATAGGTTGAGCAACGAGAGCACAGGCGCCAGTTCTTAAGAACCAGCCACACAGCGCTGCGAATGTAGACTCCTACAGTCTACATTCAGCAGCACAGTCATGATCTAAACGTAGTTTTAATTTTTCTTTTTAGTAACTTCTGTGTTACGATCCGACTTTGCAGACTGGTAATTGTTGAACATACATGTAATATAACTGTCAAATAACTCTTTCCGTGATGGATCATTAAATCTTTTAGACGTTAACACTTCTAAATGCATGTAAACGACAATGTCATACAAGTTGGTAGTTGGTTGATAGGTGAGGCCTAGTATATGAGTTAAATGAGGTCATTTGTAAAGGGCAGTCGCTACTTCCAAAGTCGTTAGCACGTTATGCGGAGCTGTGTTAATCGAGTTGAAGGAGTGCCGTCGTCAGTTACAAAGTTGTCTTGGCAGACGCACACTAAGTGGCAGGATGCCACAATCCCCGACGTGGCCACAATCTCCTGGCAGTGGACAGTTGCCAGTCCACTGAATACCAAACCAGAATCAAAACTAGTCTATAATAAATTCCGGCTGGGTGTGCAAGTTGCTTGGTAGCGAGTTCGTTACGCCGCGCCGGTAACGAAGTGTTTGCAGCCCACGGGGGCAGGTAATCTAATCTCGAGCCTCCCTCCCTCACCCCTCCCTCGCCTCCCCCCGCACCTTCCCCCGTACTGGTCGCTGAAACTGTAGCGTTTTTCCCAATGTTTATGCCAGTATCACAGACGGCGGAGACGTGACGCGAATAAGTTTGGATGATCGATACGCGAGATGGAATTACGTCGAAGACTTTGGTTTAGAAGTTGCAAATTCAATTTGTGATGAGATTGATACAGCATTTAATGGTTAAATAACAGATTTGGAGTGTTTTAGTCTAATCTAGAGGCTAATTGCTATTCCTTATCAGTATCACAGGTGCACAGGTGTATATATATTCTTGCACCCTCTTCAAAACCCTTTGTAAGTACCAACTGCATTGCTTAGAGTTGCAAATTGCTTTAAATCAGTTGGATAATCTGATGTTGCTTACTTATATCGGATATACTCCGCCAAGCCTTTAATAACCAGAAAAAGGAACCTCACCGATATTGCATAATAATATCCACCTAATCTATTGTAATGGAGTCAATTCTCACGCAGAATCAATGAACTTCATTTCTATTTAGCACCTAGATTTACAAGTGGCAATCTTTTACTTTTAAGCTACTTGTAATAAGGTTCAGTTTTGTTCAGTGTGGTGATATTAGAGTATAGTGTGGTATCTATTGGTGGTCAATGAAGTGTGTAGGGTTGTCGCGTGCGGTCTCACGCGAGTTAGCGACGCAGGCGCAGCCTTGTGACGTAATGCGCAAATTGCGCGGCGTGTGCCGCTAATGTGTGACGGTTTTGTTGGCTCGGAAACGTAACTATTTTGTCATTTTTTGATGATGTCGGATGAGGGGACATTCATTTTTCTGATGCTTTAATAGCGGTAGGATTAGTAAAGTAATCGTATCTGATTGACTGATTAGAGATGTTTCTGAGAAAAAGGACTACATAATATTTGCTAAAGTTCTCACAGTGAATTTTGGAAAACATAACTATCAAACAAGGTTGCCTTTAAACTACAATCTGGGTTGTAAACCGGGGTATTCCTCAAAGCGCAACTATCCTTGATTACGTTCAATGAGCAGTATCCGTATAAAGTCATAAACTTGGTTTTGAACTAGAAAGGTTGCTCTAGATTTTCTAAGAACTAGACCGCTAAAGCTTCTGCTTTAGCGTTATAATTCTCAGAAAATAAAAAAAGAGATTTCTTGATTTTTGAACATTAATTAATTACAATTTTTGTTTTCTAACATTGAGTTCAAAAATCAAGAAATCTCTTTTTTATTTTCTGTTTTCACTACTTGTACCTTTGAGGGAAAATTGCAGACAAGTGATTGATAGAACTCCCTGGAGGCGCAGCCAACAGTCCTGTGGGATATCATATTAGAAACAATAACACGACGATTGTCGCAAACTGATAGTAACACACTAACAAGTCCTGAGGGACTATCGCATTCACACTCCGGGCCAAAGGGGTGGTACGCCAAAACAGACCCTATTTTTGACACGATAAAGAATACAGTTTGCCTTCTAAGAACAATTAAAAGACGGCTCCTGGGTGCTAAAATGTTACATTTAGGTTGTTGGGTTAAGATAAATGTTTTGTAGAGTTTACAGATTTGAGATTGGTGATTATTCTGAATAATAATGATGGTCGAAACATTTAGTCGACATAACTTTGAATAAATTCAAACACCATAGAATTAATACCAGAGGGGTTCAAACACACATTTTAGCGCTCCGCAATCGTTCTGTGGGTGAAATCCAGAGGGGTTCAAACACACATTTTAGAGCTCCGCAATCGTTCTGTGGGTGAAATCCAGTTACAGATCAAAAAATAGGGGTTGCCGTGTCTCGGGGCTGGCGGGGACTGCGAGGGTGACGGCCGAGGGGCGGGAGGGGGTGTCGTTGTAATCGCGTTGCTCCGGTCGGCTGCGCGCGCGCCTCCCGTGTAATCTCGTTTTCCTAATAGTCTTAAGGCGCACAAAGGGCTGATCAAACGGTGCAATTTGATGCGCCAAATGTCGCCGTCAAAAGGAAACCGATGCAGAACTCAGCTTGGCTCGGCTCGCTTTATTTGTATTCTGGATAGTGAAAATCATAACAAGGATTATGGCATCCATTCCCTCTTATTTCTGTATTGTTTCCTAAATGTTCTACAATTTCAGTCTCATAATCATGTTACGCAATGGTAGGCAGGTATAGGTACATTTTTTGTAGCGTTTGAGACAGTATGATTAGCTTTCACCGGTTTTGGAATACAAATTCTAACAGATCTCCTTTTCGGAAACCTCAGCAAGAAAAAGAACTCGAAAGTGTCATAAAATAAAAAGGGGCGATGTGCAGCTGACTGCTGACCCCCGCTGAGCTACTAAACGTCGTTATTGTCGGCTCGGAGCACCGACGGCGTCCTGCCTCGCTTCAAGTGAGCAAGCTCGGCTTTGTCTCCCAAGTGCCACTTTTAAGTGGCAATCAATTCTACCAGACCTTTTCACTTTGTCATTTTTCGTGATTATAATTTTCGTATATTTTTATTTTCGAACTACAATATAATGCATAGCGACTATGAAAACTGTACCAGCACGCTTATAGCGCTTGTATTAGCACGACCACCGCAGAAACAGAAGAAACGAGAGAAAAAATGAAGATTTCTACTGCGGTGTCAAAAATGTCACTTTGTATGGAGACAGAAGATAGGTACTTAGAAGTGGACATGTTACGCGAGGAGTTTTTGTTCTATTTCACAAGAGTTTACTGTCAACTAAGCAAAAGTTTCGTTTGGAAATAATCTAGGGACGAATTCTATTGCGTAGTTGATTAGCACACTTTCTCGTAAATTTCAAACTGAGCGATACAACGCCAGGACAACACAGTAGCCGACCTGATTGTCACGTCTGTCCCCGGGGAGAGGAGACTGCCGAAACATTCACTACAGCGCAAATATTGACGCCCACGTTGTAATTGAATCCGTCTTTGTTTTGGTGTAAGTACGTCACTAGACTGTTCGAACGGGGGAGTAATCTCGGACGCAAACTATCGCTCTGTTAGCGCATGTAACACTTGTCAGCAAACAGTGCAACCGACCCTATCTTTTGAATTAAACATCAAATTAAAAAGCAAAGGATTTGTTTATTTCTATTGAAACGAGTGAACGTATGGATATATTCCAGTGAACGTACGAAGGGGTACAAATTCTGCACTAGGTACTCATTTTACCTATAATCTACTTGTTTTCAAATCAACATTATAAACACTTCGCGCTTCGCGTCGACACTATAACTAACCCAAAACAATTAAAATAATGTTCTACTCAACCATAAGAATAACATGCAGATTCCTATCACAATGTTCTCTACATCCACCTGCAAGTTCAGCTACAATATTCAAAGTAATTGGCGTGATTGTCATTGTGCTGGGCATGGTCTCCGAGGGTAGATGGTAGATTAGGATCTCGTACAGTCAACCGTACGACTGTGGCGATGATGTATCTATGACAGCGCCCTTATACCGTGGCAGTAAGGGCGTTTTTCGAAGCTTAGGTGTCACCACTGCTGTTGGTTGATCGTACTAAACACTTATGCGCAGGTGGTGCCGACGTAACGGCGTTATGACGTCATAACAATAGTGGATGTTTTATCATGAAAACTGATTAGATTGATTGTTTGTGGTGGCGAGTTGTTATTCTAACTAGAAAGCTTTGATAATTGCTTATTGGTATGATAAAGAACCTTGTTATATTTTTTCTTGCCAATAATTATGTAAAATTGTAGATAGTCATATTCAACAAAAGAGTTGGCAATTTCATGCACGGCTCACCCCTCAAACAATTGTGGCTTGCCAGATAGATCAAATTATTGGATGTATGTCTTAACGTTTTCCAAACATTTCAAAAGTTTTCCCTCTCACAAAAAAGACATCAGATTTCAGCTTTATAATAGCTCCAATCATATTGATATTCAGTGATCCTCATTCGTGCAACATCGGAACGGATCCTTCCGTTGATGCGAAAAAACGCAAGTGTCAAATTAAAAGTGCGCCGGTCGCCGGAAGCGGCCCCCGGATATCGCGCTGAAAGCCGGATAATTGCCGGTCCGGCGCCCGGGGGAATACGGAATCGTAACAAGTTCACAGAATATTTTATTTAGATAATTTCTGCTTAGTATTCAATGCGCTTTTCTACGACTCTGTTCATTGAACACCACGATCTTGTTCGCTGGGTCGGGGAAATAATATAGCTTGTATCTCTAAGAGTTGCTAATAACAAGATACCTACTTCCCAATCAAATTTGCTGTTCCGATGTTAAAAATATCTTAAGTGTAACTATAAAAATATTGCCAAATTATGGGCGTATAATTTATTTATCTATGTTACAATATTTTGCCTCTGAGCGTCCATTGTGTGGGAGTGGATATTTCCGGCTATATGTAGTTAACGTGAAAAAAAGATTCAAATTAGCTGAGATAATAAACAAACAAAAACCAATTCAATATCGAAAGTAAACTACAAACATGGTCGTAGTTGCTGGTTTATCGAATGTTTATTTATGTTGAGTTCCATGCCTCCAGAAGGAGCTTTGATAGATAGCGCAATTAGGGATTAGACAAATTTGCCAATTTTCGTTTATTCAGTTTCTAAAAGTTTACAAAATAGATTGTTTTAGAGGAATACCTATTTTCAGATAGTACGAGCAACGCTACTTATTTCGTGGCACTACAAACTTTTGCGTAGGAGTTAGATGACAATTAGGTACTCAAGATAATTTGAGTCTAGGGTTACATTCCTCAAGGTTATAACTAACTATGAACCCCTTTAGTTGAACTACGTAATTAGTCTGGTATCGATTACTAATCAAGTTGTACTAGCGTAGTGATAGCGTCGTAGTCGCGTAGTGGGATGCGAAATGCGCGTAGTGATAGCGTCGTAGTCGCGTATTGGGATGCGAAATGCGCGTAGTGATAGCGTCGTAGTCGCGTAGTGGGATGCGAAATGCGCGTAGTGATAGCGTCGAAGTCGCGTAGTGGGATGCGAAATGCGCGTAGTGATAGCGTCGTAGTCGCGTAGTGGGATGCGAAATGCGCGTAGTGCGCGTGTCGGGAATTTAATATTTGTATCTAAAGATCTACTTAGGTACGTATCTTAAATGTTAATTAAGGTTTACAAATACTTACTTTAAGGTGTTGGGTTTAATTGATTGGAAATTACATTAATTTATTCTGTCAAATAAAACAAAATCCTTTATTCCTTATTATTCAGGTAGGTACCTAGGTACCATGAAAATACAACAAAATTATACAGGGTGAATTTTTCAAGTGGGCGTGGATGGCCAAATCCGAAACTATGAGGACTAGCGAAAAGTACTCAAAGGAGTCGCGGGCTCGATTTTGATGAAAACTAAAACTGCATCATTGGATTTTTGAAAAATCAATATTTCTAGCCAGGAATCGAACCTGTTGATTTTGAAAAAAAAAAAACACACACTGTATTATTACACCATTCGATAGTGTCGCTAATAAGGATCGAATTCTGGGAAGTAATGACATACGGCAAACTAAAGGAAAGAGCTCATTTTTAACAAAATACTTTTTTTTCTTATGTTACCTACCTCTCATCTGCCTAGCCTTTTCCCAACTATGTTGGGGTCAGCTTCCATTCTAACCGGATGCAGCTGAATACCTCGGTATGTAAAGATGGTCACCCATCCACAGACCAACCGCGGCAAGCGTAGCATAACCTGATGAATTGACCTGTCTGGCTGTTATTATTTAGCCGGGCCCGGGTTATGTTACCTACCTACTAAACCATAACTGATTAATTGTTCAAAATGATGACCATTGTTTTCAATACATAGCTGGATTCGACGTCTCAAGGATTGTACTGCATTCAGCATTACAATATTATTGATTCCATTAGAATATTTTCCAAAGATCGTAATAGAAATTTGAATTTAGAACCTAATGTTGTGAAGGTGACTGCGCTGCGGGTGTGTTAATAAAAATATTGAGCATCATTTCGAACAAGGTACGTAATTATGTATGAATACTCTAAAATAAGAAGCAGTTTATTAAAATTCAACATTTTCCTTAAGTTTGCCGTAGGTCATTACTTCCCAGAATTTGATCCTTATTAGGGACACTATCGAATGGCGTAATAATACAGTATCTGTTTTTTTTTCAAAATCAACAGGTTCGATTCCTGGCTAGAAATATTAATTTTTCAAAAATCCAATGATGCAGTTTTAGTTTTCATCAAAATCGAGCCCGTGACTCCTTTCAGTACTTTTCGCTATTCCTCATAGTTTAGAATTTGGCCATCCACGCCCACTTGGAAAATTCACCCTGTATATCTCTCTGTTAAACAATGTCGTCATTACCTTCTTTTTATGTTTAATTGTTCAGCATCTGTACAAATAATTGAGTGACACCTAGGCTGGTTCTGAATACAACGAATGAGAATATCTATACAGGGTGAAATTAAATTCATGGGCATCCTTTTAATAGGTCATTGTACTCATCGTTATGAACAACTTTTATTATGGGACTAAACCTAAAATCGCGAAAAAAAATCAGCTGTTCCTTGCATTTATGCTCACATAACTCGTCAAAATGTACGGAAAAGCAGTTTTTCAGTCCCATAGTAAACGTTGTTTATAATGATGATTACAATGACCCCTTAAAACGATGCCCATGAATTCAATTTCATCCTGTATAAATAAAAATGAAATGCTGTTCGTTGATAAGCGCATCACCTGAGAACGGCTGGACCGATTTGACAATTTTTTTTAACTTGTTTTAAAATGTTCGTCGTAGTCCAAATTAAGATTAAAAAAAAAAAAAACAAACTCGATCAATCTTCGAAAAAATCGAACGTCATTTCTATGGATTTCTTATAAGTTCTAGACTTTTTGACAGGACGTCTGTCGGGTCAGCTAGTTTATAATTATATTTAATTTGGTTAAACTAATGATGGAGGAGAATCTTTACCTAGTTTCCAATACTTATAGAATAATAATTTCATGATAGTACCTACTCACTATGATCAAATTTATTCACATGACATTTGAAACGTAATTATCTCCAATAGGTAAGATTGCCTGTTTACGAGTTGACGAGCACTTTAAACTGAGCCTCGTTTGTGAGTGATAGATACATGGAGAGCTCAGTTTAGTAATTTTCGCATTAAGTCTGTCGCTGGGGGACATGACTCGCATCCGAAGGACACTCGGCACATTCGTCACACTCGACCGTCGACACTCGTCACCGACTCGATAATCGTTTAATGATGGACTCAGAGCAGGCGACATAAATACGTAAGGGAGATGGCTACAGAAGGCCTACTAACAGAACCGTACACTGACTTTTCTGCTAGTTTTCGAAACAAGATCCCTCCAAGTATTTCCCGTACAAAATCGCCACGTTTTTAAAACAAAATGTAGGTATTTGAAGTCGACAGACTCAACCAGAAGCTGAAATTATCCAGCTGCTGTCCACTTGACTGCGAAGGTCGTCGCTGCTCCTAGCCTGCATGAGGGTTATAGATAGAGATGTATGTACCTCACTGCTTCTACGTTTATTGTTGGCTGTTGCTTACGTCAGAGCTTTTCTATAGGTTTCTTTTGCACTGGTCCTTCTGCACATTCGGGCGAGGGACGAAAACCGCGCGTCGCGTTTCTGGGCGCACAAGAGCGCTGATTGCGCGGCGGCAGCGCGACAAGCACTAATCCCACACATTATCTACTTAGCACACACTCCACGAGACACCAGCGGGAGAGACTATTGAACTACATATACGAATGTTTCGTCACTATCCCTGCAATTAATATATTTCGTCACTATCCCTGCAATTAATATGTTTCGTCACTATCCCTGCAATCAATATGTTTCGTCACTATCCCTGCAATTAATATGTTTCGTCACTATCCCTGCAATTAATATGTTTCGTCACTATCCCTGCAATGAATATAGTTTCGTCACTATCCCTGCAATTAATATGTTTCGTCACTATCCCTGCAATTAATATGTTTCGTCAATATCCCTGCAATTAATGTGTTTCGTCACTATCCCTGCAATTAATATGTTTCGTCACTATCCCTGCAATTAATATGTTTCGTCACTATCCCTGCAATTAATATGTTTCGTCACTATCCCTGCAATTAATAAGTTTCGTCACTATCCCTGCAATTAATATGTTTCGTCACTATCCCTGCAATTAATATGTTTCGTTACTATCCCTGCATTTTTCAAGAAGCCGCGGATGTAGTACAATGTTCTATTATAATGATTAAATAGGTAATATTCTGGTATTGGCTTGCTCGTGACTAAATAATAACAGCCGCACGGGTCGATCATGGGTAACCATCCATTGCACATCGAGACTCGGAGGAGAGTTGTCTTATATCGTAATATACGCGCGTGATCATCATATTTATATCCTACAACACACATACATATAAGCCGTTATTCAAGGATAGTCAGAAACCCGAAAGTCTGACAACCAGTTTTACCAAGGGGTATCGTATTACCCAGTTACTGGGTTGTGGAGGTCAGATAGAGCAGTCGTTCCATGTAAAATACTGGTATTCAGCTGCATCCGGTTAAACTGGAAGCTGACCCCAACAGTTGGGAAAAGGCTGGGCAGATTGATTTTGATTCTGGTAATACTTTGAAATGTTTGCGCAACAAAAATTGCATTCATTTGCTTGCTACATAGGTAGTGGTGAATCATTTTCTAATTAGGTATACAAATTGGGCCAGGTTTTAAATGGATTTTAATTTTAATAACAGGCGTTAATTTGAGCTGACTTAATTGAAGGAGAGAAATCGGAGTAAACCTAGATAGCTTCGGTCTGATTCCTGTATCAACTGTCATTGAGTGTCACTCAATTCAATAGATATGGTGCAGGTAGGTATAGTAAAAGGATCGTCGGTTCTTATCCGGCAAGGATTTTTTATTTAGCTAAAGATGAGGTGTGTTAATTGTTAATCATAAAATGAAGTTATTCAAAGGCTGGTTAAAGCGGCTCTTCATAGCAGCCCACGGCTAAACTCCGCACGTGTAATAGGGCCTTGCGGGCTCGCCCTTTGTGACTCCGTGACCCACGCCATGCTATGCACGAATACTTTTTTTAAATTCCTTAATGCTCTTGCTCTTGACTTCGATCACGCCTGATGGAGAGCGATGGATGAGGCAAATATGAATACGTGGCAAATAAATGGTACCTAAACCTCTCCGTGCACGTCCTACGCAGCAGTGGGCGCGGTCTGCTTTGCCTTCAAGGATCAGATTTATTGTCTTCTACATACTCTACCCTCAATAGGTACTTTAAAAAAATTATACTAATAGCTACTAAAATAGATTGTGTTCAACAGTTTTGGCAGATAGGTATCAAAATACCTTGAAATGTTCCCTGATTCACAAGGTAGTTTTAAGGTATAAGTATTATGGAGTAGTTTCTAGCACCACCACCTTCGGAGGGACCATCAAGTATTTCAGACCGGTGGGACTCTCCCCTCTTACGAAGGTGGTGAAGAGTCCAGACACACTTGTCTAATTGAACTGGTGTGTTAAATTAAGTAATACTAACATTAGGCTAAGATATACTAACACTATATGGATTTATCTGAAACTAGCTTCTGCCCGCGACTTCGTCCGCGTGAAATTTCTTATTCCTTCGATCCATCTCGTCGCATTGCATCACCTGCCCGCGTCTCCTGCCCTATCACTTCGTTTTCGCTTAGCGTTTTTGCTCGGCTCCTAAGGGGCATAGCGTGACGATAAACAGCCTATAGCCTTCCTTAAGAATTAGGCTATCAAATGCAAAAATAATTTTTCAAATCCGACTGGTAGTTCTGGAGATTACCCCTACATAAAAATTACAAACAAATTTTACCTCTTTATAATATTAGTATAGATAAAATATTTGAATTTCCTAATGATGTGTCGAGACTGACCATTGCTTCAGATTTCTATCATTTATTTGTATTTATACGTCAATCAGTACGGTAGGTACCTATTACTTTCGCCTACAATAATTTAAAGTAAAATAGTTGTATAAAACATACCTTGTTGTGGTATTATAGCCCTCGCGTGTCAGCAGTTGCGTGCTCGCATTTGGAACAGAGAGCCCGAACACAAGGGCCTCTCGACTGAAGCGTCAATCAATGACAACTCAACTGTTGGCAAATTGTGGCGTTCAAGAACCCAAATGAGAAGATATAATAAATAGATTCATTTCGATTATCGAAATTCGATACATTTACAAAGATCCCTCCACTCTGCCGCGGGTGTTATTGAAACAAAAAATGTGTTTCTGAAAACTACTGATGTTGTTGTTGGACCATTCGATCGTTTCTCAACTCTCAGTTCACACACCATAACTATCAAATTGTATTTTTTCTTCATATTACAAAAAACGAGAGACAGCTTTTGTAGAAATCTGCATAATGTAAGCTACATTATCGCAGACGAAACGACGCTCAGTAGGTAAATTACCTACTGAATTTTCTATGATCCTGAATAGGTTACATGCTATGTATCAACAATGTAGTTGTAACATAGGTACATATAGGTACTTATAGCATGCATTCCGCAGGCAAAACAGTGTGATTGCGCGCATTTTACACTCTGGTGATTCGCAAATATTTGATAGAGCTACTTTTATAATTCCTGAATGGATCCTATATTACCCGTTCAGTTTTGATTGACTGGTTTAAGCATTCTTTCAATAAAATATAAATCATGTGTAATTTACAATATTCTCGATAGGTAGACGGTGCTCTGTGTGGAGCCGCCATAAAATGGCCATAAACGTTAACAACGTTGTCTCAAGTCTGACGGCGCCGGCGCCGCTCCGCGCTCGCAGGCTCACACATGGCTCACCTATGTATATCAGCGATTAAGTTCAATTTGCAACATTCCCCGTAAGTATTAAGTTCACTTATAAAGTAATAAAAAGTCGGAAATATTGATGGCCGTAGTTTTCAATCAGGAACTCGTAATTGAAATCCGATACGTCACGCAAAGAGCCGGTTCGCGATATTTTACTGAGCGTACGCGTACCTACTATTAATTCTGTGGGGAGCATTTTTTCACAGAGCCATCGAACACCTTTACATAGTGAGGCGATGGGGGGGAAGGGGGGGCGGCATGGCAGTGCAGGGCGTGGGTGCTGCGGCGCGCTGGGCGCGGCGCGGCCAATGGGAGCGAGCGCGCGGCAGCCGGCCCGCCTCCCGGAGCCGCGCGCGTCGTGCGCCAGTCTCGCGGAGGCCGGGCGCGCGCGCACCCGCTGTCGTGCGCTGTGCGACATGTGCTGACAGTTCAATGACGGTGTGCACATACTGATGTGTTGTTTTGTGAGCTGCAGCATATAATAACGATCAAAGTGTTGGCTGTCAAGCTGGAGATGAAGGTAAGCCGCCTTGAGCCCATCCCTGTTCTATACGCCTGCGACTACATATGTATGTATGTCTTATTAAGTGGACTCTATTGGATCCACTTGAATCTCCGCTATATCCTCTGCAAAGGACCTCTTACAACAATAATAACAGTGACCTCATCTTCTATATACGTCCCCGTGACACCTACGTATACGTGTTACCATCTACAGATCTACTTACATAAAATGATTATCAAAACACATTTCACATCAAGAATCAGATAAACATCTATATTTATATGTAATGTGTATATTCTACCTATTATAACACTAGGAACAAATTAATACGCCCACGGAAAGAGATAACAATGAATACTAATGATCCTAGGTATCTAATAGAATTCACAAAATAAAATAGATACCTACCTAGATAAAAAATTTGTTCGCGTAGAACATGAATTTATACAAT
The DNA here is from genome assembly GCA_945859645.1 of Amphipoea oculea. Lineage (NCBI taxonomy): Eukaryota > Metazoa > Arthropoda > Insecta > Lepidoptera > Noctuidae > Amphipoea > Amphipoea oculea. Next base: position 33,083,623 of record OX243861.1, on the reverse strand, counting down.
AATGAAAATTGCACATTTTCTCCGTACCAATACTATAGGTACCTAAGTAAACCAATCCCACATACTTTATCTATTAGTTTGAACTTTGTTTCACTAACATAATTGCCCTGTATCGTATGCTGGCACCATCATTCTCCTATTACTAAATACCTTAATCATTATTATATTACAATTTTCAGTAGGTAACTATTATAGTTGCAGTTAATTTCGCAGCAATACAGTTAAACATTGCACTTCAGTTCGTAGCCGTAGGCCCAAAGGCAGTAGCAAATCGCCGCAGAACCCGCCGTCGAACGCGAAGTTAACAGTTTACTTACTCACTTATAATTAAGGAAGAAATATCTTACGGAAACATTATGCGGCACCAATTTTTTTTTAATACATTTTTCACACCAGGTATATTATCTATTTGGTATAACCTTAATTGAATATTTATAATTATATTACCTACCTATATGGTAAGAATTGTTTAACCTGTGCTCATGTTGTATGGACTGACATCGTATGCATGATCTTAAATGTTATAATTTGAAGATAATAAAATCAGCAAAACATGTAATGCCTGAAATTTACACACAGATAAAAATAAATTACTTATGTTCAAATGCAATTTGCAATTTATACACAATCTAGAACATATTGTTGCCGCAGACCTCTACTTCACCTAGCGTTAATGTCTAAAAGGCACTGCTAGATACTAATTCTAACTGGGACTTCTATCGACCAGTATTTCAATATACACATGCCAGGGTATCTACAATTTGCATTTCATTCGAACCAATTTTATAGTCAGTGGCTATAACTAATTGAAAATATTTACAATATAATTATGTTATGGAACATGAACCGCGCGGCGGACGGCGGATCATTACTTTTCCTTCTAATGGCAAATAAATAAATAAAAATAAAAGCTTCTCCTAATAGTTTGAACTACAGTTATAGACACTTATTATGCTATAATATTTTTTGCGGTAACCTAATCTAAATTTTATGACTTTAATTAACGGATAAATTGGAATAGTTGCCTTCAAGCCTTTGCGTTTTTTCTCGCAAAAAACCTTAGCCGAAATAATAAAATTTTGTTTTAAAATAAAAGGTATTTCGTAAAGTAATTGATCAAAACCGTTTTATTTTTACATCACAAGGTTTCCGAACTCACGAACAATACAGGTAATTTGTTTTCCTTGATTTTTGCAACTTGAACCGCAAGATTTTGTTGCACTTTTTTGCAGGTCAAGGGAATTACAACAACAAGAAAAAAAAACATATTTATAACAAACAAAAACACAAATAGAAATATAGAAATAATATACCTAATAGAAGTCTTGATAGATTTTAAAAAAGCCGTTAAGTAAATAAAAATGGGAAAAGAAAATAAAAAAATTTGTGTTTTTCAATTCGTAACGCTCGCCGCGTCGCGCGTACAAAAGACATCAACGACTCACTTATATTTAGCTTCACATCTGCGACTTCAGCGAGGTGCAGCTCTAATTAGACTTAATAAATAACCTCGTAGAGGTGTCCTGTGTTAGTTTACTGCCGCCCTGGACTCTCCATCATAGCTAATATAACGCGTTAAAACGGACGACTTTTTCATAAATTAGCAGAATAATTTATTATCTTATTTGATACTTCTACATGAAAGAGCATGGTTAGTCGTTTTATGAGCGTTCTGCTAATTATGAAAGCAATTTTATAAAACGTTAATAATCAAGTTATATGATACAGTAGTTGAATTTGTTTTTGTTTTATACAGCACAGCATTTTCTTGTTTTGTTCGCATACAATTGGTGCGTTTTTCTGCATTTTGTAAGTATTGTATACCTACCTACTTAATTATACCTTTTTATTGATAATGTCTAAACAACATTGCTTTTTTGGTCTATTTAGGCATTTATAAATACGTAGTTGTAGGTATACAGCACAGAATTAATGTTTATTGCAAAATGTTCATATAGTGATTAAATTACTACTTTATTAGGTACTATTCTAATAAAATAAATGACTGCCAGGGTGTCGCAAACAGAGAGGGGTTATATAATTGATTATAGTTATGTTAAAATATCATTGAGTTCGATAGTAGTCCCCAGGCAGGGCAAGGGGAATTTCCATTAGAATTTTTTCTGTATTAGCCCAAAGTCTGGACTTAGGCTTAGGTACTTAATGGAAACTTAACGTCCCTCTCTGTTACCTACATGGTACTGAAGCATAACTGGCGCAGTGTGGGTGTACTGTCACCTCTGCCCATCCGATGTCGGGGAATACGGTCGAGATATTGTGTAATGTGATAATAAATTAGAGGAAAACATATGGATGGCTTCTTCAAGCTCATGCGGGGCTTGAATAATTAGAGAACATTCAGAAAAACATAACAAACACATTACTTAATTAATAACAAAAAAGGAATTTTATTTTAAAACAAGTATTTTGCTTTTCGTATTGTTTGTGTCATAATAATGCTTACTTGCACTTTTATTTCTTGTTACAACATTTGAATCTCTTAATTATCATCTAGCCAGGATCTTAAGTTAATTTAAAATGTATTTTAATGAATAAATCTATGATAAATATGAACTCAAAATGGCAACATTGCACTCAAAATAACTGTTAATAGGTTTAGTCAACTGATCTGTTTCCACACATGTACAGTCACGAGCATAAGTATGTATACACTTGGTTTTATTCAAAGGCGATTAATCCTTTATTTTTGAATGAAATTTTATGTTCTTGCCAATATAGTATTTTCGATTTTTAAAGCTCTTATTTCAACGTTGCATTCGTTATTTCACAAAAAAAATCGCAATTGAAAGATGCCAAGTGTTGACATATTAGTGCTCGTGACAGTACTCATGAAGAACACATAAGATATCAGTTAGCTTTATTGAATATCTAGTGACATTATTAATTATTGATCCAAAACTGTCATTACCAGCCGGGTTATATGTTTTTACAAAACCATTGGATTACCTACTAGCTGAAATTGCTGATTTATAGAGATTCAAGTTTCAGTAATACTGGAGGACACAATTCTAAGAGACTGTTCTTCGATCACTTTACTATAGGTATATTCCAAAAAGTTTCGGTTTTCGTCATACAGTAAAGTTTCATACACACTGACTACACACAGCACGTTCCTTATCTCCGGAGCGAGTCTATCTCTGTGGATCCCAATACTGATTGATATCGTACAAACGCTGATCTCATAAGCATCGGACTTATCGTGTAAACCAGCACCAACAAAAGGTTAAAAGCTATAGAAAATAAATATAACTCGTTATAATAAACGTCGTGTGCTGCGTACAGCTGTGAAGCGTTAGGTGTCCGGGAGCCATGCATCATGCAGAGACAAGGGCCGGTAATCCCGGCGCGACCATCAAATCCGATTACTGTAGAATCGGGTGCACGCGATAAATCGTGCGGCCTCCACTGTCGTCGGCGATTCGTTACGATCCGATTTACCGAAAACTTATACGTTGTAGAGAGAAATATGGCGGCGGCCGCTTTGGAGACTAATATGTTATTTAAGGCGGGCGTGGAGCCCCGCGGCGCTGCCACCGGCTCAATGCGGATATTAATGATCCGAATGTATCAGCGCTCAACACAACCGCCAATGTCTTGTTCGCGAGTCGCGCTCCGCGGGCAGCTCCCTGGCTCACTGAGCGCACCGAGCTCACCCGGCACCCCTCACATGCAGTGCCGTCCATCCGCGGGGAATGTGACACGCATCATCGACACTGTCTAACACTCTAGCGCCATCAACGATCTTAATTAATTTCAAAATTACATCCAATTAAGTTTTTAGTGAGCAATAAAGGCGATCCATCAAAATTATCAAACATCCGACACAATCGCGCCGCCTTCATCAGTACAAAAGTGTTGCAAACGAACGTTCTCACAAATTACTGAAAAAGAAAGTGACAATCAAATTGGTGTAAACAAAAAACGGCTGCAGAGATCGTTCGTGATACAGACAATGAACAGAGAGCGGCGCGGGCGCTGATGGTATCGCAGGGATGTGCTACCGTAAGGCGCATTATGTGTGGAGACGCTAGACGTAAGTGACAGGCGAGGCGAGGCGAGGCGAGGCGAGGCAGGGCGGGGCAAGGCGGGGCTGTTTGTTCAACAAACAAGGCGCTGGAGCAAGGACTCGTCGCTTTGTATCGCCATGACGTGAAGGATTCTTACTGCACTGACACGTGGGGTCCGTGGACGCGCAGAGAAACCATACAGTCCAAAAGTATTTACATCCATCCAATACAACGTCTCGTTTGTAACATCGTGAATCTGATTCTCTGCTCATACAGACGAACTTGGACGATCGAATCAAAAGACCGCAAAAGTGAGTTGTTCTTTTTGCTGTTTAATTCATCTAGTGATCAAACCGAAGCAACTATATGCAACAAAGCCTGTCTACTTCATATAAATATCTCCGTCGTTCTTAACTTGGACAATCGCATAATTCATGGGCAGTGAGAAATACTCGGGCGTTGGGAACGTTACCTCTGTCTAGAGCAGCCCTCCTGCGCCCGCGCTGGCAAATAAACGACATATTTTATGCGCCGCCGCATTCGCCATTAACCAGAAACTGCCTCGATTGTAGAAAGTAGAATTATATAGATAGCTTCTAGAAGTTTCTCTTCTAATATAAATGCAGATTATGCAGCATCCAGCGACGGACAGCAGCCATTCTGTACTACTTACAAAACAAACATCTAAATAAAATATCTAACCTAAGATTGGATTGTTTATACCTATACTGTAAGAAACCGCGATAGTGATAGTTACGAGAATATAAACGAGCTTGCCAAGCAGACGACACAAGGTGCAATTAAACAAAGAGCAATAAGTCCCGCAGGGGACTCCGACATTACCGTGTTACCGTAGGAATGTCTGATTCACAATACGGAACCCTTGCTAACTGGAGCGCATATCTCAAAACGCGCGTATATTTTAATAAGGAGGCTCTCGAGGCGTTGATACTCGGGGCACGTCAGACCTCACTAATCAATTGTCCTCTCAGAGGTCACAAACACCTCGCCGTAAAAAATATACCGTCTCGAAAGAAAAGCAAAAACTCTTCACTTTGATTCGTAAAATATTAATATTATTTTTTGTCGTCCATCTTTTATTCTCATCTTTATGACGCGCCGATTGGACGTTGTGGTTTTCAAAATATTGTGTGCTGGTCTCATAAATGTTATAATTTAATAACGCACACTGCTAATATTGTCCTTTGCTGTCACCTGCCGCTGGTTCGACATTTGAGTACCTAGTCCGTGTATACCTAATGACAAATTCGAGGAATATAGTATGTAAACATCAATTAAGATGTTAATTTTCTTATAATTAGTAAGTTAATATATTCTACAATGTACCTACCGTGAATAGTTTAGGAACAGCCACATCAGCTAAGCAGTTTAACTTGAGAGCAATCGGCTCACTTGTAAAACTTGAGGCGAATTGCACAATGACATGTATGTCATACAGAGTGTAGAGTGCATGGTCGCAGTAATTAAACTAATTTCACTATCTGCTGATCACGGCGTGGGTCGCGTCACGCCCTGCGCCGGCGCACAGCATCCATTACAAAGGCTTTCGTCTATCAAGATGAGCGAGCGTTTATCTGCAATAGATAGCGGTGACGTGATTGTTTTCGCGTGAATGGTGTTTGCAGATACACGGATAACATTCACGGGTTATTGTTGGATGGAACGCTTGGAAGATTCATTGACTGGGTTGTGGCAAGTTCCAATTGTTACAAAACATATAGTTGGTATTATTTAGTTATGATCGTTGATGATGTCGTTGCATGTGACTGTACAGCTAGATTTCTAATCTTCACTTCTTGACATTAAGGTGTCAAAAAACGCACTGTATTTGGACGGCAGTTATTGTTCAGTGACCGTTCACCGCTTTCTTAGGAAACCAAAGCTTAAGTGTTTGAGCATGAATGAAAAGTATCAAACAATAACGGCATATTACTAAAATAACAAAATTAAAACCTAACTTAACTAAAACTATACAAAAACTAAAATATAGCGTCGAAAAATTCATATTACTTAAGTAAAGTATTTACTTTCCACTCAGGAACAGAACCTTTTGGTAAAGAAAGCCAATCCAGAAAACAACTGTCAGATAAAAATGAAATACACATTAATCTTAATTAGGACAATTGGAGAAACCAGGAAACTCACGACATCACCGTCACATCACTGACAGCAAGGGTTCCTGCAAGGAATGAAACAGTTAAATCCTGACTAGTAAATAAATAACAGCTGCTCCGTGGTATGTAGAAATGATGACTCGACACATTCGACTCTCTTTGATTTTTTGTTCGAAGCGAAGTGGATTATTTTTATTTACTTTAAATCGATCAGGCTCACATTTGAATGACCTTTTTATTTTGTGCTTTCCAAAGTTCGTGCAAAGTCAGACGTTTACCTATGAGGAAAAAAGTATTGACAGCAAAGTAGTGCCTCACATAACTTTACATGGTAATTAATTAGGTAGGTACAGTCAGCATCAAAAGTCGATTAACACTATCATTTTTACATGTTATTAAATTGACAACAACTTTTTTCAATAAACTGATTTTTAGCTTTTCACATAATAGACAAGAGTATATATTCTAAAAAAATTCTTCTGCTGCAATTTTGAACAAATATTTTGCTCAATAACTAAGATTAAAAAAATGAAGTGTTAATCAACTTCTGATGCTGACCGTACCTAATTAATTACTCGTAATTCTAACTTTGTTTAGTTATCTTTTTAAGGAACTTCTATCGAAAGAATTACTATACCCTCAGTTACTGTAGTCCCATGATTAACGAGATGTTTCCAAAATTATAAAAACTAATATCAAAATTATAAATCTCATTAATTTGGGACCTATAGTAAGTATACAGTTTAACGATTAATCGATCCGTTTCTCTTTATCATACGTTTCGACGATCTAAACAGCCGCTGGGCAAAACCTATTAGAGTTACTAATCTTCGTCGACAGTTTTTATTTTAAAATTAATTGCACTAATAATAGTTTGAGAAGTGGACAGAGAACAAAGCAATAGTTAGAGCGCGCCCACACCGGCGCGTCGCCTGCGCCTGCGCAGATCATTTGTTTAAATTATTTGTCTAAACAAAAACTAACAGATATATAGATCAAGCGGCCTTTGTTTACACCTGAAGGACAGGAGGACAGGAGGACCGCCCTCGAGGTGCGTCACTTAACCACTCTTCACTTTGGTAGGATTACATCGGCTAATGTATTCATATCGACTTGGCAGGCTGAGATTTAAGATAAGTGCACACGGCTTAAAGCCTGCAGTGTGCGGCTGTGAGAAGTGTGAGATATTATAATACTAGTCTCTTATCATAAGTTAGCAGCCTATCGCCATGTAGGCACGAGAGCTGCGTCTTTAGTGCTAATACGTTATCGCCTTTCCTGGCGATAGTGTCAGCGAGCTTCATGCCGGACTCTGTAGGACATCTAGCCAGCTTTATGTCAATAGCCTGAATGTTTAATGATGTGTAATGTGTAGAGAAGGCTGCTCGGGCTGCGGGGCACAAACAAAAGAGCGCAGCGATGTACTGTTTGTCCGCGAAGTGGTTTGTTTGGACAGTGACAGATGGCGGCACCTCTCACCTTGTAAACATTTAACACCTCGGCCGCTCCGCAGGCGCGGCGCGGGCGCATTAGTTAGTGCCTGCACGTGGCTGATCTATCAATACAACAATATGAGCTGCGATGATTAATATCGACGGCTCGATGCGGTATGGTGCGGTATGGTGCGGCCGCCAGGAATTCAACCCTATTAATATTTCATCAAACAGACGCGAGATGATGTCTCTTGTTGTGTTAATAGTTGTTCTCCATTCGACCCACAACGATTCCGATACAAAAAATGTTTTGATGGTCCGCGTTATTGAGTGAAAACATCAAATATCTCACCTGTGGGTTCATCACTTGGAATGGATCAACACTTAGAAAGACCAAACGTTATACCGCCCTCAATATAAAAAAAATTAAAGAACTATCTTACAAAAACGAATTTATAAGCTAAATGTAACTATGTAGAATTGGTGACCGACATGCTTGTTAGGTAAATAAAAACTAATATCGATGTAAAACGAAATTGAACAATATTCAAATATTTAGAACATCACTGTGTGGCACAAAGCTCGAGTGGTAATCGTTAGTAGTGGCAATAAAAGTGCGGGCTCGGGTCCTCGGGTCCTCGGGTCCGCAGCGCGAGGTGCCAGGTTCTCGGTATTTAGGCAACAATACCGCCAGCCCTTTTGTTCGCATGACGAAGAGCCGAGCGACCAGTGGTGACCAGTCGGCCTGCGCACGCGCTCAGCTTACGATTGCCATTAGTTTGGTCATTTTTTTCCTTAACACTTGTGAACACCCTTACGTCTTTAATTAAGTAGGTGTTATAACAAAGACATTCAGAAAAACACTAGCTGTAAAATGTTTCTGGTTGGATGAAACAATAATAGTACCTAGACTGTACAACTAAGGCATAAAAGAAGCTATTTTACCCCGAGACGTAGGTACTTCGATTGCGTGAAAATGAAACAGGCATAAAGTATACAGTACATAATTAATCAAAAATGTTGCAAAGCATAGCTAATTCCCGCCACCACAGATAATACCGCCACGAAACTTTTTAAAAGTTATTTTTTAATTTCAACATTTGTCATTCGACTTGGGTACTTCATACTGCCAAGTCATACAAACGTTTCTTTGCGTTTTTAAATATTAAATGACAACTATTTTACCTGATTTTATTAAATTAACGATAGAAAACACGGAAGTGGTATAAATTAAAGAAAATGACATAAATCACGACTTTAATCTGCGAAGTTTTATTGTGCGTGTGGTGGCTGTTGGGCCTGATTACCTTAGACTCAGAAAAAAAAAATACTTTATGCACTAGAACATAAAAAGCGATTTTATGTCGCCTAAGCACAACATAAAGACGAACTTTTAGAGCATGAGAAGTGAAAAAATTATTTCATAAGAAACACTTTTTTCTAGTAGCTTTATTTTCTATAAGTATAAAACTCTAATGAAGTCCTGCGTGATGGGATACTTGTCTCACCGTAGTTATGTGTAGTAATATTTTTAACTCCACCATTGTAAAACGTATTATCTCCTATAAAACAACGTAATCCTTCTTGTAATAAAAGTAAGAACTTTTGATTTTTTTTTTTAAAAGTGACTATATCGTCTGGCAGGAATGAGAAAATAAAATAGTCGTTGAAATATCTTAATAGTGCAGGGGGCGCGGCAGTCGCAATAGCTGGCAATAACAAGCGCGTCTTGATAGGTCCCGCGCCCGCGCCCGCACCTGCGCCCGCACCCGCGCCCGCACCCGCGCCCGCACCCGCGCCCTCACCCGCGCCCGCACCCGCGCCCGCACCCGCACCCGCGCCCGCACCCGCGCCCGCACCCGCGCCGGCCGCCAGCACGCGACGGCTTGCACGATGAAAACATTACCACAATACACTCAATACTTATGATTATGTTATGCTTATGAGGACACGCTACACACGCGATCCAGAGAAAAAGCTTTCAAATTACAATTGCTGCAGGATTAACAAAAAGCGGCGATAAAACATTTTATGAGTAACAAGGAGATGGAGCGCCTATAGAAGATAAAACTTTCAGTTTTTAAATAACGCAGATTTGGGGCAATTAGGAAGTAATACCTACATCCAAAAAAGATAAAAATATAGCTTTGTAGAGGGACCCGTGGCTAAATAATAACAACCGCACAGGTCTTTCGATCAGGTTAAGCTGCGCTTGCTGCGGTTGGGTGACCATCTTTACATACCGAGACTCTTCCGTGCCTCGGAAAGCACGTTAAGCCGTTGATCCCGGCTGTCATACGTGGACAGTAGTTAGGTACTGCAGGGCATTTGCGTCACACTTCATTTTGACAGTTCAACAACATTCATTGCGTTATTTAGGGGTTGAGCAGACAAATTTTTCGAACTTATGAAGCAATCGATTAGCAATTTGGTTCAAAATGATTCAGATTATGACTGATAGTATGTTACACAATTAGGGTACTGGTAGTCAGAAGCCCGAAAGTCTGACAACCAGTTTACCCAGTAACTGGGTTGTGGAGGTCAGATAAGCAGTCGCTCCATGTAAAATACTGGTATTTAGCTGCTTCCGGTTAGACTGGAAGCCGACCCTGGGAAAAGGCTAGGCCGATGATGAGAAAAATATATCTTTATAGTTAGAAGTACCTATAGACCAAAAGGACCAAAACAAAATTCCATAAAAAATACTAAAAACCAGCTTTATCTTAAATTGAATTAATGTTGTAATTGGATGCAGCCGTCAAGTTAATAAAATACTCTTTACGATCGAACTAGGTAATACTTAGTAAATTGCATGTATTTCTTCTTTTGTACAGAAATTGTACGTTTACGTTCTTGAGACATGTCGTCATGTGCTGACGTGATCGATGTTTCGATGATATCCGTGGAGAGTATGAATGTAATGATAAGTGACCATAGTGCTGGTTATTTATTAAAGCATCTCATAATAGAAATCCGTTTGTTAATTCCTAAGTGCTACACTTGTTGTAAGGTTCGAACATCACTATTATTCGGCAAGCACCTACAAAGTCACGGCGCCGGCGCAGATCAAAGCTCGAATTACCTATACCTAACAGAGGTCATATTCATATTTTATTTCACTGAAATGAATCTTAAAAAGATAAGTCGTATACGAGAAATGAAAAGGACGCGTTACTTTATCAAGAGCATTACCAATAGAGGAGTTATAACGGCGGCATTAACAGTTACAGAATAACATTTTTCATTATAAACTTATTATGGGAGTTACATAAAGGCGTTGTATATCACTGCAGTGGTTACAAATGCGTTCGGCGCGGCGCACAATGCGCGCCATGCATCACGTGCGCCCGCGCCGCGCCGCGCCGCGCCCGCTCCGCTCAACTCGCCCCGTTCCGCTCGCGTCGGCTAATGTCATCGCTGGGGTGCTCCGAGGTGTAATCCCGCCGTAAGTGCTCATTTCGTTGGGATTAACCATGTTCAACTTAGTGTAATTTATCAATTTGTGTCCGTCCGAAGCTGGCTCGCACACGTTATATTAACGTCCACATGTATTTAATTATTTATATTGCCTCTTATTCTCTCGTTTGCTTTGTATATGTTATTATCATTACTAACTTAGCATACTAGGATTTAGAAAAATGATTTCGGGGCACAGTCACCAACCTCTTTGAGTTAGTTAATGGGTTTCAACACGAGTTGCTTTGCTGCTTCGTTTTACTTGTCTGCGATGTAAATTATTGTTTATTATTTTGAGGAATTATAAGGGTGCAGTTCGATATGTTTATTGCTAAACATGGCGTGATGTGATAAATCGTACCATAGATAGATATACACATCCTCTCGGGGACTTGCTCTACATCGCACTCGTAGCGATCATTATGACTATTATCTAGTGTGAACAGCGTAACTTGATGCTTGTTTTGCGAACTTAATGACATGTAACTATTTATAATTATACAGTTATAACGTATCGGTTTGTCGTAAAGTTTGATTTATTAAAATATTCAGCGAACATTTCATAATAAATAAATACAAAATGCTATATTCATTGGAACCGAGATCAGATTAGTTTTTCAAATGAGCGCCGCGTCGGACGTCTTTATTCCAGTTTCGAGACATTTTTTTCTCTATTATACAAATTGAGGCTATTAACATTAATATACTTCGATGACATCTCATCACATCATGTGTCACATTTTTTTTTTTTTTTTGATGTAATTCGCCATAATTATTAAACATATCTAATAGAATTTCTTGCCTCCGATAGATGAGGAGTCCCTTCTTCTACAGGAATATAGAACCTACCTTCTGGATACCTGCATCTTAGACCATATAGTCAAAGCCTCCACCATTTTCGACTTCATTGATTTAACTAATTGCTAACGGCAGTTTTGAAAATGTTTTTTGTTTTATTATTTTGTACACCTCTCACAATGTTGTCCCAAAGGTAAGGAATACTTTATAGCATTCTTCTTCTTAGCGTGTCGATAGCAATCTAAATGTAGGTACTCGGCCCAGAATTGGGCTACTTGTTTGGCGCATAATAGCATTAATGCCGCCTATGTTCCTATCCACATGTCCATGAAGTTTGAATAAATACAAACATTGAGGTTGTCAATAAGTACTTAGTGATCGACTAGGTAAACGAATTGGTTCCTTTATTTATTACCGCGGGGGGTTTGTGGCTTCAGATCAACGTAGGTATAGAATGTCATTCTTTCTGAATTACTCATAAAGTAAATTGGAGAAGGTGAAGGAATGTAGGTTACTGTGAGAGAACACACGTGTGAAACGCAAACTAACGCCGTAACGTCCCCTGACATCTATATTACGAGGAGACAAGTCACGCCGCCGTCAATCAACTGAGGACCCTATGTGTTCTCGGATAAGATTTAAATTAGGAGTACCAGTACGTGCGCCCGCCACTGTTTGTAGTGCGCGCGAGTCACTTGTGTAAATTACTTTCAGCGTAGTGAAGCGCGCATAATGACGGCGCTCAAATAGCTCTGCGCAAACATGTCACTCGTATTGATTCGCGTTATTTCTCTATTTGAGACGTCATGCATTGTTCTACTTCAGCTCATCCTCACTAAGGCAACGCCGCGGTTATGTAACTATTACTGTGTTGTATCGATAACACTTTATATAAATGTGTGTGACATTGTTTCGCCTTTGAGTATCGACCGCCCGGCGAGGTCGACCTTTCGCTAGGACAAATACATACCTATAGGTTCCATTTAAATACAATTAATTAATTATAAAAAGACAAAAAGGATTAAAAAGCGGATCTTGTGTGATTTTCAGTGCGTTACCTACAATACAACTCAATCCGCACTCGCACACATAGGTAGGACTGTATCGTTGTTGAAGCAACTGCATCATTTGGAAGTCTTGAGGACCTGGTCTCCTTATACCGCGCTGTTCAAACATGAGTACAATAGCACTGCTGCGAGCCGCGACTGCGGCCGGCCGGGCTGTATAGTCTATGGGCCGGGCCGGGGCCGCTAAACAAACCGATCGGCTACAATAAACACTGGAATTTATTGTACACGCACTAAATAAAAGCCCGTATGAGCAATTAAAAAAGGAATATCTTCACCAATTTATTCGATTTGAATTTGTAGAGAACGAGAGAGTTTATAAAGTTGATAATAAAGAAAAAAGTCCGGAGTTCGGTCCCGATGATGACTTAATTATGGGAACTAACACAATTAATAAGTTACGCGCAGTTTCGACGCTTGCTCCTTGCGCCCGCGCACGATACCATCGGTACCTACCGTAGGCATCTTCACGCTTTGTAATAATTATGTTAATCTTTGGAATAACTACCTATACTTTTATGGAAGGCTTTATTCGTTTTTTAAGGAGTTTCGCTAGTGTTTCTACGATAAGAGACTCGACTTGATAATGTGACTGTTGCGAGGTGGGTAAGTGGGCCTGCGCAGACCTTTGGCGAAAATGAATGACATGATTGAGATGTTATGTTTACCGAAGACGGAGATCTTTTGTGAAGTAAGTAGCGCATACAATTATTAATCCTTTACCGACGGCAATCGTATAATCCGTCATTCATTCATCAATACAATAATTTTAAAGTTTGCTTATAGGTACTGAAACAATCGATTGAATCCTAATTCTCAAACCCTTAAGTTATCTACCATTATGGAAATAAATAGAACCCTTGTACTTCTCGACAAAAACGGCGCCAGCCATAAAAATTCGTTCACACAACAATGTGCGGCGAGCGCTGGTGACCTCGCGTGTCGTAGTAACATCAGCTCAATAGGCGTTAGGTACATTGTACAACGTTCTGCATAAGAAAGAATTCTGTGTGGTTACAGAGTGTTACCAAAATGTGTTATCGACGTACGAGCCGCGTGAAACCGTCGTGACAAACGTCAAAAAAAAATACTTGTGATCGAACGTAGTGCTTTTTCTACAATTAAAAGCCTACAGCTGATCATCTCTTTTCTATAACAGTAAATAATCCTTAATTACTTTAAAAAAAGGCATTTTAGTGCTGTATGACTTGATTTTTTTTATTTTTTATTAGGCTGACCAACAATTAATTACACAGATACAAACACATAGGTACATAATACATTTTAAAAATAAAATAACAGTGCATTAGTTACCTATAGGTAGGTAGCGCATGCATAAGACAATGAATTACAGAGCTACTCGTAGGTATCTTACTTAGTAATAAGCGCTAATGTTGAAAAATTGGTAACATCGGTAAGACGGTACAATGAAATTAAAATTGATTAAATACTTACTGATCAGCATACCTAGCTATTGACAACCGCTCCATACCTGCGCGTCCGTGCCGAATCCAATATCAATCAATGTTACCGAAGGAGTCATCTAAAGGCTATTCACAAGTTGTTTAAAAACTAAAACCCGACTGCTGACAAGGATGAAACAAGAAAGTACCTTCCCGTGGTCGCATGCCGCTGTACTAACATATTATTATTATTAAGCTATGGTAGCATGCGACCACGGGAAGGTACTTTCTTGTTTCATCCTTTTCAGTAGTCGGGTTTTAGTTTTCAAACTTTTTTTTTATTAGTTATTTTGGGGCTTATCTCAGTAATATTTATATTTTTGAAATGTGCTAATTATGTCCTTTCATTTGATACCCAATAAGGCATGATTAAAAAAAAATTTTTTTAGATCATGACTACGTCCGCTAGAGGGCGCCATATTCAATTTAATGTGACGTCACATAGCCTATAACCAGCGGACGATTAAGACGGTTTCAACGATACATCATTTGTCTAATTATGACAAGCAGTTTAGAAGTTATGAGGGAACAGATGAACAAATGAACATACATACATACCTACATACTTACATACATACCTACATACTTACATACATACAAACATACCGGTCAAAATCATAACCCTCCTTTTTGCTTCGCCGTAGTCGGGTAAAAACCCGGAAGACCGCTAGTCTTCCGACGCGACGGTTATTTGGTGTAGGGGACTAGGCAAATCAGGTAATTGAAAATGTGTAATTTTTGATTCGGAAGCCTGTCGACCGGTTGTGAATAGCTATGCAGAAATTACAAAATTGGTAAAGGCCAAATTGAAACATGACATCGTGAAACTTAATACTTAAGAGATTACAGGTAATTAGGACATGAGTAGCGAACTTAATGCCGTTTAGCCTACCTTGTTAGGGGTTTCATCAACACTGACCCGATGGGCCAGATCACTTTTCGAAGCAAAACCTAAATAAAGTTGTCTTGGGTTGAGTCGAAAGGAGTTAAGCTTGCGCAGCTGGTGGGATAAAATATACACGAGGCTGCAATAGTGTTAATGATAGTAATAAAGGTGGGTACAGTTATTGTTACAAACAGTGATGTCGATGTCTGTGCAGATCTCAAGCGACGGCAGGTGAAGGGCTGGCCGGGACAGGCCCCCGCCGCGACCGCGAGCGCACCACACAACAGACCGACTGACTCCTGACCATACCGGAGCTAATCATCGTGCCATTAGGTATCCCAATTCACCAATAAATGACCAGATTCCACAAACCACATTACCAGCGGCATTTTAGTATTAAAATTGTTTTTCATACTTAAACTGCATATCCATTAAGATAACGCGAGCACTTTAAAGTATCATAAACGTCAATGGCGGTATGAGACGAGAAATGTGTTTCACGCGAATGATACGTTTATAAAACAAACACGATTAGGAAAGCGCAAATTAGCGGCAAAACACTATAATTAACATAATTCACGGAGTTCCGCAGTGTTGTTCAGTGCTAGTGAGGTGCGGCAGTGTCGCAGCTCATGGCGCTGTTATCAGTGTTTAGATCGTGGGTGTGTGTCGGTGTGGCTGACGCAATGCGCGGGCGCACGCGGCCGCTATCAAGATGACACGCGCAGTAACACCTGCCGCCCGTCGCGCAAGACTGTGTAATTCTTGTCATAAACTTCACATGGGAATCACTAACTTCTTATCGATCGACTCCTTGCAGTTCACGCTAAACATCTTTTTAGTGTACAGAGTGAACGGTATCTTAGAAATTAGTATATTATTATCTTCGACCAAAAAAGTCAGCCATTCGTCTCAATGGTTGGCGAACAATCTCGTTCGCGCCGCTTTGGAACACGGAAACATTTTGAGTGGATTCGAAAAACAAACGAAGTTCGTCGACCTGGCACCAAACCTTAACAAGTAAAGACATATAAACGAGTAATATGGTGCGGCGGCTGCGCGGGCGCTTGTATCACGTAAGCAATTTCCTGTCGCGCTCCAGAATGCAAACAAATCGAACCCGTGGCGTCGCCTCGGGCACTCTTATTCATAACCACGGAATTATTAAAACAACTTTTAATTAGTTTAAAATTTTGTTTGATAACGCTATGAATATTAAAAGGGGCTCGCCGACCGTTTAATTTACTACTTTCCACCCATTCGAGCCGGCGTCGAATCGCCGACTATCACAGGCCTGGGCGTAATTAAACCCGAAAAACAGAACTAGCATAGCATTATTAATATCGAGAAACAACTGGCGCCTTCGGTCGTTCCGAGGAGAGAAAAAAAGCTCGGAATTTATACGTCAATAAGAGTTTGTTGGGCATTATCGTAAAATGTGAATAGTATTTAATAGTTGGCACAAGGCTCGCCGCTCCTATTACCTCGTGAGTTATATGACAGTTATAATGTGCCGGCACCGAGCGGAGCGCTGCGCCGGCGCGCCCGTCAGCCGCGCCGCCGCCGCTGCCACGCATCGCTGCTTCTGCCCACCACCAACACTCTTGCAGCGATACCAGGAGATCTTGAGAAAGTTCGCACAATGCTTGCAGATATTCGCGAATGATTTCAATCTGTCAAACAAAATATAGTCATAAGCCGCCTAGTGAGCGGGTCGCAGCCCTCGTAGAGACGTAGCGGCTCTACACTCTACGCGAGACGTAGCAACAGGATTGCGCCGAATATTTCTAAACACTACTTTTTATTACCATGGTGATACTCCCATAATCGAGTAATCCATTTTAGTGGTTAAGTGACGTCATATAAGGAAAACGCTGAACAAACATATTTTGTGAGAGACAGTGGATGATGTTATTCGTTAGTGTGAGGTAGGTATGGGAGACCCTCCCACACCTCATACTAACCTTGAATGAACAGCATCCGCTGGATCTGTTCATACTAGGTGAGAGGATGCTCTTGAGCCGATGTGCGTGGTGGTGCGTGACAGGATTGCGTCGACTCGTGCACGGACATTGTTTATTTAGTCGTGACACGCGAACTAACGATTGTGTTCATAGTTGACGCCCCAACATTGTCAAATAATATGTATTGTGCTCCTAGGAATTGTTAGTAAGAGAATTGCTCATATGTAGGTAGGTACGTTTCTACATGGAAACTCTCCCGTTGATGTCGTGACCGTGAGCACGGCTGGCTAAGTAGTAGGTATGCTAATATTGGTCATCACCACGACATCTACTGCAGAGTGTGCTGGGTATCGATAATAATGAATAAATTTATTTTAGAAAAACATGTTATTTACGGTTCACAAAAACAGCTATTTAAAGTAAAAAAAGAACATTCCTGAAATAAGTGCATCGTTATCGACTGAGAACACTCTGTCGGTTGGTTACTAATGAAACAATCATTGTATCACAAACACCAGTAGGTACTGTTGTTAAGTTCTTAACTGCAATAGTTTTAGTAATAATATGCTATTTTAATTAAAGAACTACTCAAAACCTCACTTTGAATTGTACTTTAGTGAGCAGGAGAATTAAAATAACCTCTAGTTTCACATTGTACATACAAAACAGTTGCCAGTGAGTTTATTTCGTTGATATTTGCCTACACGAATAAACGAACTAAATTATTTACTCAATAACATATAGACGAACAGGTTTGCTCGGACATCTGCTTCTTTACCATGTTCATGCCTAATTCTAGTTTGTAGGTATTAATATTATAATAAGCCTCGTAAATTACTCATCGATAAAAAAATTATTTAGATCGATCCGGCCGTAAGGACATATAACCAGTCCTGTGCCATCCGACCACACTCACCGGGGCAAGTGGACGTTTTCATAATAACACAAAACTAATTAATACGCCTGAGAGAAAAGACGAATCGATTCGATCACTTCGGCGCATAAATAAAATTTGATGAGATCATAATAAAGTGGAACGTTGGACGTGAAGCTCACGACGCGGGCGACTGGAGCGAAGAGCCTGGTGATGCCGAGTGCCGCACAAACGAGCAGGAAATTAACTCGGACATCCAAAAACTATGAGCGCCGTTTGGACGATATGTTTTTTGTTTCCAATATGCAATAAATAGGGTAATAACGAGAAGCGTGCGCGGCGCGGCTGTGCGGGCCACGGCGCACAGTGGGCTGAAACGGGCCGGTAGAGGACTTAGCGTTTAAAAAAAAAAAGTTTGTTTTTCTGAAATTTTAAATAGTGCGTTGGATTTATCTATTGATTATAAGTAATTATTTATATCAGGGTCGTTTAGATAACTTGAGTATTTTCGGAGTTATTAATAACCAAAGTAATTTTTGTATGAAGCAAAACAAAAAAACTTGAAAATCTGGAAATTCTCAAATTTTCTCAAAGAATTGACTTTACGTATGTATAGTACGTATTTTTGTCCTATTTTAGCACCTATTCTCGGGTTGCGATTTTCTGCGATTTGGTCGCAATTTCAAATTTTGTTCTCTATTCCACACCACCATAGAGGTTAAGAACCAGGCGCGTTTTTTTTTATGTAGTGGTCTCCCCGTTAGGCCTAATCTACTAAGGACTAATAAAATAAGTAAAAATCACAATCAGGTACTGGTCACTGCACTTTTTTAATTTAATTACTATCAAGAGTATCCATATTAACGAATGCAAAATTTTCGTATTCGTCATCATCAAATGTTTCCGTTTGTTCAATTATTAATAAACTTTGTGCTTCTTCTGACAAAGTTTTGTTTTCTGCGAAGTTTGTGGCGTTTCGCTGAGATGAGTGGATCAGAGCTGGTCAACAAATTATTTAAAATGTCTTCATTTGTAGTTTTTCTACTGCATTTCCTGGAATGGTGTTGGCGGTACCTACGAAAGTCTTTATTTCTAGCTTCAGCAGCTTCTTCAGATAGCTGTCCAATTGGTATTAGACCAAAACTTTCAATAATAGCTGCACCATGCATAAGAACTTTATGAACACTTGAAGGCATATAATACCAGCCATATAATTCCAAATACAGTCGCATGGTCACTTGAGCATATTCGTGAAATTTGACTGTGTCAATGTGGTAACCTGATGAAATTGCCTCTAAAATGGCTGCAAACCGCCTAATTAAGTCTTCACTAACACCAGTTATCTCAGCAGTCACGTTTTGGTTTGCAAAAAATCTTCTAGCAGTATTTCCGTCATTCGTGGAGCCGTGCCCTTGTTTGACAACATCTATCAGAAGTCCCATTCTATTTTTAAAAGCATCTTGTATATTTTTCTTCCTGCTTTCCATGATGCACTTGTTGTCTCCCTTTACTGTCCATGTCTTTATCGTTAATCTGCATAATAATAAATTGGAAATATATTACCGTCATTCTCGTTAACACTTTTTCTTAAAGTATTGTATTGCCACTTGGTCAGCTTAAGTGATAAAAATAATCCTAAAGCCTCATCCGGAGAAAATACAGATTTTGATTCTTTAACAGATATGCACTTCTTAACTTTTTTTACATCTTGGGGATTCTTAAGTAAATGTTCTAGTATTTTAGCAATCTCATCATTCCCATCCGCTTTCAACTGCTCAAAATATGCATATTTTATTTCGTCCGAAGATAAATGAAAGTTTTCTGCTCGTCTTTTTTTCTGTTTAAGCGCTAATTCACAAAACGGTTTTCTAGGGCTTTGCTCGGTGGAGACACCGACAGAAACTTTTGCTGCTGATACATACTGAGTTGATGTACTCGGTGCTGGTTGATCTTCATTACTGGTTATTAAACACTTAATAAAGTCTGGCCACATTATGGTTTCTTGTTTTAGTTCTGAATATAGTTTCTTTACGATGAGCGTTTTCCCATCTTCTATTTAAATTATTAAAAAAAATTGCACAAAATAACTTTAAGGTCTTTTCATGTTGATCACTTAATTCGACTAAAAATTTAGACCTTATCTCACTACACAAACTTTCATTATTTTTAATACTGCCACTGTTTTTTAAAATAATAAAAAGGTCAAGGTTGGTCACCAAATCTTCATACATTTTCACAAACACAAAATAACTCACACTCACTTCACTTATTTGTATAAGTAATAAATATGTGAGGAATAAATATGTGAGGGTAGTGCGTCTATTATGGTGGGTAATAGAACACTGAAGTACGTTTGAATGCAATAGTACATTTTGTGCCCTATTATCGTTGCACCAATCAGGTAACGACACGTGTCATAACTTGATGTTGCGGTCGCGCATTCCTATCTCTTGATTCCTGGAAATAAGTGTCAAAACAAATTACGTCATACCTACCTATATTAATTACCTATGGTGGTGGAAAATGTCGAACAATTTTTTTTTATTTAAAGTACTAAGTATTGAAGTACTTCAGGCCGTTTAGTGTACATTATTTTCAATTTCAAATTAGCAATTACTCATAATGGAAACCTACATTGATACATATCAACATTTAAAATTAATTGGAATAAATTGCTAAACTAAAATTTCATGACTCTTCATACAAATTTGATATGGCTATATCTCCGAAAGTACGAGTCCAATTAAAAAAAGTCAAAGAGTAAAAACTTTTTAAATTTATGTCTAGATACTAAAAAAATACATTTTAGTTCTTAAGACCCAACCTTGTAATCCCAGTCCACTGTGCGGCGGGGCGGCAACATGGCGTCTAATTGTTTGTAATTAGCGCCGAACGCCGTGCGCCCGCGCCGTGTGCCGTGTGCGCTGCCTTTATGAACTGTTTATTACTTAATATGTTGTGATAGGCCGCCATTGGCGATGCTCGTGGCCGCGACGTTTCGTAACACTGATCGAGGTATGTGGGAACGTCGGCCGCTGTAATAGATATGTCGGTGGTGGCTGCGAGCCGGCGCGGGCGCAGGCGGGCTGGTTGGCGCCTGTTGATTTTATGCGCCTTCCACGAGTCATTAACGTGTTATGACATATCCGCGACGGCTGTTAGCGCAATGAGCACGACACGCCATCCATCGCGCCAGCCGCGCCAGCCGAGCCAGCCGCGGCAGCACTTCACCCACGACTCACTAATCTCACAGTGTTCAACTCGACTACAAATTATTACCACAATTGCAAAACACTCAAAAGTGGAAAACTTGTTGATAACATTTTCCATTGCTAAGTTTGTGCAAACAGCGCTGAACTTAGGTTGACTTTATTCAAAAGTTGACTAAGCTGTATACTTACAGGGTGAAATTGAAAACATGCGACAAATCGAAATGGGAGATTATACTCATCATTATAAACAACTTTTACTATGGGAACAAACCTGAAATCGCGAAAATAAAATCAGCTGTTCCCTACATTTTGACGAGTTATGCGAACATAAATGTAGGGAACAGTTGATTTTTTTTCGCGGTTCCACGTTTGGTCCCATAGTAAAAGTTGTTTATAATGATGAGTACCTATAATCTCCCATTTCGATTTGTCGCATGTTTTCAATTTCAACCTGTATAAGTGATAAACGCCTTAGTAGCTATCGGTAAGCTAGCTAGTAGAAGTTAAGTTGACGATGTCAAGTTTCTTTGTAAAAAAGAGCCTTAAAATAAGTGGGTAGGTCAGTAGGTACTTTAGTATTCGCAAGCGCATTCTTTAGAGTTTAGATTGACTGATTGGTTCAGGCATAATTGCTTTTAACTAATAAGTCGTCCTGTTGTTTGTTATTTGTCGTCAAATATTTGAAAATGCCATCAGCATAAAATTCATTCACCAAAGCAGTGTGAGACTCGATTTCTCAGCAGCTTTTGTCACACTTTATGAGTGGTGCTTGACTTTTGTGTTAGTGCTTGCATTGCTGACGTAACAGTGCATACCGCAGCGCGCCCACTCGTGCACGCTGCACGCTGCACGCGGGAGCACGCGAGCGCTCGGCAGCGCGGCGGAGTATCATGACGTCAGGCGGCGTGTAACGGCGCGCGTCGCCCCGCCCAGCCCCGCCCCGCTGTCGGCGCCTCCACCACCGCACGGAGCGACTACAGGCCTTAAAATAATGCAGTACGGTCTACGATGACCCGCCATCGTCGTGCGACAGCGCAGACACCCGCCGGCACTATGTCCAGCTACGTATACGGGTCACAAACTCAAGTCTCCGCAAAACAGATCAGTGTTTATACACGGCGGAAGGCTCGTTTCGCGAAAGCAGCGCTGTCGTCGCGATAGTCACACTGATAACGACACATTTACATTTGCATACTTCTATCCCTGGTGGCTGTCTGGCAAGACGGATGGTCCATGTGACCCCCGTCACAGAAAAAAAACTCGAGGGCGATACGTGAATGGTGTGAAACTCTCTCCATTATGGCCCGCGGCCCCCGCTGCGCCATTCTTGCCGCCGCTTTGTGCGCCCACCAGATATCTCGGAGGTACCTCTCGCATCGCTGACGTGCACACATAATTTATTTTCAATGATTTTTTGTTAGCCAGTTGGTTTTTGAACACACTTTTGAGCTTTGACTCTTGATGATCGATGAAAAAAGTTTAGGAAATCGGGATCCCTCGCGATGCTTGAACCGAAAACAAATAACAAAAGTATTGAAGACGTCGAACGTTCAGGCTCCTATAAAGAGTTGTTGCTACAAATATTTTGAATAAATTGCCTTCAATTTCCGCGTGATTTGTCCCGCGCGGCGGAAATGGTTTCCTCTTTGAATATAAAACGAGGAAGAATTTCAATGTAGCAAGCGTCAGGATTGAGCTCTGTTATGTAAAATATTACGACGGGTTGTATCTCGTTTGTCGCGTATTGTGAAGGGATTTGCAAATACAATTTCAAATTCTTACATCCCGTGTCTGTTTCCTTTTATCTGCTCCAGCGACTAAAATGACATTAATCGACTAGTTTTGAATTCAGCATCAAAAGCTTAGCCTAAGTCGGCTTGGATCCAGATCATAAGCCAGCGGATACTTCACGGAACATATCTTAAAATGTTTGAATAGCTGAGCGCGCCCATGCGCCGAGTGGCGAGCGCACCCACCCACAACACTTAATCTCCCAAATACATTTATCATGTTCAGCTGATAAAAATGCCATTGAGATCAGCCGAACACAATAAGATACACGCTCTTGGTACCTGATGCGAGGCCGAAAGTCAATTATATTCAAATATAAATCGGATTTGCAAACGTAAGCCCGTAACAATGGCGTAGGCAGGCGCCGTGATGCCACCTTTAGGCCTCTCATTCCTGGATAATAGTCGGAAGCGGGACAATGGCGGGACAGTTTGGGACAAGGCGGGTGTCCGCGGCGCTGTCACGCTGCTCGCTGTCACGCCCGTCACCCGGGAACACCGCATTATGTTTTATTTGTGGATTATAAAGTCACCATTGTGGTAAACTATTATATTCTGCTGTTCATACGTTTCGCATCATTGTTGTATTTGGACAAACTTACACAAAAAGTCATGAGCGTCTCATATTGATGTAAGTTACTGTAAGTGATACTTGAACTAATTCGATTTGTCCTATCAGCATTATTATTTTAAAAAACCCTTTTCGAGTTGAAAGGAAACGGTTCTTGTTTATACTTAGATATAGGGTTTGCTAAAGATTAAACTTTTAGATTCAGCCGTTTCGTTTGCGTTAGCCGTATTATGGAATAAATCGATACAAGAAACGAGAATATCGCCCATCATTTCGTTTGCTGCGAAACCTACAATGTAGTGTACGTCTAGGGCCATCACTTCTTTGTTACGTTATTATATTTATATGTAAGTGCTACAAGTGGTCTGTGTAACTCCGTCACGCGTCACGCCTGCACCGCGCCCGCCAAATCATCGCATAAAGCGCGTTTGGGACGCTTCTCATGCTGTCTAACGCTATTCAATTCATGAAGTTCGTATGAGTCGCTTTGTTTGCCGCAATCGTTGTTGACCCTTTGTCAACCTTTCTCGAGTATCAATGACGGTTATAAATTTGCGCCATTTTATAACAGCAGAAATAATTTATTCGAGCTCCTAATCCTCCACCAAGCCACGTCCACATCTCCGACTCCGGGTGACAAAACGGAACATCTCATTTACATAATTTCCAGCAAAAGGCAGAACAAACAAACCCTCGTAAATGACGCGTTAAATGCAATCAAACAACGTCATTATACACGAGTAGCTCGCTCGCTTTGGGTCCTCCACAAAAACTGACATAAAAAGTGAATATCAGTCAGCTGAAGTCAGTGCGGCGACAATGCGGCCACCGGGGATCTATTATACGCGGCGTCAATGGGGCCCTAAAGAAATTTGTTACGAAGATTTTGATAGGTGGCAGCTATTGTTAGCGGCGGGAACCGCGAAGGCCCGAGGGAGTCCGGGGCTCGTACATATGTGCGGTAGTCGCGGGACGTATGCTGGTGTCGGGGAGCCGGAGCGTCGCTAAACGCCGATGTAGTTGGCGCATTGTTTGCTGTAGCTCGACCTCGCCGGGAGCCGAGCCGGGTGCGCGCTCAATAGCGACAGTTTCATGTCTATCATAACCGCAGGGGTGTCAATATACCACTCTGTTGTAAAGTCGAGTGCCATTAACGCGGGGACAGATTTATGTTACAAATTTTAATGGGCTGTTTATTTTGATATGAAAGCTATTGCATCAGTGTTTGAATCTTTTCGGTTCATTCAGGATTAAGCGTTGTTTGGGAGTTGTGATAGGTTACATGGAAATGTGATACGGTTTCTTGAAGATTTAGAAGATAGCAGTATTGAGGCATTTCTATTTTATGAAGTTGTTGAAGAATGCTCATGTTAATTTTCGGACCTTCATCTCACAGTCTAGACTATATGCCTCGCCTTAAGACTCTATACGAACAGAAAGAACAACGGCACTAGCTACCTAATCCTGAAGTTATACACTGAAGGAGAATCTGACGGCCCATGTCAGTTGCACAGAAAAATCAACAAAAACGTTGAAATGCAGTGAAAATATTTTTCAAAAATGGCTGACCGCTAGTTGTACCTAACAGTCGAATATCATTTTTATAGAAACTATTGAACCCTCTCCGTTGGCCGTCGGCAAGGCATTTAGTCCTCACTTTTGCAAATATTAATGAGCGGAGTTGATTACTTGACCTGGTATCGTAACTTACCATCGTAGAAGTTACAAACAATTATATATTCCCACAAAACTGTTAATAAATCAAGTTCACAAAATCGCCGCTACTGTATGAGCGTCCAATCCAGGTAATGAACAAACATCGTCGTGAAATCCGTCGATGACGCGAACATGTCGCGACATGGAATGTATGCAACTGGATTTCATAGTCTGGCTGTGGTCTGGCCTGTACCTACTTAGAATGGTAAAGTATTAAGTGTATACTTATCACATTAAATGAAACTAATTATTTGAAGTGCGTCATATTGTGCACAACATGCTGCAGTGCGAACAAACCGCATCAGCTGTTCATGGCATCGGATGCGCTTTTATAGTCACTTGAGCTCCACTCATTATTAATGTTAAAATACCTGAGCAGATATTAGCAAAATACTTTGAATGCTACATAATAGATTTCGTAGCTTTCGTAGCAAAGTGCTACGAATAATAATCCGAAAATATGTGGTTCTTTAGTTTGTGTATTAAGTTGTTATTTTGAGGAAAATCGAGAGGTTTCTTGTACCTGCTGCACAGCCCTCCCCGGGTTTCACTTAAAGGCCTAGCTATCCTGGTAACTACGAAAAATATATTTACGGTAAAACAATTGTAAGTAGTAATATGTGTAGGTATGTACAATTGTGCAAAACGCAATGTGATAAGAGTGCATAGTATTCGCGGAGTAAGTTTACTCCGCGAATACTAGCATTCGCAGCGCATCGTAGGTGATTTTCATAATTATATGAGATTTATTGATTTCGTAGCAGTTTGCTACGAAAGTTCGTAGACAGAGAAGATTTTATTCGGTTTGGTTCTCCTGTCAGTCCTGTGTAAGAGCGAGAAACCCGGTCTCAAAACGTCTATAATTTGATCTAAATCAGAACTTTCATTATAATAACCAGTTGCACCTGGATCTAAGCTGTTGAGCTTATTTACATTTGTTGAAATCTCTATGTGGGCATGAGAAGTCAACTTTAACTTCTGCATTAGTTTTGTACCATGTCCACCATTATAATGTTACATCAATCAATGACATCCTTCATCCCAGTTGCGGAAAAGACTTTCTTTCACAATCCAGAGGTTCAATCCAGTAGGTAAATAACGCCTATTTACCTACTTTCATTTGTTAAAAAATAGAGAACCTTACAAAAAGAAATGAAATCACATCAAATACATTTCATGTATAAAGTAGGATTGTCAAAAGTCACATTTTCACGGATATAAAGTTATCATGATAACTTTCATTAAACATGTTTAATGAAGAGCCAATAATCCCCTAACTCTACAAGGCCTAATTCTACTACTTACTATTAGTTAAAATGTATGACCAACATGTACTTGGATCAAAGCTTAAAACCAAAACCACTGGTTTAGTTATGCTTAAATAAATGTCTGAAAACCTCAAAAATCGCCTTGAACAAAATTATTATCTTAATCGTCATACATATTAGGTCCTTACCTATGAAATTGCTAATTTGGCTTTTGTGATGATCGATATCTATCATTCTATTTAGAATTTCAAATTCAAATTAATTTTACATTTTGTTTTTCAAAATCAGTTGTTTATTTGTTTTCTTACCGTTCGATTCTTTTTAAAGGACATGTCTGGTGGAGCAATGGGCGAATGTCTAGGCAGTCAAAGAAAATGTTCAGTAATGATTGTTATATTATTGTAATCGTCGTATTTTATAGTTTATTAATTAATAAGTTTCAGGAGTCAGGATCTTGCGTAAACTGGTCAAAATAAGGATTATACGCAAGGGATTTTTCTTAACTTTGTTTAGTATAATGACATCTGTGATCGAATACAGGTACTAATTGGTGGTATGTCTTTGTGAGGTTAATGAAACATTTTGTTGGTCTGAGATCATATTCTACAGTTTTTTGGATATTTCTATTTGTGTAACAAAAATGTTAAGCACCTATTGTTTGTCACAATATTATAATATTATATTGGCATCATCTTTAATTCCGTATTTTGGTTTCTATTTTCAATACCCATAATATTATTTATATGTAGCTACTTGTTGATACTGAATTGCGATTATAATAAATAAAACTATGTATGTATTTATTGCAAAACAAATTATTTTATTGTAGATACATTCTTAACTAAAATGATAAAAAAATAAACGTCTTCTAGAGACACCAAAACATTGTCCAAAAATGTAGCTGGTGCTAGCACGTTATTTTGATGCCTTGCCCAGCCAAGATACCATACTAGCGTCATGACGTGGCAGACCATTGTATGACCTAGTAATCTCTCATTGTCAGCAGCTTTGGTATTTAATAAATTATAACAATCATGACACTTGCGTATCCATCTAATGGGAGCTGGAACAATAAGACGTCATTGTATTTTTCAAATTATAACACAACTGCTCAATGTACTGCCTTTCCTGCATGGTTTACACGACTGCCGTAGTATAGAGGCCAACCTGATTTGATAACCATCGAGCAATCTCACTTGCAGGGGTAACGCCAGCCTTGACACGATATGTCTGCGAATCCGCAGCACAGCGATGCACCTCATCATAATATCCAAATCGAAAGGAAAAGCAGAATCCTATAAGTATAGCAATAGTCATCGTGTCTAGATGATGTCACTCCGTGTAGAATAGCAATGGTCGTTTAAAGAAAATATCCATAACAGAAAATAATCGCATAGTAAGCAAGGAACGCATACACGCAACTTGGAATTGACAACCAAAAAATAAATGTCAATGCCATGTCAAAAAAAGTAATAAATACTTACCTTCATGTTAGGAAGTGGGTATCCGAAGAAAAACACGTTTGATGTGTACACTAAAATATTTTAGTAATATTGTCGTATTATATACGCAAATACGTTAATATATTTCTTTCATCTAAAATAAGCGGCTTATAATTATTGCTCACACTATTTAAAGATAATTACGGGATAAAATGGAACGTCAAACACATTTTTAGTACTTCCCGTTTAAAATGGCAAAGCGGAAGCTACGATTGAGTACTGTTTTTTTAAGAATTATGTTACGCAAGTAATACTGAATTAATTAATCCATAGTAATTTAAATCTTAATATTTAAATCTTACTGAAAAACCTTAAATCATGAACATTTATCTATACCAGAATTACCAGAGGGCAGAAACTGGACATGTCCTTTCACTGTTTCTGTAAGCATGGAAAAATCGAAATGGCGCGCTACTTTCGAATATGGGTTCCGTCGGGGCACCAACGCAGCACAGACAGCACGCAATATTAACGACGTGTATGGACATGGTACCGTATGTGAACGCACGATCTGTTTTTTGTTTGATCGCATCCGTTCTGAAAATTTTGATAGTGGGTACCGCATGCTCTCGCTGAACAACAACAACAAAATCGCGTCGAAGCGCCGCACAACCTGCCGTCTCAAAACTATAGGAGTTACGACTGGAAACTCTCCATCGCCCGCCACACTCACCAGACCTTGCTCCAACTAATTTCCATTCTTATTCGGAATTTGGATTTTTACAGGAAAAAAATCAAATCCAACAAGGCGGTGAAAAACGGCTCTAAAGAGTTCATCGATTCCCGTCGCTAGGATTTTTATTGCAGAGCCATCGACGAACTTCCACTAACATAGCAAAGGTACATCTTCACTAAGACCACATCAAACTCAAACTCAAACTCAAAGCATTTATTTCAATTAAACCAATTACAGGCACTTTTGAATTGTCAAGGGGTCGGTCAGTCAGAAAGATGAAGCTAGTTGCCCATTCCAAAGAGTAGGTACCTATGGAGAAGAACGGGCAAGAAACTCCATGGACACTCTTTTAAATCAAAATAATATGGTTACAAAGTCTTGGTTACATCATTCATGTTAAAAATTATACATGTGAGAACGATGCAGAACGTTAAAAGCGTCCATAATGAGAAGATGAGAAAAAACAATTCAAATATTAAATTAAAATAAGCCGTGGCAGCAAAGAGATGACCAGTCCCTACTGACGGCGCCCGTTCACGAACATGACGCATGTATTAGCACCATTCAGCTCAACCATTTTGAAGGGAGCTAAATGATCCAACACATGCGCCACCATCAGCGAGACATCCCTTCCTTCTTTCCTTCGATTAACGAAACACAACATTTTCTTTAAAAAGTAAAGGTTTTTTTTTTAGGTAAAACGGCTATTTCATAGGTAAAGACCTAATAATAATATATTATTTTCAGAAATAGCTTGCGTGAAATAT
Organism: Amphipoea oculea; assembly: GCA_945859645.1. NCBI lineage: Eukaryota > Metazoa > Arthropoda > Insecta > Lepidoptera > Noctuidae > Amphipoea > Amphipoea oculea. Next base: position 33,054,017 of record OX243861.1, on the reverse strand, counting down.
TAATGAAGATAGTAGCAAAATCTTATTTTTAACTTTAAGTCCAGCAGGGTAACCTGCAATTGTTTTAGTTGACTACTTAATGGAACAAAATTGTACATTTTTGCATCATTAGATGTCACTTATTTATGAACAGGAGAGCATTTTTACATAGTATAAAACAAAGTCGCTCCCGCTGTCTGTAAGCTTAGATCTTTTAAACTGTGCAACGAGTTTTAATGCAGTTTTCAGCAATAGATAGAATGATTCAAGAGGAAGTTTTATATGTATAAAACATGCATATTACGGTAGAGAAAGCCGAGAAATTCAAAGATTTGTAAGTAATGTGATATGATGTCATAACAAACATATTTTTGTGCGCTTACATTGCAAACGCTGGCTAAACCTTACAAGATAGATCAAATTAATGTACTACGGAATTGTATATCTTAAAAAGATCGCTAAGCACAGTAACCATTGTTATCTTTTACAAATTCCAAAAAAAAATATGGGCTATTTACCAAGCTATTTTAAACAATACAGTATTGTTCCTTATCCAATTAAGGCGACTGCATAGAAAAGAAAGAGAAGCGCGATGACGCAAAGCTGGTAATTTATTGCAAAATATGAAGCAATTATCTATTTACAAAAAATCTATTGTTTGGACTAAAAAATTAAAACACTAGTGCTTTAGTGCTTGTAGAATAATCTGACAAAAAATCATAATGATTGTATGTATATTAGTATGGTTTTATTGTAAAAAGAATGGTTTTTAGAGGTATCTTCATGATATTTTTCAATCGTATCAAATTAGTTGTATTATGTTTTCAACACACTATCTACCTAGCATATATCCTGAAGAATATCATATATTTTATTTACTGTAGTCGATCATATAATTTTATTGTTTCTAAAACTTGCGTTTTTTGCGTGTAGGTCTTGTAAGCCCCTTAAATACATTAGATGCGTCGTCGTGCATGTCATGTAGATCAATATTGCCCTTTACAACATTTATCATTAAAATTAATATCTTAGAAGATATCGGAGATTTAAAGAGCGGGGGCAGAGCGGTTGGCGGGGCGGTACGAAGTTCGCCGGAGCAGCTAGTAGGTACTATATGTATAGTGTAGTAAGACTTAGGCACTGGTACGTATAACGCAACCTTACCCTGCATTGTAAGTCGACCCCTATCTTAAGACGTATATACATAGGTTTGAACAAGTCGAAACTCCTGTAGTTGTGTCTGGCTACCTATGGGGGCAGGGAAGGCGTGAGTGTATGTTTGTATGTCACAACTCTTGTGCAGAATCAGTTCTGTGCTTTCTCTTCCACACATCTCAACTCATAAATATTTCATGACGCAACATTGAAATACGCGCACTAAACAGACTAAACTAATCTACATTCTGCTTAGAGCTCGCCCTGCTTGTGCCGAGTGGAGCCACAGTGCGATGGCAGCGCAGTGCTACAGGGGCGCGGTGTTCGAGCAGCATTAGATTATGCAGTGCCACACCCCCGCCAGCGCACACCACAACCAAACTCGATTTTAAAACATTCAATTATTTGTGTAGCGACGCGGGGTGGCAGCAAGTGTGGCATTGTTATGATTGTCACGACTATTGTCTACTTGTTAAATCCGCGGAGGGACGTAGTAATTATATTGATTGTGAGCAATATGATAACACGGCGGTGTTGTCACAACACGTGCGTGAGGGTTATTACGCAGATGGTCCGGGTCGATGAACTGACCCACAACACATCGCATCTCAAAGCATGTCTTGGTTAGACATGTGTCAATCTGGGGACGGACCCGTGCTTCACCTATTTTCTCCACCTGGGTGAAGCACGGGGTCTACTGATTCTTCTCCTCGGCGACACGCATGCGTGAACAATAGCTGGACTGTTGAAGGCAGATGAAGTTTGTTTCTGGAGGACGATGAGATCAAGAAGTTACCATGGCGTTTCTTGAACGACTTTCCACAGGCATTTTTGCCCTGACCCGGGCATAAACAAGCTTCAACTTTTAACTCTGTCTGACTGACCAGGATTCTTTGTCAATTTAAAATGTATCCTACCGGTGCCATGACCTGGTGCAGGTTGCAGTCGTCATAGTAGCGCTGCTTGAGGTAGACCACTCTGTCCTTTAGTTGAATGATGATGATGATGAAACTGATTTAACTGGTCAAGCACCGCGCGTCGCCTATTGGCGACGAAACAATAGAAAATCAATTGTGTCTCATTAGCGGAGCTGGACAGATTAATTGAAATAAATTATTCCAGCCGATTATATTGTTCCACTGAAGGGCAAATGCCCCTTCTCATACAGACAAGGTATGAGCATCGATCACTACGCTTGCTGAAGACGTGTTGGTGATTTCAGACTTACACCTTGGTGTAAGTCTGAAATCACACACAGGAAACTTGTTTCCTCACGATGTTTATTCTTTACAGATGTCAGTAATGTCCAAGATAAAGCATGAACAATCAGAAAGCATATATGAACGATTACGATGATGATGATGAATTTAAAACGTCGCATTGGTATTTGTTCGGATTTGAACCCACAATCAGTGCATTAGAGTCGAGGCCTTAATCACTGTGCCATCACGAGAGAATGAAATGATTCATTTAAATAATTATGTTTTTATTAGTTTTTACAGAATCAATCCAAAACTAGGCTTAACACCTTGTTTAGTTAGTGTCTCATTGACTCTCATGTGTGTTTCAGACGGAGCACCGCACTTGCTGCGCGTGCGGCGAGGCGATCGCGGACCGCTTCCTGCTGGAAGTGGGCGGCGGCGCGTGGCACACGGCCTGCCTGCGCTGCTGCGTGTGCGCCGTGCAGCTGGACCGACACCCCTCCTGCTTCCTGCGTGACCGCCAGGTCTACTGCAAGCAGGACTATGCCAAGTGAGTGTCACACAGTGCTCGTGGCTTGGCGAATGTTATTACTGTGTAATTGGTTAAAAGTCAAGGTTTAATGTATCTATGTGTTAAATGTCAATAAGTCATAGTCAATGTTGACTAGGAGGCGACGAGTTTTTTGTATTCCAGATTCCAGATACCCAATTAATTATAAAATTAAACCCTAATTAATGCAAGTAATAAAACCTCGTGACGACGCGTAGTACCCGGTACAGATTGGTGAAACGTAACATGAAATGTAACACAATAACTACTAGAATTTGTTTCGATTTGTGTTACATTTCATGTTACGATACGGGACATAACATCAACCGATCGTCTGAACTTAGCGCAAAGCCTAGTTCCAAGTCAATGTTCTCCTCTTCATAAAATCAGATATTTACAGTTTCTTATTAAATATAAATCAATGATTTATGAGTTATTAAATGATTTAAAAATCAATCCGCCCATAAATACTTTGTATGTTTGAATTGAATACGCTTTCCGCCAGTTCAACGAAATCTTTATAAAGACACGCAACTATAAATCAACGTTTTTATTATCTGCCAATAAATATGTTAATAAAAGTCTTAATAAACGAGAAACGATTGGACATTGTATCATAGACGACAAATGGGAAGTAGATTTGATACCTATTTGATGTTGTGGCGCGCGCCGCCGCTCCCGGCCGCGCGGCCGCACCCAGTTTGAACATCCTCTATCCTAACTAGTAATACAAATGCGAAAGTAAGCTTGTTTGGTACCTTTTCACGCCTAAACCACTGAACCGATCATCCTGAAATTTTGCATATACGTTATAAGGTGTATAGAAACGGACACAGGGTACCTTTCGTCCCGAAAAAAAGTGCTGTTCCCGATGAAACCAACAATAACGTAAAAATTTCACGCAGACGAAGTTGTGGGCAGAAGCTGATGTGAAATAAACTTGCCTCGTTTATCATTTTCTTCATGTTTGGAAACATTTGTAAGTTTGTTTTGTATGCGGCTGCATACAAAAGCTGCGGTTCACCAAGGACTAAAAACAATCGCATCGTTTGTGATACTGAAGCTCATCTGTATCTAGTCTGTTCATCATCGTCCTCTGCCTAGCCTCTTCCGATCTATCGGATGCAGCTGAATACCAGTAGGTACCTACCAGCTAGGTATAAGTCAAGCTGAGAAAGGTTCCAATTGAAATGTGCTACAACTCGTGTCTACAAATAAAGAAGATTGATAGGGCCAGCTCTTAGTCTTAATTGTTTAATAATGGAAACAATAAAACGGATAAAACAATAATTGTGTCAATCCAACGACTTTTATTTAAACCAAGGACTCGGATAAATTTTTTCACGTACAAAACCAAAATAAGTATGCGGCCCTCCGGCGCCATCGTTCAATGTACCTAAAGATCAATTAACTACTTATATTTATCTAAATAATATTCAGTTAGCTTTATCAAACCGTGCGACTATAACAAAGCTGCAGGCGATACTGACTGGCTGGTTCGCAAACTACTGACTATAAATAAAACGACGATTCGGGATAATATTTACTGTCATTAAGAAATACACTACGTGATAATATAATACCCCTGTGACCCAACATTTTCTCAAAATTCTAACAAGATAGTGTAGCCACGTAGCTCCCGTATTCAAGTCGCCAATGCCATCCACAACTAAATAAGCTTTGCAGCTACCTTCTTTCATGCAGCCATGATTTAGCTGAAGAGTGTAAAGTTGTATAAAAAAAATGTATGAAGATATCTGCAAAGTTAAACGTTCTGGCTTCATGCTGCATAAACAAAACACAAACCAGTAAAACTTGTGTAGGTTTCAGCTTAGTTTCACTTCAACAGAGATCAAGAGCAAACCTGTCGACGTATTGTATAAAAATAACCCCGCGAAAACTTATGTGATGTGTCAATAGTGTCCATCCCTAGCATCACGTGAAATGACAGCTCACGTCTAGCTCACTTCACATAAGTTTTCACTATGAAACATTTACAGAATAGACCGCCTATTGCATGACACACCGTGTCTCAATTAGTATCCTCCCAGCGGGAGTTCCTCCTCCATGATGGAGAGGAGACCATAACCCGCGTAGTGTGTGGTCTAGGGACACATGTCTCCCCTCCTCATTTCAATAAAGGTCCCAGGTTCGGCCGACGTTTATAGTGCCGCCCGGGCCAGACTACATGTTAATGATATTGGTTTTAATTAACCCGTTTGCTGCTTTTTATACAATTTCATTTGGTTTAAATTAAACAGAGTATAAAGCTGTCTCTGTTAATGTATGTGAAGAGAAACTGGCTGGCTCCGTCGCGCCTCGAGCCGCACACGTACTGCTCGCTTTTGGTTATTACGATTTGTATTATTAATTTACGCATTGTTTATTTGAGACATACCATTATGTTTATACTTTTAAAAACACAACTGAAAAATAAATGAAATAAAAATATATTTTAGTAAAAATCCCCTTTTAACCATTTGCAGTCCAGCCGATCTGGACCAGTTTCTACCCGATGGGATTGACAACATGATAGTGTTCACTTCAAGCTAACATCAACTAAGTTTTCAGAATAGACGACCTGTTCTTCAGTGTGAGCCTCTTACCACCTCTTACATAACAGTTATGTGAAAACTTCTCCTTGGCAAAGCTGAAATTAGTATTGCCAGAATAATACCCAGTAGCATCGTATTGTAACGGTTGAATTAGGTTAGGTTTCGTCTTTTATTAAGTATCACAGTACATTGGGGTTGATGTTATGAGATGTTAAGCCAGACACCGTCAGAAACTATCTTCCATTTCGATATTGTCAAAGAACAGCGCAAGTTTTATGGTCCTACTAGTCAATTATTAGTTTAATAAAAAGCTTATTGAATTTCGTGCAAATTATCTAATATGGTATCGTATAGTAGGTACGTGGTCGATTGTGAACATTCCGGGTGTTGTGTTTGATCATCCATGATGCATAGACGATTAAAGTTACACTGTTCTTGATATTGCTAATGTTCGGCGCCGTCCTCCCCATTCGTTCTGACGCTTACATAATTATATTCAGCAAGCGTGGCTAACTAATAACAGTCGCACGGGTCGATCGCAGATTAAGCTACACTTGCCGCGGTCGGAGCGTGGATGGGTGACCATCCATTACACATCGAGACCACTCCGCTTAAGAAAATTCCTCTATGCTTCTCCGTGCCTCGGAAAGCACGTTAAGCCGTTGGTCCCGGCTGTCATTTGTAGACCTTTGACAGTCGTTACGTGTAGTCAGAAGTCCGAAAGTCTGACAACCAGTCTTATTAAATTTCGTATTACCCAAATTATGGAGGTAGAAGATAGGAAGTCACTACGTGTAAAACACTGGTAAGCCAGGTGCATCCGGTTAGGCTGGAAGCCGACCCCAGCGTTGTTGAGAAAAGGCTAGGCAGATGATGTTCAATATTCCGCCATTAGGTCGATCAGGACAATCATCAGCTCATCAGTCATCAGTCAGCACTGACTCGACGCCGCGCGCCGCTGGCCGCGGCCACTCTTTCATCTTACTTATAATTGAGCCATTTAACATTTTTTTGAGTCGTTCAGAGCGGAACTGGTTTCGCCATGAAATGAAAATTGATAAAATTATTTCCACAAAATTGTTTATGAAAGAGAGGAAAAAACCTCGTACATACACACCAAGATCGTTTAGTTGGGCCGCGAGTTAATTCTTTTACAATACACTGCCTAAGTCCAATTAACCTTCGACGTATTAGAAATATACGAAGTCATCATTATCCGAGTCACTCGCGGAGAGGCTGCGCGGCCGAGTGCGGTGGTGACGTGCGGCTGGGCGGCGTGGTGCTGCGGCGAGGTGTCCCGCAGTCGGCCGGGTTCCCGTTGGCACGCAAGGAGGAATGCGCGCAGGGTAGGCGGTCCGGTGTGCAGGCGACCTGTGACCCGCGCTGTGCGGCGCGGCGCGGGCGCACGATGACGCACCACCTCGCATCACCACGCATGAGCCCTCACCGCCATCATCCAGCATACACATCAGCTATCGACACACGGAATCGATACCTCTACCTCGTTTATTTTTAATTGTAATTGTTTGCGGCAAATACAAAAGAAAATACGAGAATACGTAGTTATTGTTGACGTCAAAACAATTCGTGTCTAGGTACCTGAAAGCACTCGCTAACCGACACGCATCTGAAAATATAGATTAGATGATTAGAATAAAGCGATCTCCGGAACACTGACAGTTTTATTCAATTTGACAAGACAGCCGAGTCAGTCACAAAACAATCACAAGTAATATACTCATGAGTTAGGAACGGAAAGGGTAACAGGTGCGTGAGAACATATTCTCATAAGTCAAAATAGAAAAAAGAGGCCAATGTCCCTAAGAGTGGCTTTATTGAAAATCCGTCGGACGAGTGTGGAACAACAAAGCGGCGACGGGGAATGTTGCCAGCGATGAAAAAATACAGCGAGCGGGTCGTGACTTGCAACACTGTGGTTTTCATTTGTCATTTATTTTGATTGTGATAACTGGGTGCGACGTGGAACCATATATTTTAATCGGGACGTCTGGGTCGCGCATGGTGACGCGGGCGCAGGCGGTGCCGCGTTTGTTGTCATCTATAGGTCTCATCACGCTCAAAGGTTGGGGTGGTCTGCGGTTAGCCATCAACCACCCAAGAATACTCGAAAGAACTTACCTACGAGTGTAGCTTGCAACAATTCATCGTATTGTTTGTTAAAGGGTTAGAAACTTCAACATTACTGAGTTCACTGAAGCTTTAGGCAAACAGTCCTGAAAATCATTTTTTTTGCTATTTTTCGTAAATTATTCGTTTTACGTGAATTAACTTCTCTCCCTACTTAATTCCGCCCAAAATGTACCTTAACCAGATGTACTATCGCGGACACTAAGTTCATTTTTGCTTGCACTAAAAAAATAGAAGCGCTCTCTAGTAAGCGCGCTAAGGACTAATAGTCCGTCCGTAATATTCACAAAAGGAGTACACGGGATGCGTCACTATGCCGCGCAGTGCAGGTTGCAACTAATTGCGTTATTGCTTTCCTAATAGGCGAAAACTTTAAGGGGACGTGGCTTGGCGCCGCCGCAGGATTTAGGCGAAAAAATTTTTAAGTGATCAGGCGGATAAGGCCGCGATGCTACGTAGGACCAACCTTTCTTCAGATAAACTGCTGGGAAAAGTTGGTAGTAACTATGCTTTTGTTTCTCTACCACCGATACGCACGTGTGATAGCTACCACCGACACGCACCTGTGATAGCTACCACCCATACGCACCTGTGATAGCTACCACCGATACGCACCTGTGATAGCTACCACCGATACGCACCTGTGATAGCTACTCACGATACGCACCTGTGATAGCTACCACCGACACGCACCTGTGATAGCTACCACCCATACGCACCTGTGATAGCTACCACCGATACGCACCTGTGATAGCTACCACCGATACGCACCTGTGATAGCTACCACCGATACGCACCTGTGATAGCTACTACCGATACGCACCTGTGATAGCTACCACCGACACGCACCTGTGATAGCTACCACCCATACGCACCTGTGATAGCTACCACCGATACGCACCTGTGATAGCTACCACCGATACGCACCTGTGATAGCTACTACCGATACGCACCTGTGATAGCTACCACCGACACGCACCTGTGATAGCTACCACCCATACGCACCTGTGATAGCTACCACCGATACTTGTAGTTCGTTTCCCTATTTAAATTATTTTGTCTCGAAGTAATGTCAGTACAAAACAGAGTTATTGGGTATATCTCAATATCGTTCATTTCCGGTTCTTATGTATTGTTAGTATTCAACATAAGTCGTAGGGCATGTAAAACATGACTGATGTACCAAAACGTATTCAATGACTCTTCATACTAAACGGCTATTGATCCTAAATGAATCTTAAGTAGGGTTTTTTGTGCAGGATTTAATAAGAAATAAACTTGACATAGTATAATACAGTCAAACCTGGATAAGTGAGAACTGGATAAGTGAGAAAACTCTATAAGTGAGAGTACTAGCCAGGACCCCGTCATTTTAAGCACCCAAAACCTCTATTAGCGAGAAACAAAAACCTCTGTAAGAGAGAGTCGTTTTTCCCTCATAGACCTCCGTAAGTGAGACTGCTACTTATCTATACCTCTATAAGCGACAGTCGAGCTTTATTTACAAATTTAACATCTGCTATTTTATGACTCATTCTTAACTTTCGTGGAACTTCCTACCATTGTTTTTGTATTAATAATTTTATAATATTACACATTTTACTACATTCGTACTTGCTGTGACTTGTTATTGCTGCGTACCCCTATAAGAGAGAAACGCTACGCATATACCTGCATTAGCGAGAAACTCGGGTTAGTGAGAAACCTCTATAAGCGAGAATGAGATTGTGCTACCTTGAACTCTCGCTTATCCAGGTTTGACTGTATATTGACGTAAACCCGAGACTACGAGATTTTGGCAAAACAACGATATCCCGCCCTTTACGGCAAATTATTTTTTTCGCACATTATTTCTTCTCAGCTCTCTAACACTGAAACTTTTCAATGCACTGGAATTAAATTTTAATTCCAGTGATAATTAGAATTAACTAATCGTCGTTAATTACGATGAAAGCAAACCATCGTAGTTAACGACCTCTTAGACCTCACCCATCGCTTTCCATCAGGCGTTATCGAGGTCAAGAGCGGGTCCATTCAGCAATAAAAAAAAACATAATTTCAATGATAAATCTTCTCTAGGATTTTTTCGCAGATTTGCCTTTAATTGTTCTTAAGAAGAAGACCAATTATTTATTTCACTCACAGACAACACACGGTACTTTGGCAATGAACTTTCCATCCTGTAGGTATAATACCTCCATATACACACATCAAAAGTGTCTAGGGATCAAGCATTTTTATGCGGATTTCTTGAGATTGAGATGTGGCTTTGTAATAAATTTATGATTTTATAAATTTATATGGATCCTTTTTGGTGCATTTCATAATTTGAATCAGGAACTGTGAATCAAATTCGAGTAAAAGATGAAAATCAGCTGTCAATATTTTCCCTATAAAAACATACAACGCATTGAAGACATTATTAGTGCTACTGTTTCCCTACTACTGATTAAAACCAACGTTATTATGGAGCGGCGACGTCATTTAAGCAGGGAAGAAATGCTCAGAGCCGTGGGAATGATAGAAGCTGGTTCCCGGCAACGTACTGTGGCTTTAGCTCTGAATACAAGTCAGAGTGTTATCAGTCGACTTTGGACACGTTACCGAAGCACTGGTACCGTGGCTGAGCGCCATGGAGGACGGTATCGCTGCACCACACGGAGACAAGACCGATACATTCAAATCTTAACTCGAAGAGCTCCAACAATAACCGCCATGATGTTAGCCGTGAGGCTTCATCACTCTTCAGGGAACTTAATTAGCGACCAAACAGTCAGAAACCGCTTGCATGAAGTGAACCTTCATTCCCGAAGACCGCTACGGGTACCACCTATAGCACACCTATGCACAATCGTAGGATTCGATATCAATGGGCTCTTGAACACAGAAATTGGGCAGAAGAACAATGGCGTTTCGTGTGCTTTTCTGATGAGTCTCGTTTTGGTATGAGACCGGATACAAGACGTATACGACACTGGAGAACCCCTGGACGCCAACAGCGATTAAAATCCTGCCAGGAAGTCCATCCTTATAGTGGTGGAACCATCATGGTATGGGCGGGTATTTGGATCGGCGGAAGAACTGAGTTGATTTGGATCAGAGGCAACCTCAACGCTCAAATTTATGCTGAGACGATTGTATCAGACGTCATCGTTCCTCTACAAGTGCAAATCGGTCCCTTATTTCAGTTAATGCATGATAATGCACGACCGCACACCGCAAGAGTTGTAAGACAGACTCTCGCCGCAGCTAACATCAATGTCCTGCCCTGGCCTGCTCAGTCGCCAGACTTGAACCCGATTGAGCATGCATGGGATATGCTACAGAGAAGAGCTCTGCCGAATATGGAGGGTATCCAGTCGCAAGAAGACCTTTTTTTGTTGTTGCAACGAACATGGGCGGCCATTCCACAGCGTGATTTGGATGAACTCATTTTGAGTATGCCAAACCGATGTTCTTGTGTTGTTAGTGTTCGCGGTAGAAACACGGATTATTAATTGTTTAAGTTACCGAATAAAATTTTAAAGAAAACTGTTATTTCAGTCTTTTTTTCGAACTTTTGTGTTAGTGGTTCAAATGTCAAAAATCCCTTTATTAGGAAAATGGCAAATTTCTTTATTAATGCAAAGGTGACTTGGTTTATCGTTACTGTGACAAACGAAAACACTTTATTTGATGAATCCTTAAAGAAAATTTTAATTAATATCAATCAGGAGAAAAGTTATTGCAAAAATATATGTTGATCCCTAGACACTTTTGATGTGTGTATTTCACACGGTCATCTGTAAGTCCTATGAAACACAAGGCAAGTCACCCACCAGCCCCTAGATAAGGCACTGGGCTGCCACTGAAACATAATGGAAAACGCCAATTAGCTTGAGCTGACGCTACCCCAAAGAGACAGCCACATAGCCCTTCATTATAAATAGTGTGTGACTGTTGCCTTCTCTCCTCATTAGGTTTTATAAGCAGTAACTTTCGGTAATCGATCGGAAGACGTGACTGACTGATCCATCAACGCACAGGTCAAACCACTGAACGGATTGCGCTAAAATTTGGCACACATATAGCTATTATGATGTAGGCGTGCGCTAAGAAAGGATTTTCCAAAACTGACCCCGTAAGGGGCTGAAAAACCCCCCTTGGTTTTTGTTTGTATGAAAAATCTTATTCCTTGAGTTAATACCTATACTTGAAACTCGGCACGAATACTTATGTAAATAAATTATGAAGTTTGTCATTTTTTTGTTTTTCTAAACTACCCCCAAAAGGGGGATTGGGGGTGTCAAAATGTGTATGGAAGAACTTGAAACTCAGTATGTATGTATGGGGACGAGGAGGTAGCGCCGCGTTGCGGCGGAATCGTGAAGCTTACGAACAACCCTTAAAGTAGTCGTTGCATAAACTCTTGTTTTTAAATTGCTAGACCAAAATGACAGTTAAAATATACTAAATAATGTCAGGTTGACAATAAAGATTGATAGCAGCTGTAATTTCAGTCTAGCAAATAAAAAATCAGAATATAGGGACAATTCATCTCTTTGATTTCACGACGCTATTCAACATTTGTGCTGGCAGTGCTGGTCCAGTGGTAACGGCCACGACTGAGTTGTCGGTCGTAGGTTGGAATCCAGACAGGTGCTTTACTTTGTGTAAATTATTTCATCACCACTGCTCTCAAAAACGGTGAAGGAAAACATCGTGAGGAAACCGGCATGTCCTATAATCGAAAATTCGAAGACATGTGACATACACCACCCCATTGGGCTCTCGTGACGGATTACGGCCCAGTCCCTCTCACCGAGAGGAGGCCTGTGTGCCAGCAGTGGGAACATTATAGGCTGATTATGCTGGGTTGGACTTACCGCCTCTAATCTACTCTCTCGTTTCTATATTTGTCTATTCCTTGAGGTGTTATTAAGTATCAACATAACATAAGACCAATATTAATTATACACTTCATTTGCAATACATACATACATACATGAAAAAGAGAAAATAAATAGATTTATTAGTGGAAATTCGGATCCAAGGTAGAGAATCTTCGATTGTATGACTTGAAAACCGTTACTTTTTAACACTTTTGACTGATATTATTTATAATATTTGCTTGTGACCCTGATATAAATATTTAAGTGTACTAGACAGCAACACTGAAAACTTGCAATATCTAACGTAGCGTCGTGTAGCCTCTCGAAGCGATACTTGGCCATTATCACACGGTGACATGAGGTCACACGTCACACAGTCACACCAGACGGCGGCAAACAGAAGTACCATTCTAACAAGATTCAAATAATAATTCACCTTAGTAATGGTCAAATTTTTACATTCGCCGATGACACTGCTCTCTTCTTTAGTGGTGAAAGCTGGGAAGGGGTCTTTGGTGTGGCTCAGGAGGGGCTTAATGGGGTTGTTACTTGGTTACGGAACAATGTGCTGACTCTCAATGTCACGAAAACCAAATACGTGGCATTTGCACATCGATCGGACGTCCTACCTCCACGTTCACTGACAATAACGGCTCACACGTGTTGGTCAACCTGCCAGCCTTGCGTATGTCCTACTCTTCAGAGGACAGATAAAATTAAACACCTTGGAGTGACATTAGACCAATTCCTCAGCTTCAAACCACATATAGACGTCCTGGTAACGAGATTGCGCAAACTCATTTATATATTTAAGTGTCTAAAACATGTAGCCGACCTTCGGACCATCAAGATGGTCTACTATGCCTTGTGTCAATCGCTTATTGACTACTGCATCATCTCCTGGGGAGGTGCTGCTAAAACGCACTTGATAGAGGCGGAAAGAGCTCAACGTGCCATACTTAAGGTTGCTGCGGGTCTTCCCTTCCGATTTCCTACAGTCGACTTATACAAAAAGTGGGATGTACTGTCTATAAGACAAAGTTTCGTTCTGCATACAGTCCTCAAAAAGCACTCGCAGCTAGTTTATGATTCGGATCTAATGAAAGATAAACGACGAAAGGGTACTGTATGCAATACGGCATTTTTCCGTTTACGTCGGTCCCACAGGTTTTATTGTTACCTAGGGGATTATCTGTATAATGTTATTAACAAGGGTCAAAATATCTATTCACTACACAAACCCAGTTGTAAGCAAAAAGTAACTGACTTCTTGAAAACTCTTTCCTATGAGGACACAGAGAAACTGCTCCACTCGATTGAATAATACTTGTATCCAAATAATTACTTACAAATTCACCACCATTCACATACACCAGCCACCACCATTCACCTACACATTAATTACCATTCATCACCATTCACCTACACATTCACCACACACCCTTCGACTGCTTTTGTTGTTATTTAATTTCTTTGTTTTTTTTTTTTTTTTTGTTTTATTTGTTTAGTGGAATTACATGTTATGCCTCCTTAATTGTATGATGCCACTATGTGGGGCCTGGTGACCTGTAATACAGGTTTTTTCTAAAACCTACTTCAGGCACCAGCTCTCACAATGTGAAATTATATAGTTTAAAAACTGTAAAGTGCCACGAAAACATTGTGAGAGAAATAAATAAATTATTATTATTTAGAGAGTGTTTCTTTTTTCTCAGCTTTTAGGCTGGTTTAAGCTACATTTACGGGCCAAAGCCAGGTAAATGCAGCGTGTGGTGTGTATTAGGGTGTGTTTTCTTCCTCCAACTGCATGAATTTCCTAACTATTCTGCAGGTGTTTAAGATGGCAGCTTTCTGTAGGTTGATATAGACGGATTCTTCTAAGTCTATTAGTTTTAGGCTATGGAGAAGATGGTTGGGAATAACACCTGTCGTGGAGAGAACTATAGGGATAACGTACACTTTTTCTTGTCTCCAGATTCTTGTGACTTCTTCTTTAAGTTCAGCATATTTACTTATTTTTTCAGATATAGTTTTTTGTAGGTTATGAGTATTGGGAACTGCAATGTCTATGAGGTATGTGATTTTTCTTATTTTATCCTGCAGGATTATATCTGGTCTATTGTAGTGGATAGTCCTATCTGTGAGTATGGCGCGATCGTAGTACATTTTGTGCGTATCATTTTCTAGTATAGTTTGTGGTGTGTACTTGTAGTAAGGAGTGCTAGAGTTTTGTATGAGACTGTGTTTGAGAGCGAGTTTTTGGTGAATGATGTTTGCGACCTGGTTGTGTCTGTGAGTGTAGTCTGTCTGTGTGAGGGTTGTGCATGCTCCTGTTATGTGTTGTATGGTTTCTGATTGAATGTGGCATTTGCGGCATTTATCATTTGTGATGGTAGGGTCTTTAATAATAAATTTCCTGTAGTTTTTGGTGTTGATGATTTGATCTTGTATAGCTATGATAAAGCCTTCTGTTTCAGGGAACAAATTTCCTATTTTTAGCCACTTATTTGATGCTAATTGGTTTAATTATTATTATTATTATTATTAATAAGAATACAGTCTTCCAACAAGAGCGGTCATAAATCCGTGACTTTGTGAACGGATTCTTTTTCGTAAGAAATTGTTTTCGGATACCTAAGCAAAGCTATATTTTTTAAATAAGGTACCTAATTAAATGTTCTGGTTGGAAAGATCTCTTTTAAAACGTGTCTAATTGTCTATGTATCGGAATAATACGGCGATTAAACCTAAAAATATGTATATTCAACCAAATACTATCTAATCAAATAAGTAAATCTGGAAACTGCCGAGTTAACGCAACTGTGTAATCAGTAAAACTGACTAATCAAAGAAACTGGCGAATTAAATAAACTGACGACTGAGGGAAACTGACCAGTGATACGCGGACTCAAAATTTTACCTGAAAAAAGAAAGTTAAAACACACGTTTCGTAGCGCGTGCTACGCGCGGCGCGCGGGCCTGTGCCGTTGTAGAGGGTGTGTAGCACCCAGCGACCTACATTTGTGTACATATTTATCCGCCTAGCCTTTTCCCAACTATGTTGGGGTCGGCTTCCAGTCTAACTGGATGCAGCTGAATACCAGTATTTTACATGGATCGACTGCCTATCTGAACGCCACAACCCAGTTGCAGGGCAATACTATACCCCTTGGTAAGACTGGTTGTCAGACTTTAGACTTGTGTAGATGAAACTTTATATGTTCAAAACAGATATTTCAGTGTTTGTTTTGAAGTAAGTACATTCTGTTGGTACCTGTGGTGTGGCGTGCGCTTGCGCCGGAGAGCGTGCAGTATCACAGAGCCTTGACATTAGGCACCGAGCAGAGACGCCGCCAGTCAATGATATTGTGTAATCATCAGCACACGTACTGGTGTGATTGGATTCTTTGTGCGTTTGATTGATAGCTATCTGCGTGCCAAACCAGACTAGAACTGAGATTGTGTCGTGTGCTAAATAAACAGAGAATAGAGAAATAAACCTACCCGAGGTGCGATAACTTGTGTAGATGTGATCATAGGCCTTGTTGTTTAATGTAAATATAGGAGACTAGCTGCGCCTCACGGTTTTACCGGCATAAGTCTCGATCCCGTGGGAATATCGGGACTCAAACTATCTCTATACCAAATTTCATCTAAATCGGTTCCGCGGTTTAGGCGTGAAAAGGTAACATACAGACAGACAGACAAACAGACCGACAGACAGACAGAGTTACTTTCGAATTTATAATATTAGTATGGATGAACCTTTAACCTGTCTGCTCCAGAGACACAATGAAGCCTATGGGTACTAATGTCAATAAAATATAGAACAAATAACCAATTTAAGTTTCCCATTAGCCCGCAGCCGAGCGAATAATGTTGCAAAAGTAAAAAAGACGATACATTCGGGTGCTCGTTAAAATGTGAGCCGTGTCACAGTTTAAATAATATTTGTGTGTTGTGGCGCGCATAACGAGCGGTGTTACCAGCGCACATCGGGCTCGCCGGCGGCAAGCGCGGTGATTGCTTTGCTTGATGTATCATCTGTTTATTGTTTATTTAGCGCGTCTTTTTGTCTGGTAGCGGCGCAGGCGCAGGCGACGCGGCCCACTCACACACTCGCGCTTTCGACGCAGCTTTTGTTTTGACCAGGATGTTTGAGTGTCGTAGAACTGCACCCGCACAGCTGATAACATTTAGAAACCAAGACCAATTATTTGATTCACTTTGTACTTTGAGACCCTGTTGCGACTTTGTCTTCTTTTGATCGTCGTTTCCTTTTTGAACGATATTTCCGGAATAATGCTCCGAGCTGATATTTGTGAGCATCAGCTCGCTGTTGATTTATTAACCAAATTTTTTTGATTTTTGTTTAAAGAAATCTTAAAATCAACTGATCTCTCCAACCAGAAAACCATATTAGTCTCGATAGAGTCCTAAGAATGTTTTTTTTTTATTTCTACAATCTTTATTTATTTGTATAGATATTTACATTATACAAGCTAACATATAAACTATAGTAATATGTACAATTATATGAAAAAATAAACAAAGTAATCGATAGAGTTAATAATATCATTTTTAATATATCTGAAGAACAGACCAGATCTGGCTTTTGACATGCTCGATGTTATCAGCAGCAACTGGTAAGTGTCACCATAGTATTGGGCACACATAGTATTGGGCATACATAGTATTGGGCACACATAGTATTGGGCACACATAGTATTGGGCACACATAGTATTGGGCACACATAGTATTGGGCACACATAGTATTGGGCACACATAGTATTGGGCACACATAGTATTGGGCACACATAGTATTGGGCACACATAGTATTGGGCACACATAGTATTGGGCACACATAGTATTGAGCACACATAGTATTGGGCACACATAGTATTGGGCACACATAGTATTGGGCACACATAGTATTGGGCACACATAGTATTGGGCACACATAGTATTGGGCACACATAGTATTGGGCACACATAGTATTGGGCACACATAGTATTGGGCACACATAGTATTGGGCACACATAGTATTGGGCACACATAGTATTGGGCACACATAGTATTGGGCACACATAGTATTGGGCACACATAGTATTGGGCACACGTAGTATTGGGCACACATAGTATTGGGCACACATAGTATTGGGCACACATAGTATTGGGCACACATAGTGTTGGGCACACATAGTATTGGGCACACATAGTATTGGGCACACATAGTATTGGGCACACATAGTATTGGGCACACATAGTATTGGGCACACATAGTATTGGGCACACATAGTATTGGGCACACATAGTATTGGGCACACATAGTATTGGGCACACATAGTATTGGGCACACGTAGTATTGGGCACACATAGTATTGGGCACACATAGTATTGGGCACACATAGTATTGGGCACACATAGTATTGGGCACACATAATGATCTCAGTTTCATATCCGCGAGTCACACATCTCGGCGAGGCGCGGGCGCACGCGATGTCCCGCCCACGCCTCGCCGCTGCAAATGCGCGCGCCGTGTCTTATGTAAATGCACCATGTCCACTCCTGGCTTTAATTAATCTCTAGCCGCATAAATAAGCCCTGCCTTAGATCGATCCATTGAGAATAAACAATGCCAGCTCGATTCGGCCTGTCGTTATCATAATTCGAATATATCAATGGTCGAGTTTCGCTCGTAAACACGATTGCCTGCTGATTGAATGTTTTGCATACGTTGTTATAACATATTTACTTTTCCTTTTGAATTTCTTCATTTGAATTTTAAGGATTATCCATATTAGTAGTTTGGCGGGCATCAGGTCTGAAATATAGAGACTTTTTCAATTTTGTTAATCGGGCCCATAAGAGGCAAACAAATGAAATATCTACCTAATAGCCATTTTTATTATTTATTTAACCTTGCAATGAATAATGTATTATAATCAGTTATGAAATGCAATAAGTTCCTATACTGATCGACCGTCGAATTAATTTGATAATAACGAGGTACGGGTCTAAATCATCGGCTGTCAACTGTATTCTTATGACCACGACTCATTCAACTTTATGACGGGTTTAGCACACTAGCCGTAAAATACGACGGTAATTATCATCAATCGCGTCAACACTAGAACAGCGCGGGCGCAGGCGAAGCGCTAATGCGAACAGACCTTAACCTCGGAGACAATCGCCGTTGTTACTCGACTTACAATTATTATTCTCTCTCACTTGTTTCCTATTTCTTGCGACAATCATGTTCTCGAACTTGTTCACAAATTAAAATTATTCGACATATTCTTAAAAGAGAGTCGCGGTCCTACCTGTCGGCGTCTCATAGAAGAGTAGGTAATCGATGCGCCTCCTACGTAGGTACTCACCAAGCTTGTTTGTGATCACAGAAAAATTTATGTGTCATTAACTCTTATAAAAGCAAAGTAATTAAAAATGTTATAGTAACAAATCAGTCGTCGATATTCATGAAAGTAACGTTATTAGTGGCGCATTGTATCGCAGGCGCAGCGCGGCCATCGCTCGGTGTGTCCGCCCGGCGCCCGCGGCGGGAACAGTGACTCCAAATTGTTAAAGCAAACTGTGGAATAATGCCGAGATATATCTCGCGTGGTGTTGTTTCTAAAACAAATAAGTTAAATCATGCATCAGACACGCGGAGGAGGGCAGAGGAGGACGGAGGGCCGCGATGCTGAATGGATATTAAAATGTGAGGGTGGCAGGGGAGCGGCGCGCGCGCGGAAAGCAATCAACGAGCGAGGATTTATGAGCAAGCCGCGGGCGGACCGCAGGCTGACCGCCAGGCGCCCGCGCGCCTCATGCATCCGATTTTGTCAAACGCCCTCGGGACACACGGATTTAGTCATCCGTTTAATAAACAGAAATCCCGAACGGTTTACACTGTAAATCAGATAGCGGCGCATGGTTTAGACCCCCCGATCCACATGAATAGTGATCGCGCTTATCTGGTCCGGGTACGCGACATCTTCATTATCGCCGAGTGTTAAAACTTGTTAATCTGTCACTTAGTTAATTATTATGCGAGGGCCGCAGTTAATTGATTCAGCCGACGACAAAATGTTAATAAGCGGTGATAGCGCTGGTGAAACGGTGCTTCTGTCCGGAGACGCTACGTTTTGAAATGCAAATCGTGCTTTTGGAATATTGGTGTGGATAGCGCCGATAAGAGACGGGACTGACTGAATTAATATACGTGTAACACGCGATTTTGCACTTTGTGTACAGCTGCGTTATCGATAGCGTCCGCGCGGCCGTGTGCTCACCGTCGCGACACCGCGCCGCGCCTGTGTGCACCCGTCCTTAATGCAACCAATATATTTTTATATGGTAATGGAGTTCGTTTTATGCCTTCAGTTATTACCTAATAATACGGCTGCGAAATGCGCCACTAAAGTCTCGAGTTAATCTGATTGCTCACCTGTAAACGTCTATTATAAAGTAATTAGATTGAAGTCACTGAGGAACTTATGTAACATCTCAAATAACAATCCCAAGTAGCTTTTCGTATAAGTTTATGAAATCTTAACTACCTACGAGCATAATGAATAAGCATTGGGGCTTAAAAATGAATATACTTAAATTAATTGATTTAGTAAGTATTTAATGAAACTAAAGATTGCCGAAATGTAGAGCAATCCGTAAAATAAAGACCAAAGCGCACACTGTTGGTCCAAACGACTCCTCTGACTAGTCCTGACTCCAAGGACCAGGCGACGATGAACCTTTACATGTTTTAATACCGAGACAATAAAAAATAATTGAAAAACCTTGTTAAGAGAATAATTAAAGTACTCAATTCTAATAGTTGTAATTAAAAATAATCAAAACGTTTTAATTAATATGCTTGCATTTTATCTGCTATCAGAGATCTTGACACTTAAAATATTATATTAGCGAGAGTAGTGTTCTGTTTCAAAGCCAGTCGTAAATGGCTTTAAATTATTTTCATACGGCTATACATTACAGTAAAAATTACTGCTATTAAGAAATCGGATCAATAGATTATCACGTATGATTGTCTAGATCATAACATGTGGATCTTTAGAGGATTTCTAATGTTGATTACATAAACTGTAACATAAATGCACTGTATCCTTGCAAACAAGGTTTGATATGAAATACAGTATTTTAAATGCAAGTCTGATAAATGACAGCTTCGTTACCACATTAGGAGTAATGAATTCGTCGAGGGCAGCCGCGGGAGCCGGCTGCGGCGGCTGCGGCGACTGAGGCGGCGCGGGCGCGGGCTCCAAGCACCAAATATATAAAAAAACAAACAGGACCGTTTTAATGTTCGCGTTAAGTGATATGATAGCGTGTTAATGGTGTGTTGCATGCGTTTATTTAATTAATTAAATATGAAGGGCTCGCGAATCGTAATGAGGGGCTCGGGATCCGGGAGCCGGGGTCCGCGGCTGACGCTCGCCACTCGCTCTGATAACAGTTGCGACTTCCATAAAGAGGACGCTTTGTTCGTTTGTTTCTGTTCCGTTCTGGGATTCATAATGTTATAGAGCTGTTGCACACGATACTATGCAGTCTTTGTCATACCTGCTGGGGCTTGGAGTCAACGCTTGTCAAAGGAAACTCATTTTCGCAGCGCCCTGTTCTAGACTAAGATCTTTAAACCTATTGAGAGGCCGAACCTATAACTCTTTGCTGTACAATTCTTCTTAAAAGGTCGAAAGGCGTTCGATTCTGCGCATGCCACTATAATGACCTGCCGTTTGCATCATTTATTCTATATTATCTAAGTAATATGAAGCCTTAGCCTTAGTTGCGCCAAATAAATTGTACTTAATAAGGGCATGAAGATGAAACCTTAGATATTGGCATAAATAATACTTGATAATGATTAATTATTTTATTTCTGTAAGAAGCTTTGTATGTACAAACACTTCATATTTTCTATCTTTGATGAGGTCGGCATTTTCTGACTACTCTGAGCAGAAAAGCCGAAACACACTCAGAGGTCAGTCTCTTTTAAAGTCCAGACATAATCTTGGTTAGATCATGTAAAAACAATTTAAATTGGTGTCTGAAATGGTCTTTTGAGGAAAGAATCACACAGATTGAGTGGTCCTGTTCAGTCAGTGCACGCATTTGTCAGTAACCGTGCAGCTCAACTCAGAACTTGAGGGGCTTACAGGACCTAAACGCAAAAAAACGCAAGTTTTAGAAACAACAAGAGTATGTGATACATATTACAGTAAACAAAATAAAAAAATATTATGATATTCTTCAGGATATATGCTAGGTCGATAGTGTGTTGAAAACATAATACAACATATTTGGTACGATATAAAAAAATCATGAATATACCTCTAAAAACTTTCTTTTTACAATAAAACCCATGCTAATATACATACAATCATTATGATTTTATGCCAGATTATTCTACAAGCAACATACTAAAACTCTAGTGTTTTAATTTTTTAGTCCAAACAATAGATTTTTCGTAAATAAATAATTGCTTCATATTTTGCAATAAATTACCAGGGTTGTGTCATCGCGCTTCTCTTTCTTTTCTATGCAGTCCGACAAAGACCGCGCTTTAGGTCATGTAGTCCTCTTAAGGAGCTAAACGAATTGATGATCAATACCAAAGATAGGACATTAGGGTGTTAAGAGAAGGTATGGTTAATGAAATGAAAAAAAAATGAAATGAATGAATGAAATGTCACCGATGTAAGCTATGTCAGCCCACCAATCGTACTTCCTTTCACTTGTATAGTGGTACAGTCAACATTTCCCACAGGCCATGAGAGTTTTGGATTGTATTTAGTATTTCCCTAGACTCGCTTTCACAACTAGTAGTTGTCCTATAATAGTCTTATTAGTAACAAACCTAAATCTATGCCTTTACTATGAATTCCTGTCTTCGTTTGATAGTTATCGAGTAAGTTGTATGTAACTAACTCGGTGAAGGCGGATCAGATTTTTAATCTTTGGTTTTTATTTTATTTTACTTTATTGGGATATAAAACAGTTACACATTACAATTTTAGTGTGACAAATAAATTAAAAACTGTGTAAAGTGTTACCCGCACCAATGTTCGCGAAATAATAGTTTATGGACACATAGTATGCGTGCGTTGATTTTACAGAAGAGTAAGAAGAACTCGTTCATTAAAGAGCAGTAGCTAAGTTAATAGGTATTTAAACTTTAAATGAAATTGATAATAAATGTCACTTAGAAATAAAGCAAGGTGGTGCGCGCCTTGCACGTTAGAACAACACGACGAGCGCCGCGCCGCGCGCCGCGTGCCGGGCCCGGCACAGCGCTTTAATGTCAGGCCGGTCGTAAAACGTACCAACGAGATTACTACACAAACAATTATTACAGTACAAACTATAATGACCCATTAACTATATTGGGCATAAATAAGACCTCAGTGGAACCTCGCCAGTGTAGTGCTGCGACCACACATAGGGCCGGCTGCTTGCTGGCTCGCGCACCGGTGCCTAGGTGTAGGCTCGCCACTACATCGTCGACATGATCGTTAGCAATAAAAATTGCGGCCACTTTAATATTATAATGGTAGTGGGGCAGTGCATTGCGCATGCGCGGTGGCCTTTAGCCGCCCTCACGTAATCTCTCATTCATTTATTTTTGAATAGCAAGAACACGCGGCGCCGGCGCAGGCAGGCGCTGGTCGTGGCGCTCGCCGAGGAGCGAGAACATTAAATTTGCTACGCGAACGCTTTTTGTGTTAAGAGCTGTGTGTGCTTTGCGAAATTATTTTAATTGTTGGTTCTTCAATAACACCGACGAGGTCCCGCTCACGTGTACCAATTGGCTGAACACCGAAATATACCGTTTAGGATCACCTTTGATGCATGCGCGACGATTAAACACATTTTACAGAGATAATCGCTGCTTTTTTAGGCTTCAAACAGACTCCATCGTTTGATGAACTTGGTAAAAAACTAAACTCAACTCGCATAGTTGTGTTAGGGCTGCATGCTCTGCTACACTTCATCCTAAACCCATAGAGTGGAAAGCTTTCTATCTACGAGCATTTTACATTCTTCTATAGTTTATAAGCTTTCATCTTTTTGCCAAATCGTGATAAAGTCAACAAAGCTTTTTAAAATCACATTTTTCTCAGCACCGGGAACATCTTTGATCCTTACAGTTTTAATTGGAGATGTTAATTATAATTCCCCATCTAAAAGGCCACTAAAATATTTTAGCAAATTATTGTTGTATTCTTTCTTAACGAATAATAAATAGTCAATAATTTCCAATATTAATATTCGTGAGGATAATAGCAGTTCAACGATAAATTACGCTCCTTTGATCCTCACGCATGCTTGGTCGCCATTGGGGAGTAGCAGCTGTAATCATGTATCTTATTCTGTGTAGTAGTTGATCTGTCTACATATATCATAGGTGTACGACAGTGGCGTCCATTGTCGGCGTCATCCTCTCACTTGTGTCAAGTTGTGTCGTGTTGCCAGCGAGCGTCCTTGTCCACCTTGTGACGGGTCTGAATGTCCGCCCGCGTCCCTTATGTGTTTGTCCGCCAGCGTGACGTGTATGTTTGCGCAGGAGTTTCGGCGCCAAATGCTCCAAGTGCTGCCGCGGCATCTCGTCTTCGGACTGGGTGCGCAAGGCGCGCGAGCAGGTTTACCACCTGGCCTGCTTTGCCTGCGACGCGTGCGGCCGCCAGCTGTCGACCGGCGAGCAGTTCGCCCTGCACGAGGACCGGGTGCTCTGCAAGCCACATTATCTCGAAACGCTAGACGGAGGATCCATATCGTCGGATGGTGAGTTGGCTTTGAGTTCATTGAGTTATTCTTATTAAACCCCAACATTCATTTGAGTCTACCGACGATGATAATAACATTGCAATTTTAACGTTCTTACTAAAAACGTAAATTCCCAAAACAGTCCTCTTTTAGTAAGTAGACTAACAAATCCAATATGTGCAAAAAACGATGTGAACCACAGACGGGTGCGACTCAGAAGGTTACCACAAGAGCAAGGCGAAGCGAGTGCGCACGACCTTCACGGAGGAGCAGCTGCAGGTGTTGCAGGCGAACTTCCAGCTGGACTCCAACCCCGACGGCCAGGACCTGGAACGCATCGCGCAGGTCACCGGCCTCAGCAAGCGGGTGACGCAGGTGTGGTTCCAGAACAGCCGCGCCAGGCAGAAGAAGCACCAGCACACCGGCAAGGGCAAGCAGAGCCAATGTTAGTATACCAGGGCAAGTTATGCGATGGGGACGCTGTGTTTCTACTTTGATAGTTTTGGAGATCAATGTTGTAGAGTCGAGCTGTTTTTGGTCCTTAGTTCCACACCTAAGTCCTGATAAATACTAGCATTGAGTTTATTATCTTAATAGAAGCACATGTTTCCTACTGGAATACAAAATTACTAGCACTGCTTGTACAGCACCATTAGCGAAGGTCTCAAGTTGTACTCGTATTGCCTAGCGAAGTGTGCTCTGCGAACATTATGCTACTGTTGTCTCCACGTGTTCACCAAGTCTTGTGTTACGCAGTGGTGTCCCGTGACGCGGACCCGGCGGGGTTTGGCCGCCCCATCAACCTGCACCTCACCTACTCCTTCCAGAACAAACCACCTTTTGTACCGATAGGTAAGTACAACTCTACGGTCTGTTCCAAAAATATTTGATGCAAATGTGAACAAATTGGTCAGGAAATGTAACTTTGGATGCTAATTTGTAGACGACTTATAAGTCGAGTGCTTTAGTTTGATTACAATACTTTTATCCGAATTTGTAACTTTTTTTCACTTGACAATTGAGGTTATTTAGTGAGATATAGGTAAAGTTCCTTCTTATAATATTCCACAACTATCACACGACGCCATCTAGTCCCAAGCTAAGCAGAGCTTGTGTTATGGGTACTAGACAACTGATAAACATACTTATATATTTCTAAATACATACATATTATAGATAAATTACACCCAGACACAGAACAAATGATCGTGCTCATCACACAAACATTTGTCCTGGGTGGGAATCGAAGCCACGACCTCCGGCATAGCAGTCAGGGTCACTAACCACTAGACCATCAGGCCTGTCAAGTTGTCTGTTCTTCATAAAGATGAATTTGGTACTAATTCCCTTTAGCGAGTAACTGCGTAAGAATATAACCTAAACAGGGTTTGTTTACAATTTCATCAGATAGGTATGTTTGGTACAGACTATACCTGCATTGCGGCGCGCGTGCTCTTCGTGCTCTTGTTACGATCTCTATATTCTCTCTTGTTACGATCTCTATATTATACAGACATATTCTTTTCTTCATGATATTGTGAAATGTCAATAATTAAAATAAAATCACATGACACAGTTCGCGCCGGGCTTGGAAGTTCATTCTGTAAAATGTAACATTACAATAGATAATAACATTATCTGTTAATCGTCTAGACTGTAATCCAATTATTTCAACAGTTAAACCAAACAACACTTCTTTTTTGCTGCCCATTATCGTTAAAGGTACTCGTTCATATAAATAACAACAATAATTACAATCATGTCTGTTGATAACAGAATCATTTTATGACGTGATATGAAGCCAACTTCGTCTGGTCCTTCATTAGCTTGAAGCTTTGCTGAGCAAGACCATAAAATTACACATAAGTTTCGGAAATTCGGTTTTATCCCAAAACTAGGAAAAAATAATACAAGCGAATAAAGATAAACTCTATACGGATTAATGCAGAAGATGATGATTTTCTTAAAGTAATTTATCGCTGGCTGTTGTTGAAGACTGCATCTAATCCAATCGACATCTACGACTCCAGATAGTAATGTTGTTTATTTGTATTTTCCAGATGGAACCTCTTTCACGGATTCCTCAATGGATGAGCTGTCTGAAGACTCGTCGATTCATTGCATGCAGAGTGAAGTGTGAGCGCTGGAAACACACGCCGCCACGGTTTGCTCTCACCCGCGCGAAGTCGCGCACCCTGTACAGACTCGCCATATCTTATTACATCATTAGCGATCTTAGAAATCTAATATATTGCTAGTTTTTGCCATGTACTACAACATTCGTGAATGTACGTTATTTGGCCTGTTTGCCATACTACATGTTTTTCTTATCATAACAAATGTTAGTGAACCGCTGTAACGCTCAGTTGTCCTGCTGAACTGTTGTTCTTGTAAATGCGCTTAAGAGTTATACATATTATGAATTGTAAAAAATATATCAATAGTTAAGATCATGCGAGACCTGTCAATTCTCGTGAAACTTTAAATCTCTCGCGTGAGACATCGTCCTTTTGTAATAGCTGATAGTAAGACGTATTATATCTAGTGTTTAATATTGTAACTATAACTTATGAAACTCTATGCGGACATTTGATATTTATTGTAAAGAGTTATATTTATTTATTTATTTCTAGTAACTGTGATACGTTCTCTTTCGTAACTGTTCTCGGTTTGTTTACATTTCTTATTATTGTACTAAAACTTACGTACTTTACATTATCTATGCAATTTTATACAACTTTAGAATACTATAGTTTAGTGCCAAATCGTAATTATAAGCGGTAGATACTTTAATGTGAGAAAAGCAATAGAACTGAAAAAAGTGAACCTATAGCTACTTTATTAATTAATTAGTATCTACATTTTATTCCAATCTATGTCAGCACTTCCTTTATAGGCCTAAATGTAGGCAAGAGAAACGTCCTTAGTTATTGAGTGTCCATCCAACTGTCCAGCTTCTCCAGTGGCGCGCTGCTCGAAAGTCAGTCAAACCTAGCATCATTTTCAGGAAAAAGATTGTACCGCATGCTAATTTTACTCTGGACTCGATTGTAGATGATCAACATGTTAAACATGAATGATTAATCTGTTTTAATCGTGCAAGTATGTGTACTAGGTGCATCAACAGCTGTAAGTAGAACGGCTATCACGGACGCAGTATGTGAGCGCTGAGTCCGCATGAACATGTAAGTAGAACGGCTATCACGGACGCAGTATGTGAGCGCTGAGTCCGCATGAACATGTAAGTAGAACGGCTATCACGGACGCAGTAGGTGAGCGCTGAGTCCGCATGAACATGTTTCAAATCTAAACTCACACCTACAGCTGACAACTGTACTACGATGTAATGTCATCCATTTTGATAATCAAGATTATATTTTATTTGTACGTGTGTTGTAAAAAGTAGAAAAATAAAGTATCTCAGCAATTCTAGTTCTTGTATTGTCTGTCAATTACATTGTTGTAGCGTCTACCGAGGATATTAGATTTTGTTCAGTATTGTAAATAAAAACGTGTGTACTTAATTATTGTAAATAAGGCGTGAAAACACATGGGACTTGCGGTTTGCGATAGTGGCGACCCGCAGCAGGCCCGCGCAGACCGCTCGCTCGTGTGTACACAGCGTAGGATAATAATATATTAACTTATGAGGTAGATGTTAAGTGACATGTAGTGCGTCATCTTGTCATTTTATTGAAATTAAGTAGTTGCTACAAGTACTAGGTACTTAAGTTTATTCTGTACAAATTTTTAAATATATTATGTTGGTTAATTGTTGTTTTAATATTTTAACTTCTTTTTAAACCATAGGAAGTATCCGATGAGATTTACTTTTCAAAAAGCTGTAACTAACAAATAGAAAACTCTATTCAGTAACGAGTGCAGAAGGTAGGTAAATATCTGACAAAATAACTGAATGCTATGTTCAGCTACTGACTGCTTTTCACCGTGTTTTAAAAACACGAAATCATGAACTAGAAAGAAACTTACAGGCGTTTTAAAAATTATTAGGAAGTTCAAAGGAGTAAGAGTTTTTATTAAAAATTTATTAATTTCAACTAATATTAAATTAACTTACACTAAACATATCAGAGACAATTTAACACATAATCAGGATTAAATTTTACTTATTTACAAATTCGTACGTATAAAAGTAACAACTTCTCTGTGATTATCTAGATATATCTTAAATTATCTTATAATAAATACATCTGCAGGCGCAATCTTAATAAATAATTGTCGTCTATAATATATTCAGATTGAGTATAACATCAAACATTTCATATAAAAACAAACACAATAAACCAGACTTATAACATAATAAGGAAATTATTTATATAAACTCCGCTTATTCTATAAATTAAACAATTTCAAGTAACTTTAGCAAATACTTTTTAAACTCATTTTGGATTGAATTTCAAAAAATACTTTATTGTTGACGTGACAATGAGTAGACACTCCTGACCGGAATCATTATCGTCTATCATTTATATAACTACTTACTGGAATATCAGAATCCTTTAGAATGTGGGAGTTGGTCCAGCCAAGCCACAATACCACATATCCTTGTAGAATCTCGGGTGACCGTCAGGACCCTCTATACTTGGAGGTATGTGAGGTGTTTAGCACAAGTAGAAGTCACGGAGCGCCACTTCTGATAATTAGAACACACGTTGCTAAGAGCAAGAAACGCTCAGTAACCGTGGCTACGAGCTACAAGCTCAGGCGACACGCGTCTTGCAGCCTTAGACTGTATCCTACCCTCGCTACACTTGCTCTATGTGAAGTGGGTCTCCCCAACACTAGTCCTGTCTATAACTTGTCCATGGCGTTGAGGAGCAGGTTCATCTCCTGGTGCACTTCGCGCAGCAGGTCCTTCATCTGGCGCGGCGAGTCCAAGATGTCGACGCTCTGCGTGTAAGGGTTGTACCGGACTCCGAAGTCACGGGGGATCTTTTGCGCGAATTTTCTGTAATTTATCAATAAAGAATATTTATACAATTGCACGAAAAAAGGTCGTAACAGCTAAGCTTTAAACTTCCATGAATATCATTTACAATTAGGTTGGTTGACGTTAACTTGCCCGGTGTTGGTAAGTAGGTGCTAGGTACTGCTTATCCACTAGTAAAATAGTGTTACAGGCAAGACTGCCTAGCGCAATGGCTAATTCCATGCTAACAGTTCCCAAACTGATAAACTATTTTGACGGTTCTGATAGAAAATATATATATCCAAAAGTATGAAGTTGAGACGGTAACTCACATCATCCTGTCCTTGGCATCCTCAAAGCTGGTGGCAACAAAGTAGACGGGCTGGTACTCCGTGATAGGGTACTTGGTGTCGCCGGTGGTTTCTGGATCGAACTCCCGCAGCTCGGGTTCGTCTGAGAGGCAGTACTGCAGTTCTCCGAAGGAAGACAGGAGCCCAGCACCGAATGCCTTCAGCTTGCCTTCTTGCCGGCACAGACCGAACTCTACCGTAAACCAGAAGCACTGGAACAGTGATGACGATACTTAGAACTTACTCAGAAATGCTTTTGCCATTGTGATAAACATGTCAAAAATACAATTTCCAATTAATAGTTTCGTAATTTATGTGCTATTTTAATTGCCAGCGAAGAATAGTGTCAGAGGTTGGAAAGCTTCAAATCACGTGCACCAAAAATGTTAATATAATCGTACTCACAGTGGCAAGTTTCTCAATATAATCATCAGGCGCTCCGAGGGAGGCGAGTCCGATCTCCTGCGAGAACTGCGCGAAGGCAGGGTCGGCAAACAGTGGAGCGTGGCCCAGCAGCTCGTGGCACACGTCGGGCTCCGGCGTGTACAGCGGCCGCGAGTGGTGCCGGATGTACTGCGTGCTGTGGAACACGCGGAACGCCAGCCCGGCCAGGAAGTCGCGCGACGAGAGCAGACCGGCTACTGGCCGGAGGGTGAAGCCTGTGCAGTCTGGAATCGAAGAGTTGTTGTTTAGTAGAAGAACTTCATACTTTTAACGATTTCTTAGAAATTCTTTATTCGGTTTGTATTTCACAGATCAAGAGCAAAATGTTCGTAAGCAGTATAAGATCAGTCAGCTCACCTTTAAGGAAGTTAGACACATCCTCCAACTGCGGAATATTATCTTCCCTGTAGGCACAGTTCTCAATGAGCAGTGGGAAGACGTGGTTGTGTTCCTTGCAAGCGTGTGTAGGGTACAGGTCGGTCAGCTTCCTGAACACGGCTCCCCAGGTGGCGATCTCTTCCTTGGTGTAGTTCACATGAGGCAGCGGCTGGCCATGCTTGTAGTTGTAGGCGATGTCTGCGAAGTACTTGCGCCGGGCTCGGTACTCGGGGTCAGTGAACCCGGGGTGGTCCGAGTCCAGCTCTGCTCCGTACGACAGGATCTGGTTCGCGAACCTATCCAAGTCGCGGATACGACGAGGGAACCAGGGCACCGCATCTGGTGAAGAGGAATTAATGTAACTAAGTTTTATTTGATGGACACTAGCTTCTTTCTGTGTTCTAATATAGGTAGTAAGCCAATTAAAGGAGACTGTTAAAATTTGTATGGGAAGTGGTCTATGATCCAATAGCGATACTACTAGTAGAGGTATTTCTGTGGGAATACCTCAAATTATATATTCTAAAATATTATATTTCTCAAAACTTTGATGTCAGATTTTGATGCCACTTTGCACAAGGGTATAGTTGAGGTATCCCCTCAGAAATATCGTAACAGTATCGCTATTGGTTCATATACCACTTTTTAACAGTCTCCTTTGTCAGACAAACATAAAAAAATATATCCTAACGCGCACTCATTTACAACTTACATCTGTTATCCTTATAATTTCTAGAAATGATATTCAAGTAGCCGACATTATTCTTCAACTCATCGAGGGCGCCTCCGAAGTCGCCAGCTCCATGTTCACATTCCACCATGAACTCATAGCCAGGTCTTCTGGCGGAGGAGCGGGACTCGATGTGCATGAGGTTGACTCCGTACGAGGAGAAGACGCTCAAGAACTTGGCGAGGGCACCAGCTCCGTCGGGAGTGGCCGGGGAGAACAGCAGCCAAGTGGACTTGCTGGAGTCGCGACCCTCGCGAATGTAGTTGCCACCCTCCATCAGTTTTGGCTGGAAATAACAAGATAATGATGCAGTATTGGAATATAACGAGCAGCTACATACACAAATATTCTAGATAGAAATACTGTCAAATTCGTATGGGGGTTGTGTTTCTAGTAAAACAAAAACTAATTAGAATAAGACGTACTAGCTCCTACGTACTGGGTGGAAACTTTAGTCCCCACGGAACAAGGCTTCTTATTATTAATGAATGTATCATGTCCAATAAACATGCAGATCAAAATAAGAAGCCCAGTGTTTATCTATCTGAGAAATTTCGTAACTAGAGATAACTGTTGGGAGACAAACACTAGAGCATTAGAAATTGAACTATCACGCTTGCGTCACACAGAGGTCCACAGTGCTCGATAACCGGCGGCCCATTTAGCCACATCCAGGTTGCGTGGAATTAGCGCGATAACCCCGGGGCGGGCGGCGCGGCGCGTCACGTCCTCGCCGTACGCGGCACCGCTTGCTCCGGGGACACGACACAGCATAGGCTGCGTGTGAATGCGCATGATCATCATTATCGATAATCCGCGATGTGTGCAGACACCCACTGTTTACGATTACCACGTCAGATGCAAAGGTTAATAGTTTGTTTTGAACTACAGTTTCAGGCCAACTTGCACGTTCGTGGGTTATCATAAATAAGTCGCAGTTAACAGCTAACTCAGGGTTAATCAAATAATTCATCTATAAGTCATTCCATGTCAGTACATTAACTCGAGCTACGTTTTTTCTACCACCATATTTATACTCTTATTTTTAATTGCTTGGTTTTAATTATCCAGTAAAGCAAATAATAAAACTCGCCGTAAAATTGTTAAATGAAAACGAAATTATCTTTGTTTTAATTATAATTTAATTGCGAATATAAAAAATTAATAACAAGGTGTGTTATCAAGTCCCAGATTATTATTATTGACATATATTGAAATAATAAGCATAAAAAATAATAGCTTTAAGAGATAACCCGACGTTTAATGGACGACTTGTGACGACAGTGTTTTGCAAAATGTAGAAAATTGATAAAAATAATCGCGAATGAGATCACTTCGTAACTAAAATGCTTATGTAATATTTAGTGACAATACATAGTAGGCTAGTCAATTAAGCGTGGTCACTCATGTTTTACGAAATCATTGCAAGAACACTGATTACACTCAGGAGATGATTAATTACGGAGCACGTTAAATTCGATTAACAGGGTTTCTAGTGCAGTGAACTTCGTAGTTCCACAACATGATAAGTATAGTTTCCTCCTTAGCTATTGTGCTCGGTTCTACACCATTCCTCCAGGCATTAGGTACATGCAATTACATGGCTCCATGCATACAAGTAACTAATTTGCATAAAGCCAACGCCAACCACATAGATTGCTTTTGTGTCTGGCTTAAACGTTTGATACTACTCTGATTGTAACAGAAGGGAGGTTGTAGTCTGCCTGAATACAAGCTCACTAATAGGTACAGACTCCAGCACGTCCACCTACTACAATCTGTCAAATTTCATTAATAGATTTTCAACTTTAATACTAAAGAATAAAGTTCAAAGTTGATTGGGAAAATTTGACAGTTTCGGGTAAGTTGATGTGCTGGCGTCTGTACATACATATATGCTGGGAGAGTGCAGGTTGTCCAACTCCAATGTATACAACTCTTCTTGGCCATAATTTTGACTTGGTGCCAAATTTTGCGGTTGTTTGATATTCACTGTTTAGTTAAAATGTGTTGCGCCGACTCCAAGTAACATGGGACAAGAACAGGAAGATAATGACTTAACATTAGGCAAGTTCGACAGGTGTGCACCATTTTGACATTTATTAGATCGCGTGACTGTAGTTGGCCAGATACTATACAGGGTGTTACGGAAAGGGTATATCAATACAAACGGGTTGAAGAGTGTATCTGGTCTAGAATATCTGTACAAAATTTCAGCTCAAAAGCATTAACTTTGAAAATGCTTAATATTTTTTTATTTCGACATCACGGCGCTGCACTGGCGCGCGGCGGCGTGATGTGCGTGTACTAGGCGCACAGACACACTACAGATAATGGATAATGACCCTCGTAGTGCGGTGACACGTTTGTTATGATTTCAATTTAATAAACTATCGAAATAAAAAAATATTAAGCATTTTCAAAGTTACTGCTTTTGAGCTGAAATTTTGTACAGAGATTCTAGACCAGATACACTCTTCAACCCGTTTGTATTGATATACCCTTTCTGTAACACCCTGTATATGTATACAGGGTGAATTTTTCAAGTGGGCGTGGATGGCCAAATTCTAAACTATGAGGAATAGCGAAAAGTACCCAAAGGAGTCGCGGGCTCGATTTTGATGAAAACTAAAACTGCATCATTGGATTTTTGAAAAATCAATATTTCTAG
This sequence comes from Amphipoea oculea, assembly GCA_945859645.1. NCBI lineage: Eukaryota > Metazoa > Arthropoda > Insecta > Lepidoptera > Noctuidae > Amphipoea > Amphipoea oculea. The sequence goes on along the minus strand of OX243861.1, from coordinate 33,020,264 downwards.
CCAGGAATCGAACCTGTTCATTTTGAAAAAAAAAACACACTGTATTATTACACCTTTCGATAGTGTCGCTAATAAAGATCAAATTCTGGGAAGTAATGACATACGGCAAACTTAAGGAAAATGTTGAATTTTAATAAACTTTTTATTTTAAAGTAAGTATTCATACCTACATTACGTACCCTGTTCGAAATGATGCTCAATATTTTTATTAACACACCTGCAGCGCAGTCACCTTAACAACATTATGTTCTAAATTCAAATTTCTATTACGATCTTTGGAAAATATTCTAATGGAATCAATAATATTGTAATGCTGAATGCAGTACCTACAATCCTTGAGACATCGAATCCAGCTATAAGGCATTTCGAACTAAAGTATTGTCGAAATGAAGACGTGTCGGAGCTCCGTAGTGTCGAATTAAAATCTCGTCGTAGTAAGGTTTGTCGAAGTTCAGTTGGTAAGTCCCGGTTAGAATGGAAGCCGATCCCAACATAGTTGGGAAAAGGCTAGGCAGATGATGATGAGGTAGGTAACAAGAACAATAAAATAAGTATTTTGTTAAAAATGAGCTTTTTGTTTTAGTTTGCCGTATGTTATTACTTCCCAGAATTCAATCCTTATTAGCGACACTATCGAATGATGTAATAATACAGGATGTGTTTTTTTTTTTTCAAAATCAACAGGTTCGATTCCTGGCTAGAAATATTGATTTTTCAAAAATCCAATGATGCAGTTTTAGTTTTCATCAAAATCGAGCCCGCGACTCCTTTCGCGACTTTTCGCTAGTCCTCATAGTTTCCGATTTGGCCATCCACGCCCACTTGAAAAATTCAACCTGTATATATACTATATATTTGACATGATTACTACTATGCGATATATCTGACATTAGGGATCTATGAATCTCGAAGACATGTTTTGATTTTTGACCTAAATACCCGTCCTTTTTATTTTTTATGTATTAGATTAATTTAATATCTTGCATTATGTAGCTTCACATGCCATAATAAGGCTTAATAGAATATAAGAGCAAATAGTGTAACATGGAGAACCACCAATTGTATTTACTCTATTTAAATGTGAATAAATGAATTTTGAATTTGAATCAGTAATTTTGTCCTTAAGTTCCTAAACGGATGGAAAATCGACTCCTACATTCTTTTTGTCTGTCTGACTAGGTGGAACACCTAATTACACCATTCTTCCTTAAAGAGGCTACAGGACAGGTGCTGCTGTTTCTTTTTGTGACTGCAATCGCAACAAAGTTAAGATTTTTTATTTCATCAAATTAATCAGCCAGACCAAGAAAGAACTTGGTTCCAACAAGACGGTGCAAGAAAACATGCAACACGAAACATAATCGAAACTTTGATAAGAATGTTTCCAAAACAATAAAAGAAATGTCATTAATTAGACCCCGCAAATTCCATATATTAGACAGGAGACTGTGGGGTTATCTAAAGTTACGTGTCGTGGTCCATTTCGAATACTAAAAGCAGAATAATTGTGACTCTGAAAGTAGAATACCTACTTACCTAATAAAGTAGGTACCTATGCGAAAATTTGGTGGAAAAACACTATAAAAAGCGATCGCATTTTAAACCAGCAAAAATTTGGAGATTTGGCGGATAAGTATAATATTTCTTACCAAATTTCCAAGTCTGTAATTAATAATTATTCGAATATAATATTTGGTAATTTCTTAATTTAAAGTGTTATTCGTATAATTCCGAATTGGCCACCCTATATGACAGGATCACATAGGTAGGTAGGTAGGCACTTTAAGACAGAGCTGTCTGATTAATACATGGATGAAATTCAATCATAACGATTTGGAACTCGAAGCTGAACAGATATTACAGGCAGGAACCGAAGGCACTGACGATGTAGTCTTGTAGAGCAAGTTTAGTTACGTATAGCAAGAGAGCAAGCTGCTATTGCTGCTCAGATATTATGATGCCAGTAAAGTTACCAGACCAATAACATCGTGATACTGCCCAGTCATAGACAAACAACTTATCGAGTTGTTGTTGCTACCGCCGTAGATGTCATAGATGGGATGTCGACGCAAATACATCAATCTTATATTGTTGATAGTGTGTTATGTTATCAACAATGATGTAACTGCTACCGAACTGTTGCATAAATACATAAGCAGTGTTATGATATCGTGTGGTTAAATGTGCTACATTAAGGATCAGTTAATCGATAGTATTAGAAATTACTGAGCGATTTAAAGCGGGTAATTGCAAGCCTACATTAGATAATTATCTGGTGGTAAAATTACTTCAAATTGTTTGAAACCAGTCGTCGGAACGTGTTTCTGAACTTGCCTTGGCTTCATTAGATCATTATACCTAAGTATATTAAATCAAAGTTATGTAAAAAGCAGCTAGGGTTAGTAAGATGGGCGTAACTCAGGTGTGGGACTACTTCCAGCGGGACTATGTCCAGCAGGAGTTGATTGGCAATAAAACCGTTTGTTATTCTTTTCAGTGTTATTTTCCATGCATGGCTTAGGGTGCCTCGTAAGATGCTACATTACTCGAAAAATATTGTAAAACTTATTTTCCCCTTTTCCAGGAGCGTACACATGTTCGAGTAGCAAACATGTTGACAGCGTAACAACTACTTACTTACGTTTATACCCGTACCCCCTTGCTAATAAACGTATTATATCAGATGAATAGTTACACACCGATTTCCCTCTTTCAGTCGTCAGTAATTTGACTTTCGAAAGAAGAAGACAAAGCGTTGTGTAACTATACAGACGCTACGCTATACAACATTTATTAGTAAGGGGTTCGAATATGGTAAGTACCTTACTACACTTCATTTTTAGGGTTTCGTAGTCAACAAGGAACCCTTATAGTTTCGCCATGTCCGTCTGTCTGTCCGCGGCTTAGCTCAAAAACTATTGGTACTAGATAGTTGTAATTTGTCATGAGTATACACGTTAATGACGCCGAAAAAGTGGTAAAATAAAATTTTGAAAAAAAACAATTATTTAGGGTACCTCCCCTACATGTAAAGTGGGCATGATAATTTTTTTTAACCTTCCCATAGTGTGGGATATCGTTGAATAGGTCTTTCAAAAATATTAGGGGTTTGGCAAGACCGTTTTCTGATTAAGTAAACCGTTCGTGATTTATTAAGCTTTAAGGTACCAATTTCCGTTAGAGTCAAGTGTCCCCCCCCCCCCTCTACCAACTAAACGGTTGTAGTTAGAAATTCAAATGGCACGGCAGTAGTACCTATACATAACGAAATTTAAAGGAAAACTATCACACTTAAGTGGGCTTTACAAGTTTACGAGTAATAGTCGACCAACTTTTTGCAGTTACAATGTATGAGAGAACATGATTTTCAACTACAATATTAAGTTTGTTCTTGGGATAAATACATTCCAACTCTTCATTGTGCGTGGTCCGACACGCACTTGGCCGGTTTTAATTACAACTGTTAGAATAATTATTTGATGTGATTCATTTGAAATAAACTCCTTCCCTTCCTCATAGGGGACGACACTGTTCTGACATTCATATAAACAGGCAACCTTGAAAACTTTGTTTTGTAGTATATTTTGTAAATCAATTATCTACGTTTCTGTCTAATCTAGTGATAAAACGTAATTCATTAATTAATTATTGTATGATACGTTTATTGAAGTTCAATATTTTGTTTGCTTACTTCGCCGCAGCTGTTTGTGGATATTAGAACAATCCTCTACTAGCAACAGTGGCAACACGTTGTGACAACATATTGTGTGGCAACCAACTTACTGTTCCGGGTGTCATATTATAGTTTCCTGCGATAATATGTGCTGTTTTTTTATTAGAAATATGAGTTTTGAGTTTGAAGTTCATTTTACACAAGACGGAGACAACAACACGGCAATAAACTAAACTGCATGTGCCTAATGATGACGTACCCAGGTCTGCATACGAAAATTCAATCAAATAAGTACCTATATCAAACAGTTTCGTAACTATAGTTAATCAAAAATTGGCAACACCCATAGTCGTCACATCACTACTGTTTAGTTTGTTTGAAAAAAATCTTTTTTATTTCCGATGTTAAAATTCATTTGAAATTCCAAAATACTCTTGTGCATGAGTATTGTGTTGCCAGTGTTTCTTGTGCATGAGTATTGTATTGCCAGTGTTTCTTGTGCATGAGTATCGTGTTGCCAGTGTTGTGTTTTCATTTATTGTCGTCTATTGTTGTCTCCACATTGTTCAGACGCCAGCACATCACCATATTCTAGCAAATAAATACTTTGATTTGATTGATTTGATTTACTACAATCTGTCAAATTTCTTTAATAGATTTTCAACATTATCACTTATGCATAAGGTTCAAAGTTAATTGGGAAAATTTGACAGTTTCGGGTAGGTTGATGTGCTGGCGTCTGTACATCCACATTCTGGCGTTAAGAACCGAGGGAGTGGTAAATGGACAGTAATTAATTATGTATATAATATTTAAGTACGGCAAGCTTAAAAAATGAACGCACGAAGTCTAAATCAAAAATCTAAAAATTAAATAGGCCCAAAACAGTCAAATAAATAATGGAGGTACCTACTGAACCGTTCTCTAAAAAAAGTATCAGATTAAGATTTAAACAAACGGATATGTGTGCCTGTGGGTCCCAATTTGTGGTCTCTGATTATTTGATTATAGTAACTTAAAACTTTAATTTTAATTCACCTTAAAGATGTTTTTCACTTGACAGTAGAGATAAATTTTATTTCAACCTTAATTTTGATGATTTTTCAATTACAATTTAATAATGTTATTCGATCAATAATTAATGGAAAAAATAGGTGAGATAAAGTGGATCTCTTCGAAACACTTGGATCGCACTTGAATATCTCTAGTGACTAATCGCGTAAGAGTATGTAGTACTTTAAGTATTCTGTGGTAAGAGTTTAACTTGAACAGTTTGTTAACTAACTCTACAGATACTTTTGGAACAGACTTATGGGTTTAAATGAATTGGCAGGACCTAACTCTGCAGGTAGAGATCCGACCCATTCTGAGTCATTTGTATTTTGTTTATGCAACATTATTTCTGTTAGTGATTCAGTATAATTGCAGTAACATTTATATTATACGATCTACTTCTTAATTATTGTACTTCATAAATAATCAAAATGAACTGAATAAGTTGCAATAACACAAATACTGTTAATATTGAAACTAACACAAATTCGCTATTTAGGGACCTATGCTGAGACCTAATGCTTGTATTTGAACATTGATTGCCAACCGAACAAGCGTTTACATAAATAATTTCGCTGAGCCAAAGCTTCCGTTTCGTTAACAGTCGACTGATTAGAACACAAATAAGCAAACAGCTAGAAGTTAATTTTGAATTATGAAATAAACGATTTTACTTTACTTTACGTACTTTGCTTTAATCAATTAATGACAGTTCCTTTTCGCTAGCTAGCATTCAATTGAGTAAACATTTATGAATCATATTATGCACTTCTCGGAGACATAAAAAAACCGATGATTTTTTAATGAAATATCAAATGTGATGCTTTTGAAAACCTATGAAAAATATTTAGTTTTTGAAAATCATGTGACATTTCCTCACTAACCTGGTCGGGGGGTGATGAGGAGAGCTTCACCTCCTCGGTGTTGTCAGAACGTATGCTCATCATGTTGCTTCGAGAGACCGGGGCAGCACTGGAGGCGGCGCTAATGCTGTGCGTGTAAACAATCGCGAGCGGCGCGCGCGCAGCTTTTATGAGGCGCGCGTGACGTCACGACACGCACCACCGACCCCGCGCCGCCCGGCGCAGTGGATGTGGTATTTTAATGATAACTAATAAAAATTAACGCAATGATACTTGGTGACGTCATCGATATTTAGCGAAATGCGTATGCTACTGCTTGGTTCCACAAGACATCTTGTTGAGGCATATGAACTATAAACTGAACAAAAATAATAGATGCTAACGTGGAAGAAAACAAACTCATGTGTGTTGTTGCTTTCAGTTTTCAGACTTTGACGACGCATTGGGAAATACATAGAATAGCCGGCAGAGAGAGGTCAGGAGAGCAATAACAAACTGTCTACTTGGATAATTAGAATCAGAGCAAGTTCGATGGTCCGAAAGGAGAAAGAGAAAAGAATTATCTACCAAATACTACTTAATGCCTTACGTAATAAAAGTCAACCTAAACCGCTGGGTTGGAAGGAAGAAGTTTTGCACAAGAGTTCCATAAATGAACAATAAGGGAGGATGTTTGAAAATTCCGCCCCTCAATAGGAGATGAAAGTTTTCATGAAATTTCGTCATTTTCCATGGAAATGGAAATCCCATCGGAGACACGGCTGCACGGTGTAGCTATGATTTGCTTCGCGAAGGGAAATATCAACGTTTGATATGAAACCAAAAGCGCGAGGCGTGTTCATGAGTAGCATACAACATCCAACCACCAGAGCGCAGTTTGCTTCAGCTCAATGTGTTACATAAAAAGTTCGTCTATGCAATATGGTCGCGGTGTTGCGTTTGGGACTTTTTTATTATTTGCAACCTTAACAACTTATTGCTCGACACCCGTCACGTGAAGGTCGGCCTTGTCGCACACGAGCTCGGAGCACTTCGCCGTACTTCGCACTACGTCGCTATTGCTCGCAATATTATTTATTGGATCAACTACACATGTTGTTTTTGTTTTTGCCGGCAGTTAATGCTATGTTGCCGTACCAGTTATTCGAGCAAAAACATTATTGTTTGAGGAAAAAACGGTGACACGACTACAATCTTGACTACGTGTTTTAAATTAAGTGTAGGGATATACTGGCTATGTTCTATTAATTTTGTGTAACTGTGCATATGGGAAGACGCATAATTGTGTTAGGAGGAAGCTGCACTACCTACCTTGTGGAGAAAGTGTGCTCTGAACGATTAATCTTAGTGAAGCGACAGTCAGCGTTAACGTGGGATGTTCATTGATAAAGAGCAATGATATCGAAATAATTTGCGCCTTCTGAGGTCAGAGGCGCTCGCTTCAGATAAGTCATCTTCATATCTCTTAAACATACATAAGCATAAGTGAATTAAACGTTTTATTTATTTTAATTTTAATAACAAATACCGCATGATTATTGAGTAGAGTAACCCTCCATACGAGAGCTGTAAACCAATTTTTAAAAGCTAAAGGCTCTAACTCTATGTTCTACTTACATTTTTGAAACAGTCTCACTTCTTCTCCACAGTAGCCGAAAACAATAGTTTTGCAAAAAGGGACCCCCCACCAAGTTAAAAAACGAATTTTGTATTAGCACTCTCCACTACAGAAACAGCTACCTTCATGTCCATTAAAATATATAACCATGTTCCAAAAGTGTTAAAATATTTTTTTGATCTAAGTATTTTTTTTTATAATAAGGTTGATTTATTTAGAAATGTTGTTATTGTTGTGTTTTTATTTGATATCGTATTTTAGAGTATAAAATGTCCATAGTACTTATAAGTGTTTTGTATTGTTTATTAGTTTAAGTAGTATACAAGTTATGTTTTATACCTACACGTGTACATTAGGTTCACATTGTAAATATTCGGATGCCGCTACTAGCAGCGGATGTGTTGAACCACAGAATACTTATACCAACCAACTTTGTACCTGCCATATCCAACGAATAAATGTCTTTGTCTTTTAACTGGTTAAGGATCTTCGACGAAAAAAAGAATGACTCGCTACTTTATTTCTGTTTCTATTTATAACGTAAATTCCCAACGTAAGATAAGGATGATATTGATAACGTATTATGTTTTGGAGAGGTTATGACCCTCATCTAGAAGGTTAACTTGACTAAATCCAAGGGATAAGGGGCTAGCAAGTAGCAAGATAACAGAGTGGCTGATACAACGTTGATGTATGACTGAAACGTTTCACAGAAACACCACCCCCCCCCCACCCCCTTCCTTTCCCTTCCTTTTGGAAGTAACCCCCCCGGTTCTGAAAACCACGAGTTAACTTAGGTATCGCATAAAACGTTTAACTTAAGGAACACTACATGCTTGTTACGGTCACTAACATGTAATTTTTTTACTTCGAGGCTCTTTCCTCTTAAATTACATATAATAGTATTTTCACTTCTCATGCTCTAAAAGTTCGTCTTTATGTAGGCGACATAAAATCGCTTTTTATGTTCTAGTGCATAAAGTAATTTTTTTTTCTGAGACTAAGGTAATCGGGCCCAACAGCCACACAGGCACAATAAAACTTCGCAGATTAAAGTCGTGATTTATTTAATTTTCTTTAATTTATACCACTTCCGTGTTTTCTATCGTTAATTTAATAAAATCAGGTAAAATAGTTGTCATTTATTATTTAAAAACGCAAAGAAACGTTTTTATGACTTGGCAGTATGAAGTACCCAAGTCGAATGACAAATGTTGAAATTAAAAAAAAAACTTTTAAAAAGTTTCGTGGCGGTATTATCTGTGGTGGCGGAAATTAGCTATGCTTTGCAACATTTTTGATTAATTATGTACTGTATACTTTATGCCTGTTTCATTTTCTCGCAATCGAAGTGAAAAGCAGAGTGCGCCCCTCGACTTAACTATCCACACTCGCCTGCGGCTCGCGTGGATATAAACGTTTCGGAGTAAAATAGCTTCTTTTATGCCTTAGTTGTACAATCTACTATTTTTTTGTAGGTATTGAGCAGCTTTTCAGAAACTGTGTGTAAGCAAGTTATTTTCGAGTCAGTGCAAAAATGCTTTTACAATAGTCGAATTATAGCGTGTCATGAATACTCATTTTTAAGGTTCCGTTCCGTACCCAAAGGGTGCCAACTACGGGACCCTATTACTAAGGCTCCGCTGTCCATCCATCCGTCAAAGGTACCACTGCGGGACCCTATTACTAAGGCTCCGCTGTCCGTCCGTCCGTCAAGGGTGCCAAATGGGTGCCAACTACGGGACCCTTTTACTAAGGCTCCGCTGTCCGTCCGTCCGTCAAGGGTGCCAACTACGGGACCAATTACTAAGGCTCCGCCGTCCGTCCGTCAAGGGTGCCAACTACGGGACCAATTACTAAGGCTCCGCCGTCCGTCCGTCAAGGGTGCCAACTACGGGACCAATTACTAAGGCTCCGCCGTCCGTCCGTCAAGGGTGCCAACTACGGGACTCTATTACTAAGGCTCCGCTGTCCGTCCGTCAAGGGTGCCAACTACGGGACCAATTACTAAGGCTCCGCCGTCCGTCCGTCAAGGGTGCCAACTACGGGACTCCATTACTAAGGCTCCGCCGTCCGTCCGTCAAGGGTGCCAACTACGGGACTCTATTACTAAGGCTCCGCTGCCCGTCCGTCAAGGGTGCCAACTAATAAAAGAACTAATAAAAATGAAAGTGGTCCCCATACAAGACGTGTTTATTTCGTCGTTCTTTGCTCGATCTTAATAATGGCAATACACACAAACGTCTAGTATTAAATATTGTACGGTGGCATGAACCCTCCGTGTGTGAGTTCGACTCGCACGTTTAATAAGTTCTCCATGCTGCTGCAATAAATTGATCAACCAAGCACTGCAATTACAATTACCTACCAGCACTCGATGGTCTTTACTGACACAAGCTTGACTAACGCCTCCATCAAGCGATATTTAAATAATTAAACTCAGTCAGAAACAGTTCTTACCTCTTATATTACTTTCAGTCTGAACAAAGGAGCAGACCTCTCTCAGCACAGGTTTGATAGTTATTAACAAAAGTCAATTCTACAAACGAGTTTTATATAAAATGCCTTCGTTGTTGCGCACGCACAGGTATGCAGGCTATTGCGAAAGGAAGTGCACTGTATTTCCGTTTCCGCAAGGCTACAGAAATGCTTCAACATTGTTAACCAAATAAAATAAAATATCGCTTCTTATTGCCTTAAATGTGTTTATAGCGTTCAAGATATTTTTGTAAAACAACAAGGTACTCCCGCTAAACCTGTTTCAAACAACCACTGATTGTAAGTTGCTTTAAATTAACGCCGAATCAATAAACCTGTAGATCGTCCAAAGAGTCTGGCTGACTGAAACGTTTGCAACGGTCTTGGCACAGTTATCTATATTTAATTTACATAATATGTATTTATGGCAAAATTGACATATGGTTGTCATTATTTTGAAAGCCAGACAACATTATTTTGCTAATGAATAATAATTATTGTAAATAAGATATCGTTACTAACACAATTTGTCGATTGAATCCTCACGATGGTGATCTTGAAGCAGGTACAGATACGGCTTAAGTCGGTTAAAAACATTCAGAAGATCACCAAAACCATGAAGATGGTGTCAGCTAGCAAGTAGGTCCTCTTGGAATAAACGAGAAAACCTTAAATTGACTTGCAAATAGGATTACCATTTAGAAATTTGAAAAGTCCTGACAAAAAGCCTGACATTTCAATAAAAGTCCGGACATTTTAGTCACAAAATCCAAACATTACCCACTTGTTACAGTGGTATGGTAGGCATGGTAGCAAACGCTCACGAGGGGAGGGCGGGGGTTGCGGGGTGCGGGGATAAAAAAAAGTGCGCTGAAAAATATAAAAATTAATACCTATATCTACCTAAACTAGCGTTTGATTATTTTACGTAAAACTAATTTTATTTTTTGAAGAAAATATTTTATGTTTGAGTTAGTTGATTGTTTGCTTTGCAATACAAGATTTATTGTTTGATCTCGTTAAGTTGATTGATAAAGAAGTATATCTTGTTTCTAGATAAAAAAAAATGAATGAAAAGTATGAGAAGTTAATAAGTATTAAAGACTTATTTGGTACTAGCTGCGCCCCGCGGTTTCACCCGCGTAAATGTCGATCCCGTGTGAATACCAGGATAAAAAGTAGCCTATATGTTAATCCAGGGTGTCAGCTATGTCCATACAAATTTTTATCAAAATTGGTCTAGCCGTTTGAGCGTGAAGAAGTAAAAAACATATAAACACACACACACACACACTCACAAACTTTCGCCTTTATAATATTAGTGTGAAGTGTGATTACTTACTTATATAAGTTTTATTACTCGTATTCTATGTAAGCCAAAAAATCTGGACAAATTAGAGAGCCGGACAATGTCCGGACGAAAGTCCGGACATGTCCGGACGGATGGTAACCCTACTTGCAAATAAGTAGTATCTAATGACAAATTGTGGAGTAACGCTTTCTAAATTGCAATTACTAATGCAACTACCAGGCGAAGCCAACCTCGAGGACGCTGGCAACAACAAACAGAAATCAACATCGTGACGCCGCCACGACAGCAGTTCTGTTGATACTAAATATGATAGCTCGGCGCTGTTGTGTGGTTCGCTGTTGTTGTTGTAAGAAGAAAGTAAGACCCTCTTAGCGGTAGGCACAGCCCGCTAATAAACATTCATGCTTCTAGTATTCAATAACCCAGGTTCACGAAAGCGGAACGCGACTTGAAAGCGGCTCGGCCATTCGGGTACGGTCCGCGCAAGTTCTACGAGATGTCCCATCTCGTGAAAGGAGCTTTGGACGTTAAGGAGGGCGATGAGAAAAAAAAGACGGAACCCGTAGCAGTCGAAGCGCCACCGCCGGAGCAGAAGACGGAGGAGGATAAGAAACTCAAGAGGATCTACATCGCCATAACTTCTGATAGAGGTACGAACAGTTGTTACAAAGGAAAATTGATCACAAATACAATAACCAGTATTGTTGCTAATATCAAGACAAATTGTCGAATATGATAGAAAGATTAGGACTGGATTCCAAAAGGTCATCGCCACGTAGTTAGGAGACTCTTGGGTACTTATAGTTTCAAGTTCGGCATTGCAAAAAGATTCATTTTTCTTTTTCGGAAGATGCGAACTTATTGCGTCAGTGGTGACGCTATCTGTTGTTGTGCTCGAAGGTCGCGTCTCATTCCGTTGCTGTGTTGCTTCCGAAAAAGCTGCATCTGGGCCGACCTACATTATTAACCTAAAAAGTCGGTCAAGAGTCTTGATTAAGATAACCTTTTTTAATTTTATATCAATGCTTTGCTGCATGTTATTTGCTTTGTTTCAAACATGACTTGAATCGTACCTCAAAATAGCTGTTCATTGAATTTATAACATACTTTATCGCAAAACTAGTAGCTAACCGAATTTCAATGTGATGTCCAAACGGCTATTGACCATCCCCTCCCAGATTGTTCAATGATAACACAATGTAACAGCGTCATTTTCTTATAAATGTCAATACCACCCAAATTGGAGCAAAAGAATAAACAAGTGGAGTGATAAGGGGAGACGTGAGACGGTGGCGTGCGCCCGCGCAACTCCGAGATACGCACGGTTTGGCTCTGGCGGGGTTATCGCCAGATCACGGCGCATCGACCGACGACCATGCCTAAATACCTTCGCAACATTATATGCGTACTTACTGCGGTGCTACTCGTACAAGGATCTCTTGGCGCTTGAGAACATTGATAGGGGGGCGTTGTTGGTAAACAGTTGTTTTGTGAGTTGTCTTGGAAAAACGAGATGGCGGCGTTAGTTCCGATTTTGGCCGCGCGCGCGCCTAACGATGCTTGTACGGCTATAGCTCTATACCTACGCTTTTGTCAACACTAGAAAATCATGAATTGTTTTCCGGAAGGAAATGAAACAACAGTTGCTTCATTCTCTTCCGGTGACTCCCCACTCTCCTCATACATGGCGCCAGAGCTTTGCCCTGCCTGACTCCCTGAGAGACTAACGCCAACGGACAATAATTGGCGAATCTTTTCAGATCCTTGAGTATTTAATGTATAAAATTTTCCGCTCTCAGTGTTGTTATATGTATATACCCATTAGGCATGTCTGCCACGCTAGTTGGCCGGAAACCGGAGCGTATGTAAATGCTAGTCATTAAAATGGCTTGTTGATTACTTATTTATAATAAGTGATTGGGCCAAGACACCCGAGTGGTCTGTTGCAATAAAGTTCAAGTTTACATCAATGGTCTGTCATCATGCCGTCGAAATGAGGAGTTTTAGAACGCAATAGCCGGCCAGTTGTCACACGCTACTAAAACAAATAAGTAGTTAGGTTTAAGTACTTTTTGCGCAGTTGCTATATCAATTTCATTTGGTTTGCGTTAAAATTTAACGAGGTATCGCAATTAAGCGCAGGTGCCGAGGCTTTACTCTGTACATTGCACTGTCTCGTGTGTTCGTCTAACAAGTACGAAGCACACGAAAATGTGTTGAATGTATGAACATTCAAATAATGGCCAGTCATTGTGGGGGAGTGACTGAATAACTGCCAATCTGTAACTCCTGTTCGCGTCATCTTTGGCCTCAGCGAGTGATAGCCGCTGAGCGCCGCGCGCCGCTCAGCGGTGCATGGCCGCCACTCATGCGCACTACACTTGCTAAAAACTTCTTCAAAGGTTCTCAATTCGACTATATGTTTTTTTTTTTTGTATGTTTGTTAAGTACGCGATATCTCCGGCAGGTAAATCGATTTCAGGCGGGTAAATCGATTTCAAGTTATTTTTTTAATGGATAGGGTATACCTCAGGGGTAGTCCCATATAAATTTTATTAACTTTGCTTGAGTAGTTATTGAGTTAGCTTTGATAATACGTATATTTAACCGACTTCAAAAAAAGGAGGAAGTTATGAATTCGTCGCGTATAATATTATACAGGGTGTCTCTGGAAGTATGGATCAAATTGAATAGTAACCCTGAGAATGTCGGTAATTTTTTTTACGGTTCAAATGTTATGACCATTTTTCGTTTTTTTCAATCACTTCGCATAGTGTTCAAAGGAAAAATCATTAAAAAAAACTATCAGGGCTATCAATTTAATTTTTTAGATAACCCTGATAGATTTTTTCATGATTTTTGATTCATGGTGTTATAAGAATTTGTGTGGGGTACCTACCTAAGTACAACTTAAAATTGAAAAATAAAAAGTTTTTTTACAAAAAAAAAAAAACTGACTTCCAAATCTGTTGTATATTCATACTTATTTAGGTTTGTTACAAAAAGTTATGGTTTTGTACTCTTTACTCTATTCTTGTCACTTCCTTACTTCTTCTTTTATAAAAGCTATGGTTAAAATAAAATTCAATACTTTTCTTTTATTAAGCTTATTATTTAAACATTTTAAGCTTATTATTTCAACAAAATCACTACAAAGTGAAAAATAAGTCGGTTGCAGGCAACGAAAATGCGAGCCCAACGACACCGACTTCCGAAATTAAAGTAATTTTTCACTTTGTAGTGTCTTATTTGAAAGTCAGTTGATTTTATAAAACAAGTTTCTAAATGATACTTATTAAGTTATGGAAGAGCGGAATCTCCTAACACAGGCTTAACTGCTTAAAAGGAGGCTCCAAACACTAGCTTTTAAGGTTTAGGTACTTGTTAAAATAATAAACCATTTTTCATTCATTTTCATATTCATTTCTGGTAAGGTGAATGGGCCACAGATGTAACGAAAGGTGAGATGTTACATTGTTAGTTGGTTACAGAAATATACTCATAGACATCGAAAATGTTGTCCCTGAAGAAGTACCCTCATATTAACTAAACAATATGAGGGTAAAGAATATTTGATTTGTTATTCTATTATATGAATATCGAAACATTAAATTTCATTTGTAACAAAAATGTATGATTTAATTTTTTTCAAATTATTCTGCGTATGATTATCTATGAAATGTTAATGTTACGCGCCAAACTTGATGGCGACATTAGCTACTACTAGCGCCATCTAGTATCGAGTAGCAGAACTAATAATTATTCGGGTCCCTTCTAGAAACTTCGATGCTAGAACTTTCCAGAACTATCGACGCCTGGTCGGTCGGGATCGGTATCTACTCGAACATTCTAGATGTTTCTACGGTAGAAGCTTCTGGAACTATCCGAGGCCTATATAAGGCCGGGTGTGCCTGCGAGCCGGGAACAGTATTGGATAAGCGATACAAGCGATAACATCGAAGCGATCTTCAAGTGCGACTCTCAAGTGATTAGTAGTGCGATTGTGTTTTATAATTAGTGTGTTTAAGTTGTAATTTGTGTTTTTAATTAAAGTGTTTTTTTTTTGGTTATTAAATCGGCAGTTTTTATTGTCACGAACCTCAAGCTCGTAACATTAATATGCAAAAAAAAATTGTGAAACACAATTCTATAAAAGTATTGTCTATAAAACAACGTACAGCCCCCTAAAATATAGGTGGTCTTAAATGTATTTCGTCATGCAGTGTGCTTCAAGAGGTTTCGCTTATTTGTTGTATAACTAGACATCGTTTCTGAGAATAAATAACTAATTAGTATACTAGTCCACTATCCTAAAGAAACTTGTATACTTATTCCTATCCTATTCTGAAACAGAGGAGCTTGCATAACGTGTGTAGCACCCCAGGTCTATGCGGCGGCGTGCACAGCGGCGTGGCGCGGCGCATCAGGTTGGACTTAAACGCACGCGGAGCCGCGGGCTCCAACAACAAGCTGGTGTGCATCGGGGACAAGTCGCGGCTCATCCTGAACCGCATGTACGCGCGCAACATGCTCGTGAGCGTCAAAAATGTGCGTACATACGGCGCCTATTTACCTAACCACTTATTAGGTAACACACATGTTGGATTCTTCAAGTTCGATTCAGCAGTATTTGTTATACGGGCATTTTCATTTTAAATGGCGCAGGTTTTAAAAAACAACCTCAAGTGTCCTAAAACAACGATAATTTAAAAATTATTGTTGTTTTAGGACACTGAATTTTGAATTATTGTAAAAAATATATTTTTGTTATGATTAAATGTAATAATTAAGTGCAGAAATGTGTATTTTATTTTCTAAAATTATTTTTTTAAAGTAATTCAGGCTAAAAATGTCTTTTTAGTAACAAAAATCGAATCGCGATAACAAATAAACTGCTGGAAATTAAATGAGAAAAACGCTCAGTATAAGTTTATGATATCAATTAATGAAATTAAATATTAATACTTAGTCAATAGATATTTATCTTTATTTAAAATTTCAACAATTTGGTCTGTATCGTAACATTTTGACCAAATGCAAGTTTTAATTTTCGTGTAACTTATTTGATCAGTCAAGGAATAATAAACTTGGAATATAGTGTTTATGTACTTTTTTTTTCTTTATTTATAATATTTTAATAATAAAATTCCACATAATATTTAAAAAAATAAAAATAAAAAACGACAAAAACCACCTGCGCCATTTAAAATGAAAACGCCCATACAACAAAACCGACCCGAAGCAATTACCTTCTACACAATATAAGTATTCAGCTTTCTTTCGGCTCGTGCCGATCGACATTTACCCTCGCTGAATAATGTTCCGGTGCTCGGTACAAATTGAGCTAAGCTGAGCGGCTTTTTCCCGACCCTATTCATATCATGGGTGTAGATAAAGTCTTGTATGCAACTGTACATCATTAGGTATTAAGACCAGGCACTCTAAAATAATTTCTACGCATGAGAGAGAGAGATGAGAGACCGGTTAGACCGCTATGGTGAAAGACGCTAACGTAGCCGTAGTAAGGTTGAATACCGCGTGCGCTCTTTGATCGCGTTCGAGCTCGAAACTACATAAATGTCGTAAGTCTCAATTCTTATTTTGTTTATAACTAAAGTAATAATTGATCTAGAGAAAAAATATCTTGTGGCTGGATAGTAAACTATATTTTCTTACGGTTAACATTTATTTTAGACATAAAGGCCAGGCAATCTTGAAAAAAAAGTAATAATCTTTAAAAAAGACATGATTTTTGAATAAAATATGAATCGAGCGAAAATGTTACAATTACGTAACTGTCTTGTACATGGAAAGAAAAAGATCCAATGAATCATATACTAAAGTTCCATTTTGATTGTATGTGTGACTGTTTCAGAATATTAATGCAAATTAACGTTAAATTTAGGGAGCCTCCTCTTAAAACACTTATGCGATACTACTAGCACACTCGGCTTCGCCTCGTGTGATAAACCCAAGTTCGTGTTGTAATACCCCTCTTTATACCAGCCCACACAGAAAGTATTGCAAAAATAACTATTTCCGGCCCGTATACCAAAATAGTACATTATAATACATGTGTGCTATGTTTATCATTGCTCCCGAGGCGGTATTATTCGATAAGAAAGCCGAGTGTGCAATGATTAATGCACACGCGTTTCATACGACGTTTTTCAACACGCTTGCGAGGAAAAAAATTGACTTGTATTGTAATTAACTTGTATGGAAAATGGCGCGCTGGTTTTGTTTTTCTGCGCACCGCGCTAGCAATGCTCGCGCAGGTGTAAATAATGGCACTGGAAAAACTGCTAAAACAGCTTATGTAAAAAATATAATAAACACAAAATAATGTTTAAAAGTCTGATCGTAGTGTTTTTTTTTGTGCATTCAGCCAATATCACGTTTTGTTCTTTATTACATTATTCGAATTAATTATAACGGGATATAGGGATAATATCTATAGGATCAGTATTTATAACGGATAGAATAATGAGCTAAATACAACGACGAAACATTATAACTTAATATTATTTAAAGTAATAAATGAGACTATACATTTATAATATATAGAAAAGCTGTTTGTACAAAGTAATGAAAGTATTGAGGTGGGAAATGATCGTAGTGTTATCGTATGTCAAATTGTAGTTTAAATAGTATGGAACTAGAAAGTACTATTGGAATAGAGAAATAATACATTAATTCAGTGAGAATCCGCAATAATAGAACGCCAGACAGGGTCTTTTTCGTTTGGTTCCGGGAGGGACGACGGACAATTCAAGGTAAATAAATTTTAGTTCATTTTGGGATCGTCTTTGGTCCCAAAATGAAGTAAAACTTATTTACATTCAGACTATTTAAAAAAAGTGAAATATGGCCCGCGGATTCCTTTTGGCATGAAGCCTCTTTGATGAGATTAAAAAAGCACATCCCCGACTAGTAAATAGTTATCTGTGGCGTTTCGGTACTAGTGCAGTAACATAAAGTAAAAAGCACGCGTGTTTAATACACTGCATTATGGACCTAAAAGCGGTTCATTAAGAGCCACTTTACGGGCAAGTATATTGAAAAGCTTAATGTCCTGAAACTATTTTGAATATGATGATGCAGGTGGGGCGGCTGGCGCCGGGATTTGTGGACGCGTCGTTAATGGCGGCCGTCATCACCGAGGCGGGGTTCCAGTTCGACATCGGCGAGATCTACTTCAACAAGTACCACTCACCCGTCAAGTACGAGCTCTCGGTCATCCCCATCTTCAACAAGACGAAGATCGAGGTGAGCGCACTCCGCTGACAATGCGTTAAGCTTGCCGGCACTATGCACCTGTGGAATGATCTCAGGGCTTGCTATGAACATTGAAATTTTTTTCAATAAAAAATCATCTGCTCCATACATTTTGTTCACTTCGGGAAGCTCCTCAGCAAACTTTCAGTATATGCGTTACCAGATTGTATCGACCCAGTTTGTACCTTTGCCACGGCACGTACAGTCAATGCAATTACCTAGCAATTACCTGACCCACCTAAAAGTTAGACGAATTTGAACCTTTTCAATTAGCAGTAGATACATGTGTTATTCGATTTCGAGCTTCACGAACTAGAACGATTTGTTCAAGGTAGGCAAATATTATAGAATACAGTTATGCCAATTTGATCTTTAACACGTGTCGTTAGGGTAGGTAAGCTTTTGAATACTGTTTTGTCACATGATGGACTTGTTAATTTCAACAATACTAGCGGATGCAACAGTGAATCTATATAAACATGGTTGCGAGTTCAAAACTAACCTTTCACTTCTTGTAGCTTTATGTTTACAATGTTCAATTATGTTTTTTGAATTGAAAATATAATTTATAGTTACTTAGTTGAAATTAAATATTTAAATACAAAAAATACCTCTAACAACAGAAATGAAAAACAATAATGATTATGAAAACGATTTTATTCAATATAAATATAAAATAATTACTTACAAAAATAATTACTTGTCATATACATATCGATGTATGGGAGAACATCTTGTTGAACTACAATTTTAAGTTGGTTTTTGGGAAATCATTCATCTTCATTGTGCGTGATCCGACACGCACTTGGCCGGTCTACACTACGGTACGGTAGGGTTCAGTTTACGGGATACAATTAACAAAACAATTGCACAAATGTTTACCAACAGCACCCCCTGTCAACGTCAGCAGAGCGCCTAAAGATTCTTGTAGTAGTGTAATGTTGCACACAACTATGATCCGCAGAACGCGCCAAACATGTCAGCATTCGATGAAGTGGACGAGGACATGCTGGAGAGCTACGTGGAGTGGACGCTGGCGGCGCTGCTGTACTACGCGCTGAAGGAGTGCGCGGCATCGGAGCAGTCGGCGCGCATGGCGGCCATGGACAATGCCACCAAGAACTCTGCCGAGATGATCCGCCAGCTGTCCCTGCTGTTCAACAGGACGCGGCAGGCCGTCATCACAAGGGAACTCATTGAAATCATATCCGGATCCGCGGCGCTCAAGTGAACCATTTGTTTATATAATGTTTATGTACGATAAAATAATAATTTTTAATTTTTCTTTTTCGGTGTTTAATTACATCATGCGAACTGTTATGAAATTTGTTTAGGCCATCGTTCTCTTGCCCTTATCTCAATTTACTTGTGATCGGCGCAGCCTTTTTCTTCCATACGCCTCTTTATTAGTCGCCATCTTAGTAGTCAACACGTCTCGTTTTTTTAGTCCTGTCCTGTCTGGCCATTATGCACTAAGGAAACAATGGAAGGGTGTAAGATGGTATCGTCTTCCACACACTCCATCCATCGTTTCCTTGGTCTTCCCCAATCATACTCAAAATTACGCTTCTCACGACATTTTCCTCATTTCTTCGGTTACTTTGGTACTATGACAACCGATCTCCTCGCAACTATTCAGTCACCGGTACCACTCATTTCCTAATTCTATCCAATGTCCATACATATCCTTCTTAGCATTCCTATTGTTATAATATGAATTTATGAGGAATTTGGCTTTTAATCGAGGCGATTAAAGGGACTTTAGCTTAATAATGGCACTTTAACACGTTCACTGCGGATCACACAAAATCGGCCCGATACGGTGCTTTGTGCTAATGCGCACGGTCAAAACTGTATCTTTCTCGCTGGTGCAGAACGATTATCTTCGGTATTTGTAGGAGTTCGACAAAGACAAATATAGATTTCGGCTCGTGGTTACAAATGTAGGTATTTGGCATTAAAACATCGTGGCAGGCCCTTTTCGACCACCATCGCACTGACGGTGAAAAACGCCCGTTCCCTGCGGCGGGGGGCCTATTGTGGTATATGACCGTTGCCGACCTGTTGCCGCACGGAGCGCGCGCGCAAACGTCGAGCCGCCTGTCAGTGTTGTGCTCTCTACAAGACAGTACGTGTGCGTGTCGTTATTTTATCGACAGGTGAGAAGAATTCTTTCTAAGAGAAGAAATTTTGCACGGTGCTATGAAAAGCTACGACAGACAAAGAAGCAAAAATGAAAGTTAAAAAAATTAAAACATTTTGCAACAAATGCAGTCAATCCCTTTGCGTGCAGTGTTATAAAGAAAGACACGTACCAAATTAGTTTACTGTTCCTGGCTCGCTTATGTGATTTACTAAATACACACTTTTTTATTTCGTATAATTCCGTTTTATTTTCGATAACCCTATATTTTTGTCTGTCCCATCACTATAAAAAAGTACTTTCTAGTGCGGTATCGGTCGTTATTGGCCTGACACTTTCCTTAGTTGATTTCTCATTTCCTGTTTGGCAGATCCAGGGGCGAAACAAACGTAAAGAAACTGGGTTCAGGATCATTTTAACAGTATAAAAAAATACAATGTACACCATGTATTCGCGAAGTTATAGCGCTTTAATCTATCCTAGTGGTGTCAGGTCAAAAAGGACTGATACGCACTGTCAAAAAGGTCGATGGATGTGCATTTCGACCGCCACCGCAGCAGATGAAAGTTTATGATTTTTTTGCCGCAGCTAAGGTGAATGACTGCTAGCAGTTTCAGAAATTTAGCTTGCGCTCAGTTTTCCAAAGTCAACGCTTAGGCATAAATGCTAGAACACCTCAAAGTTACCTACCACAATAACAAGGAACGCTAAACCTTTCTGCTACATAATAATATGTATCTATAAGATGTTCTCAATAAAATAAAAAACGAAAAACGAGCAAAAGGAAATCTTCAATTATCACAAAACATTACAAAATAAAGTTACCCTCACGCATATCACACTTAGAACATATTGTACAGTGCTTGAGTAGGGTTTTTCACAGCATTTGTTAAAACTATGTAGAACAATAATCTCCAGGGGTAGAGAGCACTTCGTGTCGAGAAACTGCCAGCAACGAAAATACAATTCAGGTTGAATTAGATTGGGTAGACTCCAGGACAAAACATCTTTGTATATGAGCATAATTATCTTACATCTAGTAGAGTAACGGATCAGATCTGCTGTACCCCGTAGTCATGGGAAACAAATGTTGCCAACACTGTTCCCAGCAGCATTTGACGTTGCGTGAAACTGTGTAGCAACTGCTTCTCAACTTTTGTTTCTCATGAATACGAAGCTCATCAGTAACAACGGAATACAACAACAATATAAATACGGTCCTATATCTAAGCGCGAGGGTCAGTGCTCCTCCAGGAACTTGTCGTAGGTGGCCTGGTCCATCAGCTGCTGCAGCTCCTCGGGCTTCGCCAGCTTCACCCGGAACAGCCAGCCCTGTTCGTAACACGACTTGTTGATCAATGCTGGCTTAGATTCTACGTCTTTGTTCGTCTCTGTCACCTGGAATTTGTAATAGGACCACGTTAATATTATGATAAATTCTGCATGAAATGTAGCACAGACCTAGTGGACATATAAAAGAACGGGGCACTATGACCCAAACTAAAGAAATCACAATCGCTGAGCTTACACATTCATCAGTAACGGTTAACTGAGTCAATAACGCGTATCTATAAGAAGCTAACGCCTAGTGTCCCTAGCCCTATTCAAGCAAATCTATCATCGAGTCTCATCTCAAGGTAGCTGTTGTGATTTATTGGGCAAAAATGATATTAAATAATTCTCTGCTGCAATTGTACGCTGAATGCAGTACAGGCTCGTACTTATACAAAACGTCACCATTGACAATGGAGCATCAATAACAAGACGGATCATAGCAATAAGCAAATCGCCAAGAAATAAATAAATCAAGATATGAAAATAATCAGTGTAAAACCACTGGATGCGAAAAGCACAATACCCATAGATAACCTGTGACGATGCCTAAACGCCTGTCCGCTAAAAGATGATGATGGTAAAATAATCATTGATAGGTCTCACCGTGCCGGACACCGGGCTGTAGACTTCACTCGCTGCCTTCACGCTCTCGAGTGCCCCGCACTCGTCCCCGGCTGCGATGTCTTTGCCCAGCTCTGGCAGCTGCACGTACACCACCTCACCTAGCGCGTCCTGGAGATCAAATCATGGTTTCATGTTCATATGAAGTAGTAGTAGAATATTCATCAAAGGGATAAAGCAGTGTCTTATGTCACGGACTCACGGGTGTCGGACTATAATTGAATCTGAAGCACATCGCTCCAGAGCGAAGCAAGGGAGTTAAGATTAAAATCTTGAGTGTAGCGAGGAATTTAAGCGCACCCAAGACGAAGACACCTGTGTCCCCGAGGAAAAACTCTGCAGTTCACACCTTCTGCGATATAGCAAAGAGCAACACGATTTAAGTCTTTTTTAAGATTTCATGCGATTGAATTTGAAACCTTATCAAATTCAAATCACATTACTGACCAGCGGATTATAATTAAATTCAGCACAATATTATTATCCGGCTAGCTGTTTTGTCACAACTCATAGATATTATATAAGTGTGTGGCCGACATTTCTTTTAGGTCACCGGCAACCTAACCAAACCCTGACCAAAGTGACGTTGGTTTTGATCTTGAGTCTTTGAATAATAAGCATGAACAAACTATAGTATATTTATTAATTATACAGGTTGGCAGGCATCGACGTGCAAACTGAAACCATGAATACAGCACATGATTCTAAACCCCCTAGAGCATAAATATTTTGTAGGTTATAAAAAAATATCTGATCTGCTGTTTCATAGAAAGTTGTTTATTTGTTTCATCTATGCAGCCAAAATGTTTGGAAGCTATTTTTAATAACCGACGAATAATTTAAGATATTTGTATTTGCTTGCATTGTTTGTATTGATAACATTTTAAGGTCGGGGTAAAATCAGTTTTCCTAATAGGTCCAGGGGTAACAATATTGGAAAGGTTAGGAACCTCTGCCCTTAGTGAATAATCTACTGTAGATTTTGATTTTTTAATTAATGTAATTGTTTTAGACACTGTACAAAGCAAGATCATAATTATGTAGTGTACGGGTCAATCCGCGGAAATCCACTAACGGCGAATATATGCTAATAATAAATTAAATATCATAGCTGCATTCTTTTTTTACTTTATATGACATTTCTTACATGTTTTTACGTATGGCGCCGCTATCTAAAAAAGTATAACACCTTTATTTAATTTATTATTGCAATCAACACGCACCAAATGTCATCACCATTTGCAAATAAAAGTCGGCCTAATTGAGCGGAATGGCCCACCTACTACAATTCTGGTAAATCTTTCTTTTGCGTGACCTACCGGGGGGTCGGTCACGCAAAAGAAAGATTTAAAGATGGTGACATATCAAGTTAATTTCCGCATTTTAAATTGACTATGCTTTATTGTGTCGTAGAAAAACACATAGGTGCGACAAAATCGTTCTATAATAGATAACTCGCTGCGCTCGCGCGTTTAATAATTGTAAAATAACTAGCCATCGAATGTTAAATCATTTATTATTTCTTCATCATTATTACACACTCCAGCACCCTAATTGCGTAACACACTATCAATCGGAATCTGAATAATTTTGAAACGAATTGCTAATCCATTGCTTCATAAGTTCGAAAAATTTGTCTGCTCAACACGTAAATAACGCAATGAATGTTGTTGAACTGTCAAAATGAAACCGATTCCGATCGATAATGTGTTACGCAATTGCCCCGCAGGTAACGAGAATGAGAGTACCTAGGTATAACTATTGATAACAGTTAAAGAGTACCTAAGCTGCTGAATTGTAACGAAGTGACAGACCACGGCGACAGTCACCGCGAATCTTGCGCAGCAGCTGATGAGTGGACCGACCTTTGTAGCACAGATATAACGGCGGGGCAATTGCGTAACACACTATCAATCGGAATCGGTTTCATTTTGACAGTCCAACAACATTCATTGCGTTATTTACGTGTTGAGCAGACAAATTTTTCGAACTTACGAAGCAATGGATAAGCAATTTGCTTCAAAATTATTCATATTCCGATTGATACTGCGTTACGCAATTAGGGTGCCGGTGTAGAGTGGTGCGTATCAGAACCTCCCACGTATTTTTAAGTTTTATGAATTCTTCCTTTTTTACCAAATCATAAATGATAAACCCTGGCCTAAAAAATGTCACTCAAAAATATATGTAGGTATTCAACTATCAATAATTTTCATCTGCGTATCCTTTTTCCAAATGTTGTTGGTTACAATCTAGCCGGTGTAACCTAATGCAGGTGAATAACAGCATCATTCATGGAGCCACAGGTCCTAATAGGTATGCACTAGACCCTATTCGTACCTGCGGGCCGTGACGTACCTACCTACCTACCTAGTTTGAACAAGTTATTTCATACCGGATGAAAATCATAACATTATTAGTTTGACCTTAGTGCCTAAGAGATCGGCAGGCCAATTCCCGTAATTAAAAACGATCAAAATCTAGTCACAATCTCATCTCAACGACAATCAATGTCAAAAACTTGTAACGCCTAAATGTTTGTTGCTAATAAAGTGCGTTTGTTGTCCATTCACGCCAGTAAAGATCTACAGAATTGGTCTTGGTAGTCATTCAACGCCATCTAGTGAGCTCAGCCGAACTGATTCCAAGTTTCCAACCGATCCTAAACATCTTTTTGATTGGAATCTTGACCTGATGATGCTGGTGCTATGCTGGGTAGTGAGTACGAACCTGCGCATAGCTGGAGATGCCGACGGTGCCCACGTTGTCGCTCACCGACACCCACTCGTGTTTCTTTGTGTAAAACCGCCCTGGAAGCAAAAGAAATCTTATTTATTGATTTGTTTAATTAAATACCCTGTACTACCTACTTAAAACAAAACTAACAACAATAACAAAAAAATATTTCAATTAAACCTATTAGATAATGAACTTATTTCGTCGTTAGTCGCCCCTACGTCAGTGGTAACAAAACCAGTATAATCTGCAGGGCAATTGCGTAACACATTATCAATTGGAATCGGTTTCATTTTGACAGATCAACAACATTCATTGCGTTATTTACGTGCTGAGCGGAAATATTTTTCGAACTTATGAAAGAAGAAGAAGATTGAAAAATGATTCTGATCCCGATTGAAAATGTGTTACGCAATTAGGGTGCGGGACTCGTATTCTATTGAAACTCCGCACTGCGCTAGGCCAGCTCAACCAACTTGTTACCAGTACCACTGACGGACGGTCGACTGTTCATACACACACGCCAAGTGCAGTATCAACTTAACGATACACCTGAATTCATCAAGTATTAACTACTTAAATACCAAGTTAGTTGTGTGCTGTATTCTTAGGTAGGTAGTGTAGGTATACTTTTTATTAAACACGATAAAACCGCGTGATTAACATTAACACAATGTAGTTGTAATGTAGTAGGTACCTACTTGGTTTGACAGTAAGTATACCATCTTCTATACATATAAAATTCAAAGTCCTGACTGACTGACTGATATATCAACGCACAGCCTAAACCGCTGGTCCTAGAGACATGAAATTTGGAGGATGTGTTCTTAGTGAAGAGTAGGTATCCACTAAGCAAGGGTTTTTCGAAATTCCACCCCTAAGAGGCTGAATGGGGGAGGGTGAAATTTCATGCGGACGAAGTCGCGGGCAGAAGCTAGTTGATAATACGTAGAGTTGCAACTAACTTTTTTTGTGTACATAAAAGTCCAATAAAATTAGTATACCAAATAAAAAATTCTTTAGATTCCTTTGAATACACTTTGATAGGTGTTTTAAAAGGAACCATCATAACTTTCAATACCTACGCGTCACGGTCTCATGGGCGATTTCAATGCTAGGATTTATTATTATGATGAAGATGCGTAGCTACCTATACTTAAGGGCTATAAGTAACCTATCCCAACACTATAGTGATATCGTCAATAAACATCTGATTAAGTAGCGGAATACGTTGTCATTAGCACAGCTTTCTCTAATCATTTACTTGTAAAACATCAATCGGACATTCGCTTATCAGTTGGAACCATTAATTAAAACAAATAATGTTCATTCGCCAGGGCGCTTGCAGCTTTTATCTTTCGATCATAGGTACTTTACATTTAACTAATGTGTTAAAAGCTTTAGCGTATTACGTAATGTAGTGAGCAGTTGTAACACAAGACGGCCGACGGGACTCTGTTCAGTTTCGCAACGTGCCGCGTATTTACAAGAGACAGAATAGGGTGAGATAGTGCCAAGGCGACGCCGCGAGGTTGCGTAATGTTCTCGACTCAGCTGATAACAGATGCTTGTACTTGTTGGAACTTTTTAAATGAGCGGACGATCAGTTAGTAAAACGAGGCGTGGGCTTAAACCCCACATAAATTACACGTGGGTTGATAAGTCCAACAAAAACTCTTCTTTACAGCCCGATTCAAAGTCTATGGCGGCTCGGAATATGTGGCGAGTCGCTGCGCAGTGATAAATTCACGTGTCAGCGGGGGTGAGGGGTGAGGTACTGCGCAAGCAAGTAGCGCACTTCAGAGCTGCCATAAAGTTTGAATCGGACTGCATCAGACAGCACCAGTAGGTAATGACCCTGGATTGGACAAATTTTTAAAGATATCTATGAAATTTATCCTGACAAGAGCTTTTGTCTTATAGAATGGAGCCCTTGGCCCATTGACACTAAATGAAGGTCAATATCATTAAGCAATACTTCAAACAATTTGTTGATAAATTAACAGCATCCTTATCAGCAGATACCTACGCCTCTAAACTAAATGAACTCTTGATAGAGGATCCAGAATATGTAGGCACATATAAGTGATTAGTTTTAAACAAAATAAACTCTTTGCATAACGTTTAACAGCTCAGCGGATCAAATAGGATAGTGGTTCTTTGCAAGTTATCTGGTAGCCTGGTGGAGCACAGTTTGTTACCGCGACGGATATTTACAGGCAGAATACAACCATGAAACATAATATTAGTAGTGATTGTTAGGTTAGTTAGATACCTTTCTGTTGTGTGCTGTAGAGTGCGCGGCTGCAGCATTGCGTAGCGAGGCTACTACGGGTCAGTCGTGACGTCACTCGGAACACGCTGCTCACCACCATTATTTTACTAGTTTCCTGGAATGACAAACATCATCATCATGAGCTTGCGGTACCACTGATCCTCGTAGTCTGGGAATGTGATACATGTTATGTGTGAAGTAGATAGGTAGAAGGTAATTATTAAGATTAGCTAGCTCGAATGCATGATACGGAGGATTCTAAATCATCAATAAAGAAAGAATAAGTATTTATGCATAAGCAGGCTCTGGCAAAATCCCCAGCCACCCACTCCGGCAGTAGAAGAAGAAGAGAGATCTGTGAATGATGAAGTGGGGTATCCATTTCAGTCACAGGTTTCTCCTCTTTATAGACTTTGAGTAAAAAAGATACAGTGATATTCTATCGTTTCTTAATTGAAGAAAAATCGTTAAATATTTCCTGTAAAATTTAGTAATAATGAGCTTACCTATGTCGACGTGGAGAGGAGAAGTTAGGCGTACGAGCAGTTCGGCGCGTGGTGCGGTAGTGCGAGGCAACGTGCGCGCAACTCACCCATATCATCGACTTCACCACTCAACAGAAACGACAGAAGTCTCACTAACCACTCTGAACATGTGGAGTCAAGGAAGATAAACCTAAAAATTAAAATTGTTACAATATGACCGCCTGTCGTGGATGTCGAAGATTATCCCACGGGAAGTGCTACCGGGACAAAAAGAATACTTATGTCCTTCCCCGGCATGCCAAATTTTATCGAAATCCGTTCATTGCTTTAGGCATGTAAAATTGTAAAGGTAACTTATAGACAGAGTTACTTTCGAATTTACAATATTAATATAAATTATAAATTTCAATAATAAAAAAAAACCTCAAGCGACGCGACTTGCGTCAAGCGACACGCGCGCCCGGCACAAGCGACAAGCGCGCCCAGCACTAGTTCCCGTCCGCTGCTCCGCAAGTCACGTCGCGATGACTCGTGGCATACTCAAAACAGCAACATTCATTTGTTTTCTCCATAGGTGCTGCCACAAGACGCGTGTCGCTTGAGCGTGTCGCTCGTCCGACATGCCACATAGGGCTACTTACTTATGAAGTGGTCATATTGTACCTTCTGCACGCTTCAACTCGAGTTGTCAGTGCAACTGCACTCAAAAGTATTGCCATTATCACAAACTGTCTTAGCTGACTATGTCCCTTCTTCTGATTGTTTGGGGATGTTGACACTTCTGGGCCTCGCTCTTAATGATGGATAATTACCTTCTGTGATTTTACACTAAGACTTTAATAGTTGAAGTATGTGTAAATTAAAAATGAGGATGATTAGGTTTTGGACGGAACTTTTGATCTCATTAAATTATGCTAAACGAAAGGTATACCTCTTCGTCATTTGGTCCTATGTCATCTATCGATTGCCTTTCGAAGGCAACACAGTTTTTGTTTTAATTTTCATTCTTACCAAATAAATCCACGGTTGATATGGCACAATTAATTCAGCTTAGTATCTTAATTAGCGTCGTATAAGATATGCTCATCCCGGTGGCGACTGACACAGATGTCTTTGACAATGTGTCGTCCACGGGAGATAAGTGTTATCAGTATGACGACACCCTGCTGGGGGTCGCGGTGTAGATATATGTATCTCAGTATACGTGATATCACATAATAGGTATGCGCTGGTCGATGCTTTAAAGGTTGGCAAGCATCTTGCTTGTTACTCTTTTCCCTCTACAGGATAAAACTTGTAACATAAATCTGAAAATAGAAAGACTCGGAACTGCGTCATCTTGCAGTAGGTACTTAAGTACCTACCTAGCATAATGTTCATTCATGTAATACCTTTATTCGAAAGCCGTTTATACAATTCCTTTATTCCAAAGAATATAGCTTTGCTCAGAAACACAGTGTAAACATTTTAATATCGTAGCTGTGCCTATTTATTTAATTTAGCCACGAAAACTGTTGTTATTATTACATGCTGAAGGAAAATCACTATTTTACTTCATTATAATGAGTAATACTTCTCAATCGAACGTAAACAATTACGTTTAGATAAGGACAGAATGATCACTACCAGTGGTCTCTAACCTTGAACAGTAACTAACAAATAAAACCACTCGTTAAACTTTACTTAAACCGTTTATTTGGACGATGGCGGGTTATTGCATCCTAAAGCGTAACAAGGCGGGCCAGAGTTCTGAGAGGTAAAGTTAACTAAATTAATACAGTTTGTAGTAAACTGTGGTTTCTTCTATGGTTTACAATTGTGTAGAACACTTACGAGCATATCAGTAACATAAGTAGTCTTTTGCTCAATGAATGGTGCGCAGTGTCAATAAATGCGTATCAGTATGAATGCGTGCGGCTCTATGTGCGCACGGGAATGTGATTCGATGAAATGACCGAGCAATTTGCGCATTTATCAAAAATATAAGCAAAACATTGAATGAATTTGACACATAAAATAAAATCTTGACTTAAACGAGAAAACGTTGATTCGCGTACAAAAAAGTACGCCGAATGTGTGCATTTTTGAGCAAATGCATTTAAACAAATTCCTTAAAATCTATGGCAAAAGTATGGCTTATAAATATTAAACACATTTAAACTTACTGACAATCCGTAAGATGAAAATCTATCAACATGGTTGTTTATTATCTATGTTTGATTTCTATTTACCTTACGCTCCTCATCGAGTTAGTAGATTCCAATATTATTGTTACTAAAATATAAGAGGTGTTACGTTACACTATCGGTTGGATCACAGGATCACATAAGTTGGTTGATGACCATCACATGCTTTAAAATATCGCTAAATGGCGTTTTGAGATGGTACAATCCCGCCAGCTGAGTTTGCAACTCTTGGGCTAGCAATAATAAACTACCTTAGTCTCTAACGTCTTCAAGAAGTCCTTAAAGATATTGATAAAAAATAGAAGATGTTTTAAAAAAAAGCCACATATGAGACAAGTCTTGAGATTGACGTAGATAATGGTTTGTTATTGCGGACCTCAGAGCCGAGAGAGTGTTGTGTTGTATCACAAGTAGCAGGGCATGGCCATGGAGGTGCTGAAGATAGCTCCGATGGCGCTGATGGAGGCCGCGATGGAGCCCACGACGCCCAGCGCCACCACCTCGTAGCACACCATCTTCCTCCAGCCGGGCGCCTCGCTGAGGACAACAAGTACAGGGTGAAATTGAATTCATGGGCATCCTTTTAAGGGGTGCTTGTAATCATCATTACAAACAACTTTTACTACGGGATCAAACCTGAAATCGCGAAAAAAAATCAGCTATTCCCTACATTTTGACGAGTTTTGTGAACATAAATGCAAGGAACAGCTGATATTTTTTTCGCGTTTTAGGTTTAGTCCCATAGTAAAAATTGTTCATAATGATGAGTACAATGACCCCTTAAAAGGATGCCCATGAATTTAATTTCACCCTGTCAAAGTCAAAGTCAAAGCATTTATTTCAAATAGGCACATAAAAGGCACTTTTGAACGTCAAAAAATATCTTAAAATAGAATTGATTCCAGTCGCCCTGTATATTGGTAACAGATATTAGAATGGTTTATTAGTTGATCGGCATAGATCTCGGCGAAAATTAAGCCAGAGTGGAGCCAACTCTTGGTGTCATAAAAGATGACCAAATGGCTGATGAAAGGAACCATTTCAAGCTACAATACCACATAGCATTTTTATAAAGTCAGAATTTAAGTTAAGTATCGTCGAAGCGCCTGCGTTTTGTAATTCAGCAAAAATATTTAAGATCGGTTTAAAGTTCAATTTACCCAATTTATGCTTCCAAAAAAAGAGTAGTGGATTAAGTGATTCTGTAAAGTGAGTTCGACCATTAGCTTTAATTAATATGATATCAATTACATTAGATATAATAAATTAAACAGTTTTACATGTTGTTGTTTTTTTTATACTATACATTATCCACTTCTAAAATGTTCCGCCCTTTATGTTGGTGGTTTATTCGAGACAAAACAAATTGTTTCGAACTAAATATGTCAGAAAATTTCTCATCGGGCTTCAATGGTATTTTTTCACAGCAAAACTTTCAAAAACGAAGGACAAAATCATCAACCCTAAGTTATTTGCAAATGGCAAATAAAACAGCCGCTACAGTGTCCGCGAGCACTTACAGGGGCGTTTGCCCTTCCGGCACGGGCTGGCTGATGAGCTTCAGGTAGCAGACAGAGGGCAGGATGTAGGTGAGCAGCGCGATGGTGGTAGCGCCGATGAGCGCCAGCAGCGTGTAGAACCGCGGGATGCTCTCACCGATGAACAGGATCCCCAGCATGATGGACACGCGCACCGTCATGCGCCAGCCTGAGGAATCTGTGAATAATTAGAATAAATGACTGGGAAGTACCTACTAAAACTATTATAATTTCAGCTTAACAGAAAAGAAGTCGGTTTTTTTTTTCTTAAAGAGTTTTTAGTTTACGCAAAATATAATTAAGGTTTTTTGAATCGCGTTTTTGTGTCAACTTACCTCTAGGCACATTGTAGAGCTCTTCGACCTCCTGGCAGACGGGGTTGATGATGATGATGAACGCGGAGAGCAGGTGGATGGCCATGAGCACGTTGGCCGCCAGGGTCAGGGGGGTGGCAGCCAGGGATAGCGCCACGTTGGGCAGCACGCGCTCGCCGAACACCGCGTACCCACCGATACCCACCAACAGGTACAGGATCAGGACAGCTAGAGGTGGCAGAAATGTACATTAAACCAAGTTACCCATAATCAAGCATTTCTTGCGAATTTGATTGATCCTGCAAAACTTTGGTCTAGCTAAAACGTAATGTAACAAAAGACGGTAATTTATTGTATACGTTGCCATAATAAACAGTTATATTGGACTAACGATGTCGAACTAGGTACTTGTTAAAAAGTTTTCAATGAATTACCGACAAATCCATATTGCAGACTCTTTCCGAACTTGGACTTGTCCACCATATCGTTCTGGATGGTGGGGAAGGTGGAGGCTCCTCCGAAGGCGAACATGATGGTGCCGGTGGCCAGGAAGAAGTCCATGAAGCCGTGGATACCGTAGCGGTAGGTGAACGGCTTCGCCTCACTCATCATCTCGATGAAGTATAGAATGCAGGCGACGAGCGACGAACCGAACGCAAGTAGACCCATCAGGCTAAAAGTTTTAATGTTAAATTGATGAGTACAAGGTTCATGTTCATGGAATGACATATAATTATGGTAACCTTTCAAATTATTGCTCACTGCGAATTAGTACGATATTATTCTAGGCCGCTAAGTAAGTGAACCCACAACCTTCGAAGTTATCGGTCCGCACGGGTTTCCATTGTATCTTTCTCTCTTTATTCTCATCTAAACTTAGCCAGTTTTAACACTACTCACTGGAAATCCTTAGGGGTTCCGAAGAACATCAGCGGGGTCATGGCGCCGACGACTATGAGGAACCAGGTGCAAATGGTGAGCGCGGGAACCAAGGACAGGAGCACCGCCTCGATGATCTGCGCCGCCAGCAGAAGGTACACCACGGAAGCGCCGAACAGAGTCACGATCATCGCCATCGATACCACCACGCTGGGAATAGTAGGAAAAGGCTCAAGGTCAAGGTCGATCAGTTAGTCAGCCTATAAAATTATTGTGCCAGGCACTTTTGTAACTTTATTATCCCAGGCACTTCAGTGACATTATTATTTATTTATTTATTTATTCAGGACAATATGATATGATAGATCTTATGAACTAATGTACAAAAAAAAATACATGATACAAATATGTAACTCACACCTTTATCCATACTTTTACTAATATACTTACTTTACTAATATCATAAATTCGAAAGTAACTCTGTCTGTCTTTCTGTATGTTACCTTTTCACGCCTAAACCACTGAACGGATTTAGATGAATTTGGCAGAGAGATAGATTGCATCCCGGGGAAGGACATAGGATAGTTTTTATCCCAGAAATCATCCTTTAAGGGGGTGAAAAGGTGGGTGGAAGGTGATGATTTAATGAAGTTCAGTAAAGTTATTCCACTTTTCAAATCTGGGGACAGCAAAGACACTAATAATTATAGACCAGTATCGGTTTTGCCGGTTTTAAGTAAAGTTTTTGAAAAAGTAATGTTAAATCAAATGCTCAATCATTTTAATCGTAATAACATCCTACACGATCAACAGTATGGTTTCACCAAAGGACGTTGTACAACCGACGCCGGTGTCACCTTATTAAAACATATCTTTAGCGCATGGGAAGAGGCACAAGATGCAATAGGCATCTTTTGCGACTTATCCAAAGCATTTGATTGCGTGAATTACGATACACTGCTCTTGAAACTTGAGCATTACGGACTCGGTAAACTTGCTCTTAGCTTAATGAAATCATATTTAAATGACAGATTTCAGCAAGTTCAAATTAACGGTGTGAATTCATCGGGTTTGAAAGTCAAAATGGGTGTACCGCAGGGCTCAATATTGGGGCCATTCCTATTTTTAGTATACATAAATGATTTACCTCATTTACTGATAAACCGATCACAAATGGTGTTATTTGCTGATGACACATCTCTGATTTTTAAAGTAAGCAGACGTGCACAGGAGCTTGACGACGTAAATAACGCTATGCTTTTGGTCCATAATTGGTTTACTGTAAATAATTTGGTATTAAATGAAAAAAAAACGAAATGCATTAGATTCGCTTTACCAAATGTTAGAAGTAGTAAATGTCACGTTGTATTGAATAAGGAAATACTTGAATTCGTCGAAAATACGGTTTTCCTGGGGATTACGCTTGACTCAAAGCTGCAGTGGGGTCCGCACTTAACATCTCTTGCAGGGCGGCTAAGTTCAGCCGCTTACGCTGTTTGGAAAATCCGCCAATTAACAGACGTGGATACCGCGAGACTGGTCTATTTTAGTTACTTTCATAGCATCATGTCTTACGGTATTTTGTTGTGGGGACGGGCTGCAGATATTGATTCTATCTTCATCCTGCAGAAGAGGGCTGTCAGAGCCATATACAAGCTCAGCAGGCGTGATTCTCTAAGGGAACTGTTTAAAAAAATTAACATCATGACGGTTCCTTGTCAATATATATATGAAAACATTATGTACGTTCGAAAAAATCTACATCTTTTTAGTAAGATAAGTGACAGGCATAATTTTAACACAAGAAATAGGAACAAATTAGATCAACCGCGTTTCAGATTGTCTAAAGTAAAAACTTCTTTTATGGGTTACTGTGTAAAATGTTATAATAAAATACCACTCGATATTCTTCAACTAAATGAGAAGAAATTTAAAACATGCATTAAACGCACACTATGTAGACAAGCATATTATAAGTTGGATGATTATATTGCAGATAAAAATGCTTGGCTAAATGCTGGTCCTGCTCCACAGGCACTTGAGCTCACTAGTTAAAATTTCAATATTTGGAAGAGGTGCTTCCCTTTTTCTTTTTTTAGTGTTTCTGACATTACGATCGTAATATTTATTTTTATTTTATTCAATCATGTTTTAATTGTTAATGCTGCAATACTAAACACCTTTTCCTGTTTGGTTTTAAAAATTTTATTCATCTCTTAAATAAATTGCAATCTATAGTTTTGTATCATTTAGAAGCATTTTTTCAATTTTGTAAATGTAAGAACAATGGATCCTGTTGCGGACGACCGGGGTACGTCCAGTACCTGACGGCCGTGCCTGGGACAGTCTCCCACGTTTTTGACGTATGTTCCCTAACTAAATGTGCTGGCGACACACGTCCCACGCACCCCTGAATGCGTACGTAGTGGTGGGTACAACCCACTAGGAGGACCTCGGAGAGATGGGCGGCGAAGAGGCGGCGAAATGAAACGCAGAATTTCTTGATTGTTGGCTTGCAGATTTCGGCTTGTTGTTTCTTGATGTTGCCTCTTCGACGGCTGAGCTGCGACTGACTTGTGCCGAAAAATGGCCCCATTTTTATACCGGCCTACGTAACCTTATTGGCGACCGCGATTTTTTGACCCTTTTTGATCGCCAATTTCATCAAGCCGAAATCTGTTTGAGCCCCTTTTTATTTAGTTTTTATGCTATTTCCTTACATGTTTTTATTATACATTATTGTCTACAAGGTCTTTATGCTAATTAACACTTACTTAACTAGTTAACAATAATTAATAAAAATATAGCAAACAAAAACTGCAAAAATTGTGACCTGACAATTTTTCACTACAGAAAATCCTTTATAACTTTTGAACCCGTGGCTCGATTTGCAAAATTTAAACGTTATTATCATTTTTACACACAATCCTTTCATTTAAAACCAAAATAATTAAATTCTATCCATAAACAAAAAAGTCAATTTTCAAGTTACGTAATTATAACGAAATATCTTAAAACTTACAAGAAAACCTTACAAAATCAGTCTTATTAGTTCAAAATATGAATTCTAATAATAATCTTAACATAATTAATCACATAACTATCTAATTAGACACATAGAAAGAACAAAACATAAATCATTGAAATTTTACACTATTAATTAAAATTTCTTCCTTACTTTTTACATAGCGGTCTCGCCACTACTTGCGCCCATGTGCCTAGATAGGGTCTCGTCGCCGACATTCTCCCCCTCGTGCGCAGCACCGTCCTCCTGGCTCGGCGAAACTCCCGGCACCAACAGCACCACTCTCGAACTGGGTCTTCGCAGCACTCCTCCTCGTGTCTCGACGTCGACGATTCTGGTCCGCCCATCTGGTCCCGGATACACCCGCTGAATTCTGCCGCGTGGCCAGGTGCATCTTGGTAGGCTGTGGTCGACGATCAGGACGACGTCCCCGACACGCAGGTCTGTGGTGTTGCTCCTTCCCGTTGTCTTTCTTGGTAGTAGAGTGGGCAGGTATTCTCGCAGCCAGCGTTGCCAAAAGTGGTCGGCAAGTCGCTGCGTAGTCTTCCAGGTGTGCCGGCCCACAAGCTCGTTGTTATCGAAGCTGCCGATTCTTGCTGCGCCGCAGGATCGCCCGAGGAGGAAGTGATTTGGGGTGAGTGCTTCCTCCTCAGGGTTCTCGGAGAGGTGGGTGAGAGGCCGAGAGTTGACTATGTGCTCAGCCTCTAATAGGAGGGTGTGGAGTACCTCCTCTCGTGGATGCCTTTCGTTGAGTGTGGCGTCCAGTGCGGTTTTTATTGATCGCACCAGACGCTCCCATGCGCCGCCCATGTTAGGCGCACCGGGAGGGATGAATGTCCACTGCACGCCGATCTTCTCTGCTTCTGAGGTGAGGTCTTCTTTCTTCATGTTTTCTAGCGCCTCTTTTAGTTCTTTGTTGGCGCCGACGAAGTTGGTCCCGTTGTCGGAGTAGATGATCTTCGGCATTCCTCTTCTTGCGGCGAATCTTCGCAGTGACATGATCATGCTGTCGGTGGAGAGGGAAGGAGTGAGCTCAATGTGCACAGCTCTTGTAGTTAAGCATGTGAATAGAGCACCCCATCTCTTCTCTTGACGTCTTGCTACGGTGATCGTCATTGGGCCGAAGTAATCTACGCCGGTGCACGTAAAGGGAGGGTTACTGTGCATCAGTCTCTCTTTGGGTAAGTTGCCCGTTGGCAGTTCTTGGGGTCTTGCCTTCTTCGTTTTGCACCATTGACATTGATGCTGGACTGCCTTGATCGCTGACCTCAGTCCCAGTACCCAGAAGCGTTGCCTCACTTCGTTCATTACTGTCGCGTGGTTTCCGTGGTTGAAGCGGCAGTGGAATTCTTCAATGATGAGTCGTGTTATCCTTTCCTTGCTGTCGAGCACGATGGGACGCTTGTATTCTCTGGTCACGCCCTGTATCGCGTCGATTCTTCCCTTCAAACGCAGGAGTCCTTCTTCAATTATCACGTCGAGCTTCTTCAACTTGCTGCTGCCTTCTAGTTGCTTGCCTTGCTCTAGACGCTTGATGTCTTCTCTGAAGCTTCTGTCTTGACTTCCTTTTAGTAGCAGAGTTTCAGCTCGCTCTAGAAGTTCTGCACTTAGTGGTATGTGGTTCCTTCCTATTTTTCTTGAAGACTGATGTCGCTTCTCGACTGTCTTTGTCTTCGTTCCTTTCGTCTTTCTCCATGTCGGATCTTCTTTGCTGACGTTGACCTTCTCCTTTGTTCTGCAGAGTTGTATGAACTGCAGTACTCTTGCTGTTGCTCGCCAAAGTCTCTTCCAAGACGAAAACCTCTCAGGATCTGGTGACGGATGACTGGTGCTTGCCGTTGCTGCGACGTCTGCTGTCTTTTCTTCGCCGGTGGTTTCCTTTTTGAATGTTCTCGCTTCTGGCCAGTAGGTTTCTTCTTTTCTTAAGAATTCTGGGCCGGTGTACCATCGGTGATTATAATTGAAGTTATCTGGCACGTCGCGCGTTGAGTCATCTGCAGGGTTCTGCGCCGTAGGCACCCATCTCCAATCTTGAGGCTTGGTGAGATCCTCTATTTCGGCCAAGCGATGAGCCACGAACGTTTTAAATGTTCTCGGGTCTGTCTTGATCCAGGAGAGCACGATGCTGGAGTCCGTCCAAAATGTTTTCTTCAGAATCTTCAGATCCATTTCTTCTTCTACTGAATGGGCTAGTCTGCTTCCAAGGAGGGCCGCCTGTAGTTCCAGTCTAGGGATCGATACCGGC
Source organism: Amphipoea oculea (assembly GCA_945859645.1). Taxonomy (NCBI): domain Eukaryota; kingdom Metazoa; phylum Arthropoda; class Insecta; order Lepidoptera; family Noctuidae; genus Amphipoea; species Amphipoea oculea. The sequence goes on along the minus strand of OX243861.1, from coordinate 32,982,207 downwards.
TTCAACGGGGTGACTCGTACTTTCGCTGCCACCAAGCTGACGTGGTATGTTCCGTTAGCACCTTCTATTCTCCAGTAGACTGTAGCTGCATACGCTGTTTCGCTTGCATCTGTAAATGTGTGCAGCTCCCCCTCGGTGCGATGTGGCGCCAGACATCTCGGAATCTGAAGGTCTTGTAACAGTTTCATCTTCTCCAGATATATTTTCCATGCTTCGTATTCCTTTTCTTCTATTTCTTCATCCCAACCGACGCCGCTCCGCCATACGTTCTGAAGCAGCTTCTTTCCTTGGATGAGGACCGGTGATGCTAATCCCAGTGGATCGAAAGTTGACATCACGGCGCTGGTGACTTCTCTCTTCGTAGGCACCATGAAACCCTTTGCTATTTCTTCTGGAGTGTTCCGAAGGTTTGCCCTGAAGCCGATGTAGTCCCTTTCTGTGAACCAGCGTAGTCCTAGTGTCTTCTCTTCTTTCTCACCAAGGTCCACTTCTGTCTTTTCGGTTGTTTCAGTCTTCACGTCTTGCAGCAGTTGAGGTTGGTTTGATGCCCACCCCCTGAGTTCGAAGCCCGCCTTCTTGTGTATGAAGTCTACCTGCTTTGTTATTCTTCTGAAGTCTGCTTCTGAGTGGAAGCTGTGCAAGTAGTCGTCCATGTAGTGGTTAAGTTCTACTGCCCTTGTAGCTTCTGGATACTGTTCCTTGTAGTCCGCTGCGTTTCGGTTCTTCACGTAGATGGCTGTGCTTGGAGATGATGTTGCGCCGAAGATAACTGATGTCATCCTATACTTCTTTGGCGCCACGTCGCGATGATCCCCGCGCCACAGGAATCTCAGGCTGTCTCTATCCTTTGGTCTGATGCGAACTTGTAGAAACATTTCTTTGATGTCGGCCGCCACTGCAAAAGGTCCTTGTCGAAATCTCAGTAGTACACCGAAGAGTGATTGCAGTAGATCTGGTCCGGGCAGTAGGGCGTCGTTGAGGCTTCTTCCTTTTGACTTGGCTGCAGCGTCGAAGACGATCCTTATTTTCTTCTTTAAGGGATGAACCACGGAGAAATGAGGGAGGTACCATAATTTCTTCATATCTTCTTGTTCCTCAGGTGCTTCTTCTGCATATTTGTTGTCGATTAGATGCTGAATCTGCTTGCCGTATTCTGCCTTCAAGTTAGGATCCTTGTCTATCTTCCTTTCGATGTTGATTAGTCGGTTCTTGGCAGACGTGTAGCTCTCTGGCATCTGTTCTTCTTCGTTCTTCCATAGAAGTCCAGCTTCGAATCGACCGTCTTCAAGTCTTCTGCAGGTTTTTTCTAGGATGGTGAGTGCTCTTCCTTCCGAATCCGTAGTAGGTCTTCTTGGTTGCACACCAAGTGCTTCGATCGCGAAGTGATCCTTGATGGCTTGATGCATCTCTTCTTCTGGCGTGCTGACATGTAGACATGTGTTCAGGAAGTGTACTGGTCTTGCATTTCCGATGTCTGACCCGTGGAGCACCCATCCAAGTCCCGTCCTTGAAGCAACTGGTTCTCCTGGTTTCCCTCTTCTTACTTCTTGAGTCACAATTAGCTCCCAATTGTCTTGACCGATGAGCAATTGTGGTGGCTCCCCTTCATAATATAGAGAGTCGGCGATCTTCTTCAAGTGTCGATATTCTTGAATCCTTTTCTTATCCAGGAACTGTGGTGCAAGCTTCAACTCGTCGATCGTGCGGACTCTCTTCAGGGTCTTCTTGTTTTCCTGATGAACCCCTTTCACCGTAAGGTCCAGCATCTGAGAATCCTTTTTCCTTATCAGCTTGCCTCCTACTGTCTCAATGACCAGTTCCTCCTTGTTTCCTTGAGCGCCGACTTCTTGTGCCACCTTCTCGTCCAGAAGTGACACCGTTGACCCTTCATCCATGAGGGCCAATATCTTCTTTGATCCTTTTGACCCGAAGACTTCTACCGGAACTATCTTCAGGTATGCCCTTGCGTTGTTGATCGCGTTCACTGATGCCGTGGCGCTCGCCGCCTCTTGTGGCGTCTCCTTTTTCTGTTCCTCCGAGGTCCTTTCTTCTGACTCGACGTGCAGCAGATGATGATGCCACCTCTTGCATTCTTTGCACGGTGGTTTTCTACAGCTCTCCTTCCTGTGTTTCCCTTGAAGACATTTGAAGCAGACGTGACTCTTCTTTACTGTTGCCCACCGATCTTGCACCGACATCTTCTGGAACTTCTGACATTCGACGAGAAAATGTTCACCCTCACACATAGGGCAAGTCTTCTCTTGTTGCCTTGCATCCTTTTCTTTGAAGTTCCTTTCTTTCGTTGAATGTGTTGCTTGTCGATTGGTCTTCTTGAACCCGCTCTTCTCTTCTGAAGTCGCGAAGGCTCCGCATTTGTCTGCTTCAGTGTTCAGGAATCTGGATACTAACGTGAGGTTGGAGAAATCGCCTTCTTCTGATGCTGCAGTGAAGTCGTACCATCGGAACTTGAGAACCGTCGGCATCTTCTCTACAATTTGTTTCACCATTTCAGGTGAATGCAGGTACTGTGGTTTCTTCAGTCCCTTTATTGCTGCTACGCTGTTGTTGATCTGGCTCGCGAAGATGCAGATGTCTCTTGGAGTTTCTGAGATCTTCGGTAACGCCTTAACCTTATCCAATTCTGCCAACACCAGCGCATCAGGTCTTCCGTATCTTCTTCTGAGGGCTTGCATTACTTCTGACGGAGAGGCTTCGGAGTACAACAGGCTCTTGATAGCTTCTCTTGCGTTGCCCTTCAGCGCTCTTCTCAATCGCGCCATATTCTGGACTTCGTTGAACATCGGTGCTGTATCTTCGTAAACAACCTTGAAGGCCAACCACTCGCTGCTGTTGCCGTCGAAGTGGGGTAGCTCGTGGATGTAGCTCGGCTGTGCTGCTGGTCCTCTTGTGGAAAAGGCTTCCTTCAATGCAGTCGCCAACGCTTGAATCTCGATCGTAGCTCCTCCCGTTGAAGAGTTCTCTTCAGGCTTCACCTTCTGTGGCTCTTCTGCGGTGTGCTGACCTCGCTGCTCTGGTTGTTTTCTGTTGCCATCGCCTAATACTGATGACTCGATCCAGTTCTGCACCTGTGCTGTTCGTTCTTCCTGGTCTTCATCATCCACGGAGTCCTCATCTTCACATTGTGTCATCTCCAGTCTGACACGGGCTAGCTTCGCCGCAGCCTGTGCTTGCTTCAGTTCCAGGCGTGCTAATTCTTCTCTGGCTTCCAGCTCGCGTCTTCTGGCTGAGGAGCTCGTGGTCTTCGTAGACCTGGCACGACGACTGACCCCCTTCGGTTTCAGGGTTGCGGCCGAACCGCGAACACCCTTTTCCGGGACATCTTCTGGAGTCTTCTTAGTCGTCTCCTTCTGGTTGGCATCTTCATTCTTCTTGGAAGACGCCGTGGTCACAGTCTCAACCGTGGTCTCCGTTGCCGTGGTCCCCTCCGTTGTCGTTGTACCCGAAGAAGTGTTCGTGCCCGATGAAGTGTTCGTGCCCGATGAAGCTGTAGTTTCTGATGACGCTGATGCTGACGCTGACGCTGACGCAGACGTGACCCCTTCTGACCCTGACGCTTCTACTGTCGCGTCCACATTGGTAGGACGGGACGGGGGGCGTGAGGGGGCATCCTTCTGTGACCTGGTTACTGGCATCTTGCAGTCTTCTTAATCTTCTGGGCTCTTCTGGCTTCTTCTTGCAGGGATCCGACGCTCGAAGGACCAATTGTTGCGGACGACCGGGGTACGTCCAGTACCTGACGGCCGTGCCTGGGACAGTCTCCCACGTTTTTGACGTATGTTCCCTAACTAAATGTGCTGGCGACACACGTCCCACGCACCCCTGAATGCGTACGTAGTGGTGGGTACAACCCACTAGGAGGACCTCGGAGAGATGGGCGGCGAAGAGGCGGCGAAATGAAACGCAGAATTTCTTGATTGTTGGCTTGCAGATTTCGGCTTGTTGTTTCTTGATGTTGCCTCTTCGACGGCTGAGCTGCGACTGACTTGTGCCGAAAAATGGCCCCATTTTTATACCGGCCTACGTAACCTTATTGGCGACCGCGATTTTTTGACCCTTTTTGATCGCCAATTTCATCAAGCCGAAATCTGTTTGAGCCCCTTTTTATTTAGTTTTTATGCTATTTCCTTACATGTTTTTATTATACATTATTGTCTACAAGGTCCTTATGCTAATTAACACTTACTTAACTAGTTAACAATAATTAATAAAAATATAGCAAACAAAAACTGCAAAAATTGTGACCTGACAATTTTTCACTACAGAAAATCCTTTATAACTTTTGAACCCGTGGCTCGATTTGCAAAATTTAAACGTTATTATCATTTTTACACACAATCCTTTCATTTAAAACCAAAATAATTAAATTCTATCCATAAACAAAAAAGTCAATTTTCAAGTTACGTAATTATAACGAAATATCTTAAAACTTACAAGAAAACCTTACAAAATCAGTCTTATTAGTTCAAAATATGAATTCTAATAATAATCTTAACATAATTAATCACGTAACTATCTAATTAGACACATAGAAAGAACAAAACATAAATCATTGAAATTTTACACTATTAATTAAAATTTCTTCCTTACTTTTTACATAGCGGTCTCGCCACTACTTGCGCCCATGTGCCTAGATAGGGTCTCGTCGCCGACAGATCCGTTTATTATGATTTTTTGATGTTGACTTGAAAGAGCATGGCAGTTGAGAATGTGTCATGCTCACTTAAATGTCTCTCTGATGGTGGCGCGTGTGTTGGATCATTCGGTTCCCTACAAAATGGTTGAGCTGGATGGTGCTGATCCATGCGTCATGTTCGTGAACGGACGCCGTCGGTTGAGACTGGTCATCTCTTAACTGCCAAGGCTTATTTTTAATTTTATTTCTTGTATTGTTTCTTCATTTGTGTGTTTTTTTACATTGTTCTCACATATAGAAGCAACAAGAATAATGTACCCAGGATTTTGTAATATCTTGATTTAAAAAGAGTGTCCATGGAGTTTCTTGCCCGTTCTTCTCCATAGAGATCTACGCTTTGGAATGGGCACCTAGCTTCCACTTTCTGACCAACTGACCGACTACTTAATTTTGACAATTCAAAAGTGCCTGTAATGGTTTAATTGAAATAAATGCTTTGAGTTTGAATACGGAGGTCGCGTCATAGGACTAATCATACATACACATACACAAGATCACGCCTTCTTCTAGTGCGGGTAGGCAGAAATACAGAATTACGATCCCCACATACTCCCAACCAACTAAACCATTGGTCCGTTGGTTCCAACGGGTTTCTTATATGAACACTATTGTCAAATACGGTGGTGTTTAAACACTACTGGAAGTATGCCTGTACTATGTCCAATTATGCGTCTCATGTCCTTAACCACCACCGCGGTCATCTAGCTAACAATCAATCAAATAGATTTCCGTACCTCCACCCCTTGCCAAGCGCCTGCTCAACGATGATGGCGTAGGGGTTCCGCTTGCGGGTCCTCATCTCGGGGTCCCGTGCCTCCAGGATAGACCAGCAGTCGCCAAGCCGCTTGCCGCTGAATGCAGCGACAAAGCATATCAGGACGATCAGCGGGACGCCAACCCATCCTGTAATTGCATAGAAATGTTAGTTGTTAGGGCAAATGTCTTGGACTATTAGTTAACTCTGGTGAACTTTTTGGTATTAAAAAACGTTCTTCGGGTCCGTAGTTTCTATCACCAGTGTATCGGTCTAACAATCATTTGGGCAAACGCTTTGCGGACAAGTGAACTTCGGGCAATCGTGACGTACTCATCCTCGGCCTAAGTTTGGGTAGCCGAGCCTGGGTAGGTGGGAAGCTAAGTTAGGGTAGCTGCGGCTGAGTAGATGGGTAGGTACGTAGCTAATGCCAAGATTCTACATTATGTAGCCACACATCATCTGCATATACAGGGATATTTTTTTATCACCATCCAAATTACAGGTTGTTCTACCCATGAATATGAACAACTTTCACTATGGGACCTGATGGAGGTTGTATACCTACATGACAATGGTTTAATATATTCGAATAAGTAATTAGAATATGTCACTTCAAACTGTTCCGTCAAAGAGAAAAGTCGTTGTTTAATATAATAATTGTGGTGTAAATAAATGTGTTCGATCTAAGTAGCCTCTTTGATTCCAAAAGGTTATGGGCCCAGCCTCAGGCTCCAAAAACGCCTAGAAGCTAGAACACAATACATACGAGTATCTTAAAAAGTGTCAGTTGTAAAATTCTCGTCATGGCAGAAGAACATTCAGGTTCAATTTGTGGGAAAAGAAAATTGAATGGTGCTGAAGACTACACTAATTGGAAATTCGTGGTGAGGAATTACTTGGAGTCCAAAAACTGGTTCAAGGTAATTGAAACTACAGAGATAACAGCTGAATTGAAAGATACTGATAGGAAGGCACGAACGACGTTATGTCTGCTACTTGAGCCTGCATGTTTCGCACATGTGTATAGTGCGAAGACAGCACGTGAAGTTTGGGTGAGTCTCAGCGAAGCTTACGAAGACAAAGGTTGGAGCAGACGAATCAAATTGCAACGAGAGTTATGGCAATGCCGACTAGAAAATTGCGAAACCATGGAAACATATATTTCAAAAATAATTTGTTTGGCGCAACAACTTGCAGACATTGATGCAAAAATCTCTGACGAGTGGATAATTTCCATATTATTAAGCGGTTTATCGTCAGATTACAACCCATTTATAATGGCGATAGACAATGGCGGAAAAGAAATTAAACTTGAGCAGTTAAAATCAAAGTTGATGCAAGAAGCAAGCAGACAGATTGAAAATGGTCAGAATAGAGAGCAAGCTCTAGTTTCAACGACGGAAAATAAAAAGAAGTTTGAAAAGAAAAAGGCATTGATATTCAAGTGCTTCAAATGTCACAAAGAAGGTCATAAAGCTTCTGAATGCAAAGTCACTAAGAGAGCGAATCCATGCTTGAGTATGGCGAACACGGTGAAAAAGGACCGATGGTACTTGGACAGTGGCTGCTCAAACCACATGACGAACGATGCCAGAAAATTGCTGAATTACAAAAGGCAACAGAATGACTTAAAGATAAAAGTTGCAAACGGGAAAGAAATGAAAGTTATAGGAAGAGGGAATGCCATCCCGAAAGTAAATAATACCACTGAACTCCTATTAACGAATGTTTATCATGTTCCCGGACTTTCTATGAATTTAATTTCAGTAAGCGATCTTGTAAAGAAGGAGTTCGCGGTAAAATTTGACAAAAAAGGTTGCTCTATTAAAAATAAATAGACCAAATAGTAGCAACGTGCAAAGAGGTTGATGGAATTTTCGAGTTGAATGAAAAAGAAAATTGTGTTGTCAACTTGACTTTGTCAAATGAAATTATGTCAAATATTTGGCATAGAAGATTAGCACATTTGGGACGAAAGTATATGAATTCATTGAAAAATATGGTCACTGGATTGAATTTTAAATCAAGTGATAAAATTGAACCATGTGTTCCGTGCATAAATGGAAAAACTTGTAAGAGCTCTATCAAAAATCAAGGTACACGAGCGAAAGAAGTTTTGGAAATTGTACATAGCAAAGAGATTTAAGATAGGTACAATAGAGAGGCTATGCAAAGAAATGTCATACAAAAACTGTGATCCCATGTCTCACTGACGCCATCTAGCATAATATAGCAGAATTTGAGCGGCATAATGCAAACAAAAATAGCAAACATGAATTAAATTTGTCAAAATATATTCAGCTATCGCTCGGTAGGTGGCCAGTGTGGCTAGTGTTGCCAGATCCGATTTTCAATCCATGGATTAAGGTAAATAAAAAAATATCGAAAACTTGTCTCAGAAAACAAAAAATATTTTATTCGCTACTATTCATTGTCCGTGTCACCATCTATGATAGGGTATCAGTTTCAGTGTGTGTTTTTATGTAAGTAGATAATGTACATGTTAAAATAAAATAAATTTAAATTTGCCTGCTTTGCCGCCGAATTATTATGTTTTTTGTGTTTTATATTTGCTTTTTGTGTAAGTAGACCTATTATGTCACAATGGGCATAGTTGTTTGCAATTGTCGGTTGCGTTTCGTTTTTAGCAAAATTATTTTTATTACTCTTTTGTTTACAAGTTATTTATTATTTACCAATAAATATTATCGATAACAGAATCACATCTCTGTAAGGCAGTATAGTCCCACTTTTAAATAGCTGCAGTAAAATGACACTTCTTACTATAATTTTGTTAAAAAAATTTGCCACACTAAGGATCTGGACACATTGTTCGACGGCCTTTCGTACTTTGCCGATTGAAAAGGAGCACACATGCTCTCTTTTTGTATGGACAAACCGTCGAACGCCGTCGATCAATGTGTCCCGACTCTCTCTACTAGTGATGATATTAAAATGCAATGAAACATCGTTTTAATTTAGACAGGCATTCGAAATTGAGCAGTGTTGATTTAACCGTAAACAAAAAAATATTATTTGTATTGATCGGATAAAATATATGTTGTAGTTTCAAATCAGCGTAAATACATAGTCTACCAAAGATAATTTTGTTTCAATTTTTGCTCTAAAACTCCGATCTATGAAATCAATTTTTTAAATAAATTAAAGGATTACTAACTTTATAGGATTATTTACAAAACACCAAAAACCTCAAAAATAAGAATATTTAGAAGATATGTTTGTGATTAGAATGAACGCCTTTTATAAATGTAACCCTGATGTGTTGACAAAACAGTAATTAGTCATTGCTCAATGTTTTTGTTGTAAACTTATATTATCCTGTATTTCATTATAAATATCATTTTCTAATAATAATTATCCTCTTTTATAAAATCAATTTAACAATCATGATCGATTTTGAACTGAATGTTACTAAAATTAATCGATTATTTGGTTAAAAATTTCGTTGAAAAGTGGTAACACTTATACTTTCATTTTACTGCAGCAATAATAAGGCTATTCAGCAATAGATGGCGTTTATTACAAAATTAGGAAATTTTCTAGATCTATTATGAAAATTATTTGATTCAAATTACTCAGTAAATATAAATAATGCATACGAAAATAAACTGAAGCTAGATCCAGTCGTTCTACCATAGCGAGACTTGCAATAACGCAATGCGCAACTCGGCATATTTCTTTTTAAATAAATTTTTTTTGGTGGACACGATTGCGTCGATGCGACTTGACGCGCAGGCGTACGTCACTAGACTGAGAGACTTGAGACCACTAGGTACAAAGTATCGGATCACGATTTTGTTCGCAATGTCCCGTCTATTGTACATATAAAATTTTAATGTCTTTGGTACATAGTGATTTATGCGGACCAATGGAAGAACCATCATTCAGTGGATCTTGATATATGCTGTTGTTTATCGACGATTATAAGCATAAGACGCATGTCTACTTCTTGGGAAATAAGAGTCAAACCCTCGATAAATTTCGAGAATATAAGGCGGAAGTGGAGAAGCAGACAGGAAAGTCGATAAAGTGTCTCAGATCTGACAATGGTAAGGAATTCTGTAACCAAGCCGTCGATAAGATTTTAAGGTCAGCTGGTATAAAGCATCAGAAGACGGTTCCTTATACGCCTGAGCAAAATAGTGTAGCTGAGAGGGCAAACAGAACGATCATTGAAAAAAGCAAGAACGCTGCTTTGTGAGGCCAAACTTAGTAAAAAGTATTGGGCTGAAGCGGTATGTACAGTGGTATATTTAAAAAATAGAAGCCCGACTAAGGCTGTTATGAATAAAGTACCGGAAGAACTTTGGTCAGATAAGAAAATAGACTTGAGTCATTTGAAAATTTTCGGTTGTCAAGCATATGCATTGAAACCTAAACAGAAACGGCAAAAGCTTGATATGAAGACTGAAGAAATGATTTTCATCGGCTATAGTGAAATTACTAAAGGTTATCGACTGATGAATCCAAAAACGGGTCAGATAACATTCTCAAGAAATGTCAAATTCTTGGAAAATGTTTTTCCTGGAGATGGTACTGACATGAAGAAGAACACAGTCGTTCCTATTAATATAGAGGAGGAACGGATAGAACCTGTGGTTGAAAGTGGTGCGTCTAATAATAATATACAAGATGAAGAAGAGTTTCATGAAGCGGAGTGTATTGACACTGAGGTGGCTGCGACGCCTGATGAAACGGTTGCTACCACGAGCAGTACAGCGGAACCAGAACGAAGATACAATTTTCGTGAGCGCAAACCTGTTATTTATAATGCTATCGCGCAAATTGATGGCGATCCAATAACAATTGAAGAAGCATTGGCAAGGCCTGATTCTAATTTATGGCAAAATGCTATAGATGATGAAATTAAATCATTAAACGAGAATCAGACGTGGTCACTGGTAGATTTACCACGGGATAAAAAGCCAATACATTGCAAGTGGATCTTCAAAATTAAACGAGACAGTGACGGTAAAGTGTCGAAATATAAGGCGAGGCTAGTAGCTAAAGGATTTACCCAGGTACGTGGAATAGACTACAATGAAACGTATTCTCCGGTCGTAAGAAGCTCAACCTTACGATTACTATTCTCATTAGCAGTAGAATATGATTGGCTCATTGACCAATGGGATGTTACAACTGCATTCCTGTATGGCAAGCTAAAAGAGGACATCTACATGCTTCAGCCTAAGGGGGCGATTGTTAAAGGTCAAGAGACACAAGGTATGTAAATTGCAAAGATCGTTGTATGGACTCAAACAAGCGTCAAATGCTTAGTTTCATGAGCTAGATCAGGAGATGAACATTTTAGGTTTCGTACAATCAAAAATAGAACCTTGTCTTTATCAAAAGGTGTTTAGCGATGGAAATACATAAAAAAAACAATAAGGAAGACATGTCAAATTATAGACCAGTGGCCTTAATCCCAGTGTTTTCTAAGATATTCGAGAAAATTATTTATGAATCTATTTACACATTTGTAACTAAACATAATATTTTATGCGAAGAGCAAAAGGGCTTTCGGAAAAATAAAAATATTAACATGGCGATATTTGATCTTTTAAAAGTGGTAATGAATAATGTGGATAAAAAAAATCTCGTATGTGCAATATTTACAGACATGACGAAGGCATTCGATTATGTAAGACATGACATCCTCTTAAATAAACTTAGTCACTATGGTATAAGGGGCAATGTCTTAAATTTAATTAAGTCTTACCTCACGGATCGTAAACAGTTCACAGAAATATCGAGAATATGCCATAAAAGTAAACGCGAATTAAAATATCTCTCCGATGAAAGAATAACTAAATTTGGAGTTCCACAAGGCAGTGTGCTTGGGCCTTTGTTGTTTTTACTATATATTAACGACCTACCTCGTCAAATACATCGTCCAATGACTTTATTTGCTGACGACAGCACAGTCATAATTGAATGTGAAAATAAAGCGCAATACGAAAGAGAAATAAATAACACACTTGAAGAAATAATAGATTGGCTTAATAAAAATAATCTTGTTGTAAACCTACAAAAAACTAAAGTAATGCATTTCTTCCAACGGCTAATGCCAAATAATATCATAACTAAATATAAAGACGAAATAGTTGATACCACTTCAGTTACAAAATTTTTAGGAGTACATATTGATGATAAACTGACATGGAAAAACCATGCTGAAATCGTGTGCCAAAAATTAAGTAAAAACGCATATGTTCTCCATAATCTCTCAAAGAAGGTAAATATGAACACGTTAGTGACAGCTTATCACGGTTTAGTTGCTTCATTACTGAGGTTCGGTGTCATATTTTGGGGAAACTGTAGTGAGAGAGATAGAATATTTAGGGCCCAAAAACGCTGTATTCGAGCAATGACAGGTCTTAAACCTATAGAAAGCTGTAAACCTAGTTTTAAATCGCTAAAGATCTTAACATTTCCTTCCTTGTACATACTTGAAGTAGCCCTATTCGTTAAGATGAACAGTCAATTGTTTATATCAATGGTGGATATAAGAATACGTAAAGGACCAATGAGGTCTCAATATAAAAGCCAACTTTATACAGGTGGCTACAAAACTTCCTTACTTAAAAAAAATATTTTTTCTATGGGTCCTCTCATATATAATAGATTACCAATACATTTAAAAGACTTACCCATCACCGAATTTAAAAAACAGTTAGCAAAATTGTTGTTAGACAAATGTTACTACTCGCTTAAAGATTTTTTTGATGATAAAAGTTTCTGCTAATCGAATTCTTGATGTAAAATTATAATTATTTTTAGGACATTTCTATAGTAGATAAGTGCCTAATTCCGAATTATATGTGTGGTAATATATTTTTTTTTATTATTAGTTTTATCAATAATAATGTATTTTTTTTATTTTTATATATTTTTTTAATACCATTATATGATGATTATTTTAGTAAGCGAAAAATGTTACATGTAATTCTAAGTCATTATGTTGTCTCAATTGTATAGAATTGTATTTAAATGTTAACGTAGCAATTAAGCAATAATTAAATATTTAATTAATTAAATAATTTTGCATGCCGTAAGGCAAAATCTATCGGGACTCTCCATAAATTAACACCGTACTTGTTACCTACATTATTGGCAAATAAATGATTTGTATTTGTATAATAGAATAGTAGTAGTCATATACGTCGATGACATTTTTATATTTTATTCCAAAAATAACGAAACCGAGAAGCAGAAATTAAAAAATGGCTTGCTTAAAAGGTTTAAAGTTAAGGATTTAGGTCCTGCTAGACACGTGTTAGGCATGAGACTTAGGAGAGATAAAAGTACGATTTATCTTGATCAAGAACAGTACGTTCTTAATGTTTTGAAGGATTTTGATATGACAGATTGTAAATCAGTCATTAAACCAATGGAAGTAGGTCTCAAATTAGAGAAAGCTTCAGATTCCGGTTGTAAGTTGCCATATCAGACTCTCATAGGTTGTCTTAATTATTTAGCTCAAAGTACTAGACCTGATATCGCGCACGCTGTTAGTGTTTTGTCACAATTTAATTCATGTTACGATGAATTACATTTCAAATGTGCTAAACGGGTGCTTAGATATTTCAAGGGGACGTCGAACTTTGGACTAACTTTTAAGAAAACAGGCAATTTAGAATTAAATGGCTACGTAGACGCGGATTGGGGTGGGTCATATGATAGAAAATCCTGTACAGGTTTAATTTTTAGACTAGGAGATAATATAGTATCTTGGGAAAGTCGTAAGCAAGGATGCGTGGCGCTGTCCTCCACAGAGGCAGAATATATAGGCCTCAGTCAAGCATCGAAAGAAGCTATTTATTTAAGAAATTTGTTAAAAAGTTTAACAAAGGGGACTTGTGTCAAACCGGTGGTCATTTACAATGACAACCAATCAGCACATAAAATAGCTACAAACAAGATGAACCATAACAGGACTAAACACATCGATATTAGGTTTCATTTCGTTCGCGAAGCTATAGTCAATCAGGCGGTTGAGGTAAAATATATGCCTTCACAAGAAATGGTAGCAGATATGTTAACAAAATCTTTACCAGGCCCTAAACTAAAGCAATTTTTAAAACAATTATCTATTAAGGGGGCGAGCGATGTGTGATGTAATGATGTTAGCTAATATTGTTTTTGATGTGATTTTATTTTGAGTTGTTATGATTTGTAATAGATAATTTAATTTTGTTTGTGTTTAGTAATTTTTTGTCGTAGAGCTGTGTTATGAACAGACTAAGGTAATAAAGATAGATTGTATATCAGTGCACGATAGCTCCAGCTGAAAATACTGTGTACTTAGGGTGTGTACACACAGAGTAGTTTATGGGTGCGTACACATGTAGGTAATATGTTAGGTAGGTACTTTAATGTAATCTTGCGCATGCATCTGCTGTAGATTAAGAGTGCGTGATGGAGGCTGTATACCTACATGACAATGGTTTAATATATTCGAATAAGTAATTAGAATATGTCACTTCAAACTGTTCCGTCAAAGAGAAAAGTCGTTGTTTAATATAATAATTGTGGTGTAAATAAATGTGTTCGATCTAAGTAGCCTCTTTGATTCCAAAAGGACCAACTCTGAAATCACGAAAAAAAATCAGCTGTTTAATACAAAAGTTCAATAGGTACCTACTTGACCAAAATGTATGAAACAGCTGATTTTTTTTTGAGCTAACCACTATACCTAGATAACGCAAGTATCACGAACTGTATAAAAACTAAGCGTGCCACTTTTTGACTACCTACTATGACGTCACAAGCTCGCGCTCTCTCGCTCACACTGACTGAGCGCGAAAGTGGCGGCTTATGATTTTCGATCGTAAACTGGTGCGATTTTTGGCACGCGAAGTAGGTGCTCCTGCGTTATCTAGGTGTATCTATATCTGTGGAGCTAACGCTATAGGTAATGGTTTTAGTAAGACAAAAACAAAATATCTGATAATACCAACGTATTAACTGAACGATGGAAAAATGCACAAAAAGTTGTAGAACTTGTTTGTTAATTGGGCTAGTTTATCATCGGCCAGTGGGTTTTGTGTGCTACGTCTCTGCGTCTGTGGGCAACGCGACCACGAGCTGGAGGTACCTACTACCGCCACAGACTGTGCTGCCAAGTTGAAACACTATACTCGAGGTTTGAAGGCTAGGTGTACGAATTAAATGTGATTATTTTTATTTTGATATTGTATCGTAATTCTTCACAGTCCAGTGAATGTCCCCAAATATTAATGAGTTAATATTTTTATTACTCTCGTTAGCATAACAGTCGCGCTTGAGTTGGTAGTAGGTACACGAGATACGATAACAAGTCTATACATATATACAAATAAATTGAATTGGAGTGTCTGTTTGTAATATTAAAATAGCCGGTTTTTACTAAGTGCATATGGATGTATAGGTACACGGTATATACATATACCAAAATAATATTTTTTACAATTTGTGTCTGTCCGTCTTTCTGTCTATCTGTTTGTTCGGACTAATGTCTGAAACGGCTGAACCGATTTTGACGGGACTTTCACTGGCAGATAGCTGATGTAATAAGGAATAACTTAGGCTAATGTTATTTTTGGCAGATAGCTGACGTAATAAGGAGTAACTTAGGCTAATTTTATTTTTGGCAGATAGCTGATGTAATAAGGAGTAACTTAGACTAATTTTATTTTCGGCAGATAGCTGACGTAATAAGGAGTAACTTAGGCTAATTTTATTTTTGGCAGATAGCTGATGTAATAAGGAGTAACTTAGGCTAATTTTATTTTTGGCAGATAGCTGACGTAATAAGGAGTAACTTCGACTAATTTTATTTTTGGCAGATAGCTGATGTAATAAGGAGTAACTTAGACTAATTTTATTTTTGGCAGATAGCCGACGTAATAAGGAGTAACTTAGACTAATTTTATTTTTGGCAGATAGCTGACGTAATAAGGAGTAACTTAGGCTAATTTTATTTTTGGCAGATAGCTGATGTAATAAGGAGTAACTTAGACTAATTTTATTTTCGGCAGATAGCTGACGTAATAAGGAGTAACTTAGGCTAATTTTATTTTTGGCAGATAGCTGATGTAATAAGGAGTAACTTAGACTAATTTTATTTTTGGCAGATAGCTGACGTAATAAGGAGTAACTTAGGCTAATTTTATTTTTGGCAGATAGCTGATGTAATAAGGAGTAACTTAGACTAATTTTATTTTTGGCAGATAGCTGATGTAATAAGGAGTAACTTAGGCTAATTTCATTTTTGGCAGATAGCTGACGTAATAAGGAGTAACTTAGACTAATTTTATTTTTGGCAGATAGCTGATGTAATAAGGAGTAACTTAGGCTAATTTTATTTTTGGCAGATAGCTGACGTAATAAGGAGTAACTTAGGCTAATTTTATTTTTGGCAGATAGCTGACGTAATAAGGAGTAACTTAGGCTGATTTTATTTTTGGCAGATAGCTAATGTAATAAGGAGTAACTTAGACTAATTTTATTTTTGGCAGATAGCTGATGTAATAAGGAGTAACTTAGACTAATTTTATTTTTGGCAGATAGCTGACGTAATAAGGAGTAACTTAGGCTTATTTTATTTTTGGCAGATAGCTGATGTAATAAGGAGTAACTTAGACAAATTTTATTTTTGGCAGATTGCTGATGTAATAAGGAGTAACTTAGGATAATTTTATTTTTGGCAGATAGCTAACGTAATAAGGAGTAACTTAGGCTAATTTTATTTTTGGCAGATAGCTGACGTAATAAGGAGTAACTTAGGCTAATTTTATTTTTGGCAGATAGCTGATGTAATAAGGAGTAACTTAGGCTAATTTTATTTTTGGCAGATAGCTGACGTAATAAGGAGTAACTTAGACTAATTTTATTTTTGGCAGATAGCTGATGTAATAAGGAGTAAATTAGGCTCCTTTATTTTAGAAAAAGAATTAAGGTTCCGCCAAAAAAATTAAAACGTTTTCCGTCATACACGCGAACGAAGTCGCGGGCACATCTGGTTATGAAATAAGAACTTAAGGAAATAATATATTTATGGAAATATAAAGGTTAATAATATAACGTGGTATTTCGTAGTTTCAGACCATTTTCAGGCCCACGGGAGAGGCATAGATTTTCTGTGTAATCTAAACTAATATTATGAAAAGTTTTTATTTGTTGTATTTTTGTTTGTTACGCTTTCATGCTAAAATGGCTAAACGGATTTGGATGAAATTTGGCACATGCGTAGACCATAACCTGGATAACAACATAAAATACTTTTTATCGCGATATTCCCACGGGATCGAGACTTAACTAGTTAAATAATAAATACAGACTAATTTATTTTATAAAGGTTTTATATATCTACCACAAATAACGCGCCAATAAGTGATATATTAACAGTTGTGTGGTTACTTGATCACATGATTTAAAAATATCAGGAAAATATCAACTGGGCCTTGAACTAATCACTTATCTCGTATTTTGACGTTCTTACCACATTTGCATTGATCAGTCAGTCTTAAAGTATCACATTCCAGTATTATCTGTCTCAAATATATTTAAATGTAAATATCTTGAGGTAAGCTGCCAAGGCCAAACTAATTCATCCAACCAGGAGATTGTTTTTTTTTGTTTTGAGCGTCCGAAACGGACCATGTCCCTGTGGTACAGCTAACATTCAATCACTGGCGTAGTATGTCACTATACGAGTACACCGTGTACAGTGACACACACGTCAATGATTACAATTTTAAATAAATAAGTACACGCTATTTATTTATTTAAAATTAATAAATAGCGTATAGGTACAGTACACACGAATTATTTATTTAAAATTTGAATGGGATTAAAAAAAACAGTCTGACTATTGCGCGGTTTCAACTTTTAAAAGCTCGAATATAAAACACCCCCATCTAATCTGTGTACAAAAATTAAAAAACAAACTAGGTAGATAGACTTGTTTCAGGCAATTATTTTGATTAGTTGTTTACAAATTAATGTTATCTTCCGTTATCAAAATAATTGGCAAAAGAAATCTGATACTGGAGATCAAGCCATTTAAATATTTTCAAGACTAGAGATCTGTATCAGATTTCCTTTTGCAAATTATCATCCATATGCGTGTAGTAAATATGCTGAATTTATGTCAATCTTATCAGACGATTGTGTTGATAACAGACGGCGCAGGCGTCGATCGTTAGCCGGGCATTACCATATCGATGTGGATTGGTTGGAGAACTACGCAGACAAAGTATCTTCCCACACTCCGCATATTCAATAAGTACCTCTCTGTAAGATTCCGGACGATTCGAATCGCTTAATTGTTGCTATAATAGTGCCAATATTAATTAATGTCGTGAAATAGGTAGTAACAAAAACTTGTTAACAAACTTAAGAATTGACCTTACTGAAGATTCCTTGCTAAAACAGAATTATTATAGTTATAAAGTTAGTCATAACAAAATGAAAAAATATGCAAGAATGAATAGAATAATTAAAAAATGTAATCAATTTAGGAAACAACACAAACACTTTTCCAAAAATATTCCACTGAGGAAAGAACGTGTTGATCTAATTAATAAATTAAAGAATTATCAAATCAAACTAGAAGACAGCAAATAATATATGAATTTGATACACAGCGCTTACAGTCTGACATACAGGTACTTGAGGGCAGACTAGTTCCCTTTTCATTAAATATTATGGGTTCTCAGAACCAAATAGAACATATTCTTGCTGCTAATGAGTTAGTTATGTGTCAGTGTACTTGTCAGAAGGTTTCAAACCCTGTTGCTGTCCAGCCTGAGGCAACGGAGGACCCGTCCCAGACTGAGTGTTTGTCTCAAGACTGTATCCTTAACCAAGATGTATCTGATATAGTACAGGATCTATCTCCAGTGGTACAGCTTGAGGTTAGTAGTTGTCCATCTTTCAGTAGTCATGATTGTTATGATTCAGTTATGTTCTCAGATAGTATAGGAAGAGGTTTAGGTAAATTAATTAGTAACAACCTGAGTTATTCTACTCAAAACAATTGTATGCCAGGGTCAACCTACAAAGAAATAATGGCATCAGCAACAGGAAATGTCTTTAATCCTATAACCAACATTACTGTATTTGTAGGTAACAGTTCTAAGGTCAAAAAATATGAAATAACTGACTGTGTAACTGAGTTGTTAAAGTTAAATTGTAATAAAATAATATTGTGTGCTTTCCCATATTTTCAAAAATTGACAAACAGACAAAACAATTATATTCATATGCTTAATAAGCATATGCACTTTTTAGTTAGTCATTACAGTGATAAGCTTGTCTATTTTGACACCAACAATTTTATAGAAAGTTTAAAGTCGACTAGGGGTACTGTGTATCTGCCTGTTAGTTTTAGACACATAATAGCAAGACTATTAGCTTTTTTATATAAACACAGACATAAGTATTATGTCGAAGTCTTGTATTATTAACACCACAACAGTTAGTAATAATACAAATAATAAGGTGGTTTGTCTAAATTAATGTAGCTTAAATGCTATAAATATTTATACAAATTGTACGAAGGAGGTTCCATTTCCCTCACGCACTATGAGCTCACTGCTTGGTGATGACATTGAAGTCTTAGGATTAACTCCGGATAATCATTTAAACTAGTTTGTAAGACAACAGAAGGTACCAGTAATAATATTCTAATACCTAACATCAACAAGGTATCTTCTTGCTCTAAAATAAGTAAATATCAAAAAGGAGATCAGCAGAATGCCTTGAAATTATTTCATCAAAATATTGAAGGCATTTCTTCCAAATTATTAGAAATTGAAATGTTTTTAGAAAAAACAAAGTTTGATATTGTTTGTTTTACTGAACATTGGTTAAAGGATTTCCAAATGTTAATTAATTATGAGAATTATAGTGTGGGCAGTTGTTTTAACCGTAAATCTAT
This sequence comes from Amphipoea oculea, assembly GCA_945859645.1. Lineage (NCBI taxonomy): Eukaryota > Metazoa > Arthropoda > Insecta > Lepidoptera > Noctuidae > Amphipoea > Amphipoea oculea. The sequence goes on along the minus strand of OX243861.1, from coordinate 32,962,791 downwards.
GCTGCGCGGAGGTTCTCTAATCTTGAAAAAATTGTTTAAAATCCAAGCAACGAAATGACATAGTGGATTTATCAATTGAACATTGCATCGAACTGTCTTGTGTTGAGCTAGATAAGCATGTTGTAGTGTGCGTTTACAGACCCCCTAATTATCAGAACTTTTCTGTATTTGAGTCAATAATGGAAGATGTCCCTGTGAAACTGGCATCTAATAACAAAACTGCAATTATTTGTGGTGATTTTAATATTAATATTTTGGAAAATAATTCAAATAGCTGTAGATTATTAAGCCTTTTCAAATCGTTCAATTTATCTAATGTTTTTACAGAACCGACTAGAGTAACTCCAACTTCTGCAACTTGTATCGATAATGTCTTTTGCGATTGTGATTATTTAGATAAAGCTATCGTAAATTATCTGCCGTCTGATCATAGTGGACAAACGGAAACTTTTAACTTTAAAACACCTTTGCAAAAAGTGCAAATACAATTTAGACCAATAACGACTGGTAAACTAAAAATATTCAATAGTACCCTAAATAATAAGTTAAATGATCTGGGCCATGATATGGATGATGCAAATAAATTGTACGAGGATTTCTTTTCAGTAGTTCAGACTCAATTCAATAAAACTTTTGAAAAGAAAACAAAAAACATTTGCCCTAATTTTATATTTAGTGACTGGGCAACTAGAGAAATTAGGATAAGTAGGGAAAGACTGGTCGAGCTGTATGGCCTTAAGCCTTACATTAATACTGTTACTTTCAGCAAGTATGTTGCTACATATTCCAAAATTTTTAGAAATACTTGCAAAATAGCCAAAGCCCGGTACATTAGCAACAAAATCGAATCGGCAGAAAATAGAATAAAAACGGTTTGGAAAATTATAAATAACGAAACTAGTAGGAATAAAAAACGAAACACGGATTACACGTTGGAGACTTCACGTGGTGCCATAAGCTCTAACTTAGAAGTAGCTCAAGAATTTGTAAATTTCTTTACTAATATACCATCAAAAACGACGGAAGCCTTAAATTCCTCACCCGACGTATCAATTGATTTATTAAGAGCGAACGTTCAAGCCTGCCCGGTTGAATTTCAATTTAAACATATTAACCCTGTAGTAGTAATAAAAGCTTTTAAGCAAATTAAGATCAAATTGACCGAAGATCTTTGGGGAATGTCCATTAAAGTGTGTACCTCCATAATTGAGACTATTGCGCCTTACTTAGCCTTAGTATTTAATTCTTGTGTAGATCAAGGAGTCTTCCCCGATCTAATGAAATATAGTAAGGTAATACCACTTTACAAATCCGGGGACAGTAAAGACACCAATAATTTATAGACCCGTATCCGTGTTGCCGGTTTTCAGCAAGGTGTTTGAAAAGATAATGCTTAATCAGATGCTCAATCATTTTAACACGAATAAAATCCTTCACGATCAACAGTATGGTTTTACCAAAGGACGTTGTACGACCGACGCCGGTGTAACCTTATTAAAACACATTTTTAACGCGTGGGAAGAGGCTCAAGACGCCATAGGGATCTTTTGTAACCTCTCCAAGGCATTTGATTGCGTCGATCACGAAACCTTGCTTTTGAAACTTGAGCATTACGGACTTGGAAAACTTGCGCTCAGTTTAGTTAGTTCTTATTTAAATGATAGACAACAGCAAGTTCAAATAAATGGTGTCAATTCACATGGTTTAACAGTAAAAATTGGTGTGCCACAAGCCTCGATTTTGGGTCCTTTCCTCTTTTTAGTGTATATTAATGATCTACTCCATTTATTAAAAAACCAACCACAAATGATGTTATTTGCTGATGACACTTCTTTAATTTTTAAGGTAAATAGACGTGCTATAAATTTTGACGGCGTGAATAACGCCCTACTGCAGGTCCAAAATTGGTTCACTGCTAATAATTTAGTATTAAATGGAAAAAAAACTAAGTGCATAAGATTTTCTTTACCAATTTTCAAAGGTAGTGATTGCGAGATAATATTGAATCAAGAGAAACTAGAATTCGTCGATACAACTGTTTTCCTAGGGATCACGCTCGACTCAAGGCTACATCATTTAACATCTCTTGCAGGACGGCTTAGTTCAGCTGCTTATGCTGTCAGAAAAATCCGTCAGTTTACTGATGTAGATACCGCGAGACTGGTCTATTTTAGTTACTTTCATAGTATCATGTCTTACGGTATTTTACTTTGGGGACGGGTTGCAGACATCGATTCTATTTTTATTCTGCAGAAAAGAGCCATCAGAGCCATAATAATCTTCGCAGGCGCGATTTTCTAAGGGAACGGTTTAAGGAAATTAACATCATGACGGTACCTTGTCAATATATCTATGAAAACATCATGTATGTAAGGAAAAATTTACATCTTTTTAGTAAAAGAGGTGAAAGACATAATTACAGTACTAGAAATAGGGATCTATTAGTTCAACCAGGTTTCAGACTAGCTGAAGTAGACTCATCATTTATGGGGTACTGTTTAAAATGTTATAATAAAATACCTCCCCACATTCTTCAACTGAATGAGACAAAATTCAAGTCTTGTATTAAACGCACACTATGCAGGCAGGCATATTATAAGTTAGGGGATTACATCGCGGATAAAAATGCCTGGCTCAATGCTGGTCCTGCTCCACAACCACAACTCATTGATTAACACTTGAAAATACTGTTGGAGCTGCTGAAGATTGTAAGTCTATCTTTGCATTGTATAAATTCAATCTCCTAGTATTGTATAATTGCATAACACATGTGTGAGTACTATGTACACACTATAAAGCTACCATTTACTGGGTACGTCTTTCATTGACTTGAATGTGCTCTGGCGGCTGAGAGTATGTCATGCTCACTCAAATGTCTCGCTGATGGTGGCGCATGTGTCGGATCATTTAGCTCCCTTCAAAATGGTTGAGCTGAATGGTGCTGATGCATGCGTGATGTTCGTGAACGGGCGCCGTCAGTAGGGACTGGTCATCTCTTTGCTGCCATGGCTTATTTTAATTTATTATTGAAATTGTTGTTTTTTTCTCATCTTTTCATTATGGACGCTTTTAACGTTCTGCATCGTTCTCACATGTATAATTTTTAACATGAATGATGTAACCAAGACTTTGTAACCACATTATTTTGATTTAAAAGAGTGTCCATGGAGTTTCTTGCCCGTTCTTCTCCATAGGTACCTACGCTTTGGAATGGGCAACTAGCTTCATTTTTTCTGACTGACTGACTTCTTGACAATTCAAAAGTACCTGTAAATGGTTTAATTGAAATAAATGCTTTGAGTTTGAGTTTAAGATCAGTTATTAGACGTACTTACATAAGTCTATCATAAGACAATATGTTTCTTTCTATAGACAAGTATCGATAGTTCAATGAGAAAACAAAATATCTGGAGGATATTGAAAAATAAAGGAAGTTAATTTTACATCACATACCTATATTACTTAATTAACCGCCAAGTTTTAATTGAGCCAAAAGGGCAGTTCAATGAGTATTATCGGAATGGAAGAATAAAAACATTTTATACTTATTGATTTAAGTTAATTAGTAGGTAACCCAAGAAAGCAAGTTTAATTCAAGGCAAATCTGTGAAATAAATCCTATTGAAGATGTATCACCGGAATTATCTGTTTTCAAGCATTATTATTGAGATATGTAGACAGGCCTCTCACAGGAAGCCTATTCCCAGTGGGTGCGGTTGAATCCATACTAATATCACAGAATACTTAATAGTACTACGCTAATATTACAAATTCGAAACGTAACTCTCTCTGTCTGTCTGTCTGTATGTTACCTTTTCACGCCTAAACCACTGAACGGATTTCGATAAAACTTAGCAGAGAGATAGATTGCATCCCAGGGGAAGGACATGGGATAGTTTTTATCCCGATATTCCCACGGGATCGAAACTTATGCGGGTGAAACCGCGGGGCACAGCTAATGTACCTATAAATTAGAACAGTCAGTTACGAGACCTTGTTCGGAAACAAAAATGTCGACTGGAAAAGGTCCCAAAAGTCACTTCATTACCTGCTTCATTTTACAATGAAAAAGTCTTTTGCAACTTTCTCGTAGGACCAACGGTTATCGAAATTATATAAAAAATTAAAATTAAAAAAAGACAGCGAAATCTACTGTTCTAAATATTGTGTTTTGCCAATAAAATTATGAGTTATTAGTTTCCAATATAATACACACACAAAAAGTAATGTTTTAAATAATGGCCATTATTGAACATTTACCTACCTACTATAAATGAGAACCGGAAAAACGATACCGACATATTACATCAAACAAGGTTTTATAGTGACATTAATCGAGATGAAATCGTTTGAAAGGAATGACGAGATATTCGCAAAAGCCTGATTTTGGGAACTTATGACAGCATTTTTTTTCGTACTTCGTACCTAAATAAAGATTAGCTCGGTGAGGTCCTCTTCAGAAAATATCTTATTTTCTTGGGCGGGCAGGAGAAGTATTCGCCAGCAAATGTATGTTTGCAGAGCGCCGCGCCCCGGCGGCGGCGTCGCCGACTCTTTTTCAGCAAGTTCTTACCTAAGGAGCCTAAGCTATGAACGACTGCTGCGAGTAGTAACTTTTCCGTTCAAATGATGTCGTAAGACCAAGGTAACTAAAGGATTAAGGCGCGAGGCAGCTCGCTGGGGATATTTCTATTAGGGCACAGGATGTGCCTACATAACAACAACATTTTGTGCTGATGGTTTATCAAATGCCACAATATTGAAAGATTTCCTCACGAGCGTTGCTTTAGCGGTCGCAAGATCCGTGTTCAGCTATAAATTTAGCATTTTCTATGTTTATGTATTGTCTATTAATTTCTATTTTAGTATGTTTATGTATTGTCTATTAATTTCTATTTTAGATATTCCACATAATACTTACATAATGTCACAATACCATCAGTTCTAGCATGCTGATTTTAATATATTATGCTAAATAAGTTGGTGTAGCTATAAGGTACCTTCATGTAGGTACGACGGATATGTTCCGGCAGCCTAATTGCGGAACGCCAAATCGTCAAATGATTCTGATCAGTTGGCTTCATTTCTATCACAATTGGCTTCATTTTACGATTTTCGAATTGCGAAACTCTAGTTTCTGCGCAGGGCCTTAACGTTCATAATTGGTTTCATAATAAACTAGAGTTTCGCAATTCGAAAATCGTAAAATGAAGCCAATTGTGATAGAAATGAAGCCAACTGATCAGAATCATTTGACGATTTGGCGTTCCGCAATTAGGCTGCGGGTCTGAGTGTCTGTAAGTCTGTACGAGTTGGACGACGAGTGACAATATGTTTCTTTAAATAAATGCCCTCGTCACATTACACGAGAATGTCACCTATTCTTAAGTAATGTAGCAAGTATTCATCGTCAATAGTTTTGTAAGGAGAGAACAGAAAAAGAGATACCTAAAACTATATTATTATTTTTCTAGATTCTGCTCACGACTCCGTTCGTGTGGAATCTAACTATAACATTAAATATAACCACTGATACTCAGGGATAATGTAGCTTTCCATGAATTTTCGGAATCGTATCAGTAGACCCGAAGATTAGCCCCCACATACAATACCTCTTTATAATACATATTATAAAGAGGTACTGTATCTTTACTATATAGTATAGATAGTAAAGATGTATGGCCGTACATATTCTTGTAATATTCCATTGGTTCATGGAAAATCTGTCAACGCGGTCTCGCACCGTAAACACGTTTCGTTAGACAAAATCGTTACTACTTAATTTACTGCCATAGTAATTTATAACAGTTCGCCCAAACCTCCTGGTGTTATCAACTTGAACGGAATGCAAGGTGATTCGGAGAATGACAAAACCATGTTGACTCTACCAAGGATAGAAATAGAATAAGATCGTTTTGTTATACTTATATAACATATAAAGGTTCTTTAAAATGGGCTGGGCTGGCCACATTTGCGTATACCCAATGACCTGTGGGTCAATACGTGGAGCCCAGACACGGCTTAGAAGGCGTCGCGGCAGACCCCGTAGATGATGGCGGGACAAGCTGTATAAAACTAACGACCTCAGTGGTCCACTTCAGCCCTGGATCGAAAGAGCTGGAAGTCATGGGGCCTTTGCCCAGCAGTGGGATGACGCAAGCTAACAGTAACCAGTAAAATATTTGGAGTCTAGTTCGTCACATACTTAGAATGGAACAAACATTTGAATCTGTTTACTTACAGAAATTTACTGCTGGATCGGGTCTATGTCCAGCAGTAGACTGCCTCCTTAATCGTACGCCATTCAACTCTCGGCAACTCTCATCCAGCTGCTTTCATTTGACTGTTTATCTTGCACTTACTTAGCAGATGCGGAATTAAAAGAGGAAGAATGGCGTGAAAGGGAGGACCCATGATGACCCATCCAAGGGGTGTATGGTGACTACATGATCATCTCATTGTTTCTGTTTGCAAACTGGACCCTTTGTTACCTACTTAGTCAATTATTTAATTTGTAAAAATGCTCAGAAACCACAGTTGAATGTCCGTGGCTCTGTTGTCCCTACTAATGTTCTTCTGTTGTTTGCATATTGTTTGAGCCCAGTGGATGGCCACGTTGATTGCAGCCAGCATCAGTGGCTACTAATAATGTTGGATGAAATCCGGCACAGAGGTAGACCACAAGGGTACTTTTTATTTTGGTAGGTACTTACAAGAAGCAGTTCCCTAAGGTTACGAGTGAATGTACCACTTGAAGCTATTTATATTAATGATCAATATACAGAATGATTTTTTTTATCACCATCCAAATTTTTACAGGGTGTTCTACCCATGAATATGAACAACTTTCACTATGGGACCAACTCTGAAATCACGGAAAAAAATCAGCTGTTTCATACATTTATGTATGAAACAGCTGATTTTTTTTCGTGATTTATCTATATACAAAATACTGTCTCCCATTGAAGCCGCAGCAAACGGTATTCACATTGCTGAAGTTTGGACCCAACTTTGAAAAATATATGTTTTATGTCATATTTTTGACATCGACATGCTAAGAAGAAGACCTAATAATTGTAGGTACCGACACCAACTTTTCATCGAAATACTCGAAAACCGAAACGAGCTTACAGGCTCAGAAACCACTGAATCGCAAAAGGTCGTTGTTAAAGTACCTACTTACATTCGCTTGGCATCTTTACTCATTAGACCGTAGTAAGGTATAATAAATTAATAATACCTAGTACATTGCGTAGTAATAAATGCTTTCATCGTCATTGGGTACAACCTAAGGTAGGTTTCCCAACATTACGCACAGCAATGCAACATAGAGTTAAAATAAAATATATAAAAACGTTAAGTGTTAGGTTCTAAAAAAATCTGGCGGCTTTTTTTAAGTAGAGCTGTCTAGTACCTAGATAGTATTGGCGTCAGTGCTCCGGCGGCACTGCTATTGATCGATAGTTCGACTACGTGCCTATGTGGGTGTACCAATAGGTTCAGATCAATACACTAGGTGTAAAGTACCAGTGATCCCAAAACTAAAACATCAATGGCAAACTGAATTCCTTCCACTGCAAGGGGCTAAGAATTCATTAGGACATTGGTTAAAACGCCAGCAAACTGTTAACGCTTAGCAAATAATGGGAGATCTTACATGTTCAAACTAAAGATATGACATCAGGCACTTACCGGTCTTGACCAGCGCTCGCGGCAGCGCCAGCACCCCGCTGCCAGCCATCTCGCCGGCGATCAGGATGGCCGTCTGCTCCATCGACAGACCCTGACGGTCCTCATCACCTTCATCCTGGCGTTCCAAGAGTTTTACGTAAAAACGATATTTACGAGATTTATTCAATAAGCGACACGAAGAATTAGATCAGAGAGCTTTCATTGAGCTTCTGCAAATCTATCCTAGCTTTGTTTGTCAACTTCGAGTGGAGCATGGTGCTATGAATCACCATCATGTTAGCTCGAGCACGCTTCTTGTCACTACGTACATTATAAGTTTCCTCTGACCCGAAAGGTCCAAGTTACTAAGTGTACCTACCTACCAAACAGCATAAACAACCGAGTCTTTAAAAACAGTTTGTCTAATATTACGCAATACCTACTTTATATTACACTAAAGACTGTTGAACGGTGGCCAGAAAGACCGGCTTGTTTACGAATCAAATAAATTCTTTATTAGAGCGCTGTTTTCGGCGCAAGAGTAGAATTTTTTTCATAACGGTTTGTACTCTACCGGCCGATGAAGACCGGTCACCTAATCGAATAAAAGAACGATTACAACTGGGGACATTTTGGGGCCTGCATTACAAAGCAATACATAATATAATTATTTAATAGTAATAATGTGTTAGTTAGTATACTGGGATCATCCTTTGACGCGTACCTAAATGTCAATAATGTAGGAAGATAAAAAAACCGGCCAAGTGCGAGTCGGACTCGCCCATGAAGGGTTCCGTAGCAGCAAGTAACATAATATAAAAGTTCTTGTAGTTCGTTGTAACTTTGTGAAAGGTAAATTGCGGTTTTCGATTTATGACGTATTAAAAAAAAACTACTTACTAGATCTCGTTCAAACCAATTTTCGGTGGAAGTTTACATGGTAATGTACATTATATATATTTTTTTAATTTTATCATTCTCTTATTTTAGAAGTTAGAGGGGGGGGACACACATTTTACCACTTTGGAAGTGTCTCTCGCGCAAACTATTCAGTTAAAAAAAAAATGATATTAGAAACCTCAATATCATTTTTGAAGACCTATCCATAGATACCCCACACGTACAGGTTTGATGAAAAAAAATTTTTGGAGTTTCAGTTGTAAGTATGGGGAACCCCAAAATTTATTGTTTTTTTTTTCTATTTTTGTGTAAAAATCTTACTGCGGTTCACAGAATACATCTACTTACCAAGTTTCAACAGTATAGTTCTTATAGTTTCGGAAAAAAGTGGCTGTGACATACGGACGGACGGACAGACAGACAGACATGACGAATCCATAAGGGTTCCGTTTTTTGCCATTTGGCTACGGAACCCTAAAAACCTAGGTATATTCTCGTCTGTCCGTTCACTCGCCATATTTGTTTTCCTATTGTTGTTGCTCTCATTAATGTCTCGAAGAAGTTATTTAGTTAAGTAACCTGACGAGTTTATCTCATTAACATGTTTCGAGACATCTCACGGCTGCATTGAGCAATCAAATGAGTGGGTACGTCAGGTACCTTCGACGGCGACAACGCACAGACGCACGGCTCGGCTTAGATAACGCACAAACAATTATCCCAGAACATTCTGATGCTTAAGTGGACGAACAAATTGCAGCTTATGTATGTAGGTTCAGTAAAATGAGTGAAGCTGATCTTTCAGGAAGATTAATAAACACCTTTTTTTCATTTATGTTATGTAGCTGTAGGCAGAAGATAAGTAGTTGGCGACAGTAAAGCCTCCGGAGGTTTGAAATTTAGTGTCTTTTTTATTTGACTTTAAAAAAAAGGAGGAGGTTCTCAATTCGGTTCTTTTTATTCGTTTTTACTAGGTATAGACAAAAAAAAAAACAACCGACTTCAAAAAAAAAACACTACAGAGTGATAAATAACTTTAATTTCGGAAGTCGGTGTCGTTGGTTCCGCAGTTTCGTTTTTTGACACCGACTTCCGAAATTAAAGTTATTTATCAGTTTGTAGTGTTTTTTGTTTTTGAAGTCGGTTGTATTTTTTTTTGTAAAAATGTTTTTATTTTCCACTTTTTAGTTGTACCTACCCCACAAAAATGTAAACGAAAAGATCGTTAATGTAGACAATATAGATAAATTTTTAGATTTTTGTTGAGTTTTCGAAAACTGCTTGTCCGATTTCGATAAAATTTTCATGGGACCATTTGGGATTTTTGGGAAGTATAGATACCCTTTCCAACAAAAAAAGAATTTTTCAAATCGGTTGGCAAGCGACGGAGTTATGCGCGAAAAAACACAAAAAAAAAAATACAAACATCCGAATTGAGAACCTCCTCCTTTTTTAGAAGTCGGTTAAAAACAAACGTCATTCATATAAAAACACATTTTCTAAATAAATACGCACACTTTAAGAAAACGCATATCTGTTGATTAGACTAATGAAATAGTCTATAGACATAAGATAGTGCGTCAGCCGCAGTAAGCGAAAAGGACAATTATCGGCCCAAAATGTAAAGAAAAATAAACCTTACTAAACAAAAAAGTCGCATCCATTAAGGCTCATTTTTCTCCATTCCCTTTCCTCAGATGCGCCCATTTTACTTACGGCGGCAGGCGTGTTCAGCTCCAGTTTCACCTGTCTCTCAGGTGCTATTTGAATTTGGCAACATATACAACGAATGAATTTTCCACAGGAATCGAGGAACTAATCCAGTAAAATACATCCTCTCTGTTTATCCCATCTTATGATAGGAAGTTTAATGTCGAGAAGGGAGCGTTTGAAATTGAAACACAATAGAATTAGTGGTAACGTTAACATCAAGTTGACTTGCACGGTTGCAAGTGCCTCATACTGATTCTAGGTACCTACATGATGCTGTCGAAAAGCAGCTTACCTTCTTGCCCACGAGTGGCGTGGTCTCCGACACATTGTCGGCACTGGCGCTCCCGCTCGCCTTCGGCTTCGACTCCAGTACTTTCTTCGACATTTTCTAAAACAAAATTACTTTAATATAAATCACTGCGTCAACTGCTCCACCTACACGAATCTACTTATTCGTCTGTAGCGGGTACATGCAGGAACCGGTTACACCAAAATAGTTGTGGACGACATTACAACTTTTGTGTCCAATAGTCTAAAAGGGTCGATTTGTTCAATTAGGCGAGGGTCAATACTTCCGGTGCGTCAATGGGCTGGTGAGATCGTACGGCTTCTACTCACAGAGTGCGCTTGCGCTCGCACGATCACGACCGGTCGGCGCGACGATGTCCACTCAACTGTTGCTAACTATAAACTAGTCAGGTAACTTAGAATATTTCTGTATCAAAATCTACTCTACCTAAACATGAACTTTATTGTTTTTATATTAAAGGTCATTATGTGCGTAGGTTTCTTGTGGCTAGTTCCTGTCGGTTGAATATTGAGGTGATTATTTTAGTTTGGAGTACCTAATTAGTTGATGCTTGAGTGGCGGGAATGATACGCTCAACAATAACTTGAAATATTGAATAATGTTGTTAATTTAGTAATTGCTATAGCTAATAAGTAGTGGACATTTCAGCACCATTTTGTGATAAGCATATATGTATAGAGTCTATACTCCGCCCTCATTCTTTTAGTTACTATACTCTATGTTCTGATCTATTCATGCTGAGACCTGGGAAACTCCAAGAATGTTAAGGCAGTTAGGAACCTACCAATTGCCTTTTATCAAATTTTCTGCTTGACGCTGCTCTATGAGTTTTAGACTATTTCGACCAAACAAAACAGCAGTAGGCACCTAGGTGTCCACTATAAACTTAGAAAGTACTTAGGTACACCATCATCTTCCTGATGCCCTTGTCTATAGATTTACGTTTAAACCTTGTCCCATGTTAATTCTCTTCCACATGCCCATACTAACAAAACCATTCCCTATCAAACTTTTCTGTAACCTCCCCAGGCTGCGCCTAGTGGCGTGCATTGGTTTTCAGAATAGGTAGCCACCAGGCCGGGTCTAGTCTAGGCAAACGCGGTTACTAATCAGAAAAAAAATTGAGGTAATGAAGTCGGTAAAAAGTGTGGTTATTTGAGTAGGCATGCCTACTTAAGGATGATAAATTGCGAAGGTCGACCGTCATGGTTTTACGCGAGAGACGTACGTATTTTTAATTTTGTCGTGTTAACTTGAACTTAGGTATGATAATTTAGTGACTTTCTTAAAGGGGCACACCCACTAAAATATAATTGACAGGCTTATGTTGACATATCGAGGTAGGCACTGCTTATATGCCTATATGCAATGCACGCCACCGGCTGCGCCACAATAGCCTGTCCTCCGTTTCCGCATCCAGTCCATCCCAGCCACTTTCTTTAGGTCGTCCGTCCATCTAGCTGGAGGGATCGCTCAAGTTTATTTACTTTTATCGGAATATTATAATATTTGGTAGTAATCTACTCGAAGCTCTACTAGCTTACGCTAATTGTCATTTTTAACCGACTTCAAAAAAAGGAGGAGGTTCTCAATTCGTCGGAATGTTTTTTTTTTTTTATGTATGTTTCCCGATTTCTCGAAGACGCCTGGACCGATTTGGAAAATTTTTCTTTTGTTGGAAAGGGTATACTTCCCGAATGGTTCCATGAAAATTTTATCGAAATCGGACAAGCGGTTTTTGAAAAATCAACATAAATCAAAAAACTTATCTACATTGTCTACATTAACGATCTTTTTGTTTACTTTTTCGTGGGGTAGTTACAACTAAAAAGTGAAAAATAAAAACCTTTTTACAAAAAAAAAAACAACCGACTTAAAAAAAAACGTTTATTGTCGTTGGATCCCACTTTTGAATCCCATTTTTTAGGTATTAACGATGGATCCCGTTTGCTATTTCCGTTGAATCCCATATTATAACAACATGTGTACATTTCAGAAGAAAAGTGATTTACCTTTATCAAACAATAAAAATAGATTATTTTTAGTGGGGTACCCGGAACCGAACTAGTTAGATTAGGTTAATTATTTAAAAAAAAACAATGTCAGGTTAGGTTAGGTTAAAACTGTGACCCCTACGCACGAGCCGAGCGAGCGAAGCGAGCGGTGCCGCGGCAGCGGCCGGCGAGTGCCAGAAACGACTAGATTATATAGAAAATGAGTTGTTTGTGAAATAAATAGTACCTATACGAAACGTTGGTTGTAAACTAATTGGTCAATGGAGTTTTGGTGAAACATTAGCGAACCCCTCATTTTATTATAAACAATTTTGTTGTTGAAAGTACCCGCATTCAGATTTTTTTAAGCATTCGGGATCCAACGGAAATACTTTTCGGGATTCAACGACAATAAAACGTAATTATCTTGCATTTTTGAAATTCGGGATCCAACGGAAATACATAATAATGTTTTGCGGGATCCAACGCCAAAAATATTAAAATGGGATTCAAAAACGGGATCCAACGGAAATAAATAAAAAAAAACACTACAAAGTGATAATTAACTTTAATTTCGGAAGTCGGTGTCAAAAAACGAAAATGCGGAATCAACGACACCGACTTCCGAAATTAAAGTTACTTATCACTTTGTAGTGTTTTTTTTTAAGTCGGTTGTTTTTTTTTTTGTAAAAAGGTTTTTTATATACTTATCGAAATTCGTTCGTTAGTAATTGTGTTTAAAGCGCCTGACAGTATCGATTAGCAAGTCGCTTTTTGACAGGTTATGATTTTTTTTCTGGGGAAAGTAATATTTTGTTATGAATGATATACAGGATGTTTGAAGACCCGAAGCCATCATTCACGCATTCTATACATCATGATACTAAGTGACAGTGCAAAAATAATTGCTAGGAAAAGACTTATTTTTGGGAATTCGCTGTGTTGCGTCTACTGTAAACATGCAAAACATTGGCATTTATAACTAATTGTTTTCATAAAAAAAACGTCAAAAATAATTGGAACTTTAGACCTTCAATACCTCCGTAACCAGAACGTACATAACATACCAAATTCACCCTTATCTCCACAACATATTGCACATATTTCTTCTGAGATAAAAAGAAGACGCGTGAATTGGCTATTTGACAGTTGTAACGATAAAATATATAATATGTTAGATATAGTAGCATATAGGTTCACAATAATCATACAATAGGTTTTATGCATTAAAATAAATTGTAAATATTGTATTTTTGAAAAATAAATTAGAGATTTTTTATCTGTGGATTACAAAAACTGAAACGCGAACGGCCATGATCGAGCATCGTATGACGTCACATCACAATAAATAAAACGTTGTGTGTTACTGTGTTTTATCATCGTTGGCAGTTTGCTGATTTTCCACACAAAATATATTTTTTATGCAACTTTTTATGCAAACTTTCCACACAAAATATGTTTAAGAGTTGAAGCGTCGTAGTTAGCTTTACTTAGTTTATTGAAATGTGACGTCACAGCCATAAATGTCACGTGATCGGCTGTTTCCGCGCGAATTTCAAAATACGGAATGAAAAAAAACATTTTTTTTCGAATAAACAACGCTTTTTTAAGAAAAAAATAATTGTAAGAGGTATAAAATAAACCTACGTATATTTAAAAATATCTTTTCGAAAACTGTCAAATAGCCAATTCGCACGCATTCGACGGTATTCGCGCATCTGAGCGCGACCAACGCTGATAGGTGCGCGTGCGTTGTGGAGATAGGGTCAATTTGCTATGTTATGTTTCAGATAAATGGTAAATGATTTTATTTCTGTAAGTAGGTTTGTACAAACACTTTTACACGTCAATAACGCTTCGATGCGCTTCAACTCTGCGCTAGTATGAATTGACCCTTACTCTTTGGCGCCAGACGGTCGGCTGGTTAGCCATTCTGGGTGGCCTTGATAGCATTTACATATTACATATAATTTTAGCACAATGTTAAGTTTTTTTTATTTTTGAAAGCCTTTTTAAATTATAAAAAGCTCAGATTTATATTTAACTAGCAGCGCACCGCGGTTTGACCGGCATAAGTGTTGATCCCGTGGGAAAATCGGAATAAAACTATCCTATATCCTTTTCCGCAGGGTAATTGCGTAACAAACTACCAGTAGCAATGGGTTTCATTTTAACAGTTCAATAACATTCATTGCGTTATCTACGTTGTTGAGCAGACACATTTTTCGAACAAACGAAGCAATGGATTAGCAATATTCTTCAAAATAATTCAGATTGAGATTGATAGTCAATTAGGGTGCCGGGGCTCAAACTATCGCTATACCAAATTTCATCTAAATCGGTTTAACGGTTTGCGTAAAGAGGTAACAGACAGACATACAGTCACACAGACACACTTTCGCAATTCTAATATTAGTAAAGGATAGTATAGATTTTCTATGGAGTATGAAATACTTACTGAGCTTTTGATGCATGGCTGCTATAAGAATTTCTTTGTAATTTCATTTCAATACATGAACAGAGTCCGTTTCACGAAAGAAGTCTCGCAGACGCGCGCGCCACTGCAGGCATGCGATGGAACTTATTTACATCTCTATTTATCTCAACTTCATATCACAGGCACACTCTTAAAAAAGAGAGAAAGGTGGAGAAGAGAATGGTGTCAGACAGAGGTAGGTAAGAAGGTTGCTCATGGGGTTGCTATAGGAATGTTACCAACTATAATTTATAATAATTATCTACTCTAATGCAGCTTTTGTTCCGATTTTGGCCCCGCGTCAAAATAACCTTGTAGCACTGTACTCATCTGACCCACTTTTTACCCGACTGCGGAGAAGCCCAAAAGTAGGGTTATGTGTTTGACCTGTATGTATTCGGTCCGGTTCTTTGTTCCCTCGTAACTTCTAAACGAATGAACGGATTTGGATAAATTATCCGTCTTTAGATTTGTCTTGGTAGCGCGAGTGTCACTGGCTACATTAAAATCAAAAACAAAGTAAAATGGCGGATTCGGGGTGCCATATTGTGGAGTTCGTTTTTTTGAAGTGAAAACTTCTTTAGCGGCGTTGCATACTTTTTGTAATGGGTAAAAAATGTTAAACTCGCGTCAGGACATCGCGCAGGACACGTGACCGTCAGGAGAGATTCCCCCCCTCCCCTCTCTTTCTACGGCGGCGCCAACCGAAGTGAACCAAGCGACACACGACAATGGATGGATCGATGGATGGATCGATGGATGGATGGATCGATGGATGGATCGATGGATGGATCGATGGATGGATCGATGGATGGATCGATGGATGGATCGATGGCTGGATCGATGGATGGATCGATGGATCGATGGATGGATGGATCGATGGATGGATCGATGGATCGATCGATGGATCGATGGATGGATCGATGGATCGATGGATCGATGGATCGATGGATGGATCGATGGATGGATCAATGGATGGATCGATGGATGGATCGATGGCTGGATCGATGGATGGATCGATGGATCGATGGATGGATCGATGGATGGATCGATGGATGGATCGATGGATGGATCGATGGATGGATCGATGGATGGATCGATGGATGGATCGATGTATGGATCGATGGCTGGATCAATGGATGGATCGATGGATGGATCGATGGATGGATGGATGGATGGATGGACGTGGACGTGGACGTGGACTTGGACGTGGACGTGGACATGGACGTGGATGTGGACGTGGACGTGGACGTGGACGTGGACGTGGACGTGGACGTGAACGTGGACGTGGATGGATGGATGGATGGATGGATGGATGGACAGCTGATGGCTCGACCGTCTGTGTAGTAGCCACACTGCTGTGTAGGTATTCGTAAAATTTGTGTATATAAAATGTTTAAAATATGGAAATTGAAGAAAGTGCATCTATTAATGAAAAAAGTGACGCAGAAATAGTGAAAAAAAATGAGTTATATTAATTCAATTAATAATTGATTTATTTCAACGTTTATATTCAAGTTTTCACATCTGCCGGCACTCCCGGAGTGCAACCCGTCTTTTTTTTCTTCTAATACTATCGAGTAGGATATCAAAATGAAGGGTTTTAAAAGGTGATTACAAAAATATATGCAACTTATATAGTCAAAAATAATTCGAAGTGACAAATCGTAAAAAACACGAAATAAAAATTAAAAAAGTTGGAAGTAGGTGGGACCCATTCCATTTTTATATTTTCAAACTCAAATAAATGGGTCCCGCCCCGCCTGCTTCTAACTTTTATTTAATTTTAAAAATGGGCTTGTTTTTAGCTATTCAGTTTTTTTTTATCGTACTTTTTTTATGAAGCTAATGATGGCTCTACTCGCTGTTGACTGAACGAAGAAAACCTTTGCATGACTGAACAAAGGGGCAACACTGGCAACTTTGATGGATGGATGGTATGGTGTTTTATTTAATTTGAGGAATGGCAATACCAACTGACGTTTGGGTAATTCGCTTGCTGTATTTCTGTGTGTATTTCTGACGATTTCTGCGTGATTCGGGAATGAGGATAGATTTTTATCGAATTACTGTTTTCAGTCTAATTGGTAATAAAGACAATCTATTTTAGTGACAGCAGATAAGATCGGTGGTTTTCACACAAGCGTCGTAACTATAATTTATAAACTCATTGCGGCTAAAAGGTAATTTTGACTTTAATTTGCCTTGTTTGTGATATTAAACTTATACACTGGATTTAAATTGAACTGGGTGAACTATATAAAAATCTGCACTGGTTTGTATACCTTTTGAACGGACCTTACTCAACCTTTTCATAATTTACTGAGTACTGTTGAAGGCAACTTTGCATGTTGTGTCATCACAAACAGTGTTACTCATTGTTTAGCAGGTCATTTTCTGTTTTATATCGATTGGTTCATATGAATCGCTAGAGGTTATGAGGGCAGATTTTATACCTACATTTGTGTGGCTTCTGTAGGGCAGATATTTATAATATTTCACTAAAGGTAGTCTTTAAAAGAGTGATTCGAATTTTCTTCACACACTTTCTGCAATGCTCTTCATTTGATTGAAATCCTATAGGTATATCATCAAGGCAAACTATTAATAACTGTTATTTTTAATACATTTATTTATCCAGTAAGCTAGCTGCCTATTTGACATACAATTCATGATATTATTATGGTTTATTTCAGCAATTGCTATCCCATGTTTTCATGCATCAACAAATAAATATGAAAGCCTTGTACCTACTTATCCAGAGTAATAATATTCACACACACTCGGCAGTGAGTGTATAATTTGACTTATGAAAATAACAATAATAATGAATAAGTACTGGGGATACATTGCACTTTGAGTATATTTCTACTAGTTATTGGTAATACTCTTGCTTTGACATTTCACTGTTGAAGTAAGTTGTTTTTACTGCCAGCTTAATTATTAAACAACTGGTAATAAATATGAAATAATAAAGTAACAGGCCAATGTTATAAAATAAGGGAACACAACCAAACATATTATTTACTAAGCATTTATTTACATCAGTAAATGCATCAATCAATCTATTGCAGTCCATTGCTGGACATAGAGGCCATGCCACAATACTCTCACAATACACATCAGTAAATGCATGAAGTTTGCTCTTTGCTTTGATTTTTTATCGGTAACATGCAGCACTGCTTTGTGTGTGTACAAGCATTGTGTACCGTTATAGGCATCCTTATCTGCATGTGTGAACTGTGTACTGCTATGTATGTATGTGTCATTGCACATAGTTATCTCAATAACTTCCAGACCTCATTATAACTAGACCACATAGTATAACATTACCACCAAGTACATTGCACAAGCTCAGTAGTATTGATAGCAAAGCGATTGTCTCATTTAAAGTAATAAAGTATTTTTTATTCATATGACAATGTTGTATGTTCATCAACATTTTATTGATCTGTTTTTTATAAATGTAAACAGATCAATAAAATGTTATAAATGAGCACACATTATTATTATTCCTGTACATTCATTGGAGTTCATTCATTTGTTATTTGTTGTATTCTATTTTCACTATGGTGATTTTTTACCATCTGCCAAGCATACAATTGCCTAAGGTATGATACCTATAATTTAGTTTGATGATCAACATGAATTTGGGGCTATAATTGTTTAAAGAAGTAAGTACAGGTCATAAGGGCTTGTTGGCACAATATTTTACTACTCAGACGGCTCTTTGTGTAAATAGAATCAATGAAAAACCCAGCAAATGATTGTTTTTCCTTCATTTGTATATATTTATCCTAAACATGAGTGCAGTTTATTCATGCAGTTGATGTAGGTGTATTATGTGCTTTTGCCTGCTTGTGCGACTGAAACATTTCATGCATTGCATTATTGTTTGAGTAAAATTTCAACATCAGGTTGCTATCTAGTACTTCTGTTCATTATAAAATAAATACTTTTATAGCTCAACGTCAATTAAGATTTATAAAAGTTAAGTGAGGAATTATCTTATATTTTTTCTCTTTCTCCCTTTTTTTCTTTAGCAAATTGCCATTAAAGATACAACTTTATAGTGTTTTGTTTTAGGAATGATGAGAGAAGATGATTGATTCAACATAGAAGAACAAGAAGGTAATAAACAAATTCTGTTTTATTCATAACACTGTGTGTATGACATACTTAACATGTTTGATAACACAACATCCTTTGTTTGTAGTGACACAGGAAAGCAGTACAAGAAAACAATTAAAATGATGACATCAGAGGAATCAGACTCCCTGAGCACCGTCCCATCAGAAGGACATGCCGAGGATGTCTCAGGTGGGTTCAGTGACTTACCATTGATTTATATTCTATGGTGCAATAAAACAGCTCACTAGTACTGCTAAACCAAAAAGATTTATATTGCCTAAACTTTTGCGCTTAGCAGTCATCATAATATGTCATATTGATGCTGTCTGTGTTAATAATTTATGTTACGCGGACGACATGGTGCTGCTGAGCGTCAGCGCGGTATTCGGACACTATTGGTCACACGTGAACGCTCCACAACAGATCATGGGTTATTGTATAATGCTCTGAAAAGTCCCTACATTGTTTTTGAGGCAAGGACTAAGCATCATCTTGATGTATGCATCCATACTAATTTTATAAATGCGAAAAATTTTGTATCTATATGTTTGAGTCCCGGGAAAGGACCTAGGATAGTTTTTATCCCCATATTCCCACAGGAAACTTATGCGGGTGAAACCGCGGGGCGCTGCTAGTCATTTCATACATCTTGAATTTAACTTTAGGTATTATTTCCTGTTCAGTGTTCAATGAATATGAGTTTCAGAACAGCAAATGTTCTTCACATCAGTGAAAAGGTAAAGAAATTGCGCAAGCCCCAATCAATCAAGATGATTATTTTATTATAGGTTTTGCTTGTATTCATTTACAACACATAAGCCAGTGCTTGTGTTAGGATAAATGGGGCATACACGGCTTGATTCTGCATCTCAAGGATATCTAAAACCCCATGGCTGTATAGCACCACCGTTGCTCTTTATGTTTTACATGGATAGTTACCTGACAGATTTGAAACAGGGTGAGAGCGGATTCAGGATGAATGAATTGTCTGTCGAATGCCTTCTCTGTGCAGATAATAAAGTTCTACTTGCATAGTTAGCAGAACAGTTGCAAGACATGGTGACTGAGATGGATGAAGAATGTAATATGAAAGGGATAACTATAAAAGTGAATAGGGTGAAGGTTATGGTGTTTGTGTAATTGTGGAAAAAATTAGAAAGAGTTTGGAGCAAGTGAATGAGTTTGTATATTTGGGGAGTCCCTTTAATTTATTTTAGTCTTAGGGAAAGATTCACGAAGATGTGGAAAGGAGAGATACATGTGATTGTGACCCACCAGTTGATGTCCAAAAAAGCTCGACTGGCTGTTCACAATGGTGTGCTGGTGCCTCGCTTATGTTTGGAAGTAAATGTTAGGTGTGGCAAAAGAGGCATGACAGTAGAATAAGTGCCATGGAAATGCGTTTCTTGCCAAGCATGTGCGGTGACACTATGAATGATAGACTGAGGAATGATGTTAAGGCAACGTTGCAGTATAAAACAAGATGTAGTGACTAAAAAGGTGAGCAAAGCAAACGATGCAAAAGGAGTATGTAAAGATCGTAGCAGGTGGCGTCCTGTAGTTTTTACTTACCCTCATGGGCAAAAGCGTGAGTTTATGTAATTAAATAGAATATACAAACGTAAGAAGCATGCTTGCTTTATTCATTATTAAGAGTTGCCCTTGACCAGAATACTGAGCAAGCTGGCTTTAGCCTCCACTTTCCGTCACTAGGTCACATTCAGGTCACCAATCAATAAATAGAGAACTTATGTTCCTTTGTTGAACTTTCACTATATTATGGTTAAGTATGTATTGAACACAAAAATATACATACTTATTACAATATAGTAAATTCTAACACGAATACAGGAAGAATATAAGGAAACGATGGTGTTATTTATTTTCATCACGTCATACTTCCTGTCAAAATATTTTAAAACTGACCCGATTTAAATAGCTAAAATTGTCATGAAAATAATAATAATACTAGTTAAATATGGTTACATAATGGCAGCTTCGGGCACGGAGGATGCTCCATCGTCGATGGTGTCGAGCGAGGCGGAGTCGGAAGGCAGCGTGCTGTTGGACGCGCGCCACGATGTCGAGGCCGGCGCGCTGGTCAGCGACCCCGCCACGGAGCTGGCTGGTGCGCTGCACGAGAAGCCGGTGCCGGTCATCACCGACTGGCGGTCCGTGGGCACCACAGTCGGCGTCGGCGTCGCTGCCTACGTCGCCTCTAGAGGTCTGTTTATTATATTTTCTTAATATCTAGATCGTATAACCCATCTATTTCCTCACCATGGTGACTGCAAATAAAGGAGTTATTATTACTGTCGAGAAAGACTGTTGAGAATTGTACATTTAACGTCAAAAATATTGGACATTGTAATATTGTACAGGGAAAATGAAACACCCCTCGGCGTTCAGAATTCACACAGTGATCAACAACTGCCATTCTGACAAGAAAGTCTTCCAATTGGATAAAGTATAATGTTGCAAGTTGTTTGGGCCTTTCGCGTATTTTTAAGAACTTTGTTGGCATTCTAATCTCGATTTTTGTCAAAAAACATCTAATTTGCCTACATTTTTGGCAAGGTATGGGTTTGATAAGGTACCTAGGATTGTCGCTGAAATGAGATTGCGACTTCAATTTTAAATGTTTTAAAAAGTTTTCCCTATATGTCTGACGCTGCCTGTACAGGAAAAATATAGTCTTTGGATTTGAGATGCAATCTCGAACCAGTATATTGACACACTGGTTGGTCGTTGATACAGGTTCAATGCTGCCATGGGGCGGACACAAAGGCCCGGTCGCCTCGGCCGACTCCGACCTGCGTCCGGGCGAGTTCGTGATGAGGCTGCTATTCACAGAGTTCACCGTGCAGGCCGAACGGAAGATGGAGGCCGTCATGGCTGAGCCACTGGTATGTCAACATTGAATCAACTATTATAGTCTAAATTTGAAACTGGAGAACACAACGGATTTATTAGAAGACCAACTTAAAAAATTACTTCTTTCATTATGCTGTCTGAAGGTTGGTTGGTGGAACAGAGTTTGTCGGTTCAAATCCAGCCAGTTTGTCGGTTCTGAGTTTAACTCGGATATTACTGTCATTGGTGCAGGAAAAACATCGTGAGGAAACCTGGACTTTTAGTTTATTTAAGTCTCAAATCGCCAACTCCTTTTGAGCAAGTGTGGTGATCAATGCTTCGTGCCTTCTCCGTATGAGAAGGCGTTTGCCCTGCAGTGAGACAATAATTGACTGATATTAGTATTATTATGATTTAATATGAAAAAAAACTTTTATTTATAACCTGCAGGAAAAGCCACTAGCCAAAACCTTGCAGCGCGGTGAAGACCCTCAACTAGACCAGATACTCCAGGCATTTGGCACAGTCGCTGAACACTGCCTGCCGTCCTTACTGCGTGCACTCTTCGGATGGCTGGAGAGGCAGATGGCAGACTCGCCACAATTAAGCGAACAGGCTAAGAAACCACACCAGGACCTAAGAAACAAGAGGTGAGGGATTTAAGAAAAACCAAATTGAGTGTTCTACTTTATTTTTAGAGAAAATGTGGGACTAGATATAAAATGCCCAAAGCATGTCCTTTGTTGCTTTTTACATGTGAAGATTGGCATAATCAAATAGAGGCTTATGCCCAACAGGTCGGAAATCAAGATGTGAATGTTGATAATGACTTTAAAAGGGAATGCTGTAACGTAATGTGCTGCTGTGCCGAGGTAATAGTACAACAAGGATTACGACTCTATTTAATTTAGTGTCGTCTTTTCAATTCAAGTTAAAGTTCGTCTGGTAGATATACGTTAATTTAATATTAAAGATGTGAAAGGCGAAATTAATTTATTTCCAGAAACACGGTACTTAGGATGTCCACATGATTATGATCTGTCGTGCAATGAGGGTGTGCAATATAGTATTTTGTAGTTATCCATGCTAATAGTATTTGTTTGTCCAGCAGCATAATCTACATCGTGTCGGGCAGCGGCGCGGGCGCGGAGACAGTGGAGCGCAGCTGCGAGGAGCTGCAGCTGGAGCGGCGCGACCTGGCGGTAGAGTTCTTGTTCTGCCTAGCGCTCATTGAGGTGTTGAAGCAGCTTCCCTTCCACCCCGGCCACGAGGATCTAGTGCAGTACATCGAGAACGTCGCCTTCAAAAGGTTCAATTATAAGGAGGGGTGAGTTGTATACCTGACGAATCAGTAGCGATAACATTCAACTTGCCTGGGAATAGATCGCGATATATATATGCGCTTCGCTGATTAAAAACACGTTAAATAGCATAATTTAACACATCACATTTGCTTTTTCATCCTGTGGATCAGCAGAAAACTATAAATATTAATATATTATACATTGTAAAAAAAAAATTATGTTATATATATACAAAAAAAAAGGAGCTACGTCTGCCACTCATATCTTGCAAAAAAATTTTTCTGTGAAAAAACACTTTTAATTTTGTTTTTATTAAATATGAAATATACTATATGTATATTCATCAATAATAGCGACAATCTGGGACGGTTTTTATTCAATTCACAATCAGACAAAGCGTAAAACGTGATCTTTTTTCATCGTACAGTCTACTTGTTCACTATCGACAGTAGAATGATATTATCGTCCTGTATGTCATCTCCAGGTTACAGTCGAACCCGAACGCCGCCAACGTGCACCTCATAGCGGACCTGTACGCTGAAGTGGTGGCCGTGCTCGCACAGTCACGGTTCGCCTCTGTTCGAAAACGCTTTACAGCTGAACTGAAGGTAAGGCAAGATGTTTGTTTTCCCGCTGTCTTCTTTGAAAAGAATAGGATTAAAGTAGTATTCTTTGTTCGTTTGTATGCTTCCCACTAGCAAAATTATGTCCCGAGTCATATGAGGTAGCTGTTATGATTCTAATATTAATAAGACGACAATGTTTTTTTAGGCTACACACGCAACGACGAGAAACTGGTTGAAATTTTGGTCAATTGTGTAGATCATATTATTTTTCTTACTTTTCACCTTCAAACTCTTGATTAACGTAAAAAAAAATTTCCAAAAAAAAAACAACCGACTTCAAAAATAAACACCAAAAAGTAAAAAATAACTTTAATTTCAGACGTCGGTGTCGTTGGTTCCGCATTTTCGTTTTTTGACACCGACTTCCGAAATTAAAGTTATTTTTCACTTTGTAGTGTTTATTTTTGAAGTCGGTTGTTTTTTTTTACATAAGAATAATTACCTAATGTATTAAATACTAAAGCCATCCTGAAAGTATGTAGATCACGTTAATGAAAGAAACATCAAAATTGGAATGTTAGTTTTTGAGAAAATCGCGGACATACATACATACATACGGGTCGAATATAGAACCTCCTTTTTTGAAGTCGGTTCATGATAGATAGTTCATTAATTGAGTTCACACAAAAGTCACAGCACAACACACAAAAGCACAATAAATGATAAGAAATTACAAGAATATATAAAAAAAAAACAAGTTGTTAATCTAGGCATTATAACAAAATAGATTCCTATACGTGTTTTCTTACATACAGGAGCTGAAGAGCCGCGAGCCGTCCCCCCACACGACGCAAAGTATCATCTCCCTGCTGATGGGCATGAAGTTCTTCCGCGTGAAGATGGTACCCATCGAGGAGTTCGAGGCGTCGTTCCAGTTCCTGCAGGAGTGCGCGCAGTACTTCCTGGAGGTCAAGGACAAGGATATCAGGCATGCTCTCGCTGGACTCTTCGTTGAGATTCTCGTGCCAGTTGCAGCGGTAACTTCTTTACTTCCTACTTTTCTTTATTCGTCAATAACTTTTGCCCCACAGGAACCGTGCTTTTTTCCAAGATTAATGAATCCCAAACTACTCTTCGGCCAAAAATATTCTCTATGGAATAAAAAATCACTTCTATACGTAGCTCCGTTGCTGCGTGAAAGAAGCACAAACCAACAAACAGTTTACATTTATAATTTAGTTAGTACGATTGCTTTCTTGTTGATTTTAGTCATTGGTCTTTTACAAAACCTTATCGTACAAATCAATCAGTTTTCCTATTTTTGTCCTATAGACCGTCAAGAACGAGGTAAACGTCCCGTGCTTGAAGAATTTCGTGGAGATGTTGTACAGCCACACGCTGGACGCCAGTACCAAGTCCAAACACCGCTTGGCGCTGTTCCCGCTCGTCACGTGCCTACTGTGCGTCTCGCAGAAGCAGTTTTTTCTCGCCAACTGGCATTGCTTCCTAGCCATGTGCCTGTCGCATCTCAAGAACAGAGACCCCAAGATGTGCAGGGTGGCTTTGGGTGAGACATAAAATTTTGTTCATAAACCATAATTTAATTCCCTTATTTTCCGAGGACATGACATGACATTATTGTTCACAGAATCCCTGTATCGGCTCCTGTGGGTCTACATGATCAGAATCAAATGCGAGAGTAACTCCGCAACACAGTCGCGGCTTCAGAGCATCGTTAACTCACTGTTCCCCAAGGGCTCGAAGGGAGTGGTGCCGCGCGACATGCCGCTCAACATTTTCGTCAAAATTATACAGTTCATTGCACAGGAACGACTCGACTTCGCCATGAGAGAGATCGTGTTCGATCTCCTCATGGTGGGGAGGCCGATCAAGATAATCTTGACACCGGAGAGGATGTCTATCGGTCTCCGGGCCTTCTTGGTCGTCGCTGACAGTTTGCAGCAGAAAGAAGGAGAGCCTCCGATGCCGCGTACATCAGGCACGCTGCCGTCGGGGAACACGCTGCGGGTCAAGAAGACATTCCTGAACAAGATGCTCACGGACGAGACGGCGCGCTCCATCGGCATGAGCCCGTACTTCCCGTACGTGCGCCGCGTGCTGGTCGACATCCTGCGCGCGCTGGACGCGCACTACGGCCGCCCGCTCATGCTCACCAATACACAGAACGTCACCAAAGAACAGGAGATCAACACTGGAGAGAGGAAACCCAGGATTGATCTGTTCAGGACTTGTGTTGCTGCTATACCAAGGTAACATCGTTCTTTCTTCAGAATAGAACAGGTCACCTAACTTCTTAATATTCAAAATATTTTCTTATCGCAGACTGATCCCCGAAGGCATGAGTTCTAGCGAGCTGGTGGACCTGCTGAGCCGACTGACAGTGCACATGGATGAGGAGTTGCGCGGCCTGTCTTTCCAAAGCTTGCAGACCCTCATCGTGGACTTCCCCGAGTGGCGCCAGGACGTGCTTGCAGGCTTTACGCAGTTCCTAGCCAAGGAAGTGCAGGTAATCATATTAATTGAAATATTTACAAATTAACAATATTAATTGGATAATTTGTGTTGGATTGGAAGGGGACTCGAATGACTGATTCTATGTAAACTGACAGGTGCTAGAATCATAATTTATACATGACCGTATTGTTACTTTACAAAGCAACAGCTTTGTAAAGTAACAATACGGTCATGTATAAATTATGATTTATTTTGTTGTTACAGGACACATCACCACAACTAGTGGAGAATGGCCTTCGAATGCTACTGCAACTTCTAACGAGCTGGAAGAACGGTGAGCCAACAGCCGTCAGCGTGCCGACCAAGCAGGAGCCGCTGGCGTCCGTGATCCGCGGGGCGGAGGCGCTCGGCCTGGTCATGTTGTGCCAATGCAAGGCCTACCCGCGCCGCCTCGCCGTGCATGTGCTTAGGTACAGTTATAACGCTTCAGGATTGACTCCACCAATGTCTGATATCTTTTATCCGTGATATAACATTGATGTCTGATTGGTTTTGTACTGTAAAAATTCAAAATTATTCCTCGACACGCTCCTACCAATAACTATTACGTTTTCATACGTTGAAAAATGACATCATTGTGCGTTGTGACAGCCATGCATGTATGAGTCACATAAATGAGTACTGCCCTAATGAGTAAAATGTACTGTCACAATACTATCAAATACCAATGAATCATGTTCAATACAGACGGAAGAGAAGAACATTCGTATAGCTAATGCAACTCTCGAGCGCGCGTCATGTGACTGTTATATTATTGTAATCTTCTAAATCCATCCAAACTAATATTATAAATGCCAAAGTAACTCTGTCTGTCTGTCTGTCTTTTCTTCACGCCTAAACCGCTGAACCGATTAAGATGAAATTTGGTACAGAGATAGTTTGAGTCCCGGGAAAGGACATAGGATACTTTTTATCCCGATATTCCCACGGGATCGAGACTTGCGCGGGTGAAACCGCGGGGCGCAGCTAGTATTATCTAAGACAATATGTTGGATATTTAAGATGCTTTTCGTGTCTGCATCTGTGTGACCGTGTTCTTCTAAACTGCGCCACGGATTTTGATGCGGTTTTGGCCAACATTCAGAGAATTTATTCCCGAAGGTTCATGTGTATACAGGTTGAATTTTCCAAGTGGTCGTGGATGGCCAAATTCTAAACTATGAGGAATAGCGAAAAGTACTCAAAGGAGTCGCGGGCTCGATTTTGATGAAAACTAAAACTGCATCATTGGATTTTTGAAAAATCAATAAGTATTTCAAAATCGAGCCCGCGACTCTTTTGAGTACTTTTCGCTATTCCTCATAGTTTAGATTTTGGCCATCCACGCCCACTTGAAAAAATCACTCTGTATACGTTAGTATTATCGAACTTACCTTTAAAGGAATCTTGATGTTATATCAATTTGTAAAAACCGACTGGTCGTTGGTAAGGTATATGTTGGAGTCGGCTTCTAGTTGCAGCTGAATACCAGTACTACCAGTAACACTGGTTGTCAGACTTTTAGGCTTCTGACTACCCGTAATAACTGTCAAAGACCTACAAATGACAGCCAGGACCAACGGCTTAACACGATTTACGAGACACTGATGGATCTTGATATGTAATGGATGGTTAGTGGTCACCTGTTCACGGATCGACTTCGTTTCTGAACTGCAACATGTGTACTGTTTGGGCAGGGAGGCTAAATACCTGCTGGAGAAGCTGCAGCTGACCCGCGACGAGCCGGCACTCATCGACGCGGCGGACGCGCATACGGCGCAGTTCGCAGAGCGCTGCCTGCCGCTGCTGCCGCCCGCAGAGAAAGCCGCCATCCTCACGGCCGGACAGATCGACCTGGTGTGGCTCGCAGAGAGGAGCCACGCGGTTTGGACTGCCGGTCAGTATTATCATCAATTCTCTCGCACTTTCTCCGCGCTAAATGCTCTCTTGGACCCTACATAAGCGACAAACCTGACTGTGATGTGTCAACGGATGAATGAGAAGACAATAAAATAAGATAATTTAATGATGATCACGATCACGCCAGTATGTCTGGAGTTCTGTGAGATGGTGTATGGTGTACGGTTTTATATCTAATTGCCGTTTTATGTTAAGTATGTAAAAAAACAACCTTATTCAGCCCTAAAATGGCTTCGGAGCCTATCCCAAGTTTGAACACAACGCTTGGGTTTGTGCTTCCAGCATCGAACGGATAAATAATTGCGACATTCAGCAGGTGGCTTTACAGTATAGCGTCTGTGTCAGCGTCTTTCTGCATTTTAGGGCGTATTTCCAATTTTGAGCAATCGTTTTTATGCTCAGGCAAATATTTCATGTTCTTGCCCATTGTTAACAAATACTCGGTAACACTATATCTATCAGCATCGAGTTGTGATAACATCTAATGCAATGATTTACTGACATGTTTCCAGGTATTCAACACGATGAAACTTCGAGCAGAAACAGTTGGAGTGGAAGCTCTTCTAACGGCGCTGATCCTTGGGAGGTAATTTAGTCAAATTTTTCATTTCTTCTCCTAAGCTATTATTACTCCATTGTACTTCCAACCTTGTGGAGTATCTAAATACTCATAATGTGATTGACATTTTTTTTAAATATTACACACTAATAACCTTTGTACCTTTTTGTGTGCGAAAAGTTTAAATAAATAAAAGGTTGTTGTATAAAATACTAAACACCTTTTCCTGTTTGGTATTAAAAATTTTATTCATCTATTAAATAAATTGCAATTTATAGTTTTGTATAATTTAGAAGCATTTTTTCAATTTTTGTAAATGTAAGAACCATGGATCCGTTTATTATGATTTTTTGATGTTGACTTGAAAGAGCATGGCAGTTGAGAATGTGTCATGCTCACTTAAATGTCTCACTGATGGTGGCACGTGCGTTGGATCATTCGGTTCCCTACAAAATGGTTGAGCTGGATGGTGCTGATCCATGCGTCATGTTCGTGAACGGGCGCCGTCGGTTGAGACTGGTCATCTCTTAACTGCCAAGGCTTATTTTTAATCTTATTTCTTTTATTGTTTCTTCATTTATGTGTTTTTTTTTTACATTGTTCTCACATATAGAAGCAACATGAATAATGTACCAAGGATTTTGTAATATCTTGATTTAAAAAGAGTGTCCATGGAGTTTCTTGCCCGTTCTTCTCCATAGAGATCTACGCTTTGGAATGGGCAACTAGCTTCAACTTTCTGACTAACTGACCGACTACTTAATTTTGACAATTCAAAAGTGCCTGTAATGGTTTAATTGAAATAAATGCTTTGAGTTTGAGAGTTTGAGTTTGAGTTGAAAAGGGGGCTTGTTTTGAACTTTTCAGTTGTAGTCGATTTATGCATTTTTGTATGCTTTAAGTTTGAATTAAATGTATGAAGGTTTTTCATGAATGGTGATTGGTTCCAGGTGGTGCTATTCGGGCTACTGGAGCGCAGCCGCGTGCCCGCGCGGGTCCCGTCCGCCGTGCTGCAGGCGTGGCCCGTGCTGCACGCCAGGATACACGCTCTCTTCACCATCATTGAACCAGCGTGAGTATACAACACGTTTTTGACTAACAGTGCTCTATCCCGTAACCGTGTCTTTTGCCGAAGAAGTAGCCCTTGCCACTCTCCGGCAGATGACGTCGATATTTTTTACCGTTGCTGCCTGAAACAAGGACAAACAAACACACTAACACATTTATTTTATACCAGCCGTGTGGCCGGTATTTTTTCCCATCGGCAAAAATTACGAACTTCCATCCCCATCCCCATACAAATATTCATCCCCTATTTAACTCCTTTAGAAGACGAATAAAAATAGTCACTGTAAGTAAAAACTCTTGTGTAAAATGTCATGCTTTTAGAGCCAGCGGTTTAGGCCGTGTGTTGACTGTCACTGAATGAATGATTTTAATTAAGTCATTAGTAGGATTAAATAAACCATTTAACATTTTAGGCCCGTGAACGACAACCGCGCTTCACTGCTGTCACGTGGGCCAGCCCTGCCCAGGAAGCCAGAGAAAGAGCGAGACGGCTATATGCAAGTCAGTGTCAAATCAAACAATATATGATTGTTCATTAAAGTTCTTGAGTACAATGTTTTCGTTGTTTGTGGCAGGTTTGGAAGTACTACATGACTATGGCCTACCTAGTAGTGCCGGCCGTGCCCAGCCCGGTAATCCGGTGCGCCAGCCCCGACCTCAGCCTGAGGTACGTATGCCACAGTAGCGCCACCTTGTTCTAAACGTATACCTCCTGGGTGCCGAGACCACTGCGCATACGAAATATTACCTACTTCCGTTTAATTCTACCTTCGTACGATATGCTCTAAAGTTCCTCCATGAAGTAATCATCGTACACCAGTGAGTCTCGGCACGACTATACATTTGTCGTAAAACCACATTGCCGTTATCATTAATTAGCAAATTGGCTTGATATGTTCAAATTTATTTTCCAAATATAATTATTAATTGGCATTAAATTCTATATAAGTAATATGTAACGTACGGTTTATGTATATGTGCAAATATATTAGATATTGACTGTCCAAATTTTCTATATATTAATGTTGTTTAGTTTCATAGCTGGCATCGCCGATGTGTTGCCGACTGGTCTGTGTCCGGTTCTGCAGGCCGATTCACAAGTTGTCTATAACGAACTTCGAGTCGGTACGATCGGGTACCTTTATAATATTGACCGTTTAAAAGTATTTAATTCAGTCTTGATACGGTCGATAATGTTTATAGATTCACGTTGGGTTATAAAAGTTGTCATGGCGTATCAAAAATTCAAAAAACTTGTTACTTTCCACCACTCATATTTTAAAATACAACATCCAAAAAGTGACAAAATTTTAATTAAAAAAAAAAAATGAAACCTCTGAAACTAAGAGATTTGTGAACAAAACATCTACCCAACTGTCAATAAAAACGCACAAGAACGGCATTCGGGCTGGAGTTAAAGTTTGTACCACGACGGTTACTCCGTCAGTTACGAAGATACTACAATAATAATTATATAGTAGTATCAAGTAGAGAGCAGTGGTGGCCTTGTGGTATCGGCCGCGACTTCCGAGTTGTAGGTCGTAGGTTCGAACCCAGACAGGCGCTTTACTTTGTGTAAATTATTTCATCACCACTGCTCTCAAAACGGTGAAGGAAAACATCGTGAGGAAACCGGCATGTCCTAGAACCAAAAATTCGAAGACATGTGACATCTACCAACCCGCACTGGGCCCGCGTGGTGGATTACGGCCCACTCCCTCTCACAGAGAGGAGGCCTGTGTCCCAGCAGTGGGAACATTATAGGCTGATTATGAGTATCAAGTACAATACTCCGATTTACATCGTAACAAGTCGACAACTGAGTTATCGCGAGCTTCTAAATCGGCCTGCTGGTGCATGTAGAGCAAATTGCTAACTTGACTCGTATTTTACGTAATTTGATGAACCGACATTAAAACATTATCTTTATTTTAGTTATGTTAGTTGTTTTTAATAAAATTAAAACGATCAAGTAATGTAAATCCGCATTAGAAGTATAGCCATCAAGTATTTTTTTGTTTTGTTAAATGTTATGTATGGTAACAGTAAATGTTTGCCCGCGCTGTCACTCGGCGATGTCAGCAGCTTACTAAACGACGTTAGTACGTCACATGCGCGTGCGACACACAAACTAGTCACCGGCGTATTCGACGCGCCAGCTACTCCGACAACCACTGTATCCGCATGTGAAAACAATCAGACCTGACACTTACTATATTAGCGAACAACAGTTTGTAGTTCTCTATTGTGTACAATACTTTATTTACATTACGCCTGCCAACTTTAAAGTTGATATTCATAAGGCCTGTATTGATAAACCAGTGTTGCTGTCGTATGACATGACGCCTCAATCAAATCTTAAACACTGAAGAGTGACCTCTAATGAGTATGGTTTATTGATGAGGGTCTAAAGCGGGTTGTAGACCAAGTGCTAAGCTAAGTTAGTCTAGATTAGCTCGCATAGCTGAGGTAATTTTTCATACTTCCGTTCATAGTTGCGGTCTGCACACATGTATGAAAAATTACATCAGCTGTGCGAGCTAAGCTAGACTAACTTAGCTTAGCACTTGGTCTGCAACCCGCTTTAGGGCGAGACGTATTGTACGCAGATTTTGTTAAAACCCGATACTACGTATGAAGTACCCACACTATCCATTATGTACACGATTGGCCCTCTACCACCCAATTTCTTTTTAGTTTTCTTTAATAGCATTCCAAAATCCACCTTGGTTAACTTTTTTTTTACCAACTTCAAAAAAGGAGGAGGTTCTTAGTTCGTCGGAATCTTTTTATTATATATGTTTATGATCTAGTGTTTCACAATTACAAGTTACCTGGTAATTTGAATATTTGTTTAGAAACCGGGATGTAAGTTTTATATATTTTTGTCATAGTTGTAATATTAATTATTTTTTATCTGTTGGTCAACCATGTTATTATAAGCTTCACTGGATTGGTTGAAGAGAAATGAAACAAGAAATGTGTTCGTATACATGTAAGCTAGTGGGCGAGTTTAGGGAGAGAGAAGGTACCGTGCGCCGGTGGCGCCGCTCGGCCACTCGAGCACTAGTGCAGAGAAGTATCGGCGTGTGTCTGTCGTAGCACTGAGGCGGAGGGCTGGGCCGGCCTGGCCGCGCTGAGCTCGTCCAGCGAGAGCCTCAACGCGCCCGGCGGCTTCTTCACGCTGCCCTTGAGCTATGCGCGCGCGCACAGACAACACAAACGAACGAGGTGGCCATTGACGCTCGCTATGTGCACGTCGCATTCGATTTTGATCATTACTTAGTTGTGTCGGTTCCATCTCTCAGTTCACTGTAGACCCCTGCCGGCCGGGCCCGTCATCCTCTCATACATTGTGCAAGCACGCAGCTCTGTGCGACTTCCGCAATTTCTTTTCTTTTAGTTTTAAAAGTATTTCGACAACACCGCGGGTACTATTTTTAAGTTGCATACTTATCTCATTCGAGCTCTTTACAATATTTAGGGTGGAATCGACACACGCCATTTCCTCATGGTGGGTAACTCAGTGCAGTGGCCTTGCCGGGTGTGTACCATAATCGAAGGTCACTGTAGATCTCATCGCTCATCAATCACGCCTAGGTCAAAGCACAGCTAGCGCATTCCATACGAAGTGTCCCTCGTCGCCCGCGCCGCCGCGTGGCGGTGGCGACGCACTGCGAAGTGTTTGTGCAGTAAGTCGGTGGTCACGCGAAGTACACCTCACAGTCACCGCCATACATGCGTATATAACATGTAGCCTTCTGTTTTATGTTTGTAATTGACAACATGTTAATACTGTCTTATTATTAATGAATGATACGATTAGTTTAGATGCAAATTCAGGATTGCTTGCGAGACGGTCGAAACAAATCGTGTTAATATAGCGCTTAGATATAGAGATACTTACAATACTAATAAGTTATTTGTAAAAGGCAATAGTTACATTGGACGCAGCTTGGATACTATGCTAGGAGTTTCTGCGGCGCATGTTACCAAATAGGTCTAGATGCGTTCATTGCAGCTCATCGTAACAAATAGGAAGATGTGTTTTTAAAAATCCACTCACAGTTCACAAGAGGTTTTTCAACGGTTTTCCAATTGCATCTAATAATTTTTGGTCAAAAATATAACTTACTAAAATATACATTTTTTCTTTTACTGCTATTTATAAGAAATAAAAGTTGTATTGGCAATGTTGTTCAATACGTCTATAAAACTTTCTATTCGATATTTGCAATGGAAGTGAGTTATTTTTGACAATGAACAATTTAATTAAAAACTCGAGCCGGATGTATAAGAAACGAGCTTTTTATCTGCAACGGTCAGCACAGCTGTCATAGAGAACTCGACTGAAAACCAACTCTTGCATATAAAACTTAGATGTCTGTGAGCATAGGACAGAAATATGGGAACTTACTTAGGTTAGATTGCCCCTTAAAGTGCGCATACAGCTATGCATATTATGATAAGCAGCTACTTGAGCGCATTCCGTTATTCAGAGTATTATACAGAGTGAGATTAAAAATACATACCTAAGAAAACAAACATAAATGTCCCAATAACACAGTGTATTGTGCACCTGTGTGTAGTAACACACGGCTCACAGAGTCGCCTGGTAGTTTGCACTATATCTGTAATACGTAGAGCGTGTTCTGCAAACTATAAAACTAAATTATGTAATAAGACTTTCTTGGGAATTGTATATTTAGCCGGCGCGTTTGTTAATGACATGGATTATTTCCAATTAGCAAAATTTTTCAAAACGAATGAATGGTAATGGCGGGATTTATAAATGTTATTACTTCACGTTGCATACACCACTCTGAGCTGTCAACATGAATGTTCTTCACAATTATTTTCCTCTGTCTCTTCTTTGTACAGACATTAAATTGTTTTTTCTTACATATTTTCGGTTCTCTATTGTTTGGTCCGCATCAGCATCGAGTTTGGTAAACAGTTGGAACTCCTTGTGTTGCTCCTTCCCGTTAGTATGTGCGGATGTGTGCAGTAGTCCTCGCGACTGACTGACTGAGCTGGCACCACGAGGCTATCACGTGGTTTTCTTTATTTTGATTTGTATAAATGTTTGTTTCTGCCCCGACAGCGCGCTCTTCCTCTCGGCGTGTCCGGAGACCCTGTGGGGGTAATATTACTTCGCCTATAGCTGTACAATTGTACATGTTCTGACTTATTATTTTCCTATTGATTGCTACACACGAGTCGTGGCGGCAGTTGCTATTTGTGACGAAGAGTATCGCATCGCGAACACTTCACAATTATGTTCTAGACAAAATATTAGTGAGAACATTTTATGACTTCATTTCTTCTTTCCTTTAATATTCATTTCTACGCTTATTGAATAGAATTAACGTAAGCATTTGACACTCTTCATCACGAATGTGCTATTGTTACTCGAACATGATCATTACAAACAGCATCCTTCGGCTACTCATTGTTAGATACTACAAGTTACAAGTACACATCGACACAAGTACGACATTACTTAGTGCTGCGGCCACTCAACAAGTTCGATGTATAGTTAGGTGCTCTAGTACCACCGTTGGCATGATAACCCATAATTAGTATAAATTCGGATGTTAAACCCTGGTTCCCAATTGTGAAAGATAGAGAAAGAATAGAATTAAACTATCAGTCCAATGCAAGTGTACAACTAGCAGTAATTAAATAGCTACAACAAGTTCATTGAAGTTATAAAGTTAGAATCGCCATTTCATCTGAGAAATCCATGGTTTGCACGAATATACAACATCACAATTGTGTGAGTTTAACATAATCAGTCATTGGGTACAAGTTATTAATTCATACTATCGTCGCGTATGTAACATTTGCTTGTAACGTGCGCGTTTACGTTTTGATTTATTCCTCTATCTGTGGACTCTGTCTTATTGTATGAACCTTTTGAATGCATCATCTGTTGTAGTCACTATCACTCTTAGCATCGTATTGTGACAGACTTCGACTCATCGTTGAATGGTAGAATGTTAGTTCTCGCCTCGTTGTCGAGCGCGCACTTGCAAGCAAATGGGACAGAGGGCGGCAACTCGAACGTGCTAACAGAATATGTTAGAATTATGTACAAACCCGTGTGGCTCATTATTTCGTTGACATATGCAGCGCTTTGTTGGTGACGTATTTATTATTTTATGTTGATAACGCTTCTTTATAATGTCGACCCAATATTATTTATACTTGCTTTTATTAGTTATAGAAGTAGTTAGGTGAGCTTAACTGTTTTGTTGTAAGACATTATGTGTTCCCTTGTATTTGAGAATGTATACAGATGTGCAATTTGTCGTTTGATACAACATTCCATTGTGCACTTTTTACTGCCAGCAGTTGATTAACTTCTATTTCAAACTATTTATATTTTGATCTGAGCGTAAACAAATGAAGTCCCTAGTTGTCTAAACCGAAATTTCTTAATCAATGTTCAAGCATTTATTGACTAGTTAAATTCAAGCTATATTTCAGTGTGAATGTGTTGGTAACGTGTTTGTGTGAACGTAGCTCGTCGCCGGACTCGCTGAGCGAGCGCAGCGGCGGCGAGGCGCGCGGAGCGGCGGCGGCGCCGGGCTCGCTGCACAAGCTGGCCGTGCCGCTGGCGCGCTGCGAGGTGCCCGAGGTGCGCGACGCCGCCGTCGCGGCCATTGGCAACATCAACCCGGACGCACTCAAGTAACGCACATTACTATCATGCGGCTCACGTACTGACGCCATCATTTATATGTTGTACCTATAAACAATTAATGAAGTATACTCTTGTGGAACGAAAGGGTAAAGCTAGTCGTAAATACCGATTCGCAATGGATTTTCAACACACTGCTTAGCGCCGAGAGTTGAAAATCCAACAATATGTTTTTTGACGCGTTGGGATGCACTCGTTAGATTCTCAATGCTCGGCTGTACGCGATAAGATTTTGTTGCGTTAAAACCTTTGTGTTTTGGCCTTATATTACACCAAATTCTGCCCGCGACTTCGTCCGCGTGAAATTTCACCCTCCCCCCATTCACCGTCTTAGAGGTGGAATTTTGAAAACCCCGTTCTTAGTGGATACCTATTCTTCACAATGAACACATCCTCCAAATTTCATGTCTCTAGGAGCAGCGGTTTAGACTGTGCGTTAATATATCAGTCAGTCAGGACTTTGAAATTTATATAGATTCATAATATTGAACATAGATAGTCAACATTTTTAGATGCTTTTCTTTTTCATTCCGCGAGTATACATACGTTAACTGGGCACAGCCGTTAAATGAATACTCACAAAACGGCAAATTCTTAGCTCTAATATTATTCTGCTCAGAGATTTAATGGAGGAGTTACTTCCGCTGCTCCGTGAAGCGGTGGACCGCAAGCAAGAGAACATGCGCCGGCGGCGGCGCCGCGACGCGCTGCGGCTGCATCTCAACAAGATGCTGCTGCTCATCGCGCAGAAGAAAACTTTCTCTAACAGGTGGGTACGGGAAAATCCAGAGCGAGTAACAGGTTCATAAGTTAATAATAAGTCAGCACGTTTTGTATTGGGGCATGCTAACACGAGAACTTATCTAATATTGTGTTTGTTTGAGCATACTTAAAAAGATGACTACACAATTAGGGCGATAAGATAATTCAGTCGAGGAATTGATGCGAACTACATATCGACTACGTGACGTCACGCAAGACCTGCTTCGCGCAATTAACGCTACCCGCGCGACTAGCATATAAACCCATCTGTTCGGAGGATTCTCCTCTCTTTTCTATGGAAGATGAAGAACTTAACACCCTGTTCCTCATACCTCTCTGTTGGAGGAGGAAATAAACTCCAAAAAATTAAGTTGTCCTTGTTTGCACAGTGCGTTTGCACTGGAGGGCGGGAGCCTACACTCGACGCTGACCGAGTACCTGGACGGAGTTCGGCAGTGCCTGGAGGTGGAGGCGGAGAAGGACGCACCGGCCGCGCGCGAACAGCGCATCACCTTCGCCGACTTCGTCACCGAGCTCATCAAGAGCTTCCCATGTTAGTACACTTACCTTACGAAAGCACTCGTCACTTTATACTGTTATTTATAAACGTTGCTTAAAGTTGCGACTGTTTAATCATACATTTTCAATGTTAATTTTATTTTAAAGAAGTTAATTTTCCATTGAAACTGAAGCTTTAACGGTGTAATTGACATATAACAGCCCCAAAATGTCGCCTATAAAGCCTATTGCTAGCGTTTTTTACACCGCTAAATCAAAAACCGGGCAAAAGAAAAATTTCCATGACGGCTGTCATTTTGCGGCCGTTAAATGACGCGGCTTTCGTAAAAAACCCAAGCCTAATGTGTCATATCGACTTCGCCATTTACTAAGTCTAGCCAAGGTATTCGTAGTTGAACGATATCAATATATTGCATCCTGTTTTTAGAGATGAAACTCAAAATATTTTATTTTACATGAACATACATTAACGTTTCCTATGGATCGTGATTTCATGAAGGTTACTTTAAAAAAAAAAAACAAAAACGTTCCGGTTACAGTGGAGAAGTACGGTTCGCTGATGAAAAAAGAGCTCCTGCGCAGCCTGTTCTCGCTGTTCTCGGGCTGGTGTGGTCCGCTGGTCAGGCACCTGGGCACGCTAGTACCGCAGCCGCCGCAGCACGAGAACGACGAGCGACTCAACCTCTCCGCCCTCAGGGTACGTGCGACAACAGCTACATCCAACTTGGTGTGTCACCCGTGAGAACTAGGACAATAAGCCTGATATACACGGTGCGATTTAATTGCCTGTGGCATACCATAATGCAACAATAAAAGTTGCACCTTCTAAAAGGTGTGTAATCGTTGCAAGTCATTTGTTGCTTCATTTTCTCTTTATGTCACCCGGCAGAAAATATGAATTATATTAATGGGAGCTTAAGGCTAACACCCGTATTCACAAACTACACAACAGTTAAGAGATCTCAGAGTGAATTTGAATGCACATGGTACAATAAACCTACCCATAAACAACACTTGAGGGACGAACGACTCTATAAAATCTGATTTTATTGACAAAAAACAGTGACTTTTTATATTGGCTCTCCTGTAAAATTTTATAATTTCGTCTAGTAACGGTTTTACTTTTAAGGTGCGATATGTAACAAGTGCCAAATCCCTTCTTATTTCCAGTTTGTTATACCCAACCATACCTAATACAAATAGGGTTGGGTACATCAATGGGTAGAAAGGCTAGACTCCATAAAGTTTCATGTACGCTGTGATTTATTCTGTATGCGCTCCAGTATTAGGATATATTTGGTTTCATGTGGAGCCCATACAGCCGCATTGACCTCTAATTGCATTCTTACGAGTGCGTTATACAGGGCGGCTATAGCACATGAGTAGACAAACGGAACAGAGGCAAAGCTTCTTAAGAACGTGCAAAATTGTTACCTATTTTGGTAGGGTTGTCACAATATGTTAAGACAAATTAAACAAAACATTTGTTAAATAGTTTTATTATTCAGTATGATTTACAAATTACTTACTCTAATAATTTTCTTTTTATAATTTTTGTTTTTTAATCATTTATTGTTTCTTTTAATGGTGTGGTAAATGCTTTGAGCTGAAACAAAAATAAAATGGAAATGCGAACCAAACACTATTATACAAAAGACATAGGTAGACCTATATTTTAAAGATTATATACCTATTTTTTAAATATTTATTTAATTTCAAGACCTACTAGTAGCGAGAAATAAGTACGATGTAGGTATTAATAATAATTTTCGATTAAAAATGCTTTTTAAACTCGTATTCAAACTTTCATGATCATGCTATTATGGCCGTTGAGGAGTTCCCTCGTGAGAAGACCTGTCTGCAGCAGCAGTCTATGGTGAAGATCATGTTTAGCAAGCATAATTAAATTTAAATAAAAAGTTTCACTTTCAAGTCCATGCTACTAACCGTTAAAGAGTTCCCTCGTAAGGAGACAATGCTGGCTGCAGCAGCAGTTCATGATAAATATCGTGTCGAATTATCAAAATTCATCTATCATACAAAATTTCGCGATCGTGCTACTAACCGTTGAAGAGTTCCCTATTGAGGAGATAATCCTGGGTGCAGCGTCAGGTTATATCTTATTATTACATTATCACCGAAGTTACGCAGGTGTACAAAATTTCAGCTCAATCAGACATCGGGAAGTGGTTCAAATCTTACTTGCAATATTTAAACTTAACACACATACCTACTACACACCAACCCATCCACGTACCTACAAATATATAGTAAAAACTTGTAATAATAATAAAAAGGTAAAAACACACCGTGTACAACCGTCTTCTTATCAAAAAGGTACCTACTTGAAAAAGAAGTAATCAAATATTTACTTACCTATTGTACTCCTCTAGTATTATTCATACACACAGTACAATAAGCCACCATTATTAACAATAATATACCACGTTTTTACATAAAAATATTCAAACTTGCAACTAACAAAACAAACAACGTGCGTCGCACTGACCCTGAGATTGTCAACTAGCTGTGCCAGCGTAAACCGGTTTTTTCCAGTCTCGCCGCGTACGTGACAAGCGGCCAGTGGTCACGCACACATGCCCCGCGTGCTTGTAGTAGTGCAATCGATTAACGATTTGCGCGGTTGTTTGAAGCTTTGTATCTGTTCCGTTTGTCTAATCATGTGGCTATAGCTTTTATATCCCTAAAGCCTACTGCCATACGAAGTATGAAACCTAAGCTTTTAGAAGATTTCTTGCAAACCGATGTAATGCGTTCCCGAAATGTCAGTTAAGTATCCAGACGCATCCCCAAATCGCGTACATCATCCTTACGATCCATTACCGAGTCATTCAGTTCATACCCATGGCGTATTGGATCTCTCATCCTACCAAAAGTTATGACTGAACATTTTTGTGCATTGAACAATAGTTTATTTTTACCGACTTCGTAAAGAGGAGGTTATCAATTCGACACGTATGTATGTAATATTATTGGAACTGCAAGATATTCACATATGACAATCTATTAGGGCTTCCAAACAAATTTTCAAAATTTTATAGACATATTTATGTATGTTTGTCCACGCATTTCTTCGCAACTAATAATGGGATCGTGACCATTTTTTTTTTTTTGTATTGGCTTACATTTACTTCAACTTAGGGAACAGTGCAAGTTTCATCAAAATCTATTCAGTAATTTTCAAGATATGGACTAATAGGTGTAAGTGTGACGGCCTGGCTTATTGATACGAGCTACGGGTGTTATGTCAAAGGGAAAACATCTCAAAACCTTGGTCAAATTCTAGTGCAATATTTATAACAATACTATTACCTACTTATTACAAACAAATATTCCAGTTTTTACTTAAAAATAAAACTTATGAAATAAAAAATAATTTAAAAAAATTAAATCGACTTCAAAATGAAATTAACTAATTTTCTTGCCCGTTCTTCTCCATAGGTACCTACTCTTTGGAATGGGCAACTAGCTTCATCTTTCTGACTGACCGACCCCTTGACAATTCAAAAGTGCCTGTATTTGGTTTAATTGAAATAAATGCTTTGAGTTTGAGTTTGAGTTTGAATTATGAAATAACTTTAATTTCGGAAACTTCCGAAAGTAAAGTTATTTCATAATTTTGAGTTAATTTCTTTTTGAAGTCGATTTGAATTTTTTTATTACTTTTTTCCTACTCCATTCTACCACTCTGTCTAAGTCTTTTTGTAATCTAAGACAGTCTGCCTCTGTTTGAATAGCCACTAGTAATTTCAGATCGTTTGCGAATAACAAACAGGTGACATCCCTTACCAGGTCAATTATCATAATAATAAATTGTAATCTACCCAAATTACTTCCTTGACTAACTCCCGATCTAGTAAAATATGGCTCAGGTTTTGTTGTTGATAAGTATGACGTGATCGCTCGACACACCCGGCGACTTGTTGCTCCTGCAGTTTCATTGCGGCAGGCGCTCGTGTGCGCTCGTGAGGGGGAGTTGAGGGTGATCCGGCTAACACGGGAGGGGGAGTAGGGTGACACTAGCGGGCTAACTTGCACTAGCGACCCCGCAGTTTAAGAAGTCGCACGCTTCAACTTAATCCAGCATTCAATCCCGTGTAACAATGCGCGAGCTTTTCACAAATGTGCTTATGTTGTTTTGTATAGGCTATGAGTGCTGTGGTGTGCTGTGGCCCGTGCTTCGCCCCCTCGGCGCTGGCGGAGGATGGCTCGCTCTATCCGTGGCTGAGCGAGATGCTCTCCTCCACCAATGATAAGGTATGTCGTAACTTTACGGTCAACTGTTTTGTTTAAATGTTTAAGTGTCATTGTGTGACTAAAACTAATACAATGCTGTTTTTTTTCTTGATTAAGCCGCAACGCCAAAGTATTCCGCGAAATAGAATATCTATCTAAATAATATGATTTGCGACCGTATCAAATATGTATAGGATTACTAGCTGCGCGCCGCGGTTTCACCCGCATAAGTTTCGATCCCGTAGGAATACCGGGATAAAATCTATCGTTTTTGTTTTTTTTTTTTAATTTTTTTTCGTCCTTTCTCGGGAATCAAACTATCTCTATGCCAAATTTCATCTAAATCGGTTCAGCGGTTTAAATGTGAAGAGGTAACAGACAGACACACTTTCGCATTTATAATATTAGTATGGATAATCA
Source organism: Amphipoea oculea (assembly GCA_945859645.1). Classification (NCBI taxonomy): domain Eukaryota; kingdom Metazoa; phylum Arthropoda; class Insecta; order Lepidoptera; family Noctuidae; genus Amphipoea; species Amphipoea oculea. The sequence goes on along the minus strand of OX243861.1, from coordinate 32,920,148 downwards.
TCAATACAACTCTAAATTCATATTGACATTCATTGATTGAATTACACACAACATTTGATTCTAACTTAGGAGTTATATTGCAGATAGTAATGGTTATAATTCTGCACTACATGTTTATTACGGTCACGAATAGTATTTTAATCAGCATACAACCTGACACTGCCCTACAAATAGCAAACAACGTTAGCAAATTTTAATTTCGCGGGATACCTTAGCGTATGTCCCATAAAAGCTAAAAATCTATTGATGAATGGGTTTTTTTTTTCAAAATGTGACATGTTCTAGTTTAAATCGAACTTATAGCTTCAAAGTTGAACTGCATGCATGCATAGTATAGCATATTGAACTTGTAGCAGTTTCAATTTTGGGGATGTTAAAAACTGTACATAACCAATATACTTATGAATTTATTACAATCTTGCGCGAGCAAAACACGTTAAATGATTAACTTTGTGTAGTGTTGGCTCACCAACATTCAGGCTGTGTCTAGCTTGGGAGCCGGTGTTAAATCTGTCTTTTTCAGTTATAATTTCGTACCATATAACTTTTATTGTATAATTTAAATAAATGGACTTGAATTTGATATGTTTACTTACAAGCACCGTTCCCAACAGATATTCGAGCTGGCCCGGGAGACGATAGTCCTTCTCCTGGACTGCAACCCCGACATCGGGCCGCTGCTCGACTGGACAGTGGACACGTGCTTCACGGGCTCGTCGCGCGTCGCCGATGGCTGCTACATGGCACTCGCCACTATATTCAGCGCACGGTAAGTTGAGCATGACAAGCTACGGTTCGCTACGACGCGCCGGATACGAGCAGAGGCTGCCACAGCACGGCTACTGTGCCAGCATGGCAAACGGCTGCCATGAAAATGATGGAAGCGGAGTTTGAACCAGTGACATCATTCGACGGTAAATTGCCCTTCTCTGGTCTTAAGAAACCATAGCTTTAGTCAGTAAGTCGTGAATATTCTACCGATTTGCTTGTTCAGTTATCTGATCATCCGATAAACCCTGCAATTCCAGTTACAGTACCCGGCGATAAATATTGCACATCGACCTTTGGAAAGAAACAATCGGCTAATTTCGGCTTCGTAGTGCGTTATCTCTGTCGCACACTACCTATGTGACGTTAACTGACGTTTTGTCAGTCGTTGTTCAAGTGCGATAGAGTGCGGTCGCGTCCAGTTCAAAATATATATATCTAGAGTTGTTAACACCCCCAAATTTAAATAATATAAAGTTGTACTATGGCATCTTTAGGAAAAATAGGGGAACCTTTTTATTTTACCCCAACTTAAAGCAATCATTTATAGAAAAATTGGTGTATTTTATACAAAGAATAAAAAGAATTATCAAAAGAAGCAAATCATAATTGTTTTAACAGCTCCTAATAGATACCGGACTGTTTGTATTTCGTGCGACAGAGATAACGCTCTACGAAGTCAAAATTAGCCGATTGTCTCTTTCCAAAGATCGATGTGCAATATTTATCGCCGGGTACTGTAGAAAGTTATGAAACAGTCAAGCATTAAGAAAATGAAATAATAAATGACTGGATTAAACCGTTAGCAGTACAAACTATAGCGATCATCCTATTCAATGGAAGTGTTGTGATTTTCGGAGAGCTGTCGTCATGCAAGTGCATTCGTTATTGCCATAAAACAGAAAACAAAAAAATAAACATTTAAAGGGATAGTCGCACCAACATTCTATGCAATGCGTACCACACCTGAGCGGCTATTCTCGTAATTTTAAGAACGTTCGCAGTCTGAAGGCCAATTCTCGTAATTTAAAACGTTCAAAATCTAGTCGCAGTCTCATCTCGCCGACAAACAAATGTCAAAAACTTGTCAAAATGTAGGGAAATTAAAGGTATTTTTGACAGATTGAGACTGAGATCAGACTGTGAACGTACTTAAAATTACGAGAATTACCCCTCTGATCTCGGTCTCAATCTGTCAAAAATACCCAATTTCCCAACATTTTTGACATTAATTTTCGCTGAGATTGCAAGTATATTTTAGTATTGGCCTTCTGATATAAGAGGTATCACACTGTATAGTAATGGTTGTTGCAGGAAGACTATGACCTAATTTTGTAATAGATTTGAAAACCTCAAACCTATCCATGCAGTAGGTCAGCAGGTCACGACAGCGTTTTTGAGCAAACGTCAAATTCAGTATAGTTCGGATTAGTTCGCAATCTCGCCGTTGTCGTCGTCGGTCTGAACGCGGTGATTCACGCCATCTACCGGCGGTTGGTTAAACCTGTTGTTACACACTGTAGGCGGCATTGGCGGCGTCGTTTAAAGATGCTGCCGTATTTTACCGCACATTGCCCAACATATGTAGATGGCGCTTTGCCATGACTAGGCGCCGCGCTGTCTAAGGTGGACTGTATTTAAATTATGGAAGTTGCCGAACATAGATGGCGTTACTAGGCGCTGTCGAAGGCGGACTGAAGGAACTTTTCAGTGCGTAGGCCAAATTAAACTCATTGTATTACTTATTTCTTTTTCCCAGTGTGTTAGGATCAGCGTACAGATTCGGCTTAATATTTGAATTTGAATTTTATTGTTCAAATTTACTATGTTTACTTTTGGCCATTTATAGATGGCGCTGGGAGTTTCGTCTGAAGGTTTGCCTATGTAGCGAAAAGTTTCTGGAAGCTACAGCTCAACACAACTTCGTTGTAGCATCGGCAAAATTCGTAAAACCGATCACATCCGAACTGAGTGCGCCTTCAAAATCACCAATCTGTATTACTGCTTTAGGAGAAAATTATCTTTATACAAACTGAATAACTTGTAAAGTCATAAAACAAAACACATTCGTGAAATTGTTGCACAGATTTACATGAACTAGCTTGCAAAATAAATGATCACGTAAATAAAGTCTTTGTTTTTTAGATTCGATTTGAAGGATACAAGGCTAGAACGATGAATAACAGAAATCAAACTTTTAGAGATGTTTATTGTCAAAACTTCATAATATATTATTTAAATAATTTACAACTTATCCTTTTATTATTACATATAATTATGTAGCATGATAAATAAACATATGGAAAAGGTTCTAGTCGTATATATACAAACGAACGGCAACGGCTTTGAACGAATATCTGGTGTAGATATTATTAAAGTTGTTTATTGTTATTCGAATGGTTGTACACCTTCGACATCCATACTTATATCTCCAGTCTCAATAGCTCCATTGTAGTGGTTAAACGATACGTCGCTGTCTGATGATGAGTCATTTAAATTTATGATAAATTGATCAAAATATTCGTCTGTTCTATGCTCGTGTCGCATGTGCTCTTTTTCGCATTTTATCGCGTGATCGACTACTTTTTCCCATTCGGATACGCCAATAGATTCGAATTTCTCCATTAATAGTTCTTTGACTTTCGTTAGATTCATCAAGACCTTTTTAGAACTAACGTGGCCTTTCACTAGGGCCCAAATATTCTCCATTGGGTTAAAATCTGGATGATAAGGAGGTAACCGTAAAACAGAATGACCATGTTCTGCCATTATTTGGTCAATTGAGTATTTAATGTGTTCTGCTTTGTGGCGTTTAATTATTTCATACTATTCTGGTTTCAGCAGATTTGACGGAAAGGGTATGTTTTTAGATGTAAGCCATGATTGCATGATTGCTTTTAGAGAGTTGGAATTCGGTGCATTATCTATCTTTGTGTTATGGTAAGAAGCGTTATCTACGACCACAACAGTGCTAGGTCGTAGTTTCGGAATGAGATGTTGCTTTAACCATTTTTCGTAATTTTCTTTATTAATCTCGTGGTGATAATCGCCAGTACTTTGAGAAGATTTATAAACTAAGAGAGCGCCGGGTACAAAACCTCTTGAGCTGCCAGGGTGGACAATAATTAATCTTTCACCTTTTGATATCGGTTTTTTTAAGCCTTTCATAGAACTATCCATCCAACTACTTTCCTTTGTATGTCTGGCGTGTATGTAAGTCTCGTCAGTATAAACTATATCCCGACCTTCACTTCTGAACTTTTGTATGTGTCGAAGATACTTAATCCGCTAAAGTCTTACTTCATCTTTCTCGGCCAGTAAAGATCTATTATTTTCCATTTTCTTGAATTTGAAACCCAGTTCATGCAATATTCTGCGCAAAGTTTCTCGACTGCCCATGAAGTTTATGTCTTCCTTTAATTTGTTTAACAATGATTTTATTTTTGGTAACCTTTTTTCAGTGACATGAAAGTCATACATCTTCCTTCTAATGACATCATAATCAAAATTATCTAAATTTGCTCGATTTTCTTTCTTTTTTCTGGACTTTTGAGGCGAACTAAAAGTTGCACGAGTGGAACCACGATTTGAACTAGTCCAAGTCAAGGCATTGTCATGCTCCTTCAAAACAGCAATTATTGTTTCTACGTGACACAACAGTTGCCTTCGCAGTTCGCTCTTGAAGGTTTTGAAAGTGATCATTCCCAAATACTATATTTTTAGACCCCGTGGACTCTCGACTCGAATCATAAATTGATAAACATTAAAAATGACTTCACGAATTTGGCTATCATACGGCTTATCACGTTTCAACGAAGTCATAATGAAAAAAAAACACCAACAAAAAATATATTATTCACTTTCCCATTAAATTGTCACGAAGTGTACGGAATGATTCACTCACGTGCATTCTCAACGCTGTCTGGGGTTGAACTGAGGCGGGAAAATATAGCGCGAATAGCGTTGAATGGCGCGATAGTGAGCGATTTCTATTGGTTGTGTAAATCGGAAGTGATCGGTTTTACGGACTTTTACGATGCTACATATAAGATGTGTCCTACTGTACCTGTTACTAATCCTACGTCGTACGGTTTTCATATACAAAACTCGGTTGCGTTTCAAACTTTCGATAAACACACGTTATCTACTCATTTAATCTGTATACCTCTTTGTGACATTTCCTAAACTTTATGTGTTGTAATGATTGCGTAGTGAAGGTACTTATCGAAATTCTTATGTCTTTACTTTGCGAGCCTAAGCCCTACTCGCTCGCAAACAGTGGCAGACTATGCCTGTCAGGGGCCCGGGCGGTATAACAAAATGAGCCCCCACCCACCCCCTGGTCTTCTCATTTTATGTGGTACTTGTATTTCTAGTAACATTTTGCAAACAATGAATAATGCCTAAAAAACGTCTGCGTAATAATTGTACTCTACCTATATCATGGGCCTCACAAACAGCAGGATAATTTCAGGGAGGTGTATATATAAGATGCTATAAAAATATCTGCCACGGCTTCAATGGGAGACAGTATTTTGTATATAGATTACAGAAGTGAAGAAATTTTGTACCCCGAATAGATAAATCAATTTGAGAAAATAAAGTAATTAAATAATCATTTACTCTATTAACTGCATAACGTGGTTCACAATCTACGCGCGATATGTCGCTTCGTCACATTTTGCGAAATGTAATGACGGTGCGGCAACAGCTAATTATTATGGGACAGTTTCATGCAACTAAATCAATTCAAAATGATACGTAAATTTTTTTGTATGAAAAAATTTACGACATAAGATCAATAATGTATCTTTATTATTGGAATCTTTATACAGAAGACTGTCTCCCATTGAAGCCGTGGCAGATATTTTTATAGCACCTTATATATTCGTCTCCACATTATGCTATTCAAGATAAGCAAGCAAGGATGCGAGAGCGACAAGAGCTCGAAAATCGAAATATTTTGTAACTCCTTAACTCTGAATTGTCGGTCAGGTTTCATTTGAACATTCGTATTCGTACGGAAATAGGAGATTCTTTGTCGAAGAAAAACTGTATTTAACATTAGTCCTTATATTTTTGAATAAATTTTATTATTATTACAAACAACATATTTTTACCTTGTTTGGGATTGATTAAAAAGTACTTCTTAAGATTTGGGACTCTCCCTGGACCAAGGGCCCGCGGCGGGCCACCCCTGCCGCCTCTTCACCCCCCTTAATCCGCCACTGCTCGCAATTGCAGGCTCCATGGTTGTCACGTCGTCGGCATCACATAAGTACGGTAATTTTTGGGGTTTCGTACCTCAAAAGGAAAAATCGGCCATTTATGTGCCATATCGTCGTTGTCAAACCAAAATCTGCTATGTGCCGTTTTTTGAGATTTCAAGATTTTGACCACAGATAAGAACAAAAAGAAGAAGATGAAGATTTTGTCAAAATCTCGAAATCTCGAAAAACGGCACATTGCAGATTTTGGTTTGACAACGACGATATTCAAATAAATCAAAACCGCGGGATAATATCAAAACTGGTACTTCCCGTGCACCTAGAATCATGAAATTTGGCAAGAAGCAAGGTCCTCATAGCACAATTAGAGGAAAATGTCCGAAAATTGTTAATTGGTAGTTTTATCACAACATTTATTTTTGCGATTACAAACATATTTGCAGTTGGAGAATGACATTTTTTTCAACTACAATGTTGTTTGTTTTTGGCATAAATTCATCCCAACTACGGAAACCTTCACTTGGCCAGTGTTTTAGGGTTCCGTACCTCTAAAGAAAAAAAACGGAACCCTTATAGGATCACTTCACTAGTGTGTCTGTCTGTCCGCCCGTCTGTCACAGCCAATTTACTCCGAATCTTGGACCGTCTAAGTTGAAATTTGGTACGCATATGAATCTCTGTGACCCAAACACAGACGTGTAACGTAAATAAATGAATTTTTAATATGGGGGTCATTTTTGGGGGCAAAGAGAAAATTATAGAAAAAAGTTTCGCAGTCTGTACCGTGTGACATATCAAATGAAAGGGCTTAGTGTGAGGATCGCAAATATTTTTTTTTTCATAATTTTAAAGTAAATTGTATTATAGTTATTTAAGAAAATAGACGAAAATGGTTTCCCCTTATCTCCGAAACTACTGAGCTTAAAATTTTGAAAAAAGTACAAAAAATAGTTCTATACCTATAGATTACAGAAAAACTTATAAGCAATCTGTGGTCTTAAAACAACATGGTAAATCTCTCAATATTGTGCGAACATACTTACATTTTCAGTTGGAATGTATGGGAGAAGTTTTTCAATTACAATGATACGTTTTTTCTTTGGATAATACACACATCAACACGGTCTAGGGATATTTTTAAAAAAGCGAATTACTATCAATGTGTTAATTATTTATAGGACATGTATATATTTAAAAGACACGTTATTTAATATTCTACAATTTTTTAATAATGGTTAGGGTACTTAGATTAAAATTTCAGGATTTTATGGAAAAAAAATGAAGCATAGACGGAAATCGTATATGAATGAACTTTTAATTTGTGAGTAAAAACTGAAAAAAATAGAAAAATCATTTAATTTGTGTTTATAAACTTGAAGTTAGTAGTCAGAGAAAGCGCCCATGATGTTCATAACACATCGGCAACGATTCGGCATGCTCAGAACAAGGTTGTCAATGTCTTGCTGCGAAATATTGTCCCATGTCCTTCTGAGGTGCGCAAAAAGTTGATCTTCTGTAGCCAGATTTTCAGGAACTTCCTTCAGAGCTCTTCTTTGCAGCATATCCCACGCATGCTCAATGGGATTTACATCTGGCGATTGAGCAGGCCAGTCTAAGGCCCTAACATTATGTGTATGTAACCAAGCTGCTACCGTTCTCGCCGTGTGTGCCCGGGCATTGTCGTGCATGAGCAGGAAATCTTGCCCCATTTGTGTTCTGTGGGGCAAGATTACGGGCCCCAGCACCTGTTGGACGTATCGTTCTGCCGTCATATTGCCCCGCACCCAAACGAGATCCGTCCGTCCTCCAAGACGAATTCCTGCCCAAACCATAATTGTTCCTCCTTGGTATGGGTGAACTTCCTGAGGGTTCTGGAGACGGCTCCATCGTCCAGGAACTCGCCAAACACGCGTCCTTCGTGAATCTGGATGGAAGCCGAACCTGGATTCATCCGTGAACAGCACATTGGACCATTGCTCACGGCCCCAGTCCACGTGGTTCCGAACCCATTCTAATCGTCGTCCACGATTGCCTCTCCGTAAAGGTGGGACCCGGAGTGGTCTATGAGAGCGTAGATTGTTTTCATGCAGTCGCCTTCTTACAGTTTGGTCACTCACAAGCACTTGGTGTTCCACTCGCAGCCTTTGGACCAATTGAGTCGCCGTTGCATTTGGTTGTGCTCGCGCAGTAATTTGCAAAAATCGGTCTTGTCTGGGGTTAGTGATGCGACTTGGCCCCCGGTGCCTCTCCGCTACTTCACCTGTGGCACGATAGCGTGTCCACAATCTTGAAATTACATTTTGATGGGTCCCTATGGCCTCAGCAACATTACGCTGAACAGATCCAGCTTCCAGCATTCCCACAGCTCGTAACATCTCCGCCCTCGTCAAATGTCGGCGTTGCATGGCTACAATACCTCAATTTTAACTTTATCTTTCGTTTAAAAATGAAAAAAAACTGTAACTAAACGTAATTCGTATTGTTTTCTAAATTTCGCACAAATGAAAATTCCCTCTCCTATACATCAAGACATTTTTTGCCACCGAAACAAAAGAATTTTCAAAAATTTAAATTTGGAATTAGTCTGAGATAAATTACAAACAAATCGGTGTATAAAAGATTCCAATGCGGCCAGTACTTTTCGAGTTATTTAATTGAGTATGAAATATCCCTAGACCGTGTTGATGTGTGTATATGCGAGGCATCCGTCTCTTCCCGTACCTTTTGTGCTTGCCTTCCGAAAATTGCCGTCGAATGCATTAGAAATTCTATCAGTGCAGACGAAAAAATATCATAGCAGGAGACTTCAATATTAATATTAAGGACAAATCAAAAAATGAAATATCGGAATACCTTCTATCAATCGGCCTTAGTCCACGTATTCAAGAATATAGGACAAAACGAATTCAAAAATAGACGATATTATATTCAGCAATTTCCCTCAACAATCCGGTACCGTACATACTTATTTTTAGTTATCACAAACAAAGGAAATTGTCCACTTTGTATGGGCATTTGGCTTGGTATGAACAGGCACTTTAAGTATAAATATAATACAAGTTTAATAGCTAATACCAGTGGGAAAGAGAATATTGTAATATGATTTTATCGAGATGCTTGTAAGACTTGTTTTGCTTACTCGTTTTTTTTAAATAAAACACACTTTTATTCAGACATTTTTTTTATAATAGTGTAAAAAAGGTGTTTGGTTTAGTGGTTGCACAGTTATTAGGATAATTTAAAGAAATTATGACGATGGATGCAAACGTACCACTTGACTTCCTTATAAATTATAACAGATTCCACTTCCACAAGATCGAGGGTATACCTTCTCCTTTGCGTGATATCAGTACCACAATTCGCACATCGGATCTGTAACACAGTTTCCACCACAGGCAGTAGTTGAAGCGGAATTACCTCGTTCGTATCCGTACGATTCAGGTCGGCGAGTTCGATATTCATATTTCGGCGAGTTCGATATTCATATTCAAGCTGGGGTCAACGATGGGTTTGGTGTCAGAGTCCAAAGGCGTGCCGGAGTCAAGGTGAGAAGGGGTATCAGTGTCCATTTTCAAAACCAAAACTATACTTGAAAAAGAATCACAGCAAAACGAGGGAAACAATATTCACGATGACAAGAAACAAAGTGAATGACAAGTGACTTGAAGTGACAAGACAACTGACATTGAAATAAACGTTTTCTTTTTAAATAGTTAATCGAGTTATTAATTGATTAAAATCGAAGTTCACTAAGTAACTTCGATACTTTTATTTTCTAGATCTAAAGTGAGGATAAGACATGTTCAAAATAATGTAAGTGATTACAAATAACAGCTCTAATTGACTGTAAATTCTTGCCGCTTAAATTAATGAGGAGGACTTAGTTGAACTTCAAAAATAACAATTAGAATCGATTTGTAAATAATTATTTTAATATAAACGATTAATTGTTGGCATCACTATGAATTAATGAAGATCGAGTACTGTCATTATGGCGAAGAATAAAACAATTTCAGTACTTATTAAGGGCGCAAGTTGATACAAAATTATAGAATAAATAAGCGTTTAAAAACTAAACATGATTTTTGATTAATTTGTTTCTTTTCGAGCATCGTGTCCATGCGAACCCGAAAACGGACATAGTCCTTTGGGTCAGATTAAAAAGACATAGTAGATAAAATATTCATCGTACGGAACCCTCTCCACGCGAGTTCAACTCGCACTTGACCGGTTTTTTATCTCGAAGGTCAAATATTAAATGCCTAATATAATATAATTACAATATTTAAGGAAAATCGCAGCTTAATGATGTTTGCCAATATAATAATGAGCAAGCTTCGATTCTGGCGTAGGCATGAGGAACATTCAGCAAACCTTTTTCCAAATAAGTCACGTCATAATATTTTTTTGAACAGATTGCTTACTACGTTTGAGTTTATTGTGTACACGCTCTAATAGACCAGTCATATCGAACATTATAATCGCAAACTAACGGCTAGTTCTGATTGTCCACTACCAGCAGCGTATATGCAAGTTTGCAGCTTCGAAAGACCTGTGCTAACTTCGTAGCACTCGAAAATCCGCGAAAATTTGCACGTTTTTTAGGGTTCCGTAGCCAAATGGCAAAAAACGGAACCCTTATGGATTCGTCATGTCTGTCTGTCTGTCTGTCCGTCCGTCCGTATGTCACAACCACTTTTTTCCGAAACTATAAGAACTATACTGTTGAAACTTGGTAAGTAGATGTATTCTGTGAACCGCAGTAAGATTTTCACATAAAAATAGAAAAAAAAACAATAAATTTTGGGGTTCCCCATACTTACAACTGAAACTCCAAAAATTTTTTTCATCAAACCTGTACGTGTGGGGTATCTATGGATAGGTCTTCAAAAATGATATTGAGGTTTCTAATATCATTCTTTTCTGAACTGAATAGTTTGCGCGAGAGACACTTCCAAAGTGGTAAAATGTGTGTCCCCCCCCTCTGACTTCTAAAATAAGAGAATGATAAAATTAAAAATATATATAATGTACATTACCATGTAAACTTCCACCGAAAATTGGTTTGAACGAGATCTAGTAAGTAGTTTTTTTTAATACGTCATAAATCGAAAACCGCAATTTACCTTTCACAAAGTTACAACGAACTACAAGAACTTTTATATTATGTTACTTGCTGCTACGGAACCCTTCATGGGCGAGTCCGACTCGCACTTGGCCGGTTTCTTGGTATTCTCAATGCCATAAGTCCTAAACAATGCGTTTAAATAAAATATCTAAGTATGCGTTTTTAAAGTAGACTAAAATTGCTAAAATTTGAAACCAGGACTAGCTCTGATATACTCCGCCTTCCAAAACCAGGGAATTGAGACAAAACAGGCAGTCGAGGATGCTGACTGCGACATCGTCAAGGTGGCACTTGACAAGAGCACTTCTTTTCAATCAGTGCTCTCGTTGTTCTTCTCAATAGGTTGGGATCGGCTGTGAAGAAGGTTTATTTCCAGAAAAGTGGCAGAGGTGACTCTGGCCCTTTATAATATTCCTCAACCTCATTCAATCGTGGAGAATATTCGTGGAAAAACGAATATGTACATAAATAATATGATATTGAATAACATTACAAAATAAAAAAGACTGATAAATAAATGAGACGGACGCGTGATAGATCTTCGTTAATATGTGAACAAAGAAATTCTTCGAAACGAGTCAGAACAATGTCCGGTTTTAAACGATGCCAGGCTTCCTCGTATAGGCAGTTTTGTAGATTCACTACTCTGTGGGAAACTGTTACTTCTGAAGATTGTACTCTGTGGATAATTACTCTGTTACGTGAGAGATGGCGCTAGTGAGGCTTCGCGCAGTATTCATGTTTACCTTGTGCTTTTCCGACTTCAAAAGGCAATTCCAACTATGTTATTAATTCAATATAAATAACTAGCAGCGCCCCGCGGTTTCACCCGCAAAAGTGTCGATCCCGTGGAAATATCGGGTTAAAAATTATCCTACGTCCTTTCCGGGAATCAAACTATCTCTATACCAAATTTTAATCTAAATCGTTTCAGCGGTTTAAGCGTGAAGAAGGAACAGACAGACACTCTTTCGCATTTATAATTACCTAAGTATGAATTTGAACAGACTGAAATGAATCGAATAGTTAGATGCACAGTACTTAGGTACGTTAAAGTGATGCAGCTCTCAACAAAATAATTGATTACTTTTGTAACGAGATACTCGTATATTCTCCCCATCGAATGGAGTAGGTAATCCTTCTAGCTTTTGCCTCGGCTACGTTCCCGTGCTGCCGTAAACTGTATAAAAAAACGTTTTAAGAAAAAAAATCCGACTTCCAAAAAACACTACAAAGTGAAAAATAACTTTAATTTCGGAAGTCGGTGTCTTTGGATCTATATTTTAGTTTTTTGCCACCGACTTCCGAAATTAAAGTTATTTTTCACTTTGTACCTAGTGTTTTTTGGAAGTCGGTTTTTTTTTTCTTAAAAATATTTTATTTCACGCTTTTTAGTGAATCTGCTTATAATTTATCTAAGTTACAATAGCCTAGTGTTCATCGCCTTTTACAAACAAAATATTGCTTTTCCCGATGCAGGGAAGTTAATTGTTGAGGAGTTCTCCAGGTCCACCATCAGCTCCATATCACCATTCACATTGTGACGAGCATAAATTGCTTAGCAACCATATTAAAGTAATCGAATCGCAACCCGTGAAATACTTAGATATTATTGAGTAGTTTCGGTTGCCATCTGTGGTCTTCATCATCAGTTCCACTTCACCAAATGGTGCTTTCCGAGAGCAAATGCACGAGTTACTATAAAAAATACCCAAATCGCTATAGGTGTGCCTATAATATTTGAAGAGTTCCTTCGATTTCTCCAGGATCCCATCATCAAATCCGGACCTGATGTTTTTAGACTAAATGCTGATAATCCTGGCTGCAGCATCAGGCCAGACTTATGTCAACATTGCATTGACTTAAAATTTAGTCCTGTTTAAAATGAGTCGAAACACGACTACGGTGCTGCAATTTCAAGGTTTGTACTTTTCCTGATGCTCCTGGCTTCAGCATCAGGTCTCTATTTACTTCGGTGTTACTCATTAATAGTACGTTTATTCACACATCGAGCCCTTTTCAATGAGCCTAAACACGATATAGCTGCTGTTAGTTGTCGAGGAATTAGGTACTCTGCAGACTATCCTGACAGCAGCATCAGGTCATGACTTGATGATCATGAGACCAAATGTGGCAAATGCCCTATCAAACGTCAAAACAATTTACTAAAACAGACCTTGCCTGTTCGAGTAACTTCTTACTGTTAAGGAGTTGTACCTTCCATCATCAGCCCAGCTACCTGAGTTGGTGACAACCATACGCAAATACACAAGATACTTCATAAAATATGCGAAAAACAATAAATGAGCCTATAAAATTTGAGGGTTGCCCTCGATTTCTCTAAGATCCCATAATCAGATCCTAACTTGGTGACAGTGGGACCACCTCAGAACTATCTACTTTCGAACAAAAAAAGAATTTTGAAAATCCGTCTTCAATTTTCGGAGTATTCGATGAACAAACATACAAAAAAAAAAAAACCTACAAACACCCGAACATAGTACCTCCTCCTTTTTGTGAAGTCGGTAAACAATCAATCGCTGCTGCGTAAAAGGTCGACAAACAAGTTTTAAATCCGAATATCTATACGATATTGCAACAAATACGCAGGGCAGCCACCAAAATAGTCAACAGCGAACGTGTTTTATTAAAGCTGGCCGAAATTGCATACATATGTACTGTTCGTATTGATATCTATGTACCCCCTTATTCATAAAACTTATCAAACCTATTTTAGTTAAAATGGGGTTTGTCTCTTTCTTACACACAGAAATGACAACGTGACAGATAAAGACAAACGTTCTATAAACCTATTTTAGCTAAAATAGAGATAAAATAGGATTATGAATAAGGGGGTAAATATATAATTCCTCATTAAATTGTTGTGTACAATGTACAGTAAGCGTTTAAAAGTATCCGAGCACCTTACGAATCGTATTGCTGTGATGTGACACGCGGTACAGCGTGCATCCAGTGGCGTGCATTGCATATATATAAGCAGTGCCCATCTCGATATATCAACACAAGCCTGTCAATTATATTTTAGTGTGTGTGCCCCACAATTAAGAAACTCACTAAATTATCATACCTAACAAAAAACAAAATATTCATACAAACATGCGCGGCAGTAGGCACTCGCCGGCCGGCCTACTCGGCTCCCGTGCTAATCGCACATTGTCATCGGTCTTTACTCGTTCAAGTTAATACGACAAAATTAAAAATACGTACGTCTCACGCGTATTACCATGACGTTCGACCTTCGCAATTTATCACCCATAGGCATGCCTAATCAAATAACGACACTTTTGACCTCACTTTTTTTTTCTGATTAGGGACCGTGTCTGTCTAGACTAGACCCGGCCTAGTGCCTACCTATTCTGAAAACCAATGCACGCCACTGCGTGCACCTGTATGTGTGAACAACACGGTACACGCACCACCTTACTACTTCACACACTGCCATATCGTCACGTACTCCGAGCACTACACGAAACAAAAAATATATATATTTCCGTCCCTTTTGTTAGACACGGTCCAACGCGTACCGTTGCTAAAATTCATAGTAGGTATGTGCTCATAGCAGTAACCGTCAAGCGTTGGACTGTGATACAACTGGCTTAGGTTCGAATCTCACGAAGCGCATTGCGGTTTTTTGGCAATATTTATTTAGAAAAAAAGAAGATTGAAGCTAAACCTCAAATTATGGTATAGTATACAGAATGAGTATATATATTAGGTCCTTACATATGAAATTGGCGTTTTGTATGGAAGGAACAAAAAGTCGAATATTTTTTAATATAATATATTTAATTAATCAAAGTATGAACCATTGTTTTCAATGCACTTTTGCCATCTTATAGGTAGTTCATTGATCCCTTTACTAAAAAAACCAGTCGGACGGGAATCAATAAAATCTTTGTAGGCTATTTGGACTGCCCCATCGGAGTTGAATTTTTTCCCTTGCAAAAAGTTATCCAAATTGCGAAAAAAATGGTAATCTGTTGGAGCAAGGTCCGGGGAGTACGGAGGATGTCTAAGACATTCCAATTCAAGCTCTTCTAATTTGGTAGCCGTCTGTTGCGCAGTGTGTGGTCTGGCGTTGTCGTGAAGCAGCAGTGGCGTGGAGCGATTGACCAGCCTTGGTTGTTTAGCCGCTAGCTTTTCCATCATGGTTTGTAATTGCTTACAATAGACATCAGCTGTAATAGTCTGGCCAGATTTGAGAAAACTGTAATGAACAATACCGGCACTAGTCCACCAAACGCTTACAAGTAACTTTTTTGGGGTTAATTTTCGCTTGGGGCAGGATTTGGCTGGCTGGCCAGGATCCAACCATTGCGCTGAGCGCTTCCGATTATCGTAAAGAATCCATTTTTCATCACAGGTAATGATTCGGTTTAAAATACCTTCATTGTTGTGCCGGTTCAGTAATGTAACGCAGCAGTCGACGCGCGTTTGCCGGTTTGCTTCAGTCAATTCGTGAGGTACCCACCTTTCAAGCTTTTTAATCTTCCCAATTTGCTTCAAGTGAATTAAAACAGTTTTATCACTAACATCGAAGCCTGCAGCTAACTCGGACGTGGTTTGCGATGGGTCCGCTTCCACAATAGCCTTCAATTCTCCATTATCAACTTGGGTCTCAGGCCGTCCACGGGGCTTGTTCTGCAGGTCGAAATTTCCAGAACGAAAACGTTGGAACCAAAAACGAACTGTGTTTTCTTTTGCAACATGACCGCCATACACATCATTCACCCTTCGAGTCGTTTCCGCAGCACTAGTGCCACGGCGGAACTCGTACTCGTAAATAATGCGATATTTTAAATTTTCCATTTTGTAAAATGAGTGACGCAAACAGAAAAAACAGAAGAAAAAAAACAAATGAATGACGGTCATCGAAGCACAAATACATGAGTAAATAGCTGTACAAATTTGAATTTGGAATTCCTTACCAAAGAGGAGAAATTCGTGATTAAAGTGGCCAGTACGAAAAACGCCAATTTCATATGTAAGGACCTAATATTACCTACTAAAATAATGTACTTAAACATTTTCGGTCTATCTACAAGAAAAGCGACAAACACCAGCTGGTCTTCGATGATGCAAGCCTTCAGCATGGAGTGCATACATAATCAGCCTATAACGTTCCCACTGCTGGGACACAGGCCTCCTCTCAGTGAGAGGGAGTGGGCTGTAATCCACCACGCGGGCCCAGTGCGGATTGGTAGATGTCACATGTCTTCGAATTTTTGGTTCTAGGACATGCCGGTTTCCTCACGATGTTTTCCTTCACCGTTTTGAGAGCAGTGGTGGTGAAATTATTTACGCAAAGTAAAGCGCCTGTCTGGGTTCGAACCTACGACCTACTACTCGTAAGTCGCGGCCGATAGCACTGGGCCACCACTGCTCTCTATGGAGTGCATGGCGAACGGTTAATAAAGATTCTCACGGTTGCATCACAGTTCATCTTTGCCAACATCTTATATGTTAGGCAAAATATACACTTGTACACTAAAAACAGTGATACTCACAATGTTAACACTAGGAATAAGGACAAACTACGTGCTCCCTTTCACCGGCTTCATAAGGTTCATAACTCATTTGTTGGGCTTGGTATAACCTTTTATAACAAGCTACCTTCTTCCTTGCTAGATTTGCCTTTTAATAGATTTAAAGCTCAAGTAAAATCCAACCTTTGTTCAAAAGCATACTATTCCATCAACGACTACTTAAACGATAAGAATAGTTGGTCGCCCTGATTAACTCAAGACAATTATCAAGACAATTATTATGTTCTTTCTCCGGAATTAGCTTACTGACAGGTTATATGAGTTTATATAATTGTTTTTATTTTATTTTTATTTTTTTGTTTTTTTTGAGTTGAGAGTTTTAGTCAATTCGGTTTAATTTTATTGTAATTTATTATTGACATAATCTGCTCATTTCAATGTCTTTTAATGAGTTGATTGCAATATGTGGTTAGCTAGCGACCTCTACGAATGATCATATTATTATTCTTGCTTGAGCAACCGGCAGCAAGTTCGTCATGCTCCCTTAGATGTCATTGCTTGCGGTAGCGTCGGGGGTCGGGTTGCCTCCTTCCCTCAAATATGGCGAGGGGGGTAATGGCTGATCTTTGCGTTATGCTCGTGAACGGGTGCTGCTTGTGGTGACTGGTCGTCTTGCTGACCATGGTTTTATTGTTGTTATTAGTAGTAATAACTTGTTTATTTATTTTACTTCGATGGTCCTAGTTTATCATTTGTGACTTCAAGTGACAGCTATGTAAACAGAACCCAGCATTGCATACATATGTAAGCTGTCACGCCCTTTATACCTGGAGGCTTTTATTTGGTCAGTAAGTTTTTTTTTGGTTATATTTTTAATTTTTTTTTGCTTGAGTACGTATAGTGTTTATTGTATTTGTTGGTATATTGGCGTGGCTAGTTAACCTATGGCAAATAATTTAATTTAAGGTTCTGTGTCCTGTAATGTTAATTACTTTGCATACATAGTATTGTATAAAATAAATTATTTTCTAACTGAACAGACAGCTGTGCTGCTGGGGAGTTTGTTCCGCCACTTCTTCTCCCCAGCGAAAGCACTAGGAAGTGGCGAAGGGCGGGCGTTTTGGGGGACTGTCTTTTGTAATTTTGACGTTCGAAAAGTGCTGATTCTCAGCCTAGTTTGAATAAATGACTTTTGATTTGATTTGATGTGTTGAATGACTCAGCAAAATGTCGCGTTGGTATGAAACCATTTGTTTCATATTCATTCATGCCGTGAGCCGTCGCTGTTCTTCCATAATAAGCGCCGGCCTTCCACTTTACTCTCGATTTGCAAGCCTCTTCCTCGTATCGCTAAACCCAAAGACTCACAATATTTCTCTAGAACAAAGAATGGAATACTGTTAGACATCTATAAGCAAAATACTAAAACTGTTTACTTTACTATCAATAATTTACAAAGTCGTACGACTACCTACTGAAAAAAAAAAATTACTCATCATTCACTAATCTAAATAAATTATCTTTAAAATGATTTATATTTTTCTTTTCTTTCATTTAAACCTCATAATGAATTTAAAACTTTATTTAATAAGGCATCTTCTGAGTAAAACGATTAACAATGCTTTTGATTTAAGTAGATTTATGTTTAGTAAATTAGGAAATATTTAAATGATAACTTTTTGATGAAAACTATTTGGGTTTTGTTATATCCAATTTTATGCAGCGCAATCATATTTGCCCTTGTTGCTTTGCGTGCGGTGTTGTAGTTATTATTTTCATAAATACTGAAGGTATTTATTATGAAAATAATAACTACAACACCGCTAATAGATTTAATCACCTCGTCACTAACCAACATATTATGTAGTCGTAACGAACAGCATACTCTGTGTACCTCACAGAAGTCGAAATAGTTTAGTTAGTTTTCTGTGGTCTACCTACTAAGTTTATTATTTGTGTGAACAAGCAAGACGAACGATCGAGAATTCGAGACAAAAAACTAATGATTATTTATCGAATTACTTAATAAAGTGAGTGTATGTGCGTGTCTATAGTATAGAAACAACTTATAGAATAAGGTCGTAAGTCAAACCGAAGCGTCAATCTATTGCTTTTTGAGATTGCTAATCGACTTATGAACGCCACTGTATATTGCGAAACTTATTACATATCAAATCGGAATTGCACGTAAGCGTAATGTCTACGGTATTAAACGTAATGATGTTAACACATTCATACAGCTCGCTATTATACGCCGCAAATAACTGTCTAATACATACATATTGACAAAATCAAAACAGTGATATCTAATTACTAAATGAAACTACGACCTTACTGTCCCTCTTAGTGCACTAAAATATTAATGGTTACGCGGGAGCGGTGGTGGCCTAATGGTAACGGCCGCGACTTACGATGTAGCTTGTAGTTTCGAAGTCTCGAACCCAGACAGGCACTTTACTTAGTGTAAATTATTTCATCACCACTGCTCTCAAAACGGTGAAGGAAAACATTGTGAGGAAATCTGCCTGTCCTAAAACTAAAAATTCGAAGACTTTTGACATCTTCCAACCCGCACTGGGCTCTCGTGGTGGATTACGGCTTGCCCTCTCACAGAGAGGAAGCCTGTGTCCCAGAAGTGGGAACATTGTAGGCTGCTTATGCTAAGATGCAATGCTTAATATTGTGTGTGGAGGTTAAACATCAATCTGTATCTTAGAGAGGACAAATATAATTATGTAGATAGTGGCGCCGATTCTCTTGTTCACAAACTAAACTAAATTTAAGTTCAGTGTATCTTTTTCTTTCCATTTCATTAAGAAAAGGACAGCAGATAAATATTAGTTTAGACCTGTCAAATTAGTCTGTGCCTGACGTAAATTGACGTATTTTTAATAGCCAATTTTTTAATCACGTCTAAATTGTCTATGGAATATCTTAATTTGACAGGACTAAACTAATATTTATCTCCTGTCCTTTTCTTAATGAAATGGAAAGAAAAAGATGCACTGAACTTAAATTTAGTTTAGTTTGTGAACAAGAGAATCGGCGCCAGTGTAAAAGATATCTGAATAAATAGATTGTTATGTTTAAATATTTTTAACAAAAAGTCTCATCAAATAAGCACATAGATAGTCTTATTCCGTACCGCACCCCGCAAGTCTACCAGCACCAACACCATCGCGTTCGATTACTATTTTATTTTACTGTGCTGAAATTGAAGCCGCCATGAAGCCCTAGTTTTCAATTAGGTATTGGTGAATCTGCGAATTTTAATCACGGAAGTACGATTTTTCGGGATGTTTTGAGAGCGAACGAGCAGACAGTAGTACTTAATGAACACCACTACCTCCATGAGCTTTAAGAGCGAACCAATCAGTAGATCCAGTAATTAATTCATTACATCCTCCGGGGACATATCCCGACTTGCTATCGGAAAACATAGTGTATTATTATCTCACATTCACACAGTATCAACCATAGAAATGTAAAAAATTCATATATCTATGGTATCAACCAACAATATGCCCATAAGGCCCTATCTCTCTCAGAGTCTGTTAAGGTCAGTGAACAGGTTGCTAACACCGATAACCTTTTTTATCGACTGGTAGGTAGTAAGTCAAAATCAATGTGTCAGCCAGCTGTAACAATAGATTTGACTGGTGATGATACCATACCATTGTGTCCAATTGTTATGAGTCATAATAAACTAAAGAAATATATTAAAATTAAGAAATTAATTAAACGGTCACAGAGAGCAATTAAGAAACAAAATCTTTTAAAATTAAATATTTCCCTTAGAAGGGAACGTGTTATCCTTTCTAAAAGTTTAAATAGTTGTACTGCTGAGTTAGATGAATGTAGGGAAAAATATGACATTGATACAAAGCTCCTATATAATGATATACTACACAAGGAGCACTTGCTGAAGGAGATTTTTGAGAAATACGAGACTTCACAACAACAACTAAGTGAGCGATTATTTGAGGCTGGGGAACTACTGGAGTTGGTGAAGTGCAATGCTGAGAGTTATGAGTTTCTGACTAATAATCTCTCATGCAGCTGTGCCAACCAACCACCACCTCCTCAGCCTCAGAGTGACTTGTCTCCACCGGTGTTGGCTCTTCCAGCAGAGTCCTGTGTTAGTACACAGAATAATAAATCAATTTTTTTTAGTGACGAAGTAGGTTCAGGCTTTGGAAAAATATTACTTAATTACCTTAGCCATAGTTTTACCAATCATTGCTATCATAACATAAGTTTTAAACAAATGATTAAAAGAATTGCAAACACAAACCTAGACAATTATTCTACAATGGTTTTGCTACTAGGTAAAAGTACTGGTATTACCAGAGAGGACATAGTGGATGGTGTGAACACCTTATTAAAGTTAAACATAGGTAAGCTAATGTTGTGTGCTTTACCTTACTCTGATACTCTATCAGAAGATGAGAATATATATATATATAAGTTGAATAACACTATTCACATGCTGACATGTTATCATAGTGACAAATTATTGTTTTTTGACACTAATAAGTTTGTTAGTGGTTTTAAGTTAACTCAGAGAACTTTATCTCTGTCTTGGGAATGTAGACATATGATTGCTATGTTGATAGCATATAATATTAACGGTGTTATAGCTAATATAACAAATGCTAGTATTAGGGACGACTCTGTGTTGTCTAGTCATACTAACAACATAGTGATGACTAATTATGAATCTTCATGTTGTACGAAGGAGGGTCCACCTACAATACCAACATCTTTGGAGGCCACTACCAGTCAGATAGGGTATTCTCTTCCTGCTGGAACTCATACGGGCTTCCTAGACACTTCAGTCGTAGTTGTGGAGGTCTCTCCGGATAACTCTTTAAACTAGTCAGTAAGACAACAGAAGTTACCCCTTCAAATAACCTATTACTATTAGAGAATAATAAAAAGGTATCTTCTGGCAATATTACTCAGAATAATAAAAAACCAAAGGGAGGGCAACATGTTTTAAAATTATTTAATCAAAATATTCAAGGTTGCTCTTCTAAATTACTGGAAATAGAATTGTTTTTAGAAAAAACCAAGTTTTATGTCATTTGTTTAACAGAACATTGGTTAAAAGCTCATCAAGTAATATCAATTAACTATGAAAATTATTGTGTAGTTAGCCATTTCAGCCGAACGTGTATGATACATGGTGGATCATTAATATTAGTTAAAAATTCTGTTAAATCAAAGGAACGAAAAGACATCGTCGGGCTGTCTGTTGAACACACCATTGAATTGTCCTGTGTTGAGCTCGATAAGCATGTAATAGTATGCGTATACAGACCTCCAAGTTACCAGAATCTATCTGTGTTTGATTCTGTAATGGAAGATGTGCTAAAGAAACTTTCTGCTAGTAGTAAGTCAATAATCATATGTGGCGATTTTAATATTAATTTATTAGAAAATAACTCAAATACTATGAGATTATTAAGTCTTTTTAGGTCATTTGACTTGTCAAATGTTTTTATTGAACCCACCCGAGTGACAGCTTCCTCTGCCACTTGTATAGATAATATTTTCTGTAACTGTGATTATTTACACAAACAAATTGTAAATAAGTTGCCATCTGATCACAGCGGACAAACAATAACATTTTGCTCCTACATGCCTTTACAAAAAACTCTAATAAGGTTTAGGCCAATTACATCGAAAAATTTAGAGAAATTAAATAATTCTTTAGCAAGTAAATTATGTGTTCAGAGTTTTAATAATTTATGTGACCCGAATGAGTTCTACGCCGAGTTCTTTTCACTATTAAACACGCAATTTAATGACACTTTCCCACTAAAGACTAAAAGTATTTACACAAAGTTCTTATTTAGTGATTGGGCGACTCCAGGTATTCGTAAAAGCAGGGAAAACCTTTTTGAACTTTATGGCCTAAAGCAACATATGAATAACACAAGCTTTCATCAGTATGTTGCTACATATTCTAAGACTTTTAAAAGTGTATGCAAAATAGCTAAAGCTCTTTATATTAGCAATAAAATAAAATCAGCCGATGATAAAATAAAAACTACCTGGCAAATAATAAATAATGAAACAGGTAGGAAAAAACAGCGTAATACTGAATTTAATTTAGAAACTGCACATGGCCCCATAAACTCAGATGTAGAAATTGCTCAGGAATTTGAAAACTTTTTTGCTAATATTCCCATTAAAACTACTGAAGCTTTAAATTCCTCACCCGCGCGTTCTGCTGATTTACTTAGAAAGAATGTTAAGGCATGCCCCTCGGAGTTTAGTTTTCAACATACGAACCCCCAGGCTGTTATAAAAGCTTTTAAAGATCTTAAAATTAAATCAACAGAAGATCTCTGGGGAATGTCTGTAAAAGTTTGTAGATCTATCATTGAAACGATTGCGCCCTATTTAGCTTTCATATTTAACATCAGTATAGACCAAGGAGTCTTTCCGGATCTCATGAAACACAGTAAAGTAGTTCCTTTATTCAAAGCCGGTGATAGTAAAGAACCCAACAATTATAGGCCTGTGTCAATTCTGCCAGTTCTCAGCAAGGTGTTTGAAAAGTTGATGCTCAATCAAATGTTACGCCACTTTAATAAAAATTCCATCTTTCATGAACTACAGTACGGTTTCACCAAAGGGCGTTGTACCACTGACGCCGGTGTCACCATAATAAAGAACATTTTTAACGCCTGGGAAGAAGCACAAGATGCCATTGGAATCTTTTGCGACCTCTCAAAGGCGTTCGATTGCGTCAACCATGAGACACTTCTGCTGAAACTTGAGCACTATGGGATTAGGAATTTAGCTCTTGATTTACTAAAGTCGTATCTAAAAGATAGAAAGCTTAAAGTTCAAGAAAACGGCGTAAACTCATTGGGGTCTGAAATGGCAATGGGCGTTCCTCAAGGTTCGATATTGGGTCCATTCCTCTTTTTAGTTTACATTAATGATTTACCACAATTACTTCAAAATCAACCGAAGATGGTGTTATTTGCAGATGACACATCATTGATCTTTAAGATAGACAGACGGGCACAAAATCTTGACGACGTGAATAACTCTATTCTTCAGGTCCAAGATTGGTTTACGGTAAATAATTTGGTACTAAATGAAAAGAAAACCAAATGCATTAGATTTAAATTACCAAATGTTAGAAGTAGCGAATGTGACATCATACTGAATGGAGAAAAACTAGAATTTGTTGATCAAACGGTTTTCCTGGGAATCACGCTAGACGAGAAATTACAATGGGGACCTCACATAACATCTCTTGCGGGGCGGCTTAGCTCGGCCGCTTATGCTGTTAGGAAGATAAGACAGTTAACAGATGTAGAAACCGCGCGTTTAGTCTATTTTAGCTACTTTCACAGCATTATGTCGTACGGCATTTTACTATGGGGTCGAGCTGCTGACATTGAATCCATCTTTATTTTGCAAAAGAGAGCTGTCAGAGCCATTTATAATCTACGTCGCCGCGAATCTCTCAGGGAACTATTTAAAATTATTAATATTATGACGGTACCTTGCCAATTCATTTATGAAAATATTATGTATGTAAGAAAAAATCTACATCTTTTTAATAAAATAAGCGATAGACATAACTTTAATACAAGAAATAAAGATAAAATACATCAACCATTTTTCAGATTAGCCAAAGTACATACATCTTTTATGGGGTACTGTGTTAAATGTTACAATAAAATACCTTGTGATATATTGCAATTAAATGAAAGAAAATTTAAAACTCACATTAAACGTACACTTTGTAAACAAGCATACTATTATATAAATTAGAAGATTATATCCAAGATAAGAACGCTTGGAAACATGCTGGTCCTGCTCCATAGGACAATCTAGAGTCTAGACAAAATCAAACTGGTTGCTAATTTAATTGTAAATTTTTTTATTCTTTTTTTTTACATTTATTACTCACACCCTGACTTATTACTTGTATTTTGTTTTTTAATTAAAATCGTTTTACTTGTATCATGTTTGTAAATATGTGAGCACCATGTATCTGTCAGATAATTAATTTATGTGGCATGGTTTCGTTTTTAATTCTTTTACCTATTGTGGTATAGTAATTTTATTGTAGGTGCATCGTCCTCACATGTTATTATATAATTAATGTACCCATGCAAAATATTGTACCTAAACATTTTAAAAGAGTAACGGTGGAGTTTCTTGCCCGTTCTTCTCCATACGAAAACTACCTTTTGGAATGGGCGACTAGAATCAATTCTATTTTAAGATAATTTTTGACGTTCAAAAGTGCCTTTTATGTGCCTATTTGAAATAAATGCTTTGACTTTGACTTTTGACTTTGAATACAATTAGCCAGCTGAAAGGTCGCACTAACAAATCTTCGCAGTTCGTTTAGTCACTGATTTGATTCGATGGGATCGGAGCGGGTATGGAGCAATAAAGCAAATTGTATCCTGCAGCGATCAATCAGACCTAGAGTGTTCCCACTGTTTTAGAATCGTACTTTACAATGTATTGAAAATTAATTTCGAGGGAAGAAAGAAATTGATCAATTGCTGTCTAATCAAATCACAGTCAATCAACAAACAGTGTGCATACCTATATAAATTAGTAACTATTAATATCTGTTGGCGTCTGTCTAGGTTGATTGATACTTTGCAGCTATAGGATGAACGCTTTGTAGTCCCCACGTCTATTGTGCTCCCCTCACAAAGCCTAGCACGCATTTCGCATAGCATTATGGCCATGGTCCGGATCTATTTCGGGGCAGATTAATATCTAGGCATGCC
Organism: Amphipoea oculea; assembly: GCA_945859645.1. Lineage (NCBI taxonomy): Eukaryota > Metazoa > Arthropoda > Insecta > Lepidoptera > Noctuidae > Amphipoea > Amphipoea oculea. The sequence goes on along the minus strand of OX243861.1, from coordinate 32,894,734 downwards.
ACGGCCCACAGTACGGTTTTAAGCAAATTGTTTAATGTACCTACTTAATTGGTTTTTTCCGAACCAATTAGTTTTTCAGTATATTGCGTATCTACCGCCGTACCATTCCATTTTTCAGGCAAATAAATGAATATAATCTAATCCTCTTTTCCTACAGTAATTTCGCAGCAAAAATGTTTATAATTGGCGAAATATGGGAGTACTATACCTATACTGTAATACCAAAGGTGGTGGGCAGTGAAATATCGCATAAGTATTTATATTTCTGTTGCTAACTTTGATAGAGTGCTAGCCCAGAACATACAAAGCTGTATAGCCTTACTTTATAAAGTACGAAGCAAAGTATTGAGTAGGGATGCGACAAAAATAAAATAAAAAAGACGCTCCGGATTACTTCAAAGCCTGTTTGCGAAGTATTTAGGTATGTTAAGCTATTTGTTTACTTCGAAGAAAATCTGGCTAGCTGCTGCTCTTTTATTACAATATGTTCCCTGGAACCCGGATAGCCGGATTCCCGGTGTATGTTTCTGCTGTTATGTCCGTTTAAAATGTATAATGTAGTACCTACCTAATAGCAATCATATAATTAAGTTACTTAGATCTTCGTAACCTAGGTACATATCAGGGAATTTACAGTTTATGAAAATCTTGAAAGTTCCTAATTACGGACAGGTTCGTAACTCTCTGAATATTTTTCACTACAGAAGTTTCGTCGTTGGAAAGAGAACAACTAATTAAGTACCCCAAAAACGAACCGTTTTAAATCACTAAGAGCCGTCGTCAAATCAAGCTGAAACACTAGCTCTATGACTGGCTAGTGACTACTCATTCTTGTTTGGTGAATTGAGTCTGTAACACGTTCCTTTTGAGTAGCGTCGTGAACCTAGGCGCGGGCCACACTGAAGAGGCGAGGACGAGACGCAGACGCGGAAAATGTATGCAGGTGGAAAAGCGACGCGCCTGGGTCCTGTCCTTTCTGCATGTTTTGTGCCAGATTGCGTTAATACATTTTGTATAAAGAATAATGAAGATACGTGAAAGGGTCGGCGCGTCAGCATCCCGTACTCTTCTCATGTCTCTTCTGTGTGGCCCGCTCCTAACAAGCATTTGCTTTGATAGTAATGTTTGGGCTTGTGGAAATTATAAATTGCCTCTTGCGGTTACCAGTATTGCAAATTAAATTAAGCACAACCTGCCATCATAAACAATTTAGGTCAAATTGTGTATTTGAAAGTCGGTAAATTAATATGCCTGTTTGAATAAAGATAAATATTATATTTAGCAGTTTTGATTGGAATAGATCCTAGTTCAATTAACAAGTTCTCTTCTTTAACCGTGGAGTTTCTTGCCGGCTCCTCTCCATAGGAAACGACCAATTGGAACCGTGCACCTAGCTTCTATAAGAGCCCATGTAGGTTTATATAAAATAAAATATTTTGATTTTGACGGAGTAGGTAGGTCTCTCTTGTTATCACGAGCCGTTTTTAAACTACTGTGAGTCTACTATCATGGGTAGTGTTGGTTATTGCGCAATAGAAAAACCGTTTGCAGTTCAAATCAAATTATAATTTTACGAACAAATTAGTCACACTAGCGAATCACACACTACAGGTACCTACACTAAACAATGGTACTTGATAACGGGACGCGCGACAGTTTCTGAACACTAAGCTTGTTTGTCCGTACGATGTCCGATAGTCAAGGGAGCCGCGCCACACCGCTGCTGTAGCGCCCTCGTCGACACGCACGAACGCAGGCTAGACTCTGTCGAGCGCCGCTTGGTGGCGCTGGCGTCCCTATTAGTCAAACGATAGACTAACGTATTTCCAACATATACAAATGTGGGATTACAATACAACAAAAAAGAAAACACTAACAATACTAATGCATAGGAGTATTTAGGAACTATCAAATAAATTCTAACGTTGAAATTAAAAAAATGATCTTTTCTAACATATTAAATAGCATAAAAGTGTAAACAAAAAAGAACACCATTTAAATATTGCGGCAACAGCGCGGTGTCATTGTCCCAACGAACATACGGCCGAAACCTGAAAAAATAGTACCTATAGGTCAGTGTGCCGGGCACACAATTTTTTTCAGGTTTGTAAAAATTTAACATTTGTAGTAATAACTTTCGCATGCATTATTTTATTATCTAATTCTAATGACTATGTCTCAAGCATAAGATATAATATGCATTAGTTCGCATCGAGAAATAAAATTTAAGAATGGCGAAGGTTATTGAAGTAGCGAGCTGGCAACATGTTGTGTTTAACTGCAGATGTCTTTAACCTGTCGGTGCTGGCCTGTTAACAGAAAAAAATGAGTCCTGTGAATCATGTAGAAAATGTTAAAAATGAAAAATAATGTCGTGACTAAACTATTGGATATACACACATCAAAAGTGTCTAGGGATCAACATATATTTTTGCAATAACTTTTCTCCTGATTGATATTAATTAAAATTTTCTTTAAGGATTCATCAAATAAAGTGTTTTCGTTTGTCACAGTAACGATAAACCAAGTCACCTTTGCATTAATAAAGAAATTTGCCATTTTCCTAATAAAGGGATTTTTGACATTTGAACCACTAACACAAAAGTTCGAAAAAAAGACTGAAATAACAGTTTTCTTTAAAATTTTATTGGGTAACTTAAACAATTAATAATCCGTGTTTCTACCGCGAACACTAACAACACAAGAACATCGGTTTGGCATACTCAAAATGAGTTCATCCAAATCACGCTGTGGAATGGCCGCCCATGTTCGTTGCAACAACAAAAAAAGGTCTTCTTGCGACTGGATACCCTCCATATTCGGCAGAGCTCTTCTCTGTAGCATATCCCATGCATGCTCAATCGGGTTCAAGTCTGGCGACTGAGCAGGCCAGGGCAGGACATTGATGTTAGCTGCGGCGAGAGTCTGTCTTACAACTCTTGCGGTGTGCGGTCGTGCATTATCATGCATTAACTGAAATAAGGGACCGATTTGCACTTGTAGAGGAACGATGACGTCTGATACAATCGTCTCAGCATAAATTTGAGCGTTGAGGTTGCCTCTGATCCAAATCAACTCAGTTCTTCCGCCGATCCAAATACCCGCCCATACCATGATGGTTCCACCACTATAAGGATGGACTTCCTGGCAGGATTTTAATCGCTGTTGGCGTCCAGGGGTTCTCCAGTGTCGTATACGTCTTGTATCCGGTCTCATACCAAAACGAGACTCATCAGAAAAGCACACGAAACGCCATTGTTCTTCTGCCCAATTTCTGTGTTCAAGAGCCCATTGATATCGAATCCTACGTTTGTGCATTGCTATAGGTGGTACCCGTAGCGGTCTTCGGGAATGAAGGTTCACTTCATGCAAGCGGTTTCTGACTGTTTGGTCGCTAATTAAGTTCCCTGAAGAGTGATGAAGCCTCACGGCTAACATCATGGCGGTTATTGTTGGAGCTCTTCGAGTTAAGATTTGAATGTATCGGTCTTGTCTCCGTGTGGTGCAGCGATACCGTCCTCCATGGCGCTCAGCCACGGTACCAGTGCTTCGGTAACGTGTCCAAAGTCGACTGATAACACTCTGACTTGTATTCAGAGCTAAAGCCACAGTACGTTGCCGGGAACCAGCTTCTATCATTCCCACGGCTCTGAGCATTTCTTCCCTGCTTAAATGACGTCGCCGCTCCATAATAACGTTGGTTTTAATCAGTAGTAGGGAAACAGTAGCACTAATAATGTCTTCAATGCGTTGTATGTTTTTATAGGGAAAATATTGACAGCTGATTTTCATCTTTTACTCGAATTTGATTCACAGTTCCTGATTCAAATTATGAAATGCACCAAAAAGGATCCATATTTAAATTTATAAAATCATAAAGGAGAATGGGCGTTATTATATGAGTTGCGTCCCAACCCTTGTAACAAGTTGCGACTAGTATAAACATGTTCATTTAGGCTTTTTTATGAATAATAATCCAAGTTGTTATTACACTTGCGTGCAGGTCAAAAGTAATTGGGCTTCAAGTGAAAAAAGGTTTTTGTATTAAATTATGCTTTAGGTAATAGGTAATACAGGCTGGTGTCCGCAACTCCACGTCAATGCGCGTATTTTGCGTACTAAATAATGCTTTAATCATAATATCAATCAATACTTTTTAACATTTTGTGTTACATATCCACATAATTATTACATTTATAATAATTGTACATAATCACAGGCAGTAACAGTTACTTTTAGTCAGTTATAAACGCACATTTGAAAATACGTAAACAAAAAAAAAAATTATACAATTATCACTGAATAATTCCCTTATGTAGGAGTATGCCTCAAACAAATACACATTAAACACATATTGGTACTTGTGATATAATAATAGATTAATTAAGTAGTCTCTATATTGTATCGAAAATAAAAAAAATTAAAACCTAACGTAACTAAAACTATACACAAACTAAAATATAGCGACGAAAAATTCATCCGCATCTCTGACCCGGAACAACTACCTGTAGGCAATACAAATATTTGTTCCGTGCAGGAATCGAACCCGCGACACGCAGCGCAGTAGTCGATCGCTCAGCCACTGCGCCTACCGTGTCGTCATTTATAATATAAGTATGGAAGTATAATGTCTCCCCAGTTACCTCTAAGAAACCGATTGATTCAATGTTTCGTTGCGACACGGCGACGTGAAAAATGCACAAACATAGTTCAGAAGCCAACAAGCACATAACAAACCTGTTCTATTCTCATATGCTCTGAAATATATTCAGCAAAACGCGGTCTTGCTTCTAATATAGTTCTTGAAACTAAATGTCGCACTCGCTGTCAAGTCAAAGACCGGGCACAGGTGACACACAAATGTTCCATAGTTCGTAATCGTAACAAACCAATCAAAAAACAATATCAAGTCCACAAAGTAAGCCGAAGTCGATAGTTGCAAACGTAGAAACACCAGAAGTCCTTAAGGAATGCGTAAGTCGTCAGTAACTAAACAGAGGAGCAACAATTTAAAATACGGTAGTACAGCACAGCTATATAAAACTGAAAGCATAAGTGCATATATACCACTAGATAAATAATGGCATCTAGAAGCACCATAGATCAATGAAAGTACGAATCGCTGACACAACTGAGTTTTATTTTGACATGTAAAAAAGAGTAAAAAACTATAAATATAAAAAGATAAAAACCTTAATAAAATAAAACTTAATAAAACTCATAAATATATACAGGGTGTCCCTGGAAGTATGGATCAAATCGAATAGGGGCGTGGGCAAGGTCATTTCCAAACTTTTTAACCCTGAGAATGTCAGTGAATTTTTTTAACAACCATGCAACAACCGACAACCATCTCTTTCCATCATATAGCCTGTCTCTTAAAATATTTTTCGCTGCTCCTGCGCTTACAATAAAAAAAACAATGTCAGTGCGCGGCGCAGGGTAGTAGAGGGGGTGCTGGGGGGTGTTGGGTCAGAGTATTAGGTAGTTATAAATAGCTTTAGTCCTTTTGTCATTAAAAGGCTAATTAATTAAGTTGTATTTAATATTTTATTAAATAAATGAAACTACTATAACATTTTCCCTGCACGAGATACAGAGTTATGCCCATACAAAAAAAAATAACACTCACTGAGATCTTCCATATGATATAGGTAGAAACATGTTACAACACTTGGGACGAAACCGCCCATTCTTCTTTATTACAAAGCCACATCTCAATCTCAAGAAATCCGCATAAAAATGCTTGATCCCTAGACACTTTTGATGTGTGTATTTGATTGAATTTTTGTATACAGACTGGGAACGTTATTAGGTATACGAAGTTTAATTTATTGTTGTATTGTCATCTCCACTTTGTCTATAAACATCCGAATTGAGAACCGCCTCCTTTATTGAAGTCGGTTAATAATATATTCTATCCCGTTTAAATCTCAAAATGAACTATTACTAATGTTCATCGACAGAAATTAGGACAGGCATTAGATAACCTAACAGTGCTGATAAAAGCCTAAATAAAAAATTCTAAGATTTGCCACTATTCAGGCTTCTACAGTAACATATCATCCTGAACGTATATACTTTTCCTGAAAATGAATGGCAATAAGCCTCGGAGCAAAGAAAATCAAATTGCACAAAATACGCTACGGAAATCAATGAACCGCGTACTATGTACCCATTCTTACAGGTCATGCAGCGTAACACATGACAAGCTCACTATTGCTAGTAGTGAAATGCATGGTTGCCTTCTTCAGACGGTTTACGTCTCTCGCTGCTAATAAATCACTCCGTTACATCGCTCGCTTTGTGGCCACTGTTACTTATAACTAGCAAAACTGAGATTTTGTAAAGTGGCTCAGGGATATTCATTCTAAGCAAATTGTTGTATGAAATGGCTATAACACGGCATATTGACTTAAACAATAACGGAAAACTCACCTGCTGCAGTTAGTTAAGCAGAATGCGATAAAGCAGCCCGCGAAATTCTAATTTTCTAACGTTTTCTGCAATTGCAGGTCAGTATCAGGTTGTATGTTGATCAAAAGATGATTCGCGTCCGTGACGAATATGTACAGTCAACAAAAGATCGTCGGATATACTTAGGTTGAAGTTTTGTAAGAAACCGATGGATGTTCTCGAAAATAAATTAATAATAGAAAACAAACAGCTCATTTATCAAATTAAATTTCAGTCGACAACATCCATCGGTTTCTTACTAAACTTCAACTATATCCGACGACCCTGCATACTTATTTCTTTTGTTGACTGTACATATTATTTACATAATTAAAATCATCAATGCAACTGTCTCCAAATGGTTGCAATGTACGTGTTATGTCGGTCGTCTACTCGGTAATTCAGTTGCGTTTGTGCCTCTGACGAGAATAGAATAGAATACTCTTTATTATGTCGGTTGTTAGGAGCCTGCGCGCTACGGCTTGAGATTACGTGCGTGTAGCGATATTAGCATTGTTAGCCTGCAAACTAACAACATTGCGGTTGTCATATAAAAGCCCATGACCAATATGTATGGGGCTTTAGTGCCTTTTTATCTTGGCGGTCCTTCATGAAACTTACAAAACTAAGTACCTACAATGTAACACAACATTCTGAAAGATTATCTTTAATCTTCTATCTTTAATCCGGTTAACAATATGAGAAATGAAAAACATTTTGCTTTGTAACGCGAATGCTTTGGAGCGCGATGAAAGAAGAAGGGTCACGTCCCATAGAAAATTTACCCAGGCCCGACACAAAAGGAACGTATCTCAGTTATTTTGTTATCTATACTAATATTATAAAGAGGTAAAATTTGTAAGTTTGTATGTAGTGGGTAATCTCTGGAACTCATAATCCAATTCTAAAATTTTTTTAACTGGCAGAAAGCTACATTATTCCTGAGTGCTATAGGCTATAAATTGTTTCTATAGCATGTATAGGTATTAACCGAGCTATCACAACTTTAGTCTAGCAAGTCGGAAAAAAATACCACATTAAACAGAATTATTTGCGTGCGCTGCCTAAACAGTTGCTTAAAATTAAAAACAATGTATGGCTACCTGGTTCGTCTTCATTATTTCTACAAAAAAGTCCGCGATACCATATCTCTATCTTTTATATTTTATCTTTTATACTTCTTTTATTGCATTAAAAAAAAATTTTTCGGTATACTTACGTTTGGTTGATTATTTGAGCAACAAAATATTAATTCTTATGACAATAAATTATTTCATTATCACAAGAACATCATACAGATAAGATTTGCCATTTACAGTATATCAATTGGTCATACAGTTTCGGAGATAATATAAAATTACTAAAACGCAAAATGCCCCTAGCATAACTTTCATTGTGCAGACGTTTTACCTATTTGCCCATAGATGTATTAAATATTGCAAAATTGACTTGCTGCAGAGTATACCTTCCAGCCGGACCACACCCTATGACCAATAATTCCTTAACTAAAGGGGTTTATTGGACCATATTTGTCGTATGCAAGGTACTCTTTAGGTAGTTTTTTTCGGGATATTGATTTATTAATAGTTCATTATAACCTATTTAATTTTAAGGTGGCGCGGCCAGAGAGCACTGCTTGGCGGCCGGACCACATAAATTGTTAATTAAAAAGATATCTCTTGAGGTACTAAAAATATTCATATATCCCGATGAAAGTAGACTTTAGGTAGGTATTATTTCGAACTATAGCATCTGAGTACTAAACTGTGGTCCGGCCACAGAGGAACACACAAATTATCCGGAAAGGAATCGGAGTTACCGACATAGCTTGCAGAGTAAGCAAACTGAAGTGGCAGTGGCCTGGCCATGTCTGTCGAAGGACCGGTGGCCGGTGGAGCAGACGAGTCCTGGAGTGGAGACCACGTATCGGCAAGCGTAGTGTGGGACGGCCCCCAGCTAGATGGGCGGACGGCCTAAAGAAGGTGGTTGGGGTAGACTGGATGCGGAAGGCGGAGGACAGGGTGCTGTGGCACAGTCTGGGAGAGCCCTTTGTCCAGCAGTGGACTACGATAGGCTAAGCTGATTGATTGTTGATTGATCTATACTAATAATAGAGCTGAAGAGTTTGTTTCTTTTTGTGTTTGTATGTTTTAACGCGCTAATCTCTGGAACTTCTGGTCGGATTTGATAAATTCTTTTTGCTTTTGATAGCCCAATTCTTGAGGCTATAGGTTATAGGACATGGCATCACGCTAGCACCCTTAGGAGCCGAGCAAAAAGAAAAAGGTCAAAACGAAAGTGAAAACGAAGTGATAGCGCGGGCATGCGATGCGATGCGACGGGGTGGTTAGGGCGACTAGAAAAAGAAACTTGACGCGGACGAGTCGCGGGCAGAAGCCAGTTGCTTATGATAATAAAATATAAAATTCAAAGTCCTGATTGACTGATTGATATATCAACGCACAGCCTAAACCGCTGGTCCTAGAGATATGAAATTTGGAGGGTGTGTTCTTTGTGAAGAGTAGGTATCCACTGAGAAAGGGTTTTTCGAAATTCCACCCCTAAGAGGGTGAATGGGGGAAGGTAAAATTTCACGCGGACGAAGTCGCGGGCAGAAGCTAGTATTAAATATAATAGAAATAAATTAACACTATTCTGAATATCAGTGGCTATCACCCATATATTGCCATTTGATTATGGTAAGGCAAAATATTTTAAAATATTTTTTTTTAATGAATAGCAATTATATCCATTTAAAATGACGCGAATTTAGATAAAAAGACAAAAATAGACAGCTGGAGGCTTAATTTATTGAGGCATCCACAGGCAAGCCCGGTTAAGCAGACGATAACCTCAAAGAGATGTCATTAGAAAAATATAAAATAAAATTGGCTTTCTGTATTGAGATCTGTGCGTTTTTTAACCGACTTCAAAGAAGGAGGTTCTGTATTCGACCCGTATGTATGTATGTCTGCGATTTTCTCAAAAACTAATGAATCAATTTTGATAATTCTTTCACTAATGTAATCTACATACTTTCAGGAAGGTTTTAGTATATAATGCATTAGGTAATTATTCTTATGTACGGTGTTATATGCATAAATGTACTGCTTCTCCGTCATTTCTATGCGAATTTGGACGATTCTTCTAGTCAGTGTCTTCAATTCTTCAATGCACTAGTGTTAATTGGATTTGTGGTGGGGTAGGTACAACTAAAAAGTAAAAAATAAAAACTTTTTTACAAAAAAACAACCAACTTGAAAAAAAAACACTACAATGTGATACATAACTTTAATTTCAGAAGTCGGTGTCTAAATACGAAAATGCGGAACCAACGACACCGACTTCCGAAATTAAAGTTATTTATCAATTTGTGGTGTTTTTTTTTTGAAGTCGGTTGTTTTTTTCTAAATTGTTGTACCGTCATTGAATTACCTACATACCTACAATTACGAATTTTGTAGGGAAATAGGTATTAAAAGAAAATTGTATATCGCCTGAACAAAAACACAAGGCAATATTTTGATGTTAGCCATTGATTTGGAATATAAAAAATATATATTTTAGCTATATTTAAAATAACAAAAAAACTGAGATATGTCTCTTTCGTGTCGGGTCTGAGTCACAAATGACCGTTCTTCTTTGGTACCAATATATACATATTGGTACCAAATTTCAGCTTTCTAGTGCTAACGGTCACAGAGATTAAGCGAGGACGGACAGCTAACGGTCACAGAGATTAAGCGAGGACGGACAGACGGACGGACAGACAGACATGGCGAAACTATAAGGGTTCCTAGTTGACTACGGAACCCTAAAAAACACACACACTGTATTATTACAACATTCCATAGTGTCGCTAATAAGGATCAAATTCTGGGAAGTAACGACATACGGCAAACTTAAGGAAAATGTTGGATTTTAATAAACTGCTTTTTTTTCATACTTACATTACCTGTACCTTGTTCGAAATGATGCTCAATATTTTTACTAACACTCGTAGCGCAGTCACCTTCACACAATTATGTTCTAAATTCAAATTTTTAATAATCCTTGAGACGTCTAATCCAGCTATGTATTGAAAACAATTGTCGTCATTTTGAACAGCCTCGGATTAATCAGTTGAGGTTTAATAGGAAGGTAGGAACATAATATGAAAAACTAAAAAAGTATTTTTCACTTCTCATGCTCTAAAAGTCAGTCTTTATGTTGTGCTTAGGCGACATAAAATCGCTTTTTATGTTCTAGTGCATAAAGTAAATTTTTTTTCTAAGACTAAAGTAATCAGGCCCAACAGCCACACGCACAATAAAACTTCGCAGATTAAAGTCGTGATTTATTTCATTTTCTTTAATTTATACCACTTCCGTGTTTTCTATCGATAATTTAATAAAATCAGGTAAAATAGTTGTCATTTATTATTTAAAAAGGCAAAGAAACGTTTTCATTTTTTGGCAGTACCCAAGTCGAATGACAAATGTTGAAAATTAAAAAAAACATTTTAAAAAGTTTCGTGGCGGTATTATCTGTGGTGGCGGGAATTAGCTATGGACGCAACATTTTTGATTAATTATGTACTGTATACTTTATGCCTGTTTCATTTTCTCGCAATCGAAGTGAAAAGCAGAGTGTATAAACTCAGGCATAAACGAGCCATTTTACCTCTCGACTTAACTATCCACCCTCGCCTGCGGCTCGGGTGGATATAAACGTCTCGGGGTAAAATAGCTTCTTTTATGCCTTAGTTGTACAATCTACTATTGTCATTTGTTAAAAATGAGCTCTTTTCTGTAGTATCCCTTATGTCATTAGATTACTTCTAGAATTCGATTCTTAGTAGCGACACTATCGAATGGTGTAATAATACAAAGCGTGTTTTTTTTTTATAAATCAGCGGGTTCGATTCCTAGCTAGAAATATTGATTTTTTCAAAAATCCAATGATGCAGTTTTAGTTTCCATTAAAAGCGAGCCCGTGACTCCTTTGAGTACTTTTCGCTATTCCTCATAATTTCGGATTTGGCCATCCACGCCCACTTTGAAAGTTCAACCTGTATAACTTCCAATTTCTCTTTTCCTTTTAAAAAATACTACATACAAGAACAACATTGAAGCTTAATGGTTATACCTATTTATGTTCATTTATATTTTACAGCGGCCTGTCTCTCTTAGAATTTTCTCAGAAATGTGCTGTAGACAGATCCTACTTGAGGGGCTTAAAAACTTGCTGCATAAAGTCATCTTTATGCAGCAAGTTTTTAAGCCCCTCAAGTAGGATCTGTCTACATAATCATTATGATCTTATCTTAAAGAACGTTTCAAGTTCCTTCATGACACACATAATAGATATCTGAGGTCATCGGAAAACCTGAGACTAGAGATGCCGATGCATTCCACTAGTTTCTATGATAAATCTTTTACTGTGCAAGCAGTACGGTTATGGAATGACTTGCCCGTGTCGATAAGGCGTGCTCAATCTTTGTCCACTTTTAAGACTATGATAAAAAAGCACTTTCTCTCTCCTTAAACATTGTCATTGTATTTTCTTTGCTCCTGTTTCATGTTTGTTATTATGTATATGTATATATTTATATAGATTAATAGTACTTTATGTATGTATTTATTGTATTGTGTAAATGGTACACCACAGACTACCTACAGTATTTGTCTGTCCTTCCCGTTTTTAATCCATCCAAAGGTTGTCTTTAAAAGATCGCTCTTAGCGATAAGACCGCCCATTGTGTCACCCATTGTAAAGTTTTCTCTATTTATGTCTGTAATTTATATGGTGTACATAATAAAGAGTATTCTATTCTATTCTATTCTATGATGAGTTTTCCTGGAATATTGTCTCATAGCATTCGTGGAACTACATTATTAGCCACATAATATCTATAAAAGACGCAGGATATTGAATGTGCCTTCATTGAATTGGTACGGGGAAAATGCTAGGTAGATTGATTGAGCATGGAGACTTTACCGACTTGAGCTCAAGTGTGTACAGGGTGGCAAACCTTATCGACGCGCAAACTGAAACTATAAATTCAGTACATGATTCTGGTCATGATTTACAGAAATTTCTACGCTAGGGGGCGCTAGCGTAGACAGTTGTAGACGGTTAACGGTTATCAAAAAAAATAATCTTCAATTCATTGAAAAGTGCAATACCTACGTCCTACACGATCAAAATGTAATGTAACAGCAAATTTTTCGACGACTGACGAATTTTTTTTAGATAGGTAGGTACTATGAACGAGCCAAATGAAAGCCGAATATGTATAGTACTTAATTTCATTTATTTATTTATTAAAACTTTATGCACAAGTAAAAACTGTACAAAGGCGGACTTAATGCCTTGGGCAACTTGCTTGTTAATTGCTTCAGTTCGGATCTATTGTTCAACAAATACTGCCAAAACGGATGTGCCGCATGCAGCGCCCCTAGTTTGAGAAGGTGTTAAGCCTACACTTCGAGAGATTACTGTCTAAGCCTTAATTGAACACTGCAACAGCAATTGGAAGCAGCTATTAATACTCGTACTATTCGTATTATTTCACGTACTGTTTTTAAGGCGGAGGTTTCAAAAAACAGTCAAAAAGTTGGTTTTTCAAAGCAGTGTATCTCTTAAACCGTAAATAATCTTAACCAAAAAAAGAATTATATTTTGAAGTCTTATTTTAATACAGTGATGGAACTCAAATTATAATTAAATATACATTAATGCTTCAAAAAATTTTCAAATACACCTCTTAATTGTCTTTAAAAGCAGTTTATCCCTTCACTAGCTTCTGCCCGCGACTTCGTCCGCGTGAAATTTCATCCTCCCCTCATTCACCCTCTTAGGGGTGGTATTTCGAAAACCCCTTTCTTAGTGGATACCTACTCTTCACAAAGAACACACCCTCCAAATTTCATGTCTCTAGGACGGTTTACTATTGATAAGCATAAAATATACTTAGTGTCATAATTTACATTGGCATAACGAAATTCAGCGTAATGATCACTACGCATAATATTATTAGGCATAAATGATGTGCCTTAATTTTTATTGCCATAAATCTGTTGACATAATAATAATGTGGCATAATCTTATAAAGCATCCATATTTCATACTAATATTATAAATTCGAAAGTAACTTTGTCTGTCTGTATGTTACTTTTTCACGCCTAAACCACTGAACCGATTTAGATGAAAGGTATGGAAATAGTTTGAGTCCCAGGAAAGGACAGAATAGTTTTTATTCCGATATTCCCACGGGATCGAAACTTATGCGGGTGAAACCGCGGGGCACAGCTAGTAATATTATATAATATTATAAGCGCATACGGCATGATGATATTTACAAGTAATAAACATAATTAACCCTAATAAAAAAAGCGAAAAAAAAAAAAAACAAAATTCGTTTGGGATATGTTCCTTACTTGTCTCGAAGATTTATTTATATACCAATTTCCAAGTTAATCAAGACACACTGTAAAATCCTTCCCTGTAAAACGTATCCGATACGCCATGTATCACATACGCGATTACATCCGTGTCGGGGTGTGAGCTACGGCGTGTAACACGACCGCGAATCATTTTGCGTCCACACTTGCGAAAATGTTACACGTCGATGCTACGCGTCGGAGATCTGATACAAGTGTGTACCCAGCTCAAGACAGGCACGGAAACATGTCTAAGCCAACCTAAAGGTACCACCACCTTCTTTTAAGCCATGTAAAATGGTAGCACAACCTTTAGAGATGGCATGGGAGGCAACTGTAATGTATTTATATAAGGTCTATCTATTCGTACACGAAATATCTGAAGGGCCACGTGGGGTCATTGTACTCATCAGAGTACAATGACCCCTTCAGATACGAATACGAATCGAATCCGCATACGATCGTGTACGAAATAATGATAATAAACATAATGATCTATGGACAACTTTTCCTATAGGACAAAACGTGAAATCGCAAGAAAAAAATCTGCTGTTCCATACATTTTGACGAGTTACTAAAAAAAATATATTGATAAGTACCCTGTTTTTTTTTAATTTTATTTAATGCAAAGGTAACTCTGTCTGGCTGTTACCTTTTCACGCTTTAAAGTGGAACGGATTTTGATGAAATAAGTATCCAACTACCAGATTATTCCTGATTAAAACGCCTAAGTTACACACCACTTGTGTATTGTTCTGGTATAGTAAACGCCTACAGATAAATAAATGAAAACTATAGTTTTTTTAACGTGAATATACAATATATTACACATACGAGACTTACAGACTTTATATAAAACAGTAAAAGACAAAAAAGTAACTTTTAATGATTGAACATAACTATTTACTGAAAAACCAACAAAAACTACTGTAAGTAAATTTCAATGGTTGGAAAGATATCGCCTAATAAATAAAAAACCGGCCAAGATATAAAAGTTCTTGTAGTTCGTTGTAACTTTGTGAAAGGTAAATTGCGGTTTTCGATTTATGACGTATTAAAAAAAAACTACTTACTAGATCTCGTTCAAACCAATTTTCGGTGGAAGTTTACATGGTATGTACATTATATATATTAGGTCCTTACATATGAAATTGGCGTTGTGTATGGAAGGAACAAAAAGTCGAATATTTTTTAATATAATATATTTAATTAATCAAAGTATGAACCATTGTTTTCAATGCACTTTTGCCATCTTATAGGTAGTTCATTGATCCCTTTACTAAAAAAACCAGTCAGACGGGAATCAATAAAATCTTTGAAGGCGATTTGGACTGCCCCATCGGAGTTGAATTTTTTCCCTTGCAAAAAGTTATCCAAATTGCGAAAAAAATGGTAATCTGTTGGAGCAAGGTCCGGGGAGTACGGAGGATGTCTAAGACATTCCAATTCAAGCTCTTCTAATTTGGTAGCCGTCTGTTGCGCAGTGTGTGGTCTGGCGTTGTCGTGAAGCAGCAGTGGCGTGGAGCTTTTTAATCTTCCCAATTTGCTTCAAGTGAATTAAAACAGTTTTATCACTAACATCGAAGCCTGCAGCTAACTCGGACGTGGTTTGCGATGGGTCCGCTTCCACAATAGCCTTCAATTCTCCATTATCAACTTGGGTCTCAGGCCGTCCACGGGGCTTGTTCTGCAGGTCGAAATTTCCAGAACGAAAACGTTGGAACCAAAAACGAACTGTGTTTTCTTTTGCAACATGACCGCCATACACATCATTCACCCTTCGAGTCGTTTCCGCAGCACTAGTGCCACGGCGGAACTCGTACTCGTAAATAATGCGATATTTTAAATTTTCCATTTTGTAAAATGAGTGACGCAAACAGAAAAAACAGAAGAAAAAAAACAAATGAATGACGGTCATCGAAGCACAAATACATGAGTAAATAGCTGTACAAATTTGAATTTGGAATTCCTTACCAAAGAGGAGAAATTCGTGATTAAAGTGGCCAGTACGAAAAACGCCAATTTCATATGTAAGGACCTTTTTTTAATTTTATCATTCTCTTATTTTAGAAGTTAGAGGGGGGGGGGGGGGGGGTACACACATTTTACCACTTTGGAAGTGTCTCTCGCGCAAACTATTCAGTTCAGAAAAAAATGATATTAGAAACCTCAATATCATTTTTGAAGACCTATCCATAGATACCCCACACGTACAACTTTGATGAAAAAAAATTTTTGCAGTTTCAGTTGTAAGTATGGGGAACCCCAAAATTTATTGTTTTTTTTTTCTATTTTTGTGTGAAAATCTTACTGCGGTTCACAGAATACATCTACTTACCAAGTTTCAACAGTATAGTTCTGATAGTTTCGGAAAAAAGTGGCTGTGACATACGGACGGACGGACAGACAGACATGACGAATCCATAAGGGTTCCGTTTTTTGCCATTTGGCTACGGAACCCTAAAAACAGTTAGGTATGTGACCTTTTAGAACATTACTTAGAACATTAAAGTTTACTGTCCTGACGGTAACATTTTGCCTTAAGCTTTAAAAAATCAACATTTCTAGCCAGGAATCGAACCCTGAGCAAATTACCACTTGATAATATGTACTTGAAGCCCAAATAATGTCGCTCCGTGTTAGCACAATGGATATTTCACACTGCGGCTTTGTGCGTCTTATGCATAACTACGATAGCTAAATCCAATTTCAAATCAACAACCTGCGGTGCTACGGTGCTACGACAGGCCTACGCCGCACCGTACCGTCGACGCTAGTGGCCCTTTCAGATTCATACATAATATTTGTTGCTCAGTGTTGGTGGTTGCAATGGCCCAACAATACCTATTAGGTTTCAGCTCTACACTTCTGAATAGGTTAGAGAAAAACGACCCGAAAGGTCCGTTTCTATAGACGCTTTATATTTACGAGATTAGATATTTCGTTTTTGAAGTGAAAACTTCTTTAGACGCGATGGGCATTTTTTGAGATGGGAAAAAATCATTGAATTCGCCCTACTGTTACCGTAACCGACACCGCTTCGGGTGTGTTCGGCTGTACTCGGGATGTACTCGGTTTTAATGTAGGTATTTCCGATATGTCAATGAGTGATGGCAAAGTGTTGTTTGTGTTTTGTTTATATGACGATTAAAAAAATACACACGTATTTTAATTGTTCAAGTTTTCACTTCTGTCGGCACTCCTGGAGTGCCACTTTTTTTTAGTTCCTATCGGTTCTACCGAGCTGACACTGCTATATTAATACATATTATGGAAGGTAGAAAAATATCTGAGACATGAATATGAAATAAACAGAACTTGATTTAAAAAAAATCAAATGTTCACTAGCGTCGATTTCGCCCCATAGTGCGCCGTAGGCTTTAAAATGCAATTTCGATATCCCTTTAGTATTCTCGTGTCGACAATGAAATTGTTAATTAACGTAGTCCGACATTTAGTAGGAACACAATGCATTGCTTTGTCCGAAGCAACGTTCGTTTAATATAGAGTAACAATGGTTGACAGGCCGTCGCGTCGAGCCTGCAACAACTGATTGGCATCGATGCAGATATAATTTACAGTCAAGAGATAGTATGCAGGATCATCGGATATGTTTGAAGTTTAGTAAGAAACCGATGGATGTTCTCGAATAAAATATAATGTTATTAATAGAGAGCAAACAGCTCATTTATCCAATTAAATTTCAGTCGACAACACACACACATAACACATTTAAAAAAATGCTATATGATTGCCTTTTGTCTTAATTTGACCGAGATTTATCTTTTGAAAGTATATTTACGAATGCACGCGACGTCTAAATGCGACCCAGATCACATGGAGTCCATTGGAAGCCATTCCTCTTTGTACGCCGGCCGGTCTGATGACTGATCGATATTCTGCATGTGGCTCCTGGTTTGCCATGTTTGTTAGGATATTCGAACAGTTGATGTTTTTATTTGTGTATCTCAATGTTTTATGTTACCTCCTCCAATGCATTGGTGGATTTCATTTCGTTTATCATTTGTTTCAGTATTGTTTGCTCTAGTGTAAAAATTAAGTAGGTACAGTCGAGTTCTTTAATATCTGAGCATGTTCATGAATCAAAAATATATAGGCAATGGTAAGTTTCATAAAACTCTAAACAGCTTCGCCGTACAATAAATTGTAAACAATCTGTGACATCATAAATATGCGACTACATTAAATCAATAATATTACTACAGACAAAGACTCTAAAAATTGTGCGCAATCCCTTGTTCATATTATTTATCGCAAAGTTAGGTTCACAAATATCTATGCAATTATTTTTCTATGAAAAAGATCTTGAAACAAAATCAACTTGAAGTTGTCAGTTATGACGTCCTTCAACGGCAATATTGCATTATTACTCGAACTTCTGCTCCGGCAAGCAAAAATAAATTTTATGGTAAAGGCCATTTAGTTGAATATTCAAAGCTGTATAGATATTTATGAATCCTAGGTTGCAACAAATATATTGAACACTAGAGTGTTTAGATATTTATGTTCCGAAGAGTAGTCAGATATTATTGACTGCACTACCGTAACATACTTATGAACAGTTTATATGAAAACATTTTATTGATGTCTAAGTTTGTATAGAACTATATGATCATTTTAACGCTTACAATATTTTGAAACATGGTCACTGCCAATATATTAATGAACTCGACTGTACATAAGTCATAGGAACTATTTCCTTGTGGTCAAATACGATGTGATCAAATTGATTGATTAGTTTGATCGAAAACCAATTAAAATTTTTGCATTTCCGCGTATCTTTTCTAAAACGCCTTGTCGAAGTGATTGCAACTGACGATGACGGTATAAGGCTCTATCCAAAAGGAGTTCAATATAATTTAAGCGTATGAGTTTATGGGTAATTAGATTTCTTATTAAACTAGTCGATAACCGAGAAAACGACTAAGACTAGTAGAAATAAAACAAGATCTTCGATATAATTTTTTCATGCTAATTATAGTCAAAACTATATTTATACTTGTTATTGACAAGCATTTAGCTGCCAACCTTCACTAAGCACGCGTAACAGATTACGGCCCACTCCCTCTCACACAAAGCAGGAGTCAGTCCCAGCGGTGGGAATGGAACATTATAGACTGATTATGAATGCTATGATAGTTATTTATGCAACTGTTTTAATACCTAATTATGTACAGTTGCATACAAGACTATCTACACCCATGATATGAATCCTTTATAAAAGGTTCTGAAACAGTTTTTTTGCAATACTAATATGGAACAAAAACGGTGGCCGGCGGGATACGACGTGAATTCGAATAACCTATAATATGTTCCTTTTTTAAATTACTGCGCTGTGGTAGTGAAACGCGCGTGCATGACAAGGTTGTTTTTTTATGAAAACGAGTTGCATAATGAAATTTTGTACAACATAATAACACTCGTTTGGATGATAGTATGGTTATTACATATGACACTGGTTGTTTTAATGTTGGCAATAAGCTGACTGTTTCAGATACTTTTATAGAGGATTTATAGCATGGGTGTAGATAAAACGATTATACGTCATGGTTTCGTTTTTAATTCTTTTACCTATTATGGTATAATAATTTTAATTTAGGTGCATCGTCTTCACATATTATTATATAATTTATGTACCTACGCAAAATATTTTAAAAGAGTAACGGTGGAGTTTCTTGCCAGTTCTTCTCCATACGAAAACTATCTTTTGGAAGGGGCGACTAGAATCAATTCTATTTTATTTTATTGTTATTTTTGATGTTCAAAAGTGCCTTTTATGTGCCTATTTCAAATAAATGCTTTGACTTTGATTGTTTGTGCTATTTTTGTTGTGTAATTGTTTTGACAAAGTTGAGGTATCTCGTGTTTACAGCAGTAGAGTTGATCGATAGTTTAACTTTAGAATGTTGTCTGAACTTTCGAGTTTCGACACAGCTCTTTCGACTATTCACAACCTACCAATTGAGCCATCCAGAAATAGAGACAAAAAGTTTAAAAAAAAAATAGTTTCTAACGCAAGTTGTTTTCCCGTGTCAGGGAGTACCCGTGCGACCACTACACGGCTATCATCAACGTGACACTGATGTGCACAGGCTGCCCTCGTGCGCCCGTGCACGAAAGCGCGCTGCAGCTGCTGCAACTCCTGGACAAGAGGTTCTTCGGCACCGTGGGGCCGCTCTCCGCTGACGATGACGGTAAGTCCATTCCTCACCTTACAATAATAGCAGGCACTTATGAAAAGTCGATGCAATTTGTCGATTCGGACAACACTACTTGGTTGACCTTGTATAGTTAGTACCTACCGATTCCATTTCGAAGGTTCCAAATAGTGCAGGTTAACAATACACTCCTATATGAGCAAGACAAAAGTGCCGTAAGATATTGATGATCAGCGTGGTATTTACGTTGTCAAGCCGACGAATTTTTCAAACGTATGATGCAATGGATTACAGATTTCCTCGAAAATCCTTCAGATTAGAGATAGAAAGCGTCCTACGCTACTGGGGTGCAGAACGAAACAAGATTAACTGTTTTGTAACCTGCTTTGCAACTGCTCTGTGGCCCCGTTAGATACCGAGAAAGGATGCGCAGTTTACAGATTTTGTACGTGGCTAAACGTGTTAGTAAAATAGTTCAGCAAGCTCTAAGAGGAATACTTAATAATAATTTATAAGCGCCCTACGTAGGTACTAGTTCTTGATAATGAAAAAGTACAGTTTCACTTTCCAAGTGTTTTAGAAAAGAGAAATTAGCAATTTGTTGTTTATTATTTAAATAACACATTGACAGTTATATAGTGGAAAAATATGATTGTGTTCTTGCTTACTTTTTTAAAGTACACTGTATTTCCTGACTTTTCCATTGAGACAGATTTTTATTTTTCTTTCCGTCTGACTGTACCTGTCGTTCTTAACATCCGTAAAAATATCGAGATAATCGATTTGATTAGATAAAAACGACTCAACGATAACGGCAGTTAGCAGTGTTCTTCAAGCTGTAAGAGAGAGGTAAGTGATATGAAGGTGAGGTAAGTAAGTTACGCGACGAGCCTGAAAATGTGAAATTAATGCATGTTATACGCATGTGTCAGTGTGCAACCAACTGCGAAATATACCTACGTCAATAAATTTGCAAGAAAGGTACGTACTTATTTTCAGAATCGAGGATAAATACTCTAATCATATTTTCACGTGGCACGAAACATTCAGCATTGTGGCTGCCCACCAAACTAAATAGCTCTGTGCAGCTTATAAACTTTAACCGAAATCAATTATAATTTCTTGTTACAAATGAATGAGACATCTGTAGACGAACTAGGCGAAAGCCTGTATTTCGGCTATTAGCGCCCAAACCTTCAAATAATAAACACTTAAAAATAGCCATCAGGTAGAGATGTTAACATTTTGAAGATTAAAAATATATGTACTTATGGGAAAAGTAATCATAAAAATAACATAATAATTTGATACAATAAAATAATATGGTCATTAAAGGCAATATTATTTTTTAATTTGTCAAAAATAAAATGTATCAAAAATTACATTAAAAACTGAACAGTGTATGTGTGTCTTCTCTTTGTGTGATATGATTGTGTGTGTGTGTGAATGTAAGAGAGTGTGTGTTTGTGGAAAGCAGTCAATCACTGTGATTATGTAGTATCAATTCAGTCTCTTCGAAAGTAAGTTTTTGCTTACATTGTGTTTTCGTTAAGGGGTAAATATTTATTGCGCAGCTGTTTATATTATTATAGATGTAAGGTCCAATGAAGTTGGTGTATCTTGAGCTAAATTTATTTGTACTTATTTCGTTTCTGATGCATACCTTATCTTTTCTTCGTTTTTGTAGGTTTAGCATATTATAAGTTTCTTTGCTGTGTTTAGAAGAGTAACATTTATTGGGTATAGTTGTATTACAGTCAGAATCTCACTGGTGTGAGACGATTTTCTGGCCCCTTGTGACTCCTCTTCCATTTCTAATGCCAAAACATATAAATTTCGTCCTGTCTACATTTAAAGTAAGAATGTTACTCTGCAGCCACTTCCTAACCATATCAAAACCAAGCTGAGCAGCACTGAAAGCATCGTCCCAAGTATCGGCTGCAAAACAGAGGGCAGTGGCAGTATCATCTGCGAAGGGGATTATTTCGCCTTGGGAGAGCTTAAGATTTATGAGTTGGTTAATGTATACCAGAAATAACGTAGGCCCCAAGATGCTGCCCTGCAGAACTCCATGTGTGATTGGAAGACCATCACTTTTGTGTGTATCAAGTCGGACACATTGAGATCGCCTAGATAAATAGCTTTTAATAAGCTTGTGCTGCGTGCCTCTGATTCCCAGTTTTTCCGGCTTGTCCATTAAGATGGAGACAGAAATTGTATCAAAAGGCTTTGCTAGGTGTAGGAACATAATGGGACATTTTTTTCTTCTATCTTGGGTTTGAGCTAACATAATTGGTTAGTTTATTAACAGCCTGCTCAGTCGACACACTCTGCCAAAAGCCATATTGATTGGTTGACAGCAAGTTATTTTACTTTAAATAGTCTACTATTCTGATGTTTATAATTCTCTCTAGTATCAACAGAGCCAGCAAAATAGATATTGGCCTGTAATTATTGGTACGATTTCTGTCGCCACTCTTATGAATGGGGCAAACCTCAGCCTTTTTTAGAGACTGGGAACACCTGACTGCAGGCAGTTGTTAAATATTTTTGTTAAAGGTGGAATAAGAAATGATCTGCATAAGTTTAAAAAAAAATCGCTACTAATATTATATTATCCCAACCACTGGCACAGTTTGACTTTAAACCAAGGATAAGGTGTTTCATCCTCAGAGGTATCCATTAAGATGAATGAATATTCAAGGTCCACAATAACCGGCTTTTGTCTGTTGACTTTAGCCGGTAGATGTCCTTTATTCTCGAGCTATCAATTTCGACATTCAGCGTCTTCCCTAACCGCATAATCTCGTCTCATAGTGTATCCTTTGTCTCGTTATTTTGTTTTGGTATATTTCGTATTTCCATACCAGTTCCCCGGGATTTTCGTTCCAATGTTTCCGGTTTTTCCTCTAAATCTTCGATCAGGACCCTATCGGTTTTCCTTTCTTTCTCAAGTGAAATAAGTTTTACTAATTAGTTGAATACTAGCTGTGCCAACCTAGCTAGAGTATTTATATGAATTTAAAAAGGATATAATATTATGTGGTCCTCGAGTGAAGCTAAATATCGGATTGAGACAATTGTATTTTATGATATAAGAGTACTTATTTCTTTTTCATATCAAAGTACTTTCTGCTACTATAAGTGTATCACGAAATATCGAAACTAAAATGGTTCGTCACATGGACTACCTACTGAAGTAAGCTTTTATTTTTAAAGTCTAAAGTTAATATTTGTGTTTATGTGTGAACAAACCTCTGTCGAATTAAAATTTAAGATAACGCAACTCAGGCTCCTTAGATACAGTTGCCTAGTTTTTCCGTCACTGTTCAAATAACTATGTTAAATATACTACTTACGAATAAGCATACAATATTATAATTTTTGAAATTTATTTTACATATTATGAGAATTGTCGCGATCATAGCGATTAATTCTACTAGTTTATAATATGCAATCTTCGTCAGAAGAAACACGAAACGAAAGGAAACCTCAGTCAGTTATGTCAACTTTTACGTTCCATGTTTGTTTTTCACATCAACCATAAGGACTGTCGGAATGTATCACGATGCGCCAACAATATTTACTGACCGATCATACGTACGCTACCGGCGTGGTAGCCAATTATAAATGTATTCATAATTGGCCATATATTTTATAATTGGATAAACATATAAGGTACAAAAACGTATTCAATAATAAGTGACGATGGAAAACCTACACAATTCAAATCAAGGCGACGAACACGCCTCCTCACATCTCACTCTAGAAGGATCTACACTTCGCGAACAAAGCCCATATGCGCCATTTACAGCGCGCTGTAAAGAAACCCGTATCGGAGTGGCGTTCCCAGGGTTGGGAAAAGATGCTCAGCGAGCTCGAGCCTAATCATCAAGCCTTCTGGCACCTTCAGAGGAAATTACGTTCCCCTAATGAGGTCGCGGTGCCTCCTCTCACTCGCCCCGACAAGACAATAGCCTTTGACAACACCGATAAGGCCGAATGCCTAGCAGACAGCCTAGAGGCTCAATGTTCCCCCAGTTCTCAACCAGTTGACCAAGCGCACCTCCTCAAGGTGAACGCAGAGGTCGAACATAGAGCCTCCCTCCCTCCATTTGAAGACCCCGATGATCCTCTGCCTCCTGTCACTCCTGACGAAGTGCAAGACATCATTAAAGGGCTCAAAACCCGTAAAGCCCCCGGTTCGGACGGCATCACCAATAGGGTGTACAAACTCCTCCCCGCCCCCCTCATCTTGCTCATGACCGCCATCTTCAATGGCGCTCTAAGCAATAACATCTTCCCGCAAGCGTGGAAAGAAGCCACGGTCATAGGTATCCCAAAGCCAGGCAAACCCAAGTCTGACCCCTCAAGCTACCGCCCCATTAGTCTGCTCAATGTTCTTGGCAAAATCTACGAGAGGCTTATTTATAAGCGCCTCAAGGACTATGCTGAGGCAAAGAGCCTTATCCCAAATGAGCAGTTTGGTTTTAGAACCAGACACTCATGCATCCATCAGGTGCACCGCATAGTCGAGCACATTAGCGCTGGTTTCCAGCGAGGTGCTACGACAGGCATTCTCTTCTTCGACATCGCGAAAGCATTTGACAAGGTCTGGCACAATGGCTTATTATACAAGCTCTACCATATGGGTGTGCCTGACCGTCTCGTACTCATCTTACGAGACTTTCTGTCGGATCGCACTTTTCGCTACCGCATTGAGGGCTCTCTCTCCCCCGCTCATCCCATTCGTGCCGGTGTCCCACAGGGCTCGGTATTATCCCCACTCATCTTCACGCTTTTCACTAGCGACATTCCAAAAAGTAATAAGGCACAGCTGGCTCTATTCGCCGACGACACTGCCATTTACTGTTCTGGAAACTCCCATAACTCTATTGCTCGCAATCTCCAGTTGTCCGCAAACGCCTTAGGCGATTGGTTCCGGAAATGGAGAATAGAGGTCAACCCCGGTAAGAGTCAGGCGGTTCTCTTCTCGAAACCGTGTAGATTCGCCCCCCCCCTCCCTAGCCCGATCTCCATGTACGGCAAGCCTATCCCCTGGGGTAAGCAAGCGAAGTACCTAGGTGTCATTCTCGATCAAAACCTCACTTTCAAAGAGCACATAAAGACGGTTCGTTCGCGAGCCGCTTTCGCTCTCGGTAGGCTCCACTCCCTTCTCACTACCCGCAGCAAACTGTCACTAAAGTGCAAGTTGCGCCTCTACACCGCGGTCATCCGCCCCATCATGACCTATGCTTGCGTAGTCTTCGCACACGCCAAGCCTCGTCACATGCATAGAATGCAGACCCTCCAAAACCGTCTCCTTAGAAAGGTCACGGGAGCCCCCTTCTATGTCCGAAATCTGAATCTGCACCTAGATCTCAGAATCCCCACAGTTCAGCAATTCATGAAACGCCTTTCCAAGCGCTTCTTTGATAATGCAATAAAGCATCCCAATCCCCTGATTGCGGCGGCCTCCCGATACACTCCTTCCCGCATAAGCAGGATTCGCCGACCTAGGCATGCTCTCACCATCCCCGACGACGCTATCACACTCCTCCAGGAGAGTAGTAAAGCCACCAGCACGCTCAAAAAACACACACACAAGACCCGTAAGCCGTCCTTCCGTCCTCGCCGTCGAGGACGCCCGTCGCGACGTCCCGTAACTTGTCCACCCCGACCCTTGCTCGAGCCAGCCCGCGCCGCTGAGCCTGTAGCTTTAAATTCGCCCCTAAATAATTCCGATCCAGCCTGTCCCTTGCTGCCCTCCCCCAGCGACGCCCTAAGCCGAGGTCCGTACCCCACAGGGGGTGCCCTTAGCGTGTAGTCGCTTAGTTTTAGTAAGTTTTTAAGCCCTGGCTGGAGGCCTTAATTATGAGGCATCCACAGGCAAGCCCGGTTAAGCAGACGACAACCTCATAGGTTGAACTGCGAGATGCCATAGACAAAAGTAATAATTAGGTTTAAACTGTCGTCTCTTACCTATATTTTATTGCGTAATAAAAAATACCATATTGACATAATATATTCGTAAGAGCTCGAACAACCCGCCTACGCCATCGATTTATATCTCTGACCTTCGCAAACGGACATATAATTATGTCCTTGGGTCTAGCTAAGATGAGAGCTTTGCAACATAATTAAAAAGCGTTAAGCTTTAACCAGTGTATATTTTCAGGAGAACTTTACATTACCGTGTAAAAAATAGCACTGAATCAACCTAAGAAAAATACATAATAAAATATTTGACACACGCTTGAACACTCGAATGGAACACGCCCTCAATGATGACCGGCCAGTACTAATAATAAAAGTTGGGCTACATAGCCTCTACAGTACTAAACTCGTAAATACTAAAACTCGCAGCTGTTAGAAAAATACACATAGAAATATCTTTAACCAGATGCTCCTTAAGCAGTTCGATGAAGGGCTTTATGCAAAAAGCGGAACGGAGGTACTATGAAGAGTCAAAATCTGGTTAACGCTGTAACTACGTTAATCCATTTCGTCTGACGCCGACTGTCTCTGACATTTAACTCAGCTGAGCTTGTTTGTGTCGTGCACCCCTCGCGTCATTAATGGACTTAGTCCGATGCAGAGTGAAAGCTTTTAATAGCCACTGCAATACGTACAGAGCAATAGGATTCGAGACTTTTTCATGGTCAGAAATTAAACTCTCAATAACTTTTTTACTAAAAGTCGGAGGATAAGCCTTTAATTTAATTGTAGACGTGAAATGGAACCGAGTCTCAGAGTTCTTATAGTAATACAAACAGGCGTCCGCCTGTTAATAATGCCACTGTATTCACTGCTGTTCACTACTGTTTGTACTAACCTTAACAAAAATCGCTAATGTAATAATATAATAGGTCAGTAAACATATTTGTCCTAGTTAACCTGCCTTGACATAACAGGTCCACGAGTCTAAGCAATGTGTGTGCATGGTTTACAGCTTGTTTACAGCGCGTCAGTTGCTCCCCTATCGACGCTGTGTTGACATATCAGTGCCGAGATAAGGCTAAGCTTACATCATATTGTATTCGTAAGCTAGCATGTATGAACACTATAAGGTATTTCGTAAACCTATAAGTTAGTTTCTAGCTAAAATAATAATAGTTATATTTAAATTAAGATATTAGATATTAGTTTAAAACACACTTTGTCTTTTGAGAACAATAAAATATACTAAGCATTTCAATTGATCGTATTTTTAATTTTGTGTAAGCTCACCCTTTTTTGTTCAGTTCAGTTTTTTTATTGTACCTAGTTTTTTAAGGTTCCTTACCTCAAAAGGAAAAACGGAACCATTTAAGGATCACTTCGTTGTCCGTCTGCCTGTCTGTCAGTCGGTCTAGATCCTTTTCTCAGGAACGCGTAGAGGTATCAAGTGGAAGACCTTATCATCGCACAAGTACTAAATAAGGGTAAGTAAGTATTCATATTAATTATCTCATAATGCAGATTGCACCTTTGCTGTAGTAAGGGTTTAATGCATCGCAGGCTGGTCGTTGCATAAACGTAGCGCAGGCTTACTAAATTAATACAAATTAATTATATCTACTCAACGCACCGCAGACGCTGGCTCTAAAAGCATGTCATTTTGCACAAGAGTTCTTATTATAGCGAAGGTGAGCACTAATAAAGGCGCATTAATTAAATAGGGGATGGAAGTTCGTCAGAACATAAATAACTTAGATCTATGACTAGGTAATAGAGACTAGACAAGGCTGAAAGGTATTGCAGTAAAATCGATGCATTCTAGGCAGAACTCTCTATCGTTTATATTATTTCAGTCATCATAACATACCTACGCACCTAGGCATGTAACAGGTCGTATTGAAATTATTATCACGCTATTTTTATAGGACGTACTTACTGATGACGGTACATGGACGGTAATTATGTAGTCGCGACCGAAGATGTACTTAATTCCACTCCTAACCTTGTATCGTATCTTGGGAAGTCTTCTTATGGCTATTTTAAACGTTCAGTTTTCAGAATCATTCATGGAATTAATTCGTTTTTGTTTCAATGTTCTCTAATACCTCTCTTATAGGTTCGTAAGTAATTTGATTTGTACGACTTCCTTGAATCGTTTATTCATTGGGTAGCTAAAATATTTTTTTCACATCTCATGCTCTAAAAGTTCGTCTTTATGTTGTGCTTAGGCGACATAAAATCGCTTTTTATGTTCTAGTGCATAAAGTAAATTTTTTTTCTGAGACTAAGGTCCCCAGCCACACGCAAAATAAAACTTCGCAGATTAAAGTCGTGATTTATTTCATTTCCTTTGATTTATACCACTTCCAACACGGAAGTGGTATATTCTATCGTTAATTTAATAAAATCAGGTAGAATAGTTGTCATTTATTATTTAAAAACGCAAAGAAACGTTTTTATGACTTGGCAGTATGAAGTACCCAAGTCGAATGACAAATGTTGAAATTAAAAAAAAAAAACTTTTAAAAAGGTTCGTGGCGGTATTATCTGTGGTGGCGGGAATTAGCTATGCTTTGCAACATTTTTGATTAATTATGTACTGTATACTTTATGCCTGTTTCATTTTCTCGCAATCGAAGTGAAAAGCAGAGTGTATAACTCAGGCATAAACGAGCCATTTTACCCGTCGTCTTAACTATCCACCCTCGCCTGCGGCTCGCGTGGATATAAACGTCTCGGGGTAAAATAGCTTCTTTTATGCCTTAGTTGTACAATCTACTATTATTACATTTATTTACAGCTTTGTAAATAAACACGTTAATAATACGCCTGTTTACTTCGAGATAAAAATTAATTATTAAAATTCTCGGTAAAGTTTTTCGAATGGTGTATTAATACAGTATGTTTTTTTTTTTTTGTCAAAATCAACGGGTTCGATTCCTGGCTAGAAATATTGATTTTTCAAAAATCCAATGATGCAGTTTGAGTACTTTTCGCTATTCCTCATAGTTTCGGATTTGGCCATCCACGCCCACTTGGAAAATTCATCCTGTATGGCTGTAACGCACAGATTTATCCGACAGACGCTTCTCGAGTTTAATATCAACGGTTAGCAAGCGGTTAGTCTAGCTATAAAGTGTGGTGGTTTTATCTGTATTAAAGAAAGAAAACTTAGAGGAGTTTGCAACGCACGGCTCGTTCGCACAGATGATCCGAGTCGCTTGTTTAAGCTTAGCGGAGGCGAGTTCTTGTACGTTCTTGTATATGCATATGTTAACGGCCAAACCCGATTTTAGGATAAACTAGTTTCGCCTCGGCCCAACCAGTTCTCCCTCGCTCTTGCATGCTATGTAAGCTGGGCTCCTATTTATGCATAAAGGGTTTAAACTAACCTAACCAAAACTAACCTCGTGGTTCCCTTCGCTCGCTCTTGCATCCTACGTCGCCTAAGAACTGATTTGGCCTAGGCGAAACTAGTACATCCTAAAATCGGGTTTGGCCGGTAACATACAAAACAAGTGGCTGGAGAATGTATGCGAGGAATGTGCGTGTGGGATACGTTTCTCGCTAGTTTTGTATAAACAAGACAACTGTGTTCGCCCTCTTGGACGCTAAGCCTGACTGTGATGAGTTCGCGGATGACGTGTAGGTCTTGTCAGTATTGTGAGATGAACGTGTGACTGTCGAGTAGTTGTATATTGTACTTAACTAATATGTTTGTGACATTAACCGTGGCAGAGCTGCACTGTGAGGCGAGGAAAATGAAGTAATCTTATTTGTGGACATCGGATCGCACACATTACTCGCTATGCATCCTCGCAACACATCCTTGCAGTCCCAATGCTGGGCAAAGGCTTTAATACTGGTTCATGGCAATGATGTGCTTGAAACTGGCTCCTATGCGGAATCAGCCATAAAGGTTGTTATGGAATGGCTAACTAGCAATCTGTTTACCTTAAACCTACGAGGACCCTGGAACGGGAACACTAGTCGGTTTACTCACAACAGATTTGAACCTACATCCCTTTACATCTATTTTTTTTTTATCTCCTTTACGACGTCCCTGATCTGAGCGCGGACAGGTGCTGGAAAGTGCTAAAACTGTCCTCGCTAGGCTAAACAAATTATAAGCAGAACCTACTCCGAATGTTTATATCAATCTGCAAAAGTAAATTACAATTGCATTAACTGTTACCATTTGCCTGACCATCGTCTATAGCGCCTACTATTAGCTTTGATTAATTGAAACAGACGTATTGAATACGTATTCAATACGTATTCAATACGTCTGTTTTGAATTCAAACCATTGTGGCAGAAGAAAGGGGAGGCCTATACCCAGCAGTGGGTGATTCTGGGCTGAAATGATGATGATGCACATGGTGGTCAATGTGAATATGTCTGTGCTTCAATGGCAGTGCCACTGTGTGACTTCAGTACCTCTCTGTGCACGTCTGTGTGACAGTTACGCGGCCTCTAGACCCTGCAGATATTTCAGTTTTTGTTCTATTACTCGAGATTGGCTTTAACGGAAATTTCATTAAGAAATTGATCAATTTCATGAGTAGTGTCCTTGTAATATACAGGGTGAATTTTCCAAGTGGGCGTGGATGGCCAAATTCTAAACTATAAGGAATAGCGAAAAGTACTCAAAGGAGTCGCGGGCTCGATTTTGATGAAAACTAAATCTGCATCATTGGATTTTTGAAAAATCAATATTACTAGCCAGGAATCGAACCTGTTGATTTTGAAAAAAACTGTATTATTCCACCATTCGATAGTGTCTCTAATAAGGATCAAATTCTGTGAAGTAATGACATACGGCAAACTTAAGGAAAATGTTGAATCTTAATAAACTGCTTCTTATTTTCATTTTAAAGTAGGTAGATATTCATACCTACTTTACTTACCTTGTTCGAAATGATGCTCAATATTTTTACTAACACACCCGCAGCGCAGTCACCTTCACAACATTATGTTCTAAATTCAAATTTCTATTACGATCTTTGGAAAATATTCTAATGGAATCAATAATAAATTGTAATGCTGAATGCAGTACAATCCTTGAGACATCGAATCCAGCTATATATTGAAAACAATGGTCATCATTATGAACAATTAATCAGTTAAGGTTTAATAGGTAGGTATAGGTAACATAACCCGGGCCCGGCTAAATAATAACAGCCGCACAGTTCAATCCATCAGGTTAAGCTACGCTTGCCGTGGTTGGTCTGTGGATGGGTGACCATCTTTACATACCGAGTAATAATACAGTGTCTGTGTTTTTTTTTCAAAATTAACAGGTTCGATTCCTGGCTAGAGATATTGATTTTTCAAAAATCCAATGATGCACTTTTAGTTTTCATCAAAATCGAGCCCGCGACTCCTTTGAGTACTTTTCGCTATTCCTCATAGTTTCGAATTTGGCCATCCACGCCCACTTGAAAAATTCACCCTGTATATATGACATAACTAGCAATGTACTACAGGCGGACTTCGTGACGTAACACTATTAACGACGTAAATCTATTAATAGTTTCGGCAAGTTCGTAGAGTGTCAAGTTTCCAGTTTTATCACAGATAATACTTACTTATCTTTTGCACTGGAACAGCGGCTAGAGGAAGTAGGTAGGTACAGCGGAATCAAAGTAATGCTGTAGGAAGTTAAGCCAATAGTTTATACCGGGTGGCCCGTGAAATGAGGTCCCAAGTAAAATTTTTGGAATTGCTCCAAGGGTTTCCCGAAACACCGCCATGTATGTTTAGCGATTATGACACCAAAGTAGTTTTAAAAACTTTCACGGACCCTCAGCTTTCTAAAGCTATTAAAATAATACAACATTATAAGTAGGTACCAGCAAAAAGACGCGTATTCAGGAACAATAAAAACGTCGTCTGTGCCAGCTCTAAATAAAATACAGTCTTTTGCTTTTTCTGGTTTTATTTGACAACATCGAGATTTTAAAAAGATTGATTAAATTTATGAATATACATTTGATTAAAATTGGTGTACATATGGCCGCAGGCATGTAGGACGAGTTCACGAACCACTCGGTTTTCGTGTGCAGTTTGATACGGTTTTATTTGACAACATCGAGATTTTAAAAAGATTTATTAAAATTATGAATAAGTACACATTTTTATTAAAATTATGACTATACATTTGATAAAAAATGGTGTACATATGGCCGCAGGCATGTAGGACGAGTTCACGAACCACTCGGTTTTCGTGTGCAGTTTGATATGGTTTTATTTGACAACATCGAGATTTTAAAAAGATTTATTAAAATTATGAATATACATTTTTATTAAAATTATGACTATACATTTGATTAAAATTGGTGTACATATGGCCGCAGGCATGTAGGACGAGTTCACGAACCACTCGGTTTTCGTGTGCAGTCTGATAAAATATTTTTGTGTTTGCACCAATACCTGCTACGTAGGTAGGTTTTTTTATATGAAGCCAGAAATGCAATACCTAACAACTCAGTATCGCTGGATATCATTATCATGATCTTCTTAGCGTCGCTTGTCATTACCATGATTGTTAAATTCAACGATTAAAAGTTAAATGGAATTCTGTGAGTAGTCTGTAGTATGAAAGAAACTATAGTTACGGGTTGGTTTGTGCGGGCTCGGCGCCCAGTAGCCTGTGTGTGACTACACTTGTTCAACTAGTGGACTCTCGTCATGGCCCACGCACCATTCAGATAAGTTAAGAATATATCAATAGATATAGATAGTTAAGAATATAGGTAAAACTGCTTATACAATAACATACAGTATTATTAGTAGTGTAGATACAATTGACGGTTACGTTACTTGCAAACCGCGTAAATATGACGACGTTGCTAATATTATAAAGAAGTGGGATACATGATCAAGTATTACTAATAGATCGTAAGAGCTTATAATATTTAAATGATTATAATATAATTTATAACAAACATTAGCCCCTTTATTAATAAACGATGATTATAAAGTTAAGAGGAAATGCGGTCGAAGAGGATAAGTTAAGAATATATCAATAGGTAAAACTGCTTATACAATAACATACAGTATTATTGATAGTGTAGATACAATTGACGGTTACGGTACATGCAAACCGCGTAAATATGATGACGTTGCTAATATTATAAAGAAGTGGGATACATGGTCAAGTATTACTAATAGATCGTAAGAGCTTATAATATAATTTATAACAAACATTAGCCCCTTTATTAATAAACGATGATTATAAAGTTAAGAGGAAATGCGGTCTGAGAGACTTTTGTAAAAGCCTAAGTAAAAAGTAATATTTCGAGGTTTGGCTCTCGCCTATTTTCTCTTCCAATATTGAACTAATTTAAATGATATTTCATAAACTGAATAAGAAGGATATATAAGGTGTAAAAAAATTAAAAGCAAGAACTTTAAGAGTTGCTTTAGACCATCGAACTGAACAACTTTCACTATGGGACCAACTCCGAAATCACGAAAAAAAAATCAGCTGTTTTATACAAAAGTTCAATACCTACTCGGCCAAAATGTATGAAACAGCTCATTTTTTTTTCGTGATTTCAGAGTTGGTCCCATAGTGAAAGTTGTTCAGTTCGATGGTCTAAAGCACCTCTTAAAGTTCTTGCAGTTATTTTTTTACACCTTATTATAATGTATCCCTATGTTTTTCTTTTTTCATTAATGGTTGTCAAATTTGTAAACTAGGCCTCTGTTAACAGCGGTTGATTATCATCAAAAAGTAAAACATAGGGACATACAAGTAGTTAATATTTATTATTCTGTAAAACTCATTGCTTTAACCGGAATGAAAACAAGCGAGAGCGTTTCTATGGAGAAACGACCACCCGCATTTCCTCTTAAGGGGCATTAGGCGTTAAAAATGTATGGTTAAACAGTCGCTAATCATTACTTATCTTTAAGCACATTATATAAATGAGGGGTTACATGTGTTAACTAATTTTAATTTGCACTTTGCGGTGCTTATGGAGAAAATCGAAATCGACACGTCCTACACTAAACTACTAGAAAATAGAATACTCTTCAAGTACTAGTACTATTAAACTTACTTAAACTTCACTTGCTTAGACTTATTTAAACTTCATAAAATTTTATTCTGTGACGCTCTTTATTATCTGCAATGTAACGTTGAAATACGTTCATCATACCGCCCCGTATTATACATGCATCTATGAGCACACTACGGATGTTCGAATATTGAACTTCCTGGAATTGAAACTGCATCTCATCCCTTTTATTTCAGTACGCAACTTAATTACTATTTCCAGGAACTCGCTACAGTGGCAACATTCGTAGCCTGAACTCGCTACGGCGTAGCGAGACTGCACACATAGCCAGATGTAGCTGGCTCGCAAACCAAACAGTTTTTTTTTGTCGTGTTTGAGCATGCATGAATATCCGATTTTATCAGCGCGAATACTTTCAAAAGAATATTTTTTTATTGAATGTTTTTAAAAACCTACATGTATGTGGAATTAATTTTGCGTGAACACGTATTCAATCAGTAACCTAGATATTTGTTATCTTTTTTTTTTGATCAGTTTATTTGATAGCGGGCCGTCAATTTAGGTCTTGGGTTATTAGCTAGATTCGTAACGGGGTTACTTGTTGACGTCTGTAACTGTCCATAGAACCTCTCGATCCCTCTCAACAGCTCAGGTTTGGCAAATACGATCCTGCCATCATCGGTCTTCAGTTTGTAAGCACCCCTTGCCTCACCGTGGCCTTGGCCGCTACCGTAGCCAAGGGTAGGCGGGCCGCCTGGCACTACGGGCCAAGTATTTATTGTACTTGTCTTTTTCAAGCGGGTTGGCGATCCCAGTATAGTGGTAAAATGCATAGAGAACGCTGCTACCCATTCTCCGGTACGTTCCTTAGTCGCCTTTTACGATACCCACGGGACTTAGGGTCGTGCTATTCTTTAAATCCGGCACCACACGGACATATATAATTATATATACATATATAATTTACAAATTTCGAAGTTAGCTATATAATATTGTATGGTTGTTGAATAACACCACCACTGCTTTGATTAGCATGTTAAGAGAATGTGTGCTGTTAGGCGAATAGAAATAGATAGAATTAGAAATGAGTATGACAGATACGGTTTGAAAGTGGCGTCGGTGACCGAGAAATTATGTGGACAGCAGTTGACATGTTCCGTATGTATGACCATGTGATACGCAAGAATGAGGATAATTATGTCGATGTGTTCAAGGATTCTGAGCTGTATGGAAGAACCTCAAGTCGTACGCTAATAGTTTAGTCAGAGTAGTTTAGCCGTTGTTACGGGGCCGACCGTATGAGGTGTGCCGCATACACTGGAGTATCCTCACTTGTGGAGGCTCTTAGAATACACCCACGGTGAATGACAATGAAGCTATAGAACGTAAGAGATAGCTGAGACGAAGTCTGATAGAGATAGATGTCTGGAAGAAGTAGACAGATACTATTTCAGAATGTAAATCCTGTATAAATTGTACAAACCTTACTCGTACATGAGATGTCATGTACGAGTAAGGTTTGTACAATTTATGCGATATAGATATTTATTCGATAGATCTATCGAGGCGATGATTATAAATACATATCCATCTTATTTCACTTCACTATCACAGAGAACTGCGCAGACCCAGCCGTAGTCAACCGTTTTATATATTATGTGGAATGAGCTACATAATTACATACATTAGGTTCTAAATAAATTGGCAATATAACTTACAACATAAATAAACATTATGATGTATTCTACTTCTAAAATAAAATAATCGTAATCTAACACGCACATCTACCTGTTATGTTAATTTAGCATTTTCTCGCTTTACCCCGTGCAGCTTAAAAATATATTTTTTATAAACAATTAAAATTATCTAATCTAAGTATATAAATAAAATATAATCGCCGAAATGTATGTACGCGTGTATAATTTCCAAACGAATGCACCAAATTGGATTTTTTTTTTGTTGTGTTTGTATTGCCAGGACAAGGTTTGCATGAAAGAAAATTTCGGAAATTCGAAAAAAAAATTGCTCCCGTGCGAAGCAAGGGCGGGCCGCTAGTTTTATGTAAAGATCACTGGGCACCATAGTATAGAAACTATACCCACGTTGTACAGAATTAATTGGAGCAGATTACAAGTAAAATTAACGCTTAACTTTTAAGTTAAATATTGAAAGACTGAAATAAATTTTGTACAGCGCCCTAATTCACTATGACCACTTAACGATTCCTTACTTTGAAACTACGTCAAAGCTAAGGAGCTTATTTACGACATTGCTACCAACGTATTCTCTACGACACAATGGCGTAGTTTGAATCGGTAACGAGTGCGTTTCAACAAATAGTTCCTATATTATAATGTTGGCTCCCCTGTCCTCCGCTAGGAATATAATTATGTGTTTTGTGCCCATGTCTGTCAAGATAGTAGATATGTGAAGACGATTCTGCGGTTTTTTTTAAGATTTATAAGGTGTCCGTGTTAGAATCATGCCCAAAACAGGAGTGGTGAAGAATAAGAAGTGGTATAAGTACATTGTTGCCAACATAACGGCATAGGAACTATTTGTTGAAACGCACTATAACATACCGAATATTCCACCAGGCTACTGCCACCAGGTGGCAATCGGGAATAAAATACTTATGGCCGCGATGAGGGGGTTGGCGGTCACACTTTTCCAATGTAGTTTTATTAGTAGGTAGATAAGTAATATTATATTACGTACGTTTTACCGATATTGGAAACAATATAATACTTCTAGTATAGTATAATCTGATCCAAAAGTTTGATTAAATTATAAACAAAACCCACTAAGGGCAATAACACCTATTAATTGTTTTAATTGTATGCGGTCATATTACTTCAGTAGTTACCTGTCGGTGTTTTTGTGTCATTTATATTTGTATGATCATTCTCTTTACCAAATACTTCTTTACGTTTTTTTTTTTTTTTTTTATATGAACCTACTCTGAGGTTTATTTGTGGTAGGTAATTATTTATTTTTAGTCGACCTTTATTTCCTTAATCAAAATCGTTAAAGATATTTACAGAAAATACATCCACCAAATTGATTTTTATTTGAATTTAGCTATTGTTTTTATGTTTTCTGTTTTTTTATGCAAAAACTACATTTACTCCTATTTTTTGATGTACCTACTTACTTATTTATTTTATATAGGTACATACAGGTACATATATCTAGTAAACTATTTATTTTTGTGTTTTTTTTTTATATTAAAGCATCATACTTTCCAAATGAGTAACTATTTCATTTTACTAATTTAAATTTTTATTTTGTTTTTTTTTTTCGTTTCCTAATTCTTTTTTTTTACCAAACCCAACAACAGCTATGTACTACTTTCCTACGTTTGTACGTTAAGTGATGTATGGGTATGTTATTTACATGAGCTTCAATACTTAAAACATTCTATAAAATAACCAAGGATTTGTTTTTGGAAACCTGCGAATTTACAGTTTTCTTTTAACTGTAGGTAATTATTATATTATAATTATATTATTATTAGATATTGAGTGTAATGGGGAAGTGGGCGCAGCTGAACTAACATAACCTCGGCTATTGTTCAGTTTTGTTGTTGAATGTTAACGAACCTAACACATTTTGAACACCAACTTCCTAATTTTCCTAATTTTGATTCTTTTTTTTGGTTTTTTTAATGACATTTTTGTTTTATTTTTTTGTAAATATTCAAACAGGTTCTTTTGACATAAAGTTTAAATGTAACTAAGTCTTTACACTAGAAACTAACTAACTAACTTACTATACAAATAAATAAAAACAAATTACACTTAGGCGTGGAAATGCTCGTCCGCTGTGGACCGAGGAGAGGAAGGCCGGTAAACTAATACTTGAAATTTTATTTCAAAATTATCAAAAATATATAAGTACACAATTAAATTGCCTCATTCCCCTTTTGTGGTCGAAATGCTCGACGCGCTTCCCAGGTGATCCGTCTAATTATTAGACGGACCGCCGCCGTCGTTCTCAGAGCTCGGACTCCTGCTCCGCGGAGCGTTTAGGCGTACCAGAGGAAAAATGTCGGGTGTGGACGGCCTCTTCATGTCTTCCTCGCCGGGCCGCGCGTCGTCCAACATTGAGATGGCGGGGGCGAATTCGGGCACTGCAGGCGCAAGCTCCTGCATCTCGATTTCATCAGAGCCGGGACGCGCGTTTGTCGTTGCGAGTACGTGTGTGGACGTCGGCAGCGTCAAATTCCGTATGGCGCGGCTGTTGACGAAGGTCCAGCGTTCGATGAAGGGCTCGGAGTGTTGGCGGCGCGCGCGGCTCGTTGCCTCCGCGCAGAGTGCGCACGCGGACGTGCTGGCTTCTCCGACGCTCACATAAGACGCTACCGACAAAAATAACATCATCAGAACAAGCGTTCGCTCATCATGTCATGTAAAGTTCATCCACTTCACGTGTATATTTTACTCTTTTAGTAGGTAGTAATTCTACCTGCATGATGTACAAGAATAAAATATACAACTGTATTCGATGTTATAAAATTAAACGAACTTCAATAAATGTGCTAGCTAAATATACAGGATGATTGAAAAAAAAAAACAGCTGTTCCCTACATTTTGACGAGTTATACGAACATAAATGTAGGAAACAGCTGAGTTTTTTAAGAGGTTTTTTTTAAGAGTTTTCTTAAGAGGTTGTTAATGTTTTTCCAATAAACCTGTAGTTTCTACGAAATTATCGAAAACTTCATGAATGTGTTCTACAGTTTCCATGCGGCGCTACATTCGGCGTACATTATGAAACTACAGCGAACACATAAACCAGCTACCTAATCGGCTTACCTATTTAATTTTCCGAAATAACCTCATTACGCAATTGATATTCATAACTCTGAACACAAACACGACTCTGTAAAGCCTACAATCAGATAACATCTCAAACGCACAAGAAACTTTTTTTATCCTTTAATGTCCCACTGCTGGGCAAAGGCCTCCCCACTCTCTTTCCACATGAACCATATCTGTAATTTTTTTAATTACTTGCATAGTCTTCACAAAATCACAATATTCAAATCAATTCTGTGTAATATTGAGCATACCCCGTATTATTTTTTGTCAAGAAAGTATTATGCGCGGAGGATCCAAACTATGCAACAAATTATACCAGCAATCACAATCAATAGCAACTTTATGAATTGCCTAGGCAGGTACGCTACAACAACACGATCCACTTTAGCTATGCTTGTCTGAATCACATCTAAACACTTCACAAGTACCCCCTTAACTATTCAAAAGCCTGTAAATGGTTTCATTGAAATAGGTATACGCCTTGAGTTTGAGGCACTTCGAGCCTAGCTCGAGTATCTAACGAACACACCTATTTATAAAAAAACCGACCAAGTGCGAGTCGGACTCGCACACAGAGGGTTCTGTACCACCGTACAATTATTTTATTTTTATTATTTGTTGTTACGGCAGCATACACACTGAAAATTTCAACTGTCTACCTATAACGGTTCATAACATACACCCCGCTGACAGATGGACGGACAGCAAGGCTTAGTAATAGGGTCCTGTTGGCACCCTTGGGTACGGAACCCTAAAAAGGCACTGGTTTCCGCTGGAAGTTGGTCCGTGCCAGATGTTTTGGAGTTTTTGAGACGCATGACTGCTTCTGCAAACTCTTCGAAAGTAGGTGGGATTATAAATATTGACGAACTAGCAGTTCATCTCTAGTACCTATTTATGTGTAACATATCAGCGCTGAGCGCATCGGGGCTCAAGACATCATTAACATGTTCTGCCCGTCGCATTATCACGTCTGTTGTACTCGTAACTCGGTGTTGTCTCTCCTTAGTGTACATCGGTGCTATTTTCCTTTCTCTTGGGCCAAAAATAGTTTGGGGTACCTATCCAAGCTGTTTTAAGCTCGAAAAGCTTGCCAATTTGACAACTGTAATAGTTATTTTTCAATTTACTGACAATATTGCCAATGTTTCCAATATTACCTAAATTTAATATAATAGGCACTTGTCCGTAGCTAACAGGGAACAATGGCCGGCGCGGCTACACTGCAGTTGTAAGTTTGCGGCAGCGCACCGATCGTAAAGCTACGCGGGAATGACGGAACCACGGCAATCAACTCTGCACTAGCCCTTTAGTGACCACCCCAGTGTTATTGAAATGCGTCGGTAAATACCTGCGAACGGGGCGGCGCTGAAGCACCGCCGACCCGGCTGCAGCACGTTGTACATCGCGCCACCTTTTTAATACATCGTAAACACAATGTTATACAAATCATAATGCACTTGTTTAATCTGTCAAGCTCCGCTAATGAGACACAATTGATTTTCTATTGTTTCATCGTCGATCGGCGAACCGCGCCGCTTGACCGGTTAAACAGCATAATTTATAAAGCGTGCGACCATGGCCGGACCACAAGCACAAAGAGTACTGAAACGGTTTACCAACAGTCAATTGGCCCATGAACCGTTGGTCAACATTATCTTTAAACCATTAACTTTTCATCCAAAGGACTTTTCACCCACGAACGTTTCGTCAACATAACTCTACGTCAGTGAATGCTTAACCAACAGAATGTTTTGACCAATAACTATTCACCCAAAGAACAATTGACCCATGTCAAATAGAACTTAGGATACAAGAGCAAGCGAAGCGAGTTCGGGACTTGGGGCACCCCGACTAGAACAGGTTAGGTTCAAAGGGGATGATGGCGGCTCAAGTGAGCGAGCAAAACGTGCAAAGGGCACCCCGAGGTTATGTTTGGTTAGGTTACTTTAAACCCTTTTCACAGAAATAGGGGCCCCGCGAAGCGGGGCTCCGTCGACTTTCACCTTTCCCGGTGTCTGTTGGCCTTGTTCTTTGGGTGAAAAGTTGTTGGTCAAAACGTTCTGTTGGTTAAGCATTCACTGACGGAGAGTTATGTTGGCGAAACATTCGTGGGTGAAAAAACCCTTTGGATGAAAAGTTAAAGGTTTAAAGATAATGTTACTAACGGTTCATGGGCCAATCGACTGTTGATAAACCGTTACAGTTTCAGCACAAAGGAAGCGACCCACCGATCGTAAAGCCATTCGGGAATGACGGAGCCACGGCAGTCAACTCTGCACTAGGCCCTTAGTAACCCCCACCCACCCCAATGTTATTGAAATGTGTCGGTAAATACCTGCGAACGGGGCTTCGTCTCTGAAGCGCCGCCGACCCGGCTGTTGCACGCCGTACACCACGCCACCTTTTTAATACATCGTAAACACATAATGTTATACATCATAATGCACTTGTTTAAACAGCATAATTTATAAAGCGTGCGACCATGGCCGGACCACAAGCACAAAGGAAGCGACCCACCGATCGTAAAGCTACTCGGAAATGACGGAGCCACGGCAATCAACTCTGCACTAGCCCTTTAATAACCCCCACCCACCCCAATGTTATTGAAAGGCGTCGGTAAATACCTGCGAACGGGGCGTCGTCTCTGAAGCGCCGCCGACCCGGCTGTTGCATGCCGTACATCGCGCCACCTTTTTAATACATCGTAAACAATGTTATACATCATAATGCACTTGTTTAAACGAGCATAATTTATAAAGCGTGCGACCATGGCCGGACCAGGAACACCCAAGTACTCCGAAATATTTTATTCCGAATTTCGATGTTCCGATTTTCAAAAGTCCGAATTTCATAATACCTAAGAATTATTATGTCTATTATTAAAAATCACGAAATTTATTTTACCGAAAGTCGTAAATGCGATTTATTTTCCTATTTTCATACGTTCGAAGAATCAAATGCTCGATGCGTTCTCGGTCCGAAAA
This sequence comes from Amphipoea oculea, assembly GCA_945859645.1. Lineage (NCBI taxonomy): Eukaryota > Metazoa > Arthropoda > Insecta > Lepidoptera > Noctuidae > Amphipoea > Amphipoea oculea. The sequence continues at coordinate 32,852,900 of OX243861.1, read as the reverse complement.
ACGACATTCCGATTTTCAATACTCCGAATAAACTGCTAACATTACGATTCTGATTCAATTAGTATAATATTCAGTTATGCATATAAATTCAAAATCTTTATGTAACGTGTAATCCAATGTAAAAAAGTCTACTTTGTTATTAATATTTGTGTATATTTTTTGAGCGCCAGATCGCCTCTATTGTGGGTGAATCATTTGGGTTAAGTTAGAACCGTGATCATTAAAGCGCGAAGAAGTGCGAGCAAAGCGAGTGGACCACGGCAGCGACCACCGAGCACCAGATCCCCTCTATTGTTGGTGAATCATTTGGGTTGGATTAGGTTAGAACTGTGACCAGTCAAGCGCGAAGGCGAACAAGCACAGCTAGCGTGCCGTGGCAGCGGCCGCTGAGCGCCAGATCACCTCTATTGTTGGTGATTCATTTGGGTTAGGTTAGAACTGTGACCATTAAAGCACGAAGGCGAGCGAGCGAAACGAGCGTGACTCGACAGCGGCCGCCGAGCGCCAGATCCCCTCTATTGTTGGTGAATCATTTGGGTTAGGTTAGGTTAGAACTGTGACCCCCCCGGTGGGTTCCTGCATTGTCGAGGCGGGGGGCCTCGGTAGCCGTGGCTTGGACACCCACGGTGAAGCGAAGTGGAACCCGAGGAGGGGCCGCTCGTCAGGGCTTTTGCCGGTAAGCCGACGACGTAGCGGCCAACAAGTGGGTTGCGGTGCCGCTTGAGCGACATCGCAGCTGAGGCGGGCCGCAATGTCGTATCGGAGGCATCGCGGCTGAGGGTTGGAGGCCGCGGTGGGAGAGGAGTGCCGGTATTGCGGTGCGCCGCTCTCCTTACCTTCCGCGGCCTTGACGGGGTCGCCACCGTCCGATGGCGGACGCGGTGGGGCCGCAGAGGAAGAGGAGTGTTGGTATGACGTTGGCCGCTCTCCCTATCCTCTGCGGCCGAAAATTGGCAGGCGGCGGGGCCAATAACCTGACCCGTCGCAGGGGGACCAAGGGTGCCCAGACAGGGGGTCGTCTGGCGCCCATGTGCTGGTTTGGTCCCTGGGGTGGTCACGGCGTGCTGTGTGTTCTGGTGCGCCGGTGATGGGGAATACTCCCCAGAGGAGGCTCCGGTGACGGACAGCCGCGGCGGGTTCACGGATGAGTGCTAACGCGTGCCCGTGTTCCCTTCGTAAGCGGCGGAGGAGGACACCGTGGAGTTTTAGTGGGTTGGAGTCCCACATAGCTGCACTATCTCCCCGTGGTAGTGCGGAATGCATGAGCATTTCTCCACGTTAAAAAAAAAAAAAAAAAAAAGGTTAGAACTGTGACCAGTCAAGCGCGAAGGCGAACGAGCGCAGTGAGCGTGCCGTGGCAGCGGCCGCTGAGCGCCAGATCACCTCTATTGTTGGTGAATCATTTGGGTTGTGTTAGGTTAGAACTGTGACCAGTCAAGCGCGAAGGCGAACGAGCGCAGCGTGCCGTGGCAGCGGCCGCTGAGCGCCAGATCACCTCTATTGTTGGTGAATCATTTGGGTTAGGTTAGGTTAGAACTGTGACCAGTGAAAGAAAATATATTTATTTAATTAAAAGTAAACAATCATAGTTTAAAATTAGAACTATTACAATTCAGTTTTGCAAGGCGTTTTTATTTCGGAATTCTAATTAATTGGTAGGTACTTTGATAATCGGAATTCGTATTTTTGATGTTTCGAATTATCATTAAGTCGGACTGTTTTGTTATTCGATCTATTGAAACTCGGTATATTAAGAATAGTAATCATAAACTTAAGGAATATCGAAATTTTGGAATCATAAAAATAGGATGAGTGATAAATCGGAGTTGTTATTATTAGGAGTTTTGAACCATTCGGAATTATGAAAATCGGTATTTTGAAATTCGTATTTGTGACTGACGGAATAAAGTTTTTCGTATTTATGTAGTGTACCCGGCCGGACCACAAGCACAAAAGAAGCGACCCACCGATCGTAAAGCTACTCGGGAATGACGGAGCAACGGCAATCAACTCTGCACTAGCCCTTTAATAACCCCCACCCACCCCAATGTTATTGAAATGCGTCGGTAAATACCTGCGAACGGGGCGTCGTCGCTGAAGCGCCGCCGACCCGGCTGTTGCACGCCGTACATCGCGCCACCTTTTTAATACATCGAAAACAATGTTATACATCATAATGCACTTGTTTAAACAGCATAATTTATAAAGCATGCGACCATGGCCGGACCGGGAACACCCAAATACTCCGAAATATTTTATTCCGAATTTCGATGTTCCGATTTTCAAAAGTCCGAATTTCATAATACCTAAGAAGTATAATGTCTATTATTAAAAATCACGAAATTTATTTTACCGAAAGTCGTAAATGCGATTTGTTTTCCTATTTTCATACGTTCGAAGAATCAAATGCTCGATGCGTTCTCGGTCCGAAAAACGACATTCCGATTTTCAATACTCCGAATAAACTGCTAAAATTAGGATTCTGATTAAATTAGTATAATATTCAGTTACGCATTTTTTTTATTATTATTATCAGCCATTTCTGTCCCACTGCAGGGCAAAGGCCTCCCTCCCTCCTTCCACTTATCCAGTTACGCATATAAATTCAAAATCTTTATGTAACGTGTAATGCAATTTAAAAAAGTCTACTTTGTTATTAATATTTGTGTATATTTTTTGAGCGCCAGATCGCCTCTATTGTGGGTGAATCATTTGGGTTAGGTTAGAACCGTGATCATTAAAGCGCGAAGAAGTGCGAGCAAAGCGAGCGGGCCACGGCAGCGACCACCGAGCACCAGATCCCCTCTATTATTGGTGAATCATTTGGGTTGGATTAGGTTAGAACTGTGACCACCGTCTGATGGCGGACGCGGTGGGGCCGCAGAGGAAGAGAAGTGTTGGTATGACGTTGGCCGCTCTCCCTATCCTCTGCGGCCGAAAATTGGCAGGCGGCGGGGCCAATGACCTGACCCGTCGCAGGGGGACCAAGGGTGCCCAGACACGGGATCGTCTGGCGCCCATGTGCTGGTTTGGTCCCTGGGGTGGTCAAGGCGTGCTATGTGTTCTGGTGCGCCGGTGATGGGGAATACTCCCCAGAGGAGGGTCCGGTGACGGGCAACCGCGGCGGGTTCACGGATGAGTGCTAACGCGTGCCCGTGTTCCCGCCATAAGCGGCAGAGGAGGACACCGTGGAGTTTTAGTGGGTTGGAGTCCCACATAACTGCACTGTCTCCCCGTGGTAGTGCAGAACGCATGATCATTTCTCCACGTTAAAAAAAAAATAAGTTTAGAACTGTGACCAGTCAAGCGCGAAGGTGAACGAGCTCAGTGAGCGTGCCGTGGCAGCGGCCGCTGAGCGCCAGATCACCTCTTTTGTTGGTGAATCATTTGGGTTGGGTTAGATTAGAACTGTGTCCAGCTAAAGAAAATATTTTTATTCAAAAGTAAACAATCATAGTTTAAAATTAGAACTATTACAATTCAGTTTTACAAGGCGTTTTCATTTCGGAATTCTAATTAATTGGTAGGTACTTTGATAATCGGAATTCGTATTTTTGATGTTTCGAATTATCAGTAAGTCGGACTTTTTTGTTATTCGATCTATTGAAACTCGGTATTTTGAGAATAGTAATCATAAACTTAAGGAATATCGAAATTTTGGAATTATAAAAATAGGATGAGTGATAAATCGGAGTTGTTATATTAGGAATTTTGACCCATTCGGAATTATGAAAATCGGTATTTTGAAATTCGTATTTGTGGTGTACCCGGCCGGACCACAAGCACAAAGGAAGCGACCCACCGATCGTAAAGCTACTCGGGAATGACGGAGCCACGGCAGTCAACTCTGCACTAGCCCTTTAGTAACCCCCACCCACCCCAATGTTATTGAAATGTGTCGGTAAATACCTGCGAACGGGGCGTCGTCGCTGAAGCGCCGCCAATCCGGCTGTTGCACGCCGTACACCACGCCACCTTTTTAATACATCGTACTCACATAATGTTATACATCATAATGCAATTGTTTAAACAGCATAATTTATAAAGCGTGCGACCATGGCCGTGGCCGTCGTTGGTCGCTTGGCCATGGCCGTGGCCGGACCATAAGCACAAAGGAAGCGACTCTTATTGCTAGACGGTCGGCAAACAAAATACACTAGGAGCATTAACTTATTATTAGATGTCGAATAAGGGCCACTCGCGGCTGCACGGGCCTGATACCTACTCCATACAAAAATATGCTGCACACGATACAATAAAGTGCTTCGTAATGAATGTAATTCGAAATGTGAAGGGGTGGTGTGTAGTACCTATGTTTTGCAGCAAAATGGGGAGTGGGACGGGAGGAGCAAATAACCTCGGTGTTAACTCACCAGAAGCTCCTCTTTATTGTTTATGTAAAAACTTATAAAAATATTTAAGTAGAGGTGCACAAGGAAGCAGAGCTAAATGTTTCAACCAAAAATAATTTAATCAAATCCTCTATTCTTGAAAAACCTTTGCAAGTGTTGCGACCTACGGGGTTAATTTATTTTTAGATTTAAGTAAGTAGGTAATTCATTGCACGTGCACGTTCGCTTTGTACTGCCAGAACCTCTCACAGAAACGTTAACTTTTCATCGATTCCTGAACGCTCATGTACCGCGAATCCGTCACCTATTTACAATGAACATTGTTTCACCACATAGTTGAAAATCTGGTTCTCTGTTCATTAATCAGGAATCCAATATACGAGGGTCATTCAATAAATACTTAGCCTACAAAAAGTAAACGGAAATTTTGGAAAAGTGGCAATTTATTTTTCAACATAGTCTCCTTTTAGTTCGATCGACACTTAGCCCAGCGATGCTCCAACTTTTTTAACCCGTCCGAAAAATAGTTTTTGACAAACTCTGCAAAATAGGCCTCCGTGGCGGCGATGACCTCCTCATTTGATCCATATCTATTCCCGGCGAGAGATTTTTTCAGATTAGGAAACAGAAAGAAGTCACAAGGGGCCAAATCTGGAGAATACGGTGGATGGGGCAGCAATTCGTAGCGTAATTCGACCAATTTGGCCATGGCAACGGCAGACGTGTGAACCGGTGCGTTGTCGTGGTGAAACAGCACTTTTTTCTTCGCCAGATGGGGTCGTTTTTTCTTTAATTCGGCGTCGAATCGGCCCAATAAATCGGCATAGTAAAGCCCTGTAATAGGGTAGTTTCCTGGGTAAAAAAATAATAATTCTAATTAGTCCGTCAGTTAGATTATCGAAAAATAATGGACCCATATTTTTTGTTTTGTCAATCAAACAAAAAATGACAAAGATAAAGCGCGTCAAAATTTGGGAGTTGGGGGTCGTGACGTCACGCCGTGCGACAATTTTTAGCACGGCGTGACGTCACGACCCCCCACTCCCAAATTTTGACGCGCTTTATCTTTGTCATTTTTTGTTTGATTGACAAAAGAAAAAATATGGGTCCATTATTTTTCGATAATCTAACTGACGGACTAATTAGAATTTTTTAGGAAACTAGCCTATTGTTTTACCCTTCTTGAGGTAATCGATGTAGATCACACCTTGTGAATCCCAGAAAACGGTGGCCATAACTTTTCCGGACGATTTTACAGTTTTCGCCTTTTTGGAGCACGTTCCCCGGTCTGGATCCATTGTTTTGATTGCTCCTTGGTCTCTGGTGTGTACCAGTGGATCCAAGTTTCATCGATGGTCACAAAACGACGCAAAAACTCCGCTGGATTCCGCTTAAACAGCGCCAAACACGTCTCCGATGTGGTCTCACGGTTGCACTTGTTTTCCGGTGTGAGTAAACGCGGCACCCATCGCGCCGACAGCTTTCTCATACCGAGTTCCTCATGAAGAATATGATGCACTGTTCCTTCTGAAATGCCTACAGTCTCAGCTAGCTCCCGAACCTTCAATCGTCGATCTGCCAATACGAGATCATGGATTTTTTTAATGTTTTCCTCCGTAGCAGCTGTTTTCGGTGCACCTGGACGTGGTTCATCAAACACCGACGTACGACCACGTGCACACTCGTTGAACCAATTCTTGACGGTGGCCATCGATGGAGAAGAGTCACCGTACACAGCATCCAAGCGTTCTTTGATTTCGATGCGCGTTTTCCCTTCCAAAAATAGGAATCGAATCACCGAACGATATTGCTCTTTTTCCATTTTTTTAAAACCGATCGATACGTTCGCTTCCATAAGTTGTCAAATAAAAAAAAAGAAAATTTGAAAAAAGAATTAAAAAAGAATGTGCTACACTGTGGTAAAACTCTTTTGAAACTACAGCGCCCTCTGGCGATGAGGCTAGGTACTTATTGAATGCACCTCGTAGATTTCAGAGAATTCGAATGATCAGTTTATATGCAGTGGGGACTTTGCTTGTTACAGATTTTTTTATTAAAATCGTTTGTATGGCTTGTTCCATTGAATCGTCGCCTTAAATATTGTGTCAAGTTTTCAATTTGCGAAGCTTTTGCCATGTTTCATTGGTATCCAGGCTTAAAAGTGCTTGCTCGGCTTTGCGGATTCCGTATTCGAGATTACTACCGGCGGCGTTTTGACGACAATTACTTGGAAATCTTGGAATAGAACTTATAACGACGTGCGGAGTGACCTAATTCTGCAGAATTAGGTCACTCTGCGCACGTCGTTATAGGTTTAACTAAGTTAATACTGTACTTACTGTTATAGTTACTGTACGAAAATAGACCTCTCTACTATAACTTACACTTATAAGCTACAACACATGTTGCTGAAGTGTATATTTCTACGCCGAATTGCCCAACGAAATGTTTTTGGACCGTTGGATGTTATCAGATTGAAGACACCTCCAAAATACCTCACATAGTCACCTCACTGCATAAAATCCCCGGAAACTGTCTCATATACCAACATCACATTATCGGTGAATTTTTGTTAAAGTCAAGTAAATTGATTCAAGCTGCAGGAAAAGAGATAAGTACAGATATAATGAACGAATAGCTTTAATTATCCCTTTTTTGCACTAAAACAATGATGACATTAAGACGGGTTTCACGACATCTCCGCCGCGATCAACGTCGTGACTTGTCCGTTGTTCGACATGCGAAACAGAAGAGAAACTGCCTGTCATATTATAACGCACAGATTTCAATTCAATTCAATTCAATTTATTTATTCATCAGATATAAGCTAACAGTTTACACCAAATCGCTTATATCTATGCTAATTCTACAAAATTACAATAAAATTTCTTAATTAAATATTTCTTATTAATTTTTTTATTATTTATTATTTGATTACGATTCTATCTCTTTCCCGCGTGATTTCGCCGATCTGGACTTCGGACCTCTAAGATTAGTTTTTCCGTAAAATACACATTCATTTTACAAAAACATTGAAGTTTCGCTTTATGTACTAGTTGACTGCCATGAACACGTTCGAAACAAACGCGGCACTGCTACAAAATAGCGGGCTGAGCCCGGAGGTGTAACTATTTTTTAAATCAATTAAAACTTTTACAACCATTGTTGTAGGTAAAACAAACAAATACCTATTTGGCCCACTAGAGTGTTACGAGTATTTGTTGCACCAATAATACAGCGAATAGTTGAAGAAGATATTTCATTGCTATGGATGTACCACTTATTACAATGGCAGCGAGCGCATTAAATGTTCGAATATGTATCAAAAACTGAAACGTGAATCTGAGCGGCGCGCGGCGCTGGGTAGAATGTGCGTGAATGTTGAGAAATAACGTATTTGAACAAAGTGCATCTATTATTGAAAAAAGTGACGCAGAAATAGTGAAAAAAAATGAGTTATATTAATTCAATTAATAATTGATTTATTTCAACGTTAATATTCAAGTTTTCACTTCTGCCGGCACTCCCGGAGTGCAACCCGTCTTTTTTTTTTTGCTTGGATATGTATCTTTGGTTAGACGTACTGAGCGCTATGTTAAAATTTGTCCATCTATTTTAATGGGACCCAGCATTATGTCAAAAAAAAATATAAACAGGGCTACTTGTAATTTGACGTATTCCTTCCAGGACATGATAGTGTGACCCATTTGCAACAATTAAGCACCCCATAAAGCCTAGACACACATTTTTATGTATTTTTGAAAATTTCCTAAATTTCGTCACTAAATATCACTTTTCTCTTAATTCTCGAATTTAATGGCCTTCATTGCTATTCCATTGGATACCTGATACTTTAAGAAATATGTCTATGTAACCAATGTTCTAAAACATCAAATAAATAAATAAATAAAAATAGTTAAAAGTTAAAAGAAGAAGTTTATTAACCATTTCCAAAACCAGTTACCTCAAAATTTTACTACGACATTAAGCGTACAAATTACGGTGCACATCTTCATTTAGGGTCAGGACACATTGATCGAGGACGTTCGACGGTTTGTCCATACAAAAAGAGAGCAAAGTATGGAACGACTTGCGCATCATTTCGCATCGACGCGACGAACGCGCTCCGACGTAGTGTGCTCCTTTTCAATCGGCAAAGTGCGAAAGGCCGCCGATCAATGTGTCCAGACCCGTAACACAGTAAATATTACTGTGCCCGTAATCTAACGAGGTACAAATATAATTAAAAAAAAATATTTAGAGATGCCGAGAAAACTGTATCGACTGTTAACAATTAATAAATTAATTAGAAAAATTATTTAATTATTTCGATTAACATTCAATTCAATAATTTTATTGAATTGAATGTTAATCGAATTAATTAACTGATTCATGTTATATTTTTTACCTTCTCACCACCTTTACGTTATGTAGCCAGGTTGTCGCCACCAGTTTGCATATTGAGACGCCAGTTTTAAATATTTAATATTACTCGCAATCGATGAGCTAATCACTAATCATTTGTCGCTTATTTCGCGTGATTTTAACAAAGTCTTAATGTATGAAATTAATTTAGTTTTTTTAGGCTTTTTACAAAGAATCTTTTATTTGTCATATCATTAGCCTCTAATGTACTCTTCATAACATATTTATGTTGTTTAAGAGGAAAATCAAGAAAAGCATTGCCATAATCATTGACAACGGATTGACGATTGTTGTTAATAGCAGTAGAGTTCCCTGCTGCCAACTTTGCGGCTATGACAACTTTTTACTACATCTAGTAGTAATTGTCGAACTCGGCAATCAATTAACTCAGTCTATCGCAATTCACAGCTAGACGTTGACATCTCCCGAGCTACTTGCATGACATAAAATGGGTTATACGTTATTTTATAAACAACAGTCATGTTGTTTCATAGTATTTCGTTTCACGTAAATTTTTCGCATATTATCATTTCATATAATAATCAATACGCAGAATACTTATTTAAAAAAAATTAAATCATACATTTTTGTTACAAATAAAATTTAATGTTTCGATATTCATGTAATAGAATAACAAATCAAATATTTTTTATCCTCATATTGTTTAGTTAATATGAAACTTATTACCAAGAAAAATATTTTATTTAGTGACAGTTTCTAAATGTTTCAAATCATACCTTTGACAAAATGAATACAACACCGCGTTCACAAAAACAATGCAGGTAAATTCTAGTGAAGCAGCAAAAAAATGGGATGTATTTAATAGCACTTTAAGTAATGGACAATGCCACAAATATAGGGCGCCCTGTACCAAACGGAAAAGTCCGCTGTCACATGCAAACCTAGTGTATTTAGAAGAGAATTTAATGGTCTTCCTATATTGCTATTTTTTAAATGGAGTCCCGCAATTCGTATTTATTTGCCATTTACCTACTTAATATTTTAAGGTTACGTTCGAGAAAATGTCGAATGAACGATGACGATGAATATGGAGGCATCGCTAAGGATTATCACATTTATCACACAAATACTACGTTATGAAAAAGCACCTGAACGTTTTCGTTAATAAGGATTTTAATTATATTTAAATATATTATACAACATTATTTTTAGTATATGCGAAACCTGAATATAGTTTGTTCAGAATAAGTAACTGAATCGATTCCAATAATTTTTACCCCATGTTATATTTTGGCCCAAAAATATTTAAAAAAGGTTAATAGTTGGACACCCCGAGTATATTATACTGTGCCCCGAGGAGCGACTAAGTAGGTAGTTATCTACCATACGCGCACAATGGCGCGGCGCGGACGCACAGCGAGCGGGGCGACCGGGGCGGGGGTGCAGCAACCTCAGTCACCCGGGTACCACTGGTTGGCGCGCACGTGTCGCGTGGGTCCAACTGCATAATCGCGAGCGCGCGGCCGCCGAGTTGTGTTTCGGTTGATCGTGTACTTACCTATCGTATGTAAAAAGTGTCGTGTAACCATGACTTTCTCATACACAAACGTCCAGTACACAGAAACAACGATAACAGTGATAACGTTTCCGTGGCACTGCGGCGGTACGAGGAGCAATCAGAGTATCGTGTCCGGAACACAATGCTTTGCCGTGATGATTAACATTTTTAAACACGCCAAGATGGTTAATTGTAGAAAGTTATTATTTGTACCTACAGCCTGCTGTGGTTAAGTAATGCGATGTTTAACACTTTTCATCCACTTTGAACAAATCGCATTGACTACATTGTATCACTTACGGCTTACGAATAAGTAATTACTTATTCGTAGCTTACGGCTGCATTTATTTACGAATAAAGTACAGTCGAGTTCTTTAATATCTGAGCATGTTCATGAATCAAAAATATATAGGCAATGGTAAGTTTCATAAAACTCTAAACAGCTTCGCCGTACAATAAATTGTAAACAATCTGTGACATCATAAATATGTGACTACATTAAATCAATAATATTACTACAGATAAAGACTCTAAAAATTGTGCGCAATCCCTTGTTCATATTATTTAGCGCAAAGTTAGGTTCACAAATATCTATGCAATTATTTTTCTATGAAAAAGATCTTGAAACAAAATCAACTTGAAGTTGTCAGTTATGACATCCTTCAACGGCAATATTGCATTATTACTCGAACTTCTGCTCCGGCAAGCAAAAATAAATTTTATGGTAAAGGCCATTTAGTTGAATATTCAAAGCTGTATAGATATTTATGAATCCTAGGTTGCAACAAATATATTGAACATCAGAGTATTTAGATATTTATGTTCCGAAGAGTAGTCAGATATTTTTGACTGCACTACCGTAACATACTTATGAACAGTTTATATGAAAACATTTTATTGATGTCTAAGTTTGTATAGAACTATTATGATCATTTTAATGCTTACAATATTTTGAAACATTGTCACTGCCAATATATTAATGAACTCGACTGTACATTATAATAACTACCTACACTTGACCATTACGACAGTCCAAAGCCTGCAAGTGTGATGGAAAATGTTATCACCCGTTAATTACAATACAATCGCCGCGCGGTACGTTTAGGCACGCGATGCCCATGATTTCATACGGACAAACAGGTAACATAACAAGCTTATAACTTGGTGATTATTCATGATACAGTTTTGAAATTTTGTACATAGATTCTTTACATAAAAATACTAGACACGTGTTTCGGGTTTCACATATACTAAAAATAATGTTGTATATTTAAATATATAGTTCAGATGAAACCAAATGGAAGATGTCATGAGGAGAGTTTTGAGTATCAATGTCGATGGCTATAAGAGTAGAGGAAGACCAAAAAAACGATGGATGGACTGTGTGAATGATGATATGGTTAGAAAGGAGGTGACTACCGAGATGACGTCTAAAAGAAAAGTATGGAAGAAAAAGACATGTTGCGCCGACCCCAAATAAATTTGTATAAGGGCAGGAGGATGAATGATGAGTTCGGATGAAACCAATATTGAAAGTAATGTCATCCGTGATGGCGCAACAGAACAAAAATGCAATACGTCACAATAAAATCGATTTCTTTTTTTTTTATCGGTCGGCTATTTGTCCTTCAGGTACTACATACTTGCCACTATACTCGCAATAATATTGCCAATACATACAATATTGTCAACATTATTGCGTGTGTGTGGGCGATAAAAAACATCTCCTGATAAGTCTGCTCGCCTAGTACGATGTTTCACAAAATGTTAATTTGGTATTGTGATATTTTTCTTATCACAAGCACTTTTAGCGTTGAGTGTACTTTAGGTAGAACGGCTGTAACGCGACTGATCCGAGATAAAATGCATCTTCGAGGATACAATAGGGCCATAAACGGACGTAACGCGTAGCGGAAGTAACGCGACTCCCTCTTCTCATTAAAGTGACTTCATATTATGCACAGCATTCTTAAATTATACAACGAAGTTGTATATAAAGTTAACTACTCAATTGTCTTTTATAATTAATAAGACGTTGTCGACGGAGCCCCGCTTCGCGGGGCCGTATTTCTGTCTACAGCGTTTAAAGGAACCTAACACAAAGGAGATGACGGCGGCTCGGTCGTTCGCTTTGCTCGCTCACTCCAGCCCCCGTCATCTTCTTCGAACCTAACCTGTCCGAGTCGGGGTGCCCCAAGTCCCGAGCTCGCTTCGCTCGCTTTTGCATCCTAAGTTCTCAACTTTAATCTTGGATGTTTCTGGGAATAAGCCTAGCATAACGTCTAATTTTATTTTACATTTTTGTTGAAATAAAATACCATGCAAAAATACACCGAACAAACAATATTCGTTAAAAATAGTTCTACTGTTTGATTAGTTTGTTAAATAAAAAACGTGATTATAAAATTCATTGAATTGTTCTTCTGTGAAATATGTTTCATTCAAGTAAATAACTACTGCAACAATAATATTCGAAATAAAAATACAAGGACCAAATATTCTATGAAACATTTTCTGCGAAACGAAATGCCATGAAATTTCTGTCTGCGAAACAAGGGGACACCCATAAAATGATGTGCTGCACAAGCCTTTTAAGAAATTACGAACGTGGATGCTGCTGTTTTCTAAGAGCATCGTAACTCGTCTGGTATAACAGCCAGTGTACGTTTTAATAAAATGTACAGTACTTTAAAGACACGTGAACTAAGTGACAAGTAATCAGTGATAAGCTCATCAACTGCGAGAAAAACTAACTATTTAAAAGTGGCGTCTCTACATGCAACCTGGAGTTGTAGGGTGGTGATAAGGTAAAGAGGTGACATAAACAAGTTAATTAATTTAAATATCGCTGATTTTTTAAATATTTCAATAATTTCCAAATTTGACCTTTGCCAGCATTATCGACTGTTTAATCGGCATCTCTAAATATGTATTTTTTTTTAATATTTATTTGTACCTCGTTAGATAGCTGATTAAAGGAAGATGTCTGCCCCGTAATTTGTACGCTAATGACATAGAATAATTTTAAGGTAACCAGTGTTAAAGTTCATTTATGTAGATGATTTTTGGAAATGGTTATTAAACTTCTTCCTTTAACTTTTAACTATTTTATGTTTTACAAAATTTGGTTACATAGAAAGATTTCTTAAAGTATCAGGTATCCAATGGAGTAGCAATGAAGGCCATTCAATTCGAGAGTTAGGGTGAAAAACATGTGGTTTATCTATTTCGTGTAACTTGTTAAGTATGTGTTATACGGATTTAACATTTTGGTATTTGTTTTTTGACTCTTTGGTCTAGTATTATGTAAAAGGAATACATGATTCAATGAATTTTTCTCGATACAAAAAAATTGCATAGCTATATCTATTTTTTTTTACTTTTTTTGACATCACGGCGTAACGCAGTTATTCAATGGAATTTACTTTAAAACATAAAAAATTGTCATATCAAATTTTACTCAAAGTAGTTTTAAAAATTCATTTATTTTGTTAAAAAAGGATTAAATTCGTTTTGGCACATACGTCGTTTTATTCCGAGCGCACGTACATTATAGCCATCACTCTTCTGCGTTTCAAAAGTAATTGCATCACTTTCGCTCGCTTACTAGGTTTTCGAGAAAAGTGATATTTGGTGGCGAAATATGTGAAATTCAAAAAAACAAAAAGCAAGCAAATTCAAAAATACATATGTATTTTTCTCTAATCCCATCAATTTTCGCCTAGACTTTATGGGGTGCTTACACAACATAATCAGCCTATAATGTTCCCACTGCTGGGACACAGGCCTCCTCTCAGTGCGAGGGAGTGCATAGGGTGCTTAACTGTTGCAAATGGGTCACTATGACGTCCTGGAAGGAATACGTCGAATTACAAGTAACCCTGTATAGACATGTATCTACCTTCATTCCTACCGTTCTTTTTAAAATTAGTTTAATTACATGAGTGGTGGCAACTTAGAGCACGCTTTTCGTTTAAACTTGGGTAAATTGTATTGGAAAAACAAGATCGCGGCGTTAGTTCAATTTTTGGCCATAGGTATGCCAAAACATCTTTGTACAGATTTACACAGATGTAGTTAGACACTTACTGGTGACACTGCCAGCTCTGTCATCGTTGCGGCAGACGAGTTGCATGTCATCAGCGGGACGCGCGCGCTGGCGTAGGCAGGGCATGGACTGGCACAACTCGCGCCGGAAGTTCTGCCCCGCCAGGCAGTACAGGATGAAGTTGATGCCGAAGTTGGTGTTGAAGAACATGAGCGCCAGCTGCTGTAGCGCTGCCCATCTGCCGGTGTACTCACCGGCACTCTGCATCAATACAAAACATGATCAGTACTAACAAAAGGACTTAAAAAAACTTGGGCATTACGGAAGTTGAGTTTATGGAAACGCAGTAAAGAGCGTAACCCTGATTCTGAGATTGAAGAAAGATTCCCGATTTTGGATTGTAGTCGTGATAAAAACCCTAACACTTCTAAGTGCAATCACGCTCACCTAAGCTGTTCACAAGTGCATTGCAAGTCACGAGGCATCATACATGTTAGCGGCCACCAGCTAACAAACCTCCGCTTTGCAGATGACATGGTGTTATTCTCCACATCACCTTCAGAACTTGAGGAAATGCTCCAAGATCTGAGCACGGAAAGTCTTGAGGTTAGACTTTCAATGAACAGATCCAAGACACAGGTCATGACCAACAGCACGAAACGTAGGGTCGAGGAAGACGGACATGGGTTGCAATATGTCGATGAGTACACATACTTGGGCCCATAGATATCCGAGAGATATGCCTTCACTGCATATCTGTTCAAGTTCAAGTGTCGCCACATTTTCCCCACTCCGGAAACTAGCACAAAAACAAAAGAAATAGATACGGCACACATGATCAATTGGGCGGCTTTTTTGGCACACACACAAGAAAATAAGCGTAACACTTTTGTGCTATCTTATTACACACATGTTCAAAAGGGGCGGGCACTAGAAAGTATAGACACAGTCACTGAATGCACACATGCGATAAAGTCGTATCAACTAGGGAAGATGGGTTAATATAAATCCCATAAAAACATTTCATGTTAAATGTTGCCAAGACTTGACCATGTAGCTCGCACTGTCAAAAAGTAATCAGATCTCATGTAGAGCCAAGCTTCTAACTCTACACGCCCTAACTCTACAAGGCCTAACTTCGCAAACTCTACACGTTTTTTGTTTATTTTGTTTATCCTGGTATAATCCAAACCCAAGTTAAGAAGGTTCAAAAATACGACGAAGTGCTTCGAGAAAAGGTAGGTAGTGCCCTTGCGCTTTGCATGCTATACCTGAAATCGAGAAAAAAAAATCTGCTGTTACCTACATTTTGACGAGTTACTCGAACATAAATGTAGGGAACAGCTGATTTTTTTTCGCGTTTTCAGGTTTTATCCCATAGTAAAAGTTGTTCATAATGATGAGTACAATCTCCCATTTCGATTTGTCGCATGTTTTCAATTTCACCCTGTATGTATCTTAATTTGAGTGTAGGTACAGCCCACTTAAAAAGCATGTGTCTTTTCGCGAGCGACTTAACAATTCTCTTTAAAGCGTACAGAACAAATTACAGTTTGATTTGGCAGAAACCAATTATTTTCCCTGCCTGTTGCATCTATCCATTTATTTTTCATTTCTGGATCTTTCGGGAAACTGAAATGAAATGTATTAATTCTTGTAAAATAGGTTCTTAATATAATTTCGTATTTAGACAGACTAACAATAATAATCGATAGTCATATCTCAGCGCTATGCATCACTAGTGCATTATTTGACAGGGGTCCGTTGCTAGGCAATTTTCTTATGTTATCTCAAAAATATTTCACAACGAGATATTTGTAAAATCCTTAAATAATATATTAGTGCAGTGATTTTTTAATTACTGGTGGTAGGACACGCCACTTGTCTTAAGGTTTGTTGTGATTGTTCTATTTTTGCAAATAAGGACGGAACAATTCGGCATTTTGTAAAAAATAGGAGATGACACTACGCGTTTCGATACAAACATATGACTACGGCGCTTACCGCCGCCGCACGTACCAACATAGGGTCAGATTACAACATAGGGTCTTTTATAGAGGCGACATGCACCACGCCTCCATGCCATATCCCTCGATATCCGTGCTTGGGCCAGATGTCAAAGATGTGTCTTTCAAAAACAGACAAGATAAGGAAGTTGAAAGATGAGTCCAAAATGCTTGGAAGACCTACTGGGCCCTTAAAGAACACATGAAAGATAGTCTTCCTATATAGGTATTTAAATTTTAAGAAAAAAAAAAACTGACTTCCAAAAAAACTACAAAGTGAAAAATAACTTTAATTTCGGAAGTCGGTGTCTTTGGATCTGTATTTTAGTTTTTTGCCACCGACTTCCGAAATTAAAGTTATTTTTCACTTTGTAGTGTTTTTTTGGAAGTCGGTTTTTTTTTTTCTTAAAAAGTTTTTATTTCACTCTTTTTATTGGGTCTGCTTATAAGTTACAATAGCCTAGTGATCATCGCCTTTTACAAACAAAATATTGCTTTTCCCGATGCTGGGAAGTTAATTGTTGAGGAGTTCTCCAGGTCCACCATCAACTACAAATCACCATTCACATTGTGACGAGCATAAATTGCTTAGCAACCATATTAAAGTAATCGAATCGCAACCCGTGAAATACTTAGATATTATTGAATAGTTCCGGTGGCCATCTGTGGTCTTCATCATCAGTTCCACTTCACCAAATAGTGCTTTCCGTGAGCAAATGCAAGAGTTACTATAAAAAATACCCAAATCGCTATAGGTGTGCCTATAATATTTGAAGTTCCTTCGATTTCTCCAGGATCCCATCATCAAATCCTGACCTGATGTTTTTAGACTAGATGCTGATAATCAGGCCAGACTTATGTCAACATTGCATTGAACTTAAAATTTAGTCCTGTTTAAAATGAGCCCAAACACGACTACGGTGCTGTAATTTCAAGGTTGGTACTTTTTCTGATGCTCCTGGCTTCAGCATCAGGTCTTTATGTACTTCGGTGTTCCTCATTAACATTGCGTTTATCCACACATCGAGCCCTTTTCAATAAGCCTAAACACGATATATCTGCTGTTAGTTGTCGAGGAGTTAGGTACTCTGCAGACTATCCTGACTGCAGCATCAGATCATGACTTGATGATCATGAGACCAAATATGGCAAATGCCCTATCAAACATCAAAACAATTTACTAAATAAAACAGTCCTTGCCTGTTCGAGTAACTTTTTACTGTTAAGGAGTTGTACCTTCCATCATCAGCCCAGCTACCTGAGATGGTGAGAACCATACGCAAATACACAAGATACTTCATAAAATATGCGAAAAACAATAAAATTTGAGGGTTGCCATCGATTTCTGTAAGATCCCATCATCAGATCCTAACTTGGTGACAGTGGGACCACCTCAGAACTATCTACTTTGGAACAAAAAAAGGATTTTGAAAATCCGTCGACAATTGGCGGAGTATTCGATGAACAAACATAAAAAAAAAACATACAAACAGCCGAACATAGTACCTCCTTCTTTTTGTGAAGTCGGTAAAAAGGAAACTCATCGACATGTGCTTCCTGCTTGTCCTAACCTACGGTGCACACAGTTGGTCACTTACTGAACAACAGAAATGCAAACTCAAGATTTGCCAACGGGCAATGGAGCGCAGCATGTTAGGTGTTAAGCGTACAGATCGAGTTAGAAACACCACTCTGCGCTCCATAATTCAAGTAGCGGATGTTGTAGAAAAAACAGCCAGGCTGAAGTGGGAATGGGCCAGACACATCTCACGAATGCACCCGGAGAGATGGGCAAAGATCGTCACTCACTGGACGCCTGAGGCAGGACATCGCCGTCGAGGTAGACCAAAGCGAAGGTGGCGTGACGATCTAATATCATTCGCAGGGCCAACATGTCCAGAGATCGCATAAGACACGGAGGTTTGGAAGAAAAAAGAGGAGGCCTTTGCCCAGCAGTGGGACACAAAATAAGCTGACAAAAAAAAAAGAAAGTGCAAAACTATGTCTTTTACCCGTTCGCGTGCGCCCGTTCAACATAACTACCACATATTGGGAGTCCCTCTGGAGCGCGTCAGCGAAATAAAAGATCTTGGACTGACCTTAGACGCGAATATGACCTTGAATCAGCACATTAATAATGTCTGTGGCAAAGCCTTTAAATAACTTAGTTTTGTTAAGCGACAGGCATGTAGGTTTAAAGACAGGAATGTTATTCTCGTGTCCTTCACCATACAATCCTCACTTTTGAAAACTTCATGAAAATCAATTTTGAGAACGCCTAAAAATGTCAAGAAATAGTAATAAATAGTCACCAAGTTCAAAAAAATAGTCGTATTATGATTCCGAAGTTATAGCAATAGGTTGGTGAGGATTGTGTGCTGAAGGTCTCCACACAATCCTCACCTCTAATGCAACCAAACGGCTGAGAGTATCGACTTGGTTTCGATTCCAAAAAAATGTCAAGAAATACTTAGTCGTAACGCTATGCCAAATCTCGAAAATAGTAATTAATTGATTCCAGAGAGACATAAAGGTGCCTTGGTGAGGATTACTTGGCGAGCCTTTCTCGCCATGTCAATCCTCACCTGATTACCGTGGAACGCTTACGTTTTTAGGGTTCCGTAGTCAACTAGGAACCCTTATAGTTTCGCCATGTCTGTCTGTCCGTCCGTCCGTCCGTCCGTCTGTCCGTCCTCGCTTAATCTCTGTGACCGTTAGCACTAGAAAGCTGAAATTTGGTACCAATATGTATATCAATCACGCCGACAAAGTGGTAAAATAAAAATTGGAAAAAATGTTTTATTAGGGTAGCCCCCCTATATGTAAAGTGGGAAGTGATTTTTTTTTTAATTTCAACCCTAATTTGTGATATATTGTTGGAAAGGTATTTAAAAATGAATAGGGCTTTACCTACTAAAATAATTTTTTGGTAATGTCAATAATTTCGGAAATAATCGCTCCAAAAGTAAAAACAATGTGTCCCCCCCCCCTCTAACTTTTGAACCATAAGTTTAGAAAATATGAAAAAAATCTGAAAGTAGAACTTTATAAGGACTTTCTAGGAAAATTATTTTGAACTTGATAGAAACAACAGTTTTTGTACAAAAAAGACAAAAAGTTGTACAAAATCATTTCTGAACTAAGTTCGTAGTATAATCGTATATGCAAGCATTTTTTTTTAACTTCGTTACATATTTTATTATCCTGAACGTATCTTTTTTCAAACAAAAAAAGAATTATTAAAATCGGTTCTCGCAATCCAAAATTACCACCGAAAACTTCTGGCACGTCTATGTATTAATTAGTAACCCAATTCCCCGAGAGATGGCGCTGTAGGTACTTATTACATTGGGTCGGGTATTATCGAATTGTACGTGGGAACACTTATTGTGACGGACGGGAAACTACAGAACCCTACACTGAGCGTGGCCCGACACGCTCTTGGCCGGTTTTTTTAATTTTAATTTGGTGTCTAAAAATAGTCAAGAAATAGTAGTCTCCAACCATGATAATTTCGACCTGGTTTCATTTCTAGACATTTCCTTCCCGTTAGCATTATGATTTAAAGTAACTGATAAAATATAAAAGATCTTTATTTCAGATTATTTTTTATTCTAGTACGAGTTAAGACTATCTACCTACTTATCTATACTGCGCAGAACGTCCGACCTATTAGTTAAATTAATTGTACTTTGGGTGGTTGGCAAACCCAACATGTATTATGCAATTTTGAAACAATGATCACGCAGATGTTAAAAGTCCCACGGTGCTCGGAATGTTGGGCGGCACAGGGTATTTGTTTAGGTATTGGTTTTCCGAAAACTGGAATTCATTGTTTTGTTTTATTATTCTCAAACAACAACAGTTTATTTAACCGTTTATTACCGTTGGATCCCGTTTTTTGATCCCGTTTTTTAGGTATTACCGATGGATCCCGTTTGCTATTTCCGTTGAATCCCATATTATAACAACATGTGTACATTTCAGAAGAAAAGTGATTTACCTTTATCAAACACTAAAAAGAGATTATTTTTAGTGGGTTACCCGGAACCGAACTAGTTAGATTAGGTTAATTATTAAAAAAAAAACAATGTTAGGTTAGGTTAGGTTAATACTGTGACCCCTACGCACGAGCCGAGCGAGCGAAGCGAGCGGTGCCGCGGCAGCGGCCGGCGAGTGCCAGAAACGACTAGATTATATAGAAAATGAGTTGTTTGTGAAATAAATAGTATACGAAACGTTGGTTGTAAACTAAAAATTTGTCAATGGAGTTTTGGTGAAACATTAGTGAACCCCTCATTTTTGAAGTGAAACTTCTTTAGGCGCGCTTGACTTGGGGAGTAAACTGGTGAATGCGTTACGAAAACGTGTGATCGCGAGTAGGGAAGGTACGTAAAAAATAGCTGGAAATACCTGGTGTAAAAACCCGGTCCCGGTCGCATAAATATGCGACTGGGTTTTTACACCAGGTATTTGCTTCCAAGTACGCACACCGGGTACCGACTCAAAATACTTGCAAGACTATTAAGTATCTTATACGGCTACTCGCTCAAATACGTAGGTACTCAACCGCGTTAGTTTTCGCAAATGCGATCATGCTCCTTTTGGAACAATTTCGTATGCAAGTATTTTTTACCGACTTCACAAAAAGGAGGGAGACCGAGGGGAGTTGAAACAATTTTAACATTTTGTTTCATAAACCAAATACTAAAGACAGAAATCGTATGATATTAGTACCAATCGATAGGTCATTCTTTACACTTGCGAATGACTAACTTAAAGAAATTGTAAGCGTTAAATAATGTGGTGAAAAATCGACTTAACCGTAACAAGTCAACTTGTTTCAACTCCCCTCATACCGAGGTAAGATGAAACAGGGGTCGAGGAGAGTTGAAACATATGATTATTGAGTAGTATTAAGGGTCGTAAAATAAAAATGATGATATAATTTAAAGGTTTTTAATAAAATAAAACTTTTCAAGTACGAAACAAACTTTTTTAAATGGTATTTTGTACTGATATATCAGTTAAGTAGTTAACTACAGGTCAAATACAAATAATCAACTCCTAAAGTAAAGTCTGTCGCAAAGTTACTTCTTTTGCTGCGAGATCATACATTTCGCGACTCACCAAACCTCTGTCAGTTTTTCTTTTGTAATCAGTAGGCATACTAAAACCAAATAAACAATTTAAACCAATCAAAAAAATTGTGCCCATTATTTATTGACTGCTTTCTGATATAAAATTGAAAACGAGGAGAGTTGAAACAGCCTGTTTCAAATCTCCTCAGTAAGAAAAAACCTCCCAATTTTAGTTAAATGCAGAATCAAGATGCAAATACACAGAAATTAATTGGACCAAATATATATAATAAATCTTTAGTTAATGATCTTTCGAAACATATATAACTTAAGCCATAATACAAAACCTTTATCAAAATATAGGCATCGTAAAAAAACGTTAAAACTTACTTTTCACGATTTTTGTCACATGGGACGCAGAACTCCACAACCGCACGTCTTACGTCCCCGACGCGTACTGACATGTCAGCGGGCGGAGGGAAGGGATTGAAAAGCGACGTTGCCAACTCGCTAACGATTTTAAGTTCCGAGATATTGGTACTGTTTCAAATCACCTTTGTTTCAAATCCCCTCGGTCTCCCCTACTATGTTCGGCTGTTTGTATGTTTTTTTTTTGTATGTTTGTTCATCGAATACTCCGCCAATTGTCGAAGGATTTTCAAAATTCTTTTTTTGTTCCAAAGTAGATAGTTTTGAGGTGGTCGCACTGTCACCAAGTTAGGATCTGATGATGGGATCTTAGAGTAATCGAGGGCAACCTTTAAATTTTATAGGCTCACTTATTGTTTTTCGCATATTTTACGAAGTATCTTGTGTATTTGCGTATGGTTGTCACCATCTCAGGTAGCTGGGCTGATGATGGAAGTTACAACTCCTTAACAGTAAGAAGTTACTCGAACAGGCAAGGACTGTTTTAGTCAATTGTTTTGATGTTTGATAGGGCATTTGCCACATTTGGTCTCATGATCATCAAGTCATGACCTGATGCTGCAGTCAGGATAGTCTGCAGAGTACCTAACTCCTCGACAACTAACAGCAGATATATCGTGTTAAGGCTCATTGAAAAGGGCTCGATGTGTGGATAAACGTACTGTCAAATAGGAACACCGAAGTACATAAAGACCTGATGCTGAAGCCAGGAGCATTAGAAAAAGTACCAACCTTGAAATTACAGCACCGTAGTCGTGTTTGGGCTCATTTTAAACAGGACTAAATTTTAAGTTCAATGCAATGTTGACAAGTCTGGCCTGATGCTGCAGCCAGGATTATCAGCATCTAGTCTAAAAACATCAGGGCAGGATTTGATGATGGGATCCTGGAGAAATCGAAGGAACTCTTCAAATATTATAGGCACACCTATAGCGATTTGGGTATTTTTTATAGTAACTCGTGCATTTGCTCTCGGAAAGCACTATTTGGTGATGTGGGACTGATGATGAAGACCACAGATGGCCACCGGAACTACTCAATAATATCTAAGTATTTCACGGGTTGCGATTCGATTACCTTAATATGGTTGCTAAGCAATTTATGCTCGTCACAATGTGAATGGTGATACGGAGCTGATGGTGGATCTGGAGAACTCCTCAACAATTAACTTCCCTGTATCGGGAAAAGCAATATTTTGTTTGTAAAAGGCGATGATCACTAGGCTATTGTAACTTAGATAAATTATAAGCAGACCCACTAAAAAGCGTGAAATAAAAACTTTTTAAGAAAAAAAAAACCGACTTTCAAAAAAACACTACAAAGTGAAAAATATCTTTAATTTCGGAAGTCGGTGGCAAAAAACTAAAATAAAGATCCAAAGACACCGACTTCCGAAATTAAAGTTATTTTTCACTTTGTAAGGTTTTTTTTGGAAGTCGGTTTTATTTTCTTAAAAAGTTTTTTTTACTTTAATGGTTTGCAAGTATTTATTTGTAAACGCGATTTTGCTCCTTATTTATTCGAAGTCATTGATCAATTTCCTATGCAAGTAGTTTTACTTAACGGGGCTTTTGAATACGCGATTGTATTTCTTATCTGTATGAAGTTATGAATCAGTTTTCTATGCAGATAGAAAATACTTGAAAGTATCTCGCTCCGTCGTGCCTCGACGCTCGAGTACGTAGGTACTCAAATAGTTCAACAACCGCGTTTGTTTTCGCAAATGCGATCATATACTCCTTATCAGTAAGAGCACAGAATACTTAATAGTACTACGTACAGAAAGGACACTCCCTTCCTCGCCCTCATATCAGATACCGCACCTCACCCCGCACTTCGAGGTATTCGTCGCCGACCCTTTAGCAAGGGCGCTCGCGAACCGCAGCGCTGTATTGCTGACACACAATTATGCGATTTAAAAGTTTTATTTGAGTTTTAATCACGATGGTTGGATATTGTGATGCTTTTCCGAATTCGTATTTACATATACTGTTTGTATGATTTCGCATTTTTAATAACATGCGATTTAATAACCCATTATTTACAGATAAGTCATTTAAACTAAACTATTTTAGTGTTTTTATTTCATTACGAACCCGACTATATAAATAAACAATTGAACTACATGGTCACTTCATAATAATGCACACGTTCGGGCAGCGCCGCCGCCGACGTCGTTCGGTTCCCCGACACAAATTGCTTTCCGCGCCATTTTTTTTTACGCTACTAGATTTCACGCACACATTTGCACGTATACAAACGTCATTTGTTTATGTAGTAGTAATAGGTAATTATTTTGCGAGCGTTGTATGGAGTGTCCGAGGTGTGGTAAGAGTCTACGGAACAATTTCGTATGCAAGTATTTTTACTTTAATGGTTTGTAAAAGTATTTATTTGTAAACGCGATTGTGCTCCTTATTTATAGGAATTCACGGATCAATTTCCTATGCAAGTACTTTTTACTTCCAACAAGGCTTTTGTTTGATTACGCGATTGTACTTCTTATTTGTATGAAGTTATGGATCAGTTTTCGATGCAGATAGAAAATACTTGAAAGTATCTCGAGCCCTGGTTTTAGGCCCTGGTTTCTTAAGGTGGACGTACTTGGAAGCCCTGGTACTCGATTTTGCAAGTACGAACCATGTCTAAGGGCTACGGGCGAGGCGAACGGGAGTTGAGTGGGGGATATAAGCAAGAGAAAGCAGTGCGCGCGCACATTTTCTTTCTCTCTTCCTCTCATAGCCAAATACGTTTGAAGTTTCACTTCAGTCGTGTGGTCATAAGCACACTCGGTTTTTTTTTATTATAAACAATTTTGTTGTTGAAAGTACCCGCATTCATATTTTTTTAAGCATTCGGGATCCAACGGAAATACTTTTCGGGATTCAACGACAATAAAACGTAATTATCTTGCATTTTTTAAATTCGGGATCCAACGGAAATACATAATAATGTTTTGCGGGATCCAACGCCAGAAATATTAAAATGGGATTCAAAAACGGGATCCAACGGTAATAAATCTATTTAACACACACACTGACACGTAAGTATTGTTGACTGCGGGCGGTGGTGCTACGAGTATCATAATAGCAAAGTGGAGAACCATCTCTTTCTATAATTTGTTGCAAGCGGCTTCGCATACCGCACACCATGTTCCAGCAAGCATCACTTCCTCTCATGAGCTCCCACGTTAAAGTCACAAGTTGCACCAAATTCTCCTGACTTCTGATGAATCCCAATTTAAAATCATTTGACTCTACAAGTTTTCTATTGGGTGTACGTCTTAACCACAATCTGACTGTATTTCTCTGAAACAAAGAAATCACAAAGAAGTCACTTTACGTTTAAGTATATATGTTTGCTTACGTCACGGTATAACGAATAGCTAGGTATAAAAACGAAGTATAAAATTAGAAAAATACACTTACTGCTATAATATTATGTCTCCTAGCAATCTCTCTGATGCCAACATTCTCCTCGTGCAAATAGATTATTTTGTATTTTAAATAATCACTCAATTGAGACATGTTAATAAAACTATAAAAAAGAATTTTTATTTTTTACTAGCTGCGCCCCGCGGTTTCACCCGCGTAAATGTCGATCCCGTGGGAATATCGGGATAAAAACTATCCTATGTCCTTTCCCGGGACTCAAACTATCTCTATACCAAATTTCATCGAAACCGGTCCAGCCGTTTTCATGTTATGTCGTGACAACGGAAAACGGGTTTCATTTTTATATATATAGATTTAATTAGGGACTTTTATGACCGCAATGCGTATGACAGTCCCATCGTACCCTAAACACATAATGCTACGGATCACATTTGGGCCATGAACCCGAACAGACTCTTCGCATCATCACCATTTGTTTGAGACAGAATTTTATGGAATGTGCCCATATCAAGTTGGTTCAACTTCAAGACCTGAAACAGATCACTTGTTTGAGACTCATATCGAACACATTCCATCAATAAGTGATGTAAGTCTTCCACAACTCCACACTCTACACAATTAGGCGAGTTAGTTTTCTTCATCAAAAACGCAAACTTATTACATGGAATGTGTCCCGGTCTAAGTCTATGAGCTATAACTACTAATTTCCTACTTAACTGACTATTAATAAACCAGGGCACACGAAAAGGCTGACTCTGCATGGTTTTATACCATATCCCTTTTTCCAACGAACGTCTTTTAAAATACTCCTTCCAGTCATCATAACACTTATTTTTAAATTTAGGCAAAACTTCTGAATAATCTATCGTTATATTAGTTTCCTTTCCATTTTTAGCTGCATATTTTGCCAGCATGTCAGCCTTTTCATTACCCTGTATCCCGGTATGCGATGGAAAAAGAAATTTAAAAATTGGAAAAAAACGTTGTTTTCCGCAATTTAGTAAGGCAAGGTAAAAAATGTTCACGCGTAGTCACTGCAATAGGGTAGTTTCCTGTTTAAAAAAATAATAATTCTAATTAGTCCGTCAGTTAGATTATCGAAAAATAATGGACCCATATTTTTTCTTTTGTCAATCAAACAAAAAATGACAAAGATAAAGCGCGTCAAAATTTGGGAGTTGGGGGTCGTGACGTCACGCCGTGCGACAATTTTTAGCACGGCGTGACGTCACGACCCCCCACTCCCAAATTTACAAAATACAAAATTAATAAAAAAATAAAAAATTATGTTTCAGACAACAATAGTGTGTGCCTCACGGCTGCGCCAAAAAGGTTCCTTTCAGCATTAATGCCAGACAGATGCGGTCTGACCCTGGTTTTCTAATGAACCCTTAGGGAAAAGTGACGGGGAGTACACACAGTTTCAACATACCTAATACATACTTATAAATAAATAAACTAGTAATCACGTAGGTACATATCATTACAATTAATACAAATAAGAAAAAAGAAACAAAAACAAAACAACAAAGTCTCAGCAGTTAAGCGCTGCAGCAGCGCCATCGAGTCGGCGACGTTTGAGACAGCAAGCAAAGGACGAGAAAACACCGAGTGTGCCACCACGCGCATACCCCATTCTATGCATTCGTGACAAAACAGGGATTATGTTTAAGCTGTATACCTAATACTTTGAGATTTTATTCCAAAGAAGGAAAACATTTTATCTCTTTTATAATATCTGTAACAAAGAAAACTTTTTTGTAACTTACGTCCATATTATAAATGCGAAAGAAACTCATAACTGCTGATAGATTGGACCTTGGAGAAGGACTTAAGATACTTTTCATCTTAAACGTCCACTCGATGAATAAGAAACATCGCTGCGTAGGCAACGCGAGCCATGAATATCGGAATCTTTACTCATAATCGTACTTACGTAAATCTGACTCGAAATCTTATGGGAATTCATTTACTCACTAGAATTTATCACAACAATCTCCAGTATGCATTTTTAATGGTGCATATGTTACCGGCCAAACCCGATTTCAGGACAAACTAGTTTAGCCTAGGCTAAACTAGTTCCGTCGACATAGGATGCAAGGGCGAGCGAAGGGCACCCCGAGGTTCGGTTTGGTTAGGTTACGTTAAACCCTTTACACAGAAATAGGGGCCCCGCGAAGCGGGGCTCCGTCGACATAAGATCCAAGGGCGAGCGAAGGTAATCCTATCGCGTATAGGAAGAACTAGTTTAGCCTAGGCTAAACTAGTTTGTCCTGAAATCGGGTTTGGCCGGTAACACATACACTGGGTAAAAAATGTTAAACTCGCGTCAGGACACGTGATCGTCAGGAGAGATTCCCCCTTCCCCCCTCTCTTTCTACGGCGGCGCCAACCGAACTGAACTAAGTGACACACGACAATGCGCAATGGATAGATGGATGGATGGAAATTGAACAAAGTGCATCTATTAATGAAAAAAGTGATGACGAAATAGTGAAAAAAGACGAGTTATATTAATTCAATTAATAATTGATTTATTTCAACGTTAATATTCAAGTTTTCACTTCATCCGGCACTCCCGGAGTGCAAACGGTCTTTTTTTTTAAGTCGATTTAATTTTTTAAATTACTTTTTTATTTCGTAATTTTTAGTTTTAAGTAAAAACTAGAATATTTGTATGTAATAAGTAGGTAATAGTTTTGTTGTAAATATTGCACTAGAATGTGACCAAGGTTTTGAGTGTCAAAAGTGACACTACACCCGTAGCTCGTATCAATAAGCCAGGCCGTCACACTTGCACGTATTAGTCCATATCTTGAAAATTACTGAATCGATTTTGATGAAACTTGCACTATTCCCTAAGTTGAAGTAAATGAAAGCCAATTAAAAAAAGACGGGTTGCACTCCGGGAGTGCCGGCAGAAGTGAAAACTTTAATATTAACGTTGAAATAAATCAATTATTAATTGAATTAATATAACTAAGTTTTTTTCACTATTTCTGCGTCACTTTTTTCATTAATCTGTGCACTTTGTTCAATTTCCATTTTTTGAAACACTTTATATACACGAATTTTACGAATATACAGCAGTGTGGCTACTACACAGACGGTCGAGCCATCAGCTGTCCATCCACGTCCGCGTCCGCGTCCACCATCACATCACATCACCATCGCCATCGCCATCACCATCGCCATCACATTCGCCATCGCCATCGCCATCACCATATCCATCCATTATCGTTTCTCACTTGGTTCACTTCGGTTGGCGCCGCCGTAGAAAGAGATGGGGGGGAATCTCTCCTGACGGTCACGTGTCCTGACGCGATGCCCTGACGCGAGTTTAACATTTTTTACCCATTACAAAAAGTGTTCAACGCCGCTAAAGAAGTTTTCACTTCAAAAATGTTCTCGATCCGATTAATAGTTGCGGAGAAATGCGTGGACAAACAAACATACATCTATAAAATTTATATTTGTTTGGAAGCCCTATTAGAATGTCATATGTGAACATATTGCAGTTCCAATAATATTACATACATACGTGTCGAATTGATAACCTTCTTTTTTTTGAAGTCGGTAAAAAGATAACACAACAGCAAAAATGTATCGTAAATAAGAAATACTTGTCTTCAAGAAATACTTATAATTTGAATACGTGAAACGTGAATAATACGTGATGTCAATCAATGTCAACATTGTCAACTGTCAGTGCTGCCAACCTCTGATTTTTGATCTGACACTTTTTCAAAAGTTCTCCGTAAAAAAAAAAACAATTAGGTATTATGGGTAATTATTATTATACTTACTTACTTTTAGTAATAATATCCAAGTGTGAGTACCAGTTGAGTCCGCTATCAATAACCACACCCAAGTACTTAAGATGGTTTACCTCACGAAGAGAAAAGCATGAGCAGGTCATATGGCCATTACATGTGTGGGCGTTAATGACAAAGCCTGTAGGAGGTTTTGTACCAGGGTGTAGCCCGAACGGGATGAAGAAGGTCTTGTCCGGGTTTAGAGTGAGGAGATTTAGCAGCACCCAACCAATAATAGATTTAAGTGAGGTTTCGGCAGTTGTTCGCAGATGCTCCCAATCAGTACCATGAACAATGACTATACAGGTTGAACTTGAAAACATGCGACAAATTGAAATGGGAGATTGTACTCATCATTATGAACCAGTTTTAATATGGGACCAAACCTGAAATCGCGAACAAAAAATCAGCTGTTCCCTACATTTCGACGAGTTATGCGAACATAAAATGTAGGGAACAGCTGATTTTTTTTTCGCGTATTCAGATTTGGTTCCAAAGTAAATGTTGTTCATAATGATGAGTATAATCTCCCATTTCGATTTGTCGCATGTTTTCAATTTCACCCTGTATATTTTGATAGAGTAAAGCGAATGCAATGGAACAAAAACTTCATTACTCCGAGTTCTACACTATATTTCAGTATAAAACGTAACCATATTGGTTTGGCACTTTTTACGTTGAACCTGTTCAAATAGTTTCACACCCAAACAGATAAACCGATGAACACTAAAATTGATGAAATGGCTTGTGTTGGTAATCCTTTAATACCCCAACTTTTTATTGGAAATATTTTCAATGTACAGAAGCGCCTCGCTACTGATTTATTATATGTATAGATAGATATAGATTAAAGATAAGTTTATAAAACACAATATATTTTTGTCTGACTGGCGTTTGGTTCTAATTGCGAGATCCCAACTCGCACTTAACCGGTTTATATCATCATCAATCATCATTTCAGCCCGGAATCGCCCACTGCTGCCCAGCAGTGGGTAGGCCTCCCCTTTTTTCTGCCATACTTCCCTATTCTGTGCGTCTCTTATCCGGGTATTTCCCGCGACTTTGACGCTATCGTCAACCCAACGCGCTTTTGGACGGCCCTGGTGTCTTTGGCCTAACCTTGACCACCATTCGGTCACAGCTTTACTTCGTCCGTTTTTATCATATGTGGCTGAAATGATATACCACGAGTTTTCATATTCTTGAGCAGTTTGTAAATGAAGAAAACGTTTACATAATATAAATTTTCAATCTAGGCATATTATGAACATGTTTTGTACTGCTTGCGTTTATAATTTATGTTACCGTTATACAAAGGAAGGGGAGGATGTTCACGATATAATGTGAACTTTTTAGGACTATTTATCTTTGGTTTTGTTATGCTTTTTATTGTCTATTTTTTGATACGTAGATGTTTTTTTCACTTGTTGTCAATAAGTATAATATTTCTATACCGAATGGCTGTGTTTTTCTTATAAAATATAAGCAATCCAACCTGCAGCCTAAGCAGTCGGTAATAGGGAGACGCTTAACGAAGCCGGAAGTCTTTTCCCTTCATTCTGATAATTTTTTCACGCTACCATAAAAAGTGATTTTTCACACAATATTTATGTACGATGTTACAAAGTTTGATGTACTTACAGGATACATAGCTGACGACTTCGAGATCGGTCTTTTTACACCTTGTACTAACATATACACTTTAAAAAAAACTGCCTTGACCAATGTTTTGTTAAGACCAACTCTACTACAAATACTGTAGTCTGCAATTCGACAGTCACGGACCACTGCAGTGTGATGATGTCACTATCAAAAAAATCGGTAACAACCGAAACAAATCAAGGAACTTTTAAAAAAGTAGACTATTCCGCGATTGTTAACAATTTAAATCTTATAAACTGACTGAAATGTTAGCATGTGATGACCCGAATGAAATAACAAATAAGTTCCTATACACAATAAGTGATTGTATAAAAAAATACACTTATATCTACAAACTTTCTAATAGAAAACGTAATATTAAACCATGGATAACTCCCGGGCTACGTCGTTGCATGAGAAATAGAGATCGTTTACATCAAATACTTCGTAAGGATCCAGACAATGTAACACTTCAAATAACCTACAAAAGATATCGTAATACATGTAAAAAATAGATATTTTAGATCACAAATAAATCTCCACAAAAATAATTTAAATAAACAATGGTCCATTATCAAAGAAATATGTCACTACAATACTAACCCTAATTATTATAATGACCTTCTTTTAACTAAAAGGAACCCACAAGAGTCCATAATCTACATAAATCACTATTTTGCTAACGTGGCTCAAAGTATTCAAATAAGAACACAAAAAAATGAAATGGAACTAGCTAGAATATCAAACTCAAACAGTTCCTCGCTGAAGTCATTCGTCCTACTACCTACGGATGAAAGAGAAATTAAAAGTACCATATTGAATTTAAAATCTTCTAATTCCAGTGGTTGGGATAAAATTCCCTCTATTTTACTCAAACTGGCTGTCGACACTCTCGCCATACCTATTGCTATCTGATCTGTAATTTGAGTTTCGCCAAAGGCGTCTTTCCCAACGCTCTGAAACAGTCGGTCATTATTCCCATTCACAAGCCTGGGGACAGAGACTGTGTCACGAATTATATACCAATCTCATTACTGCCATCCCTTTCTAAAATTATTGAACGAATTATGAACACTAGATTTAAAAAATCTTTGAATCCAAACAGCTTCTTTCAGAAAGCCAATTTGGGTTTAGAGAGAAAAAATCAACTGGTCATGCCGTACACAAGCTTATATCATTTACCGTCAATGCTTTGGATAGAGAAGATTAGATCCTATTAATTTTCCTGGACTTGGCAAACGCGTTCGACGCAGTTTCTGTTCCCATACCCCTCAATAAGCTTGAACACCTCGGGATCCGCGGTATTGCGTTGGATCTTATAAAAGACTACATGTCGAACAGAACTCAATGTGTTAGAATTGATGGCTACACCAGTTTACAGGAAAATGTCCAATTCGGCGTGCCTCAGGGCAGTATTTTGGACCCTACATTATTCCTCGTTTATATTAATGACTTGAGTGGTATCAATCTGAAACAAGAACAAATTATCTCCTATGCTGACGACACGGTACTTTTGTTTCATGGGCGCACGTGGACTGAAGTGTTCAGCGTGGCTAATGAAGGATTTGCTTTAGTTACGTCTTGGCTTGATTACAACGTTCTCACATTGAATGCACAGAAAACAAAATATGTAACCTTCAGCATTAGGAAAATTACGCAACCACCAAATAACTTGCAAATAAAGTTGCATAGTTGCAATAGTGCTGCAGCATGTTCCTGCTATAGTCTCACAAAAGGATCCTCTATCAAATATCTGGGTTTGATAGTAGACCAAAACCTTAACTGGGGGAACATATCGGTGCCGTAATAACTCGGGCTAGGAAAATGATCCATGTATTTTAAAAAATTCGTAATATTTGTGACCTCAAACTACTTAGAACTATTTATTTTTCTTTATGTCAATCAGTGTTATCATATTGTATCACTGTTTAGGGAGGTGCTTAAAAAACCACGATGTTAAGACTCGAAAGAGCTCAGCGAGCAATATTAAAAGTAATGAGCTTCAGGAAATTTAGATATCCAACGCATCTATTATACAGGGTGTTACGGAAAGGGTATATCAATACAAACGGGTTGAAGAGTGTATCTGGTCTAGAATCTCTGTACAAAATTTCAGCTCAAAAGCATTAACTTTGAAAATACTTAATATTTTTTTATTTCGACATCACGGCGCTGCGCTGGCGCGCGGCGGCGTGATGTGCGTGTACAGTCAGCATCAAAAGTCGATTAACACTATCATTTTTACATGTTATTAAATTGACAACAACTTTTTTCAATAAACTGATTTTTAGCTTTTCACATAATAGACAAGAGTATATATTCTAAAAAAATCTTCTGCTGCAATTTTGAACAAATATTTTTCTCAATAACTACGATTAAAAAAACTGAAGTGTTAATCAACTTTTGATGCTGACCGTACTAGGCGCACAGACACACTACAGATAATGGATAATGACCCTCGTAGTGCGGTGACACGTTTGTCAATTTAATAAACTATCGAAGTTAAAAAATATGAAGCATTTTCAAAGTTACTGGTTTTGAGCTGAAATTTTGTACAGAGATTCTAGACCAGATACACTCTTCAACCCGTTTGTATTGATATACTCTTTCCGTAACAACCTGTATAAGAATTTAGGTGTGTTCACAGTAAGACAAATATTTATAAACAATGCTATTACTTCAGCACTGCAAATTACCGATACCTAATTTCGCTACAACGCGTAGAAAAGATCTGCTGTACCTACTCCATACCTAAACGTAAGACGGCCTTTTCAGATAAATGACTGACTGACTGACTCATTAACGTCCAGCCCAAACCCTTGGACCTAGAAAGCTGAAATTTTACAAAATGGTTCCCTTTATAATGTAGACAAGGAATAAGGAAGGATTTTTTGAAATTCAACCCCTAAGAGAGTTAAATAGGGGATGAAAGTTTGTATGAAAGTCCGTCAGTTTTAAAGTTAGGATCTTCAAATTTTGTGTTTAGGCTGACGATTGAAAATTAATTTATACGTTTCTCAGCGTTTTTGATAATTCCTCCCCCAAAGGGTTAAAAAGGGGGATGAAATTGTGTATGAAAGTCCGTCAGTTTTAAAGTTAGGATCTTCAAATTTTGTATTTAGGCTGACGATTGAAAATTAATTTAGACGTGTCTCAGCGTTTTTAATATTTTCACCCCCAAAGGGGGATGAACGACCTGACTGAGATATCAACGCACAGCCTAAACCGCTGGTCCTAGGGACATGAATTTTGGAACGTGTGTTCTTTGTGAAGAATAGGTATCCAATAAGAAGGGGCTTTCGGAAATTCAACCTTTAAGGGAGTGAAAAGGGGGGATTTTGTTTGTATGAAAAATCTTATTTCTTGAGTTAATAACCTTGAAACTTGGCACGAATAGTTATCTGAAGTAAATTATGAAGTTTGGCATTTTTCGTTTTTCTAAACTACCCCATAAAGGGGGATTGGGGGCGTCAAAATTTGGAAGAATTTTAACGCGCGGTCCGATTAACTCGAAACGCGGTATTTCTACTTAGACCAAAAATAAAGAATAACGTGTATCAGGGTTTTTCGAAAATCTACCCTTAACGGGGTGAAAAGGAGTAGTTAATTTTACAGGGGACAATTTTACTGCTTGGTTTGATTAACTCGAAAATTGGTATAAATAATCTTTACGTCAAATAATGAACACACCCAAACGATTTTACGAAATTCCACCCCTATGGGGGTGAAAAGCGGGGATACCGTTTATATGAAAAATGTTATTTATTTGGTTAATAAACATAAAACTTGGCAATATTTGGCTTAGTAAATAATAAAGATTGTCACTTTTAGTTTAAAAAAAAAAACCTTACAGGGGATTTAGGGGGTGACAAAGTTGAGAGGTTAGTAAAATATGTAACCCGCTGTCGGATTAACTCCAAACTCGGTACTACTAAAACAAAAAATAAAACAAGCATGTGTTTTAGGGTTTTTCAAAAATCGGCTCCTATCAAGGTGGAAAAGGGTAAGTAATAAAGTTTAAAGGATGGATATTACTGCTTGCTTCCATTAACTCGAAAATGGGTATGGGTCTTTGAGTCAAGTTA
The DNA here is from genome assembly GCA_945859645.1 of Amphipoea oculea. Classification (NCBI taxonomy): domain Eukaryota; kingdom Metazoa; phylum Arthropoda; class Insecta; order Lepidoptera; family Noctuidae; genus Amphipoea; species Amphipoea oculea. The sequence goes on along the minus strand of OX243861.1, from coordinate 32,818,104 downwards.
TGAACACATCCCAAACGATTTTTCAAAATTCCACCCCTGCGGGGGTTAAAAGTACGGATACAGTTTATTTGAAAAATCTGATTCCTTTGATCTATAAACTTAAAAATTGGCCCGAATACTTATCATACATTTTCGAAATTTTTAGAGGAAAATACGAATTTCACGCGGACAAAGTCGCGGGCAGAAGCTAGTATATTAACATAAAAGTAGGGAACAGCTGATTTTTATTTTCGCGGTTTCAGGTTTGGTCCCATAGTAAAAGTTGTTCTTAATGATGAGTACAATGACCTCTCAAGAGGTTTATTGCTGTTTTTCCAATAACCCTGTAGTATAGAGAAGGTAACGAGTCTCACAACTCAACTGATGTTCGCGACGGAAACGACATTGTTTGCTACGGTACGGGTACGAAAGTGCGGGACGGGACAAGTTTAATGCCTCCCGCCTAAGCCACAGAAAAGATTGTAGCAACAGGTGGAGCACCCTTCCAACCGAGCTAATTTATTTTGGCAAGTTTCCAAACTGTTTCCTATCTAGAATCGGATTGAGTAAAATCGCAAAAGGCGTTCGTATCTACCTATACTATTCCTGTACGGCACTCTAATTGCGTAACACACTATCAATCTGAATAATTTTGAAAGATGTTGCTAATCCATTGCTTCATATGTTAAAAAAATGTGTCTCTCAACAACGTATATAACGCAATGAATGCTTTTGAACTGTCAAAATGAAACACATTGCTACTGATAGTGTGTTACACAGTTACCTCGCTGGTCACGGTAAGTGACCAGAACAGGAATTTGGTATTTCTGAAACGGCGCGAACTTTTTAAATTTCATTTGTCCTCCCAAAAAATCAACTCATTATGTTTTATCGACTAATCAGGTTCCGATCGCTCTAGGGTGATTACAAGAAACGTAAGAACAACCGAACCTAAAACCTCTAGTAGGTAGGTATCCCGAATATTTAGGAACTAACACCAAACAGGCAGGCCTTTTAGCGAGAAATTAACTTTGAAGACTTGTCAGTAATTGATAATTATACAAGTATTGTTGGCAACAATAAGGGAACTTTGTTTGTACCAATATTATTGACTTTTTGGTTGCGTCTATTTATTTGAATACCCTGAGTGTCACTAACTATTTGACGCTGACTGTACCAATAGATGTCACATTAATAAAAGATAAAAGTATTCCAAACAGTTTATATCGTTAGCAAATTAACTAATTCATCAAATAATCAGACTTACCGCAGACCCCACTGAAGTTTCACAAATCAAAACACAAAACTACGTTCTGAGTGTAACATTTAGCAACTAAACATGAAAAAAAACCGGCCAAGTGCGAGTCGGACTTGCAAACGAAGGGTTCCGTGCCACAAGGGAAAAAAAACGGCAAAAAAATCACGTCTGTTGTATGGGAGCCCCCTTTAAATATTTATTTTAATTTAATTTAATTATTTATTTTTGAAGTGAATATACAACTAAATATTCTGTGAATATTTCAAGCGTCCACCTGTTGCCGTTATTAATATCGCGCAAATAACGGCAAAAAAATCACGTTTGTTGTATGGGAGCCCCTCTTAAATATATATTTTTTCTGTTTTTAGTATTTGTTGTTATAGCGGCCACAGAAATACATCTTCTGTGAAAATTTCAACTGTCTAGCTATCACGGTTCATGAGATACAGCCTGGTGACAAACAGACGGACAGTGGAGTCTTAGTAATAGGGTCCCGTATTTACCCTTTGGGTACGGAACCCTAAAAATAAAAAAAAACGTAGGAAACTTTTCGAGTACGATATTTCAGGAGCCATTATAGTTAAAACTCAGTGTTGTTATTTTAATCGTGCAATATAGTACTATAAATATGTTGCCACAAAAACAGCCAGTTGAATGTTTAGTAGAAAAAGATATTGATGTTTTTAGAAAATTTGACGACTTCTGGGTCACTGTCGACTTCACCCACGTTATGATGATGTTTTTTGGATTTGCATACCCAGAAGTCATACCAGTAGTCGGCCGTGTAGAGTTGTACTAGTGGAAAACCATGTAAAAGTTATACCCCGGTAGTCAGCCGCGCATTGTAAAATTTTACCCCGGTAGTCAGCCGCGCATTGTAAAATTATACCCCGGTAGTCAGCCGCGCATTGTAAAATAATACCCCGGTAGTCAGCCGCGCATTGTAAAATAATACCCCGGTACTCAGCCGCGTATTGTAAAATAATACCCCGGTAGTCAGCCGCGCATTGTAAAATAATACCCCGGTAGTCAGCCGCGCAATGTAAAATAATACCCCGGTAGTCAGCCGCGTATTGTTAAATAATACCCCGGTAGTCAGCCACGTATTGTAAAATTATACCCCGGTAGTCAGCCGCGCAATGTAAAATAATACCCCGGTAGTCAGCCGCGTATTGTAAAATAATACCCCGGTAGTCAGCTGCGTATTGTAAAATAATACACCGGTAGTCAGCCGCGTATCTTAAAATAATACCCCAGTAGGCAGCCGCACAATGTACATTTATACCCCGGTAGTCAGCCGCGCAATTTCAAATGCTGGTATACAATTGCATCAGGTTAGACTGGAAGCCAACCCAATATAGTTGGGAAAAGGCTAGTCAGATGCAGATGCAGTCAGCCCCCCGAAAATAATAGATTTTACGATACAACTTGCTAATTAAATTTGTTACAATGACCCAGAAACTAATTGCAAGTTTAAAAAAACATCACAGCTAAACGACGGTTAGTCGTTTACCTTAATAAAATCCAGAGATAATTATAATAACCTGTACTAATTCCGCGAACAAGGTTTCTTCAAAAAACTGAATTATGCACACTAAACTAATATTATATATAATGTAATATATATTATAAAGAGAAAATATTTGAATTTTTGTATGTTTGTTGAAACTGCGGGGCGTAGCTATAGCTAGTATAGAATATGCATGTCAGTGGCGGTAGTATCGAGGAGGGGATTATTCCTTTCTGAGAATAAATCGTGGAAATAATCGTGCGTAATTCGCTTCCCGTGAAGCTATTATTGTGAAAGTTTGCGTAATAAACAACAAGATATTAAGAAATGCGGCTATCCATTAATCACGTGAGGTTCGAAAGGAGGGGAGGGCTCCATAAAAAATCACGAAATATCATAATGGTTCGTAGTAATATATCACGTGTATTTATTTTTTCGGCAAACGCGCGGTACTCAACCGAAAAACTGCGTTACGTGTATTTATTTTTTCGCATTACTTTCATTATTTTTATGTCAGTCAAAAACAACCTGCAACCTTTCTGTCTACCTCTAAACATTATTATTGTAGTCTTTAATTTTCTATAATAAAATTAGATGATACCTGTATTTAAAAATATAAAAAAACATATTAAGATTCTTTGTAGGTACTAAAAAGTACACGTGATATAGGGGGGGAGGGTAGTCTCTTAAACCTCACCATTTATCACCAAGGGGGACGGGGGGGGGGTTAAAAAATGCCAAAAAACATCACGTGATTAATGGACGGCCCTAATCGATTGGCACTAATTATATTAGAAGTATATGACAATATTTGCGAAGCGAAATAAAGCCTCAAAATGAAAAGCTCGTCTCATCCGCTCTCGCAGTACACTTGTCCAAAATATAAAAGTATCTAATTCTTCACATGATCACATCACATGTAAAGGCCAATAATAAATTCGATTAAGAACTATCGGAGTTTATTCTTCCATTCATGACTTAGTTTCCCAGGCTCATGATGATCTAAACACCCTTTTTTCATGGTTTCAATATAATTTATTAACAATTAATATTTATAAAACATGCTATGCAACGGACACTAGTTTTAGGAACGCGTTTTCTCAGTGGCCGGATTATACCTACTATTTATATATGTGTACTGTGGCTAGCTAAGCTAACTCCCTCCCGCGAGGCGTCATCACTGCTGCGTTTTAAAAAAGCGTTGCGATGGGTACGCAGGAAAGCGCTTTTAGATCGTCTCTTCTATATAATCTATTAGGAGAGAATTAAATCAATAGAGCACAGCACAGCACAAGGCAGTAGCTCGGTGTTGATTACATCACGTATCGCGTCAACGCAACATGTGCCTAATTGCGCGCAGTGACAGCACATTATCGCGTGAGCAGTTATAAACAAAGTACAGTAGCCACACACTTTATGTACGCACAAAGCACATCGTAGAACGGGTTTGTTCTCTCTTTACATATCCTTAATCTACAAACAGCGAATGAGTTAAATAGAGCACAGCACAACACAGCGCAATGCAACTTGCTTGATTAGTCCCCTAACTCTGCCTGTCTCTAAGTTGGGCGTAAGATTTTGTGCACCGAAGTAATTATAACAACTCTATACGCAGTATTGAGAGCAGTGGTGGCCAAGTGGTAACGGCCGCGACTTACGAGTTGTAGGTCGTAGGTTCGAACCCAGACAGGCGCTTTACTTTATGTAAATTATTTCATCACCACTGCTCTCAAAACGGTGAAGCAAAACATTGTGATGAAACCGGCAAGTCCTAGAACCAAAAATTCGAAGACATGTGACATCTGCCAACCCGAACTGGGCCCGCGTAGTGGATAACGGCCCACTCCCTCTCACCGTGAAGAGGCCTGTGTCCCAGCAGTGGGAACATTATAGGCTAACTATGATACACAGTATATGAAAATAAGAAACCTAATATTAGATTATTATAATATACCTAATGAATGTACCTATGCCAAATATTGTAAAACATTTTAAAAGTTGAAGTTCAAAGTGCCTTTTATGTGCCTATTTGAAATAAATGCTTTGACTTTGACTTAGATAAGAGAGCAAAATACAACGCGATTGAAAATACACCCGGAATTAATTACTTCCATGTTTTCATAGTTACTAATTACCATCATTTCTTAGAAGCCAAGTGAAAAGTATTTTACCCGTTTTCAAAAATATTTTTTTCCATGAATTCATAACTTATGTATTAAACCACAACAAGTCACATTTGCATGCCCATCATACACGTTGATTTCTAATATTTATTATTATAATTTATTCGACAAATAAGTAGCAAGTTGAAAGTCGCACTGCTCTAGTAATAATTAATTCGCTTGGCTAGTTTTATTTATTTTGTGATAAACATTGTTTTTATGAAACTTACTTTTTTCTTTGAAAGAGAATAATCCAAATCTTTTAGAGCGGTCAAATCGCCCAGACAAATGCATTGACTCTGGCCTGCTTAGCTCAGCCCTTGTACGCAAGTTGATCATTGACTTCAGTAAAGGAAGGTCTGGGCCAAACAAAAAATTTAATCTCGAACGATATTTGCCATTGTTACGCTATTATTATTATTATTAGCCTGTGACGTCCCACTGCAGGGCAAAGGCCTCCCTACTCTCTTTCCACCTCTCTCTGTTCAAAGCTGCTAAGGACCAGCTCTTGTTGTAGGAGTCCAGCTCATCCCGCCATCTCCGTTATTGTTACGCTAAGAAGAAGAAAAAGAAGAAGTAGTAAAAAGAAGTGATAGTGACATGATTTATATAATGAACATGTTATCAGACAAACAACTAACCAGTAGAGATACAAATTTTGATTAAATCGTGTAAAAGACTTGAAAGCTTGTGATGGTGCAATTGAAAGCGTGAGGTATGGACAATGGACGCGGTCGCAGTGCGCTGTAGCACAAATAACGTCAAGTTGGTACCCGCCGCCGCCGCCACAGGCATACTCTAGTCACCTCATATGTGGACACCTAAATATCAACAGGAACTTTCGGAATTGTGCGCCAAGCTGGAGCATACAATAAATACAACAATCGCATCGGATGATACACAGTACGTTTGTGTTGAAATCTAAACACATGTAGGCAAAACCTTTCTATTACTAAGAATACAATTGAGTTCGCCTTGTCAAAGAATAGGTTACAGAAAAATATATTTCATAGATCCAAAAATCTTCCCAATAAAAAACTTTGCGCTGAACAAAGTACTTAGGTACATACATACATACATGGATCAACATCAAAACACCACGAAACTGATTTTGCAAGACTGATGTACCTAATCTTTTTCTAATCCAGCTAGCCTGTATTATCCCACGGCAGGGTAATCTTTTTATACACTACATTATTATTAGTACGAATCAAAGCGGTGAAGGGCGTTTATCACACAAATATTATAAAGGCGAAAGTGTGTGTGTGTGTGTTTATATGTTTGTTACTTATTCACACTCAAACGGCTGGACCAATTTTGATAAAATTTTGTATGGAGGCAGCTGACACCCTCTATTAACATATAGGTAGGCTACTTTTTATCCCGATATTCCCAAGGGATCGACATTTACGCGGGTGAAACCGCGGGCCCCACTAGTTACACTATATTTTGTTTCTTGCCCATTATACCTTTTGGAAGGGGCGACTAGAATCAATTCTATTTTATTGTAATTTTTGACGTTCAAACGTGCCTTTAATGTGCCTATTTGAAATAAATAATTTGACTTTGTTTAACGAGCAAAATGGTAGTTTTTGGTAGATATTGTTTAAGAAGTAAGGATGTTATCTCCTTTATTTCATTATAATACATATAAATTAAAGGAGATAATATCCTTACTTCTTAAACAATATCTACCAAAAAATACGGCTAGAATCAATTCTATTTTATTGTAATTTTTGACGTTCAAAAGTGCCTTTAATGTGCCTATTTGAAATAAATAATTTGACTTTGTTTAACGAGCAAAATTGTAGTTTTTGGTAGATATTGTTTAAGAAGTAAGGATGTTATTATTATTAAGTATTTCGCAATGTAACTTAAGTGCTACTAAATATAGGAGTGATCCATTAACAAAATGAAACCATTAGCTCAATGTTTTTATACAATAGCATTATTACTTATGTTTTTCTTTTTTTGAATTAACTTACTTCGTAAACGTCACAGAATTAAACTCCGTATGACTTAATTTATTTAAATTAAATATTTATATTGAAAACGACATTGTTTTATTTAGTTTGATAGTTGACGTCGTAGGTGCGCGATTCAAAACATTATTAAAGCTCTCAATATTTGCTTCAAACAAGGCTTCAATTAGTCAATATTATTATTTATTAAATATCAGAAGGCCAATTCCCGTAATCAAAAACGTTCAAAATCTGGTCGCAATCTCACCTCAGCGACAATCAATGTCGAAAATATAGGGAAATTAGAGGTATTTTTGACAGATTGAGACTGAGATCAGACTGAACATTCTTAAAATTACAAGAATTGCCCCTCTGATTTAATGGGCTGACATGTTACTGAGTAGCTTTCCTATAGTTCCAGAAACAAATAAACACAGACTTTTTCTAATACGAGAAAACACGGCTCACTGCTAGCGCAAGTCAGGGAGAGCAGTGCGTAGCTCAAGGCAGTAGATTCCTAGGCCTGCATTCTTGCTCAAACTACTTGCTAGACTTACCTAGATCTCTCATAATTAACAGTTTTTGGTTAATGAGGAACATTTTCAAAAAAAATTAACATACTTGGAAATAACCCTATTTAGACCCCAAGTAAAGACAACAATAAACCATGTCAAGGACCGAATTACCAATCACCATGTATAAAAGTTGCGGGTAAACCTTCTAATAAAGAAATATCCAGAATGTTGTTATGTTCTACATATTCAATGATAACACCAGCCGGTCTATTCTGCAGAAATTGTCTACCCATCTGATGCTAGGGACGGATATTTCACTTCAAGCTCACTTTTAAGTTTTCAAGGTAATAGCACTATTGGACCTAAAAAGTAACTACAGACAAGACCTGTAGGTATTTTTGCCTGGAATACTTAAATGGAGGTGCTAATAAAATTAATGCTCGCTTGTTGGTACAAAGTTAGAATGCTGGTTTTGAGCATTCTGCTTGTAAGTACTTACCTAAATAATAATTTGATTGAAAGAAACTTAAAAAGGACTTTTATAATTAAAATACTCACCATTCCGTATGCATAAGCTAGTAGCCGCATTGTGTACGCCGGAAGGTTCAAGACGACAAAGACTGTGGACACGGTGAGCAGCATCCTGGTGACGCGTTGCTGTGAGCGCAGCGGCGGCAGTGCGCGTAGCGGCGGGCGCTCGCAGAGCGGGGGGCTCACCGCCAGCGCCGTCGGCATCATGCGCCTCCTCTCGCACTCGCGCCGCCACAAGCGGCACGTAATGCTGATGTTCAACAGCACGATGAGGCCCAGCGGCAGCGAGAATGACACCACCGTGTCCGCCAGGTTGAACCGCGCTGCGGCCGCCATGTACTTCGAGCCTATGTTGCAACCCTTCCGCGACGGCAACGCATATTTGATGACCGGCAGATTGATTACCATCGAAACCAGCACCAGCACAGCAATGACGGCCTTTGCCCTTGTCACTGTGCACATACTATTCCGTCGCAGCGGGTATAATACCGCTACGAACCGCTCGATTGTGAAGGCTACCACAAGCCACACGCTCAAGGTGCAAGACGAGTATGTGCTGTACACGAAGACTTGACAAAACCCTGATTTGTAAAAAAGGTTCGTAATTTGCATCGATTTGAACCATGGTGGTAGCAGTTGTAGGAGAAAGACTGTGTCGGATATTGCCAAAACTGACAAGTACAAGCTTGTGGATTGCATCCGCAACTTGCTTGCATAAAACACATATAAACTTATAATATTGCCAATGCAGCCTAAAAAGACTAGCAACGGTGTGTAATAAGTGTTAAACACGTAAGCCAGTACTTCTATGGCATAATCAAAACTTGTGACCGGAACCGCGGGCGGCGGCGAAGCCGTAAAGTTGTCGAAGGACATCGCGAGTTAGGAAGCGGGCAGCGAGTCCTACAGCCGCGAGGAAACTGACTGACGCCGACGACGCGCCCCGCGCCCCACAGGCAGCTCTGCGCTGCGCCCCGCGCCCCGCAGGCTCCGCTGCGCCGCGCCCCGCGCCCCGCAGGCAGCGCTGCGCCGCGCCCCGCGCTCACCCCCGCCCAGGGGCCGGGCCCAAGCCAGGCCCAGCCCTTCGGCCTTCGACACGCGCCCGCTCCTGCCCGGGTGCATCGTGCGTCGTGCCGTCAAAGCGCGCCTCCCACTAGCTCCGCCTATTGCCGCCCAACTGTCACGTTCCATCCATCGTGCTCAACAAGTTAAGATTAACGTTCTTATCTCCTAAATATACTCCTCCTTCACGGCACTTTTATCAGACAGTAAACTTGTAAGAATCCCAACTGCAGGTACAGTCAAGTGCACCGCGCTGCCGTCCAAAAAAGTGGCTTAGGTTGGCACTTGGGTTAGCTGAGTTAAAGATAAATCCCACCCTTGTCATCCTCTAACCAAATACCCCACTCACTATCTGTCTACCAACTACTCATCTGCTAGATACCCCTTCCGGGTCCAAATTCGGTTGGTCTACGAAAGTCCTAGTTCTCGAAACCACCTTCCTGCTCTATCATCACACTTTTCGCCATCTCAACTACGCATCAAGAACAATAAAAAATAGCCCAACGATAGGTCTGCTGTAAGTTTTTGAGGAGTTGGTATTCCGCAGACTTTCCTGGCTGCAGCATCAGGCCAAAGTTACCACATTATTGCAGTGTTAGTTATTGTATAAGAAGAAAAACTGCATTAAAATCGGACCACTTGTTTGGGAGCTACAATGCCGCAGAAAGATACACAGATATGAATGACACCACCGTCAAACTTATAACACTGTATCTTTATAGGTTGGGGTTAAAAAAGTTATCTGCACTTTATGATTCAGGTAGCTATAGTACCTACATTAATGCAGCGGCCAGCAAAAGGCATTGATGGACGAACGTGTAAATGTGGGCCGACGCACACATACGTAAGTTCATCAATGCCTAGTTGTGGCCAAGGCTTGTACTTTTCTCAAATAATGCGCGGAAACTAAAACTAATTGTAAGTAGTTAGTACCTAGGCAGAACTTTTTGTCAAATACAATTGCTTTTCAAAATCAATGACGAACAACAATAATTTTTCCCGCGTTAAAGTGTTCATTTGTTTTTTTTTTCAATAAACAGCTTTCTATTTGCAAGCCAGTTCGAAATTTAAATAAAACCTTTGATAAGTTACCTCTTGGTTGCCATGTTTCGGAGTAAAAGATCGATCCATTTTTAAATTACACGATAGATCTGAGTTTACTATGTAATTTATTTGGCCGCAAAACACGACAGATATGGATTTTCATACAACTTGCCGGCCGCTGCTCGCATGCATTTGGCCAGTACAGCAATTTCGATTTATCTCGAAGAAGGTTGTCAAAATAATGCTCAAATTTCCAGGCATGTTTGAGAAAACTGGTTTTATTTGATAGTTTAGTAACTACATAAGTCTTTTGACCTGTTTAGGTACCATAAACAGGTCTGCCCATTTTTTACTTTGTAGGTAACTGTTTCTCTACTGCTTGGATGTTAAACTAGGTCAATTTTCCCCGAATCGCCACCCCATTTACACAGGTCGATAAAAATCGCAGGTGACTAGTTCATTTTGTAACAAAATGTCGACCTTCATGCAGCGGGCGATCGCCTGCGACTGAGCATTATCACGATCGATTTTGGACACCCACCGCATACCACCTGTCGCCGCACGACAAAAATCGAACCTACTCTATTTCTTAATTATATCTAAGTTGATTAATCATAATGTAATTCATGTTTTCAAAACTCAAACTCAAAGCATTTATTTCAATTAAACCAATTACAGGCACTTTTGAATTGTCAAGGGGTCGGTCAGTCAGAAAGATGAAGCTAGTTGCCCATTCCAAAGCGTAGGTACCTATGGAGAAGAACGGGCAAGAAACTCCATGGACACTCTTTTAAATCAGAATAATATGGTTACAAAGTCTTGGTTACATCATTCATGCTAAAAATTATACATGTGAGAACGATGCAGAACGTTAAAAGCGTCCATAATGAAAAGATGAGAAAAAAAAAAAACAATTAAAAAATTAAATTAAAATAAGCCGTGGCAGCAAAGAGATGACCAGTCCCTACTGACGGCGCCCGTTCACGAACATGACGCATGTATTAGCACCATTCAGCTCAACCATTTTGAAGGGAGCTAAATGATCCAACACATGCGCCACCATCAGCGAGACATTTGAGTGAGCATGACATACTCTCAGCCGCCAGAGCACATTCAAGTCAATGAAAGACGTACCCAGTAAATGGTAGCTTTATAGTATGTACATAGTACTCACACATGTGCTATGCAATTATACAATACTATGAGATTGAATTTATGATAATGTATTATACACACTAACCTTCTGGAACCAGTTCTCAAAATTATGTTGAAAACCGCATCAAAATCAATTGCATAGTTTAAGAGAACAGCGCGGAACACAGACAGACGCGAAAAGCGACTTCAGTTTATGATACGAGGGGCGTTCTATGTATTCTCGGTATCGGCATGAAAAAAGACGTGAATTGAATTAAAATAATTTTTATTTTTCAGTGTGATCCCCCATTACCCCAATACGTTTATTACATCTTAAAATTAACTTTTCCATACCCCGTAAAAAATTACTTTCCTCTTTCTCTGAAAAATGCGCATTTATTACCGCCATGAGCTCTTCATCGTTAGAAAATCGTTTCCCAAGGTCTTTTTTCAAATTAGGGAACAAATAATAATTACTCGTGGCTAGGACTGGGCTATAGGGTGCGTGGTTAATTTCTTCGAAACCACAATCTCGCACAGCAGCCTTGGAAACACGCGCCGTGTAGACCGGGGCGTTGTCGTGAAGAAGCAACACACCGGTGGTCAGTTACCCTGAACCAACAAAGAGGTGGGACATCTCTGCTATAATTTGGATCTTCATTTGGGCATCCTCCAGTATAAGCTTCACATTTTTTTTACGTTTTTTTCCATAGAGGCAGTAACCGGGCCGCTTGAGCGAGTGTCATCTTCAATTTTCTCTCTGCCCCTTTTAAATTCACTTGACCCCTTTTGAACCATAGATAACGAAGGTGCAGAATCTTGGTAAACGGCCACCATCTCATCGTGAATAGTTTTTTGACTTTTCCTTGTTTGGTAAGGAATTTAATAACAGAGCGCGGTGCCCGATTTTCTTCAACATTGTCATGTTAGCCATTCCAGTTGTCATTGACTAAGGATAACTACCAAACTTATGATCATAACTATATGAAATTTTACCTTTATACCCTTAGATAATGTCATTAATTAATTAATTTGTCAAATTACCCACATCATCACATCATTAGTAAATCACCCTGATACCGAGAATACATTGAACGCCCCTCGTATGTATACCTAGTCTAGCCATAAATTCTGTTCCTCGTAAAAAGGTCTAAAAATTTTTTTAAACAAAATAATTTACGAAAATGCATTATATACATTCTTTATTGCCTATTTCATTAAATAAAATTTAAAATCATTCAAAATGCCCTCTCTTTGCTTTGACACACTTCTTCATTCTATCCGGCCACTCGTCTATCGCCGCACGCACTTTCTAGAGGCATCGATGCTGCTGCTGCCACCAAATCACGCTTCAATGACTCAATATTACGGTGAGGCTTCGAGCAGGCTTTCTCCTCTAAAACCTCCCATAGTTGGCAGTCCAATGTGTTGAGGTCGGAACTTCCAGAGGGCCAGTTTTCGAAGGCAATAAAATCGGGTAAGTTGTCCTTTAGCCAACGCTACGTGCTTCGCGCTTTGTGTGCCGGTGCCGAATCCTGTTGAAATATCCAATGCTTATTGCACGCATGTGGTGATATAAACAGCATATGTTGTAACTGTCCGTGCATAAACAGAGTCTCTAAGACGAAATACTTAGGCGTGATGGTTGACCAGTTTGTATCCTGGTACCCTCACCTTGAACAGGTGATTGGCAGGGTAAGAAAGCTTACTTGGATTTTCAAATCACTGAGACACGTTGCCCCGACTAAAATGTTGAGGAGTGATAAGCGACCTAGAAACCTCCCTAACGAAATTTATATTACTGTAGCACAATCCGTCCTTCTGCATTGTATCCCCATTTGGGGTGGCGCAGCTAAGACCAGATTTATGGACGTGGAACGTGCACAACGAGCACTTATAAAAACAAAAGATGATCTACTTATAAAAAACTTCTACGAAATTAGTAATTTACTCTCGGTCAGAAAACTGTACATAACCCAAACGGTTCTAAAAAAAACATAAAACCCTCCCACATAAATTGAACAAGAAACACAAAAGGAGAAAGGATTTAATTGCAGAAGTTCCCCAATGTAAAACCAAATTCGGAAGCAGAGTTTACTATCTCTCAGCTCAATTATACAATAGGATTAATAAAAACGTATACTTATGTACTATTACGACTAAAAAAATTATAACAAACCGGATTAAGTCTCTTACTTGTGAGGATACGGAAGCTCTTCTGGTATATCATGAGTAATATAATCACACACTATAACGATACACACCTCATTCTACTCCACACACTACACTACGTCACACCACACCACACACTGCACCACACAAATCACACTATATCTTACACGCACCCCACACACACCACAGCAAAATAAAGCACACCACGCTTCATACCACATCACACATACTCAAGATGTTAGAATATTGATGATAAGAATAACAAGATATTTAACTGTAACACTACATCTATGATATGGAAGAGCGGAGTCTCCTAACACAGGCATTATTTACCTAAAAGGAGGCTCCAAACATATTTCATTGTACATGAAGCTTTATGTGAAAAAAAAAAATTCTATTCTTCCGCGTGGAGATCAGAAATTATGCCCGTGAAACGTATTACCGGGATAAAAAAAACCGAGTGTGCTTATGACCACACGACTGAAGTGAAACTTCAAACGTATTTAGCTATGAGAGGAAGAGAGAAAGAAAATGTGCGCGCGCACTGCTTTCTCTTGCTTATATCCCCCACTCAACTCCCGTTCGCCTCGCCCGATCTCACTTTTCGTAACGCTTACGTCACGCGTTCGGCAGCTTACTCCCCAAGTCAAACGTGCGTAAAGAAGTTTCACTTAAAAAAAATGGCGAACCGGTAGGTATGCCACGGATCTTCAAAGCCCTTTAAATAAATTCGTTCGTTTTGTATTCGTGAAACGTTCGTGTTGTATTTTGTGATAATTTGTATGTCGTGTACTATACCCGCTGTATTTAATCGAAAGGTGAAGTAAAGAAAAAATTGGGTGCTGGACGCTCGCTTTAAATCACACGAAAATCTGGCTACACGGTAATTAACCATCGTCTACGTCGTAGCAAGCCTACGTCGTAGCAAGCCTACGTCGTAGCAAGCCTACGTCGTAGCACTCGTAGCCCATCTACGCCGTAGCAGCAAGTATTATATGGACACGGCATATGCAGATAAAGATAATTTTATTTTGCAAATATGGGTAAGATATAACGATGACAAAAAAAAACATATAATAGTACAGCCATATTTTACCACGTAGGCATGCAAAAGATTTAACATCGACTTATAACTAAATAAATAAAATTTTAAAATATTAAGATCACTTCGTTGTTCGTCTGTCAAGACACTTTTTCTCAAGAACGCGTGGAGTTATCAATTTGAAATTAATATCAAATACTCAGGGCTGCAATCTCTTGAAGTATTGAAAAAATCAAACTTCTAAGTCAACGCAATGTTTTTATCACACCACATTTTTTGACACTCGCAAGGGAATCAAAACCTATAGGGTACTTCCCGTAGACCTAGAATCATGAAATTTGGCAAGAAGCAATGTCATGTAGCACAAGTAAAGGAAAAAATTAGTTACAAACCTACTTTGTACGGAACCCTCGGTGCGCGAGTCCGACTCGCACTTAACCGGTTATTTTTTGAACACTTGTTGCAGACTGATTATTTCATTTTGAAAAAAAAAAAAAACTAAATGCGGGGTACCGAGTACTATACATTTATAAGTATTTTATGGAAACATACGCGTAGGAAACATTCATGGGTAAGAATTACGCGTTTATTTTCGTTGGATCCCTTTTTTGAATCCCATTTTTGGGTATTAACGATGGATCCCGTTTGGTGCTATACGGGTTGGGAACCCGAAGAACTGTTTAGGAGCAAACTCGGGTATATGATTTGGGTATACCTGATTTTGGACAAGATAAGTGACAAAAAAAACCGAAACAACATAACTTTTATGTATTTTTTCAATTAAGAAAAATGTGACGTCGAGTGCAAAACATGTGATTTATAAAACAATCTAAATATAGCCCATTAAAGTTGATTTATATTCTTTCAAACTTGTTTTATTAAATACTAGCTTCTGCCCGCGACTTCGTCCGCGTCAAATTTCACCCTCCCCCATTTACCCTCTTAGGGGTGGAATTTCGCAACACCCTTTCTTAGTGGATACCTACTCTTCACAAAGAACACACCCTCCAAATTTCATGTCTCTAGGACCAGCGGTTTAGGCTGTGCGTTGATATATCAGTCAGTCAGTCAGGACTTTGAATTTTATATACATATAATATATTATACTCGTAGATATGCCTTGCCTATGGATGGATTCGTGGACCTATCAGCTGCCTACGATACAGTTAACCTCGAACGACTGTTGTGGAAGGCTAACCATGATCAGTGATCAGAATTTTGTGTGAATCCTTCGAGAATTTCTCCACGAACACCGATATCAGGTTGATCTTCCCTTTGAAAAAGTTATTGGAGAGCGTTTCTTAAATAATCATGTGTGTCTCAGTGGCAGTTTAATGATTCTATGTCATTCTAGTTTAGGTAAAAGTATTCTTTTTTTATTTAAGGATATCTTGTAAAAGAGACAGAGAGAATTAAAACGTGTTAAACAAGCTTATTTAACCTTTTGAACGCCATTGTCACATATATGGAACAAGCGAAATCTTACCATGAACGCCAACGTCACAAATATATGACAAAATACACGTCACACGGGTCGCACCATATTATGAAATAAACAATTTAATCATTACTTTTGTGTGTTTTTATTTATATAATTTAAAAGTTTAAGCTTCCGTCTATATCGTGTTGCATGAAACTAATATAAATAAACCACCAATATCGAGAAATTTGTTGTTTTAAGTGTGTGTGTGTTATTTTGTTAAAGTGGCCTGGCGTCAGGGGTACGGCGATACGTTTATACTCTGTCGTTCAAAAGGTTAAAAAAATATACGGAATAAAAAGGAACGGATAATGGAAGCCCTAGCTTGGACCGATGACTTAATGCAATTACCTACAGTGCGCCGGATGTTGTACGGTGGGACGCCTAATTTTTTTTAAGTGCACCTTTGTGTCATCATCTGCCTAACGTTTTCCCTACTATGTTCGGGTCGGCTTCCGGTCTAACCGGATGCAGCTGAATATTTAAAAGGGGGTGACTGTCTATCTTACCTCTAGTGCACCTTTGCGTATGCATTCAAAATTGGCCGTTTTGGAATATATACCGTTAACTGCTCATCAGTCCTTACTTGTATGGTCCTTACCATTTGTTAAATTAGCATATACATATTGTATCTACCTATATCTAATTATTGTAACGTAGTGTAATTTGTTTGTGACAGGTTCGGATAAGGGTCGCGGCACACTGGACGCGCTGCTGTGCACCACGTACTGCCGCTCGCAGCTGTATCTGTCGCGCCAGCTGTCGCAGCTGCACCCCGAGCTCACCATGCCCATGTTCTCAGGTAAGTAACTGCTTTCAGTACACCGACTTCACCGGTCTAGTCTCCATGTAAGCCGCATATAGAAAATCAAACAAAACACCGTTTCAGTGTCGTATAAAATAACATTATTTATGTGTATTTTTATAAGAAATGCAATTTAACTTGAAAAAAAAATCAAACAGGCAAGTGCTTTGAACTCTATTGTAGATGTAGATATGTCAGTGGGTGGCAAACTAGTCGGCCGAGCAGGTTAGTAGGTGGCAAACTATCTGAAGGTGAGAGGACACATCGACAATACCAGGCATTGTTTTGCGATGTTTTTCTCAGGAATGTAGCCGAAATGTCTCAATGCCCGACACCGATACCCTTCAAAGCGAATCACACTGCCAGGCGACAGAACTAGATATGAACTTCTCCGGACAAGCTCCTTCACAAAGAACGGCTATACTACTGTATTAGTAGCAGCTGAAGTTACAGTTACTAAGTCCTAAATAGTACCACAGTAGACATATTCAACTAGGAACACATCCAGAAACCAGCCGCGGCAAGTGCAGCTTAACCTGATCGATCGACCCGTGCAGCTGTTTTTACTTAGCCATAAGCTCCCTCAGTTTTATGAGTCAATAACTAATATTAATCTACTGCTGATCCCTCAGAATCTTAACTATATTATTTTTTAATGTATTACGGTTGAGAAATAGTACGTCGATTTCACTAAATCGCAAACATTTTATATGGAACGGCTTTTTTCCTGATGATGTCTCGAGAACGGATTGACTGTTATTGTTCCTGAGGCATAGTACGAAGTTCGCCGAGTCAGCCAGTTATACATAATAAAATAAAAGCTATTTGGAAAGTAAAGACATTCAATTCTACGTTCATTGTAATCATCCGCAACCTTCTACATCAATTAACGAACCTACTTCTATGGGGAGACCATCAAGAGTTATCGTTTAAATCGAGGCAACGTTGAATTGATGATCTCGTTCAAAAGGGAAAATTTATGACTGCTGCAGAAGTCGCTTCGCGTTCAACAGGAAATAGATATATTGCAAAAAATATAAGTCACATAAGTTCTGAATCAGTCCATATTAAGAATACTAGTCCTGTGCAGACACACTACACAACTGGTCCGTTTCGTTTTATAAGATGGTTGCATTCAACAATCACATCAAATATTAAATTGCCAATATATTTTTAGAGGTTGGGTGTGTTGCGAATAAGTAGGCGAATAACGATCTGTATGATTTATTGGTAAGCGCTGCTTATATACAATTCTAGTTGGAGAAAATCAAAATATAAAGGGTACATCTATAAAACTTAAAACTAACACAATTTAGAATGACGGTAGAATCTGCCGCGCTCCCTTCGACGTGCGAGCGCGATGATACGGACGGCCGGTCGGCTAGCTCAGTATGCGCGGGCGCGCGATGACGAAAGGCCGTCTGCGTTCCTCCAAATTGTGTATGACCATACGTAAGTATGAGCTGCTACATCATTCCCCCGCTAGTGAAACGTACACAGGGCTTCGAAGTCCTTCCTGATTTTGTGACGTATGCGTACGTATCTGTGACTGGTGCATCTGACTCGGTGTTGATCCGGAAAGCAGGCTTTAGTCTGTCAACAGTGATGTTGGAACATCTATTGCGTAACTGGATAGTGAAGTACTTGTCCTTACGACTGATCACTTTGTACGGGCCTGTGTAGGTCGGCGTCAGAGGTTTTCTTGATGCGTCATTGCGTAGATATACATGCGTACATTTATATAGGTCATCATGAATAAATGTCGCTCGCGATTGGTTAGATTTCCGTTGCGCCTGGGCCTTCTTTAACGCTCCATTCAACTTATTCATGAAGTTTGATATCGTATCGCGATGTCTTGTTGATTCTTCATAGAATTCTCCGGGTAATCGTAGCGTTTGGCCATATAGTAGTTCAGCAGTACTGGCACCGACATCTTCTTTTATCGAAGCGCGCAGTCCCAGTAGCACTGTAGGTAGCTCATGCGACCATGTTGTAGATTTGAGTCTTGCGGTGAGTGACGTCTTGAGTGAGCGGTGCCATCGTTCTATCACGCCGTTACACTGCGGGTGGTAGGCAGTGGTGCGGGTGCGGTGAATTCCCATGCGTTGCGTCAATTTGTGAAACAGGTCAGACTCAAATTGCCTCCCTTGGTCGGTGGTTATGGTTACTGGGCAACCAAATCTCGCGATCCAACCCTCGTAGAATGCGTTAGCAACCTTTTCTGCGGTTATGTCTTCCAATGGGCAGGCTTCTGGCCATTTGGTAGCCCTATCTATCATGGTCAGTAGATAACGATAGCCGTCAGAAATAGGTAACGGGCCAACGATATCCATGTGTACATGCTCTAGTCTGTTTGCTTGTTCGAAACTCGCAATAGGTGTCTTCGTGTGTTGTTGCACCTTAGCGCGCTGGCACGCGTCGCACGCTCGAGTCCACTCATTTACGTCACTATTCATGGAGGGCCACCAGTAGCGGGCAGTGACTAGCTTCCTTGTCGCCCTTATGCCGGGGTGACTAAGGTCGTGAATCGCTTGAAAAGCTGCTTTTCGAAAATCTGGTGGTAGGTATGGACGAGCAGTGTTTGATGACATCTCGCAGGTAACAGGTTTGGCGGTTGAGTTGGGCATAGCGATCTTCCTGAATATGTACTTCCCTTTGTTTGCTAGCGTTTTGTATTCTTCGTCTTGATCTTGTTGTCTTGCTAACTCGGTGTAATCCAATGGTGTCGGGCATGTTATTGTTTCGACTCGCGATAGTGCATCTGCGACTTTGTTGTCCTGGCCGATTACGTGTTGAATATTCGACGTGAACTGTCCGATATATTCAAGGTATCTTGTTCGGCGGGGCGTCTCAGACTTGCTGTTCGAAGTTATTGCATTACACAGCGGTTTGTGGTCCGTGTATACAATTAACTCTCGTCCTTCAAACACACGGCGGAAGTGACGTATTGCCATGTAGATTGATAGCAACTCACGGTCGTACGTGCTGTATTTTTGTTGTGCGTCACTGAACTTCTTTGAGAAAAATCCCAGTGGTCTCCACCTGCCGTTGATCTTTTGTTGTATAACGGCACCAGCACATGTGTTTGAGGCATCTGTCATCAGTGCGAAAGGTTCGCTCAGTGATGGGTAGGACAATAATGCGCAGTTCTTGATATCTTGTTTACATTGATTGAATGCTTCTTTTGCCTCTTCGGTCCATTGTATGTTTGTTTTATCGTTTTTCTTGGCGTTGTGAAAGTATTTGCTCAATTCTTTTTGATTTTCAGCCGCATGGGGTATACTTGAACGATAAAAGTTCAGCATTCCGACGAAACGGCGTAGATCTTGGATCGTATTTGGCAATGGATAGGACTGGATTGCTTGCACCTTATCTTCCGTCGGTGTAATGCCTTCAGGGCTTAACGTGTATCCCAGGAAATTAAGTTTCGACTGGCCGAAGATACACTTAGCGACGTTTATTTTTAAACCGCTGTCGTTAAGTCGCTTAAACACTTCTTGAAGCTCTCTTCTGTGTTCTTCTTCGTTCTCAGAAGCTACCAGAACGTCATCGACGAATGGAAATACAGGTAGGCCGCGTAGCACGTTGTCCATGTGGCGTTGAAATGTCTGGCCTGCATTCATCAAACCAAAACACATCCTAGTGAACTCGTACAATCCAAAAGGAGTAATCACGGCTGTCTTCTTCACGTCTTCTTCTCTGTTTTTGATCTGGTAGTAGGCTTTCTGCAGATCAATTTTTGAGAAAACCTTCTTGCCTTGGAGGTTATGTGTGAAGTCATGAAGTCGTGGTATCGGGTATCGATCGGGTGTGGTTACTGAATTTAGTCTACGGTAATCACCACAGGATCTGTAGGTACCATCCTTTTTTAAAACCATGTGTAATGGACTAGCCCATGGGCTATTAGATGGTCGACAAATTCCTTGGCTCATCATGAGTTGGAATTCTTGTTTTGCGGCGTTGTATTTATGTGGCGGTAGTGGTCTCGCTTTTGTAAATATCGGCGGGCCGGTGGTTTCAATGTAGTGTTCGACTTCACTGTTTCCCAGTTTCTCTAAGTTTGGTCTCGTGATGTCTGGGTACTTGGCCAACAGGTCGTGGTATGGAAGCTTGTCGTCGATGGTTCGGATGCTTCCTTCAGCTGTGGGTGACAGGAACCCTCGTGCCGATAAATTGGTACTTTTATCTACCAATCGTCGTCCGTGGAGATCCACCATAAGTGCGTGGTGGTGTAAAAAATCAGCGCCTAATATCGGCCGACTGACTGTTGCAACCATAAATCGCCAACTGTAGGGACGCCGCAGTCCGATGTTGAGCACGATGGTTCGCTCGCCATATGTGGGTATTTGTGTACCATTTGCTGCATACAAGTAGTTGGTTGGAGTTCGCTGTTTATCACGTGCAGTAGCGGGTAATACTGATACATTCGCACCCGTGTCGATTAGGAATTTTGTTCCGGTTGATTTGTCGTGTAAAAATAGGCGGTAGGTGGATAAATCGTCGACTTCGGCCACCGCCACGGCTTGAGTCTCCTTTAGTTTTCCGGCTTCTCACTCGTAATTCCCTTAAAACTGCACGGACTTCTACATCGGTATGCTGCCTTGCCGAATTTCTGATGAAAATAGCACACGGCGTTTTTTCTGTCCCGAGATTTCGAGCTGGAACGGCTTCTGAAATTGTGGGATCGGCGTTGAAATTTGCGAGATCGATTCGTTTTCAGCGCTGCAACTTCCTTGGTCAGGGCTTCAATCATGCTGTAAAGCTTCTTGTCTGCTGGTTCAGATGTCGCCGCTATTTCGGCTGGCGCCGCTGTCGCTGGGGCCTTTGACGTGGAAGGTTGACACTGGCAGGAACACACGGCGTTCACCTCTTTCAGCTGTTCTTGCATCCTGTCTGCCATGGCAGCTAACGAGTCCAGCTTAGATTCTTCACTCACGGCTAACACAGTGCGGGTAGAAGCGGGTAGGTGGCCTTGCCACAACATTTTCAGGGTGTCATCTGGCATCTTTTTCCCAGCGAGGTTTCTCATTCGGCGAAGCAACTGTGATGGTCGTTGATCGCCAAGCTCCATTTCATTCAGTAGTTTTTGTAACTGACTACCCTCGCTATCTTCGTAAACCTCCAACAGTCTTCTCTTCGCGGCTTCGTATCGGCCGGAGTTGGGCGGTGACAAGATGATATCGCTGATTTGGTCCACATCTTTGATCTCCAGCTGAGCCACAACCAGTGCGAACTTGCCTTCATCGCCGAGCTTCTGGTTGTAGATAATGACCTCAAATTGGGCGAACCAAAGCTTAGGTCTGTTGCACCAGAATTTAGGGATGCGTGACTGGACGCTAATTGCTTCGACGTCTTCAGGCGTAGTAGTCTTGTCTTCCTTTGTTACGGGCGTAGTCATTTTGAACGTCGGGGTCACCACTTTAGAGGTTGGGTGTGTTGCGAATAAGTAGGCGAATAACGATCTGTATGATTTATTGGTAAGCGCTGCTTATATACAATTCTAGTTGGAGAAAATCAAAATATAAAGGGTACATCTATAAAACTTAAAACTAACACAATTTAGAATGACGGTAGAATCTGCCGCGCTCCCTTCGACGTGCGAGCGCGATGATACGGACGGCCGGTCGGCTAGCTCAGTATGCGCGGGCGCGCGATGACGAAAGGCCGTCTGCGTTCCTCCAAATTGTGTATGACCATACGTAAGTATGAGCTGCTACATATTGTAGGCAGTAGGCACTAGTAATATATGTGTGTATTAAGACAATTTTGACTAAACTGAATGGCCTGTTCTTGATAATGGTTTGTCAAAATTGATTATTGAAACATTCAAAACTTAAGTAAGTACTTACATAATTAAGTATTTGAGAATAATCAGCTGGTGTTTGGAAACAGGGTATTTTTAAAACACCACAGTTTCAAGCTTGGTACTGAGGGTTTTACTCATGCGCTGCGGCGTTTGTTGACGCAATGAGGGAATCGAAATCGTTTGGAAAATACGTTTGACTGTAGTTGCCTGAAAAGTATGTAGGTGGCTATAGGTACGTGCAAGCGGGCCGGCGCAGTAACTGCATGAGCTCGGAGCGCGCAGCACAAACCGTTCCTCGTTGAGCTCATCAACACAACTAGGCAATTGGTGTGGTTACAATATCCGGCACAAGACAGTGATCGCTCGGCGGAGTGCCCAAGTTCCAAGAATCCATTACAGCGTGTTATCAACGCTCGCATTCGACCCCTTTGACTGTAAATTAGGAAGTTCCCATTAGCCAAGCCAGCTTTTGTTGTGATGAATCAATCATTTTATCAAGTATAAGCGACTAGCACTTCATCCAAGTAGAATTCGTATCTTCCTCGACGAACTTTAACACCGGGTTTTAAGGCAAAAATAACATTGATTTTCAGTTTCCTTAAGAAATATATGAAATACACACTGTTATTGTTGCTCCCGATAAAGTCAATATTGTGTAAGCAACCCGACTGCCATGATGAGTACATAAAAAATAGACTACTCGAAGCGGAAACACATACAATAGTTTAGTACTACACTACTACTTACTAAGTGTGGAACATTTTATGAAAATCACCTACTTTTACAGTATTTGTAAATTTGTGAGCAATAATATTATTGACTAGCTTTTGCCCGCGGCTTCGCTCGCGTAGAATTTGGTCTGCCACATTAAGTTACGTGACATTTTTTTTAAAATACTGATATTTTTTTAATGTACCTTCACATCGTACATCCCAGATTTCTAACTTCAAAATTAGTTTCCATACAATCTTTGAACTCCTATACCTACTACCATCAATGACGTCTGCCCTCACGCGTCTGCCCGCGTTCGGGTCGCGCACTCGGCCATGCCTCGTCATTGCTTGGATTGCATTGTTCGCCCCTCCCCCGCGACTGCGACGCCGCATCGCGCTCCGCCCGTGCTGCGGCCGCCGCCGCGGCGTTAGGCCACAGTAAATATACAGTAAGTTATCTAAGGCCGCCCGCCGAGTTATTAGCTTACTCTTGCGTTGATCCCCAGGGTTGTCACTTTTACTTTTAGTTAATATTTTCGAACAAGCAGCACTTGATCTAAATTTATGAAATAAAAAGCATATTATGAATGAATATTTTACCAATTTATAAATTTAGTAAAAATAAAAAGCCTTTATTCAACATAGATAACATTTATTATACTAAGTTACAAATTTGATACCGAGAAAATTTTTCTCCTGTTTCTGCACGTCCGGAACGCTTTATTATTATTTGTTAATGTAAAGTAAATTCTCATTCTTATGTAAAGTTTTTGTAAAAAGCTTTTGGGAACGCATGGACAGGGCATCTTAAATTCTATATCATTCAGTTGATCGTAAATTGACCGGCCAATTTTAATGTTGATGTGGTCCTTTTAGAACGCTTTGCGAAACACCTGCTCCATCCTTTCTACATTATCGACAAAATCATCAGGTGGGATCATGAGTAAATTTCGATCTTTGCCGTAATTCCTGTAATGGGTGTATCTAGATTCTAAACTTAAATTACACGCTCGTTGATTAACGTCGACGTAATTATTTAAAAAATCGCAGTTCTTATGGTAATCAACACATTTTTTTAACAAAGCGCCACAAACATAAAAAAATGCATTTTTTTCCGGTAGCTCATGTTGTATTGGTACATAGTCAGAACGTAAGATTTCCGACAAAATATTTTCATTTCCTTGCGTTTGATTGCTACTGGTAACTAACTTTAGCTCTAAACATAGTATTCAGAAAGTAAATTTGGGAATACATTTATATGGAAAAATGCGACTCGGCTACGCTCTTAATAAAGCAAATAAACTGTGAAATAAACAATACAATACCACATTTTCTAATAATATTTAAGTATAAGTAGGTACTTACATTTCTGGTTGAGTAGGAACTATGAAGAATGATAAGTCCGGGTTTGCGAAATCATTATTGAGGCACCCGAAAACACTACAATATTTTTTTCCCCTTTTTGAAGTCATGATACTCGTAATTTAAGTGGCAGCCGCCGGCGAGAGTTGACGAACGCAAGCGGTCATGTAGCGTACGCGCGTGCTTACAGTCGCGCTGCACAGCCCGCACTGCCGCCACCTTATTCCCTCATATATTATGCTAGCGTGTGCGTGAAATCGCGTGCCGACATGGCGCGCGGCGCGCACGCACACATTCAAACCGAGAGCGGCACGTTTGTATGAAGATGTTTTACTGTATATTTACTGTGGTTAGGCGCTCCGTTCAAGTCAATCATAATTATCGTGATAACTTTTAAACTATTCGGCCAAATTACTTAGTGTGAAAGACAAAGTTTATCTACATTAAATACTTAATGCGAGAAATGTATTCATTTTGATAAGAGTTTGATAATTAGGTATATACTAAATGTGCATTGTAAAATAGTACCAAATTTAATTAGATTTATGGTTCACAATTTTGGTTGTACTGGCTTGCACATAAAAGGTAGATATATGCTGTCGCGGACTTTTATTTAGATCTACTTAAGACAAACAATCCTGCGGTACATCATCTTTATGTAACTCCATTGGTTTAGGCAGCGCACGCCAAGATAGCTCTCAGATGGAAGATTTTTTCCGACTTAATTGACACGTATCGTTATATTATGACCAAAACTACATAAAATCATTATAAATTGTAGCCTATGTGTTATTCTGATGAATAACCTATATTACTGTAAAATTTCATCCAAATCCGTTCAGTAGTTTTTTCGTGAAAGAGTAACAAACATACATCCATCCTCACAAACTTTCGCATTTATAATATTAGTAGGAAGTAGGATTTACCTATCATTGGTTTATTTTAAGGTGAATGGGTAGTTGTAGCCCGCGAAATTCAATTTTTCTTACGTTTTTTGCAATTTTCAGGTCAGTGTCAGGTTGTATCTTGATCAAAATATGATTTGCGACTATAATAGACATGTATTTACAGAATTATAGTCATTAGAATCATTAATATATCTCTTTAAATTAGATTTCTACCATCAACACTTTTCCATACGAGATTTGTTCTTAACGGTAGAAATCTAACTCATCCATCCATCCATCCATTATCGTGTCTCACTTGGTTCACTTCGGTTGGCGCTGCCGTAGAAAGAGAGGGGGGGGGGGGAAATCTCTCCTGACGGTCACGTGTCCTGACGCGATGCCCTGACGCGTGTTTAACATTTTTTACCCATTACAAGAAGTGTGCAACGCCGCTAAAGAAGTTTTCACTTCAATAATCCTGCAATGAAAACAATTTCCTCGCTCCGCTTACCATAATAATAATAATAGAATTTCTTTAGACTAACCAAGACTCAAAATAAGATTGTTATTAAAACTTACGAGTATGTTAGTAAGTACAGACAGTAAACAAAAACACAAGAAATAAAACGGTTGGTCACCGTTGCGACATCCCATGAGAGACGGCACAAAGGCACAACGACGGCGCAATATATCTAGTGTTGATAGGTACTCGTATGGCCTAAAATTATTGATTTCCCGCTCCCCTGTACGTAGCGTGCATATGTACATGTGTGTATGAATATTGCTACTGAAAGGTAACACCCGAGGCCGACGGGCGACGGGCGACGGCGGCGGGCGGCGGGCAGCGGGCGGCTAGCTTCAATTTAATAGAGCGCCTGCCAAATATTTGTGTACATCCATAAAGTCGGGAAAACTTTTTATGAAAGCTCTTTTATTGCTACACGTAAGGTTCTTAAAACAGTAACGTGGTTAAGGATACATGGATTGTTCAATTACAATGAGCTTCAACTTTATGACATTAAAGAAATGCTGCTTGACTGCAGGTAATAGGGATGGTGATACTTCTCTTTTACTATTTCTTATTCCCGACTGTCCTAAGCCGTTGACATGTGATGTTGATTACCCATTGATGGTTTCTGTATTGGTGTCGCTACCTTTTTGTTTGCCTCAGTTGTTTTCCCTGTGTTGGTTGAACAATAAAGAGCATTGTATTTGTTGTGCAGAGATCACGGCGCGGTTCCAGACGGCGCGCACGGAGGTGCGGCAGCTGCTGCTGCAGTACCTGCTGCCGTGGCTGGTCAACATCGAGCTCGTCGACCCCAACGTGCCGCCTGCCAACCCGCTCTCCTACATACAGGTAGGAGGTGTACTCCACTGCTCATCTTAACACACGTTATTCTGTCAAGTTCTGTGTGCCATCAACTAGACCCCGGCCGCGAATTGTATTTTTTTTCGGCCGAAAGCGATATTCGGCCTGATTTGCATTTTCGGCCGATGACCGAAAACGAAAAGTTTTCCGTTTGGTAAATGTAAAATAAATATTGAGCCAATATTTTAATAATTAACCTTTGATACTTAAATCACACAAAAACAAACTTTATATTTTCCTCAATAGCGTAATTTACTAAATAAAAATCTTAAATTCCTTCATTCACTGACAGGTAACGCACAGTCTTGAAGCATGAAATTCGCCACAAGAGTTCCTAATAAACTGAAAGTGAGCACTTACGTCTAAACGGGTTAACTAGGGAATGAAAGTTTGTACGGGAGTGTATCATTTTACCGTCGCGATTGTCTTGTTATTAATAAACGATCCGATATAGGTACTTCTATGTGAGAAAAAGAAATTTTTGCTTCCTTTTATTTGTTGTAACGAACGATATTTTCTGATAAAGTTAATGATTACATAGTATTGATTTACCGATTGGCCGAAACTGGAAAAAACTTTTCCGCCACAAAATTGCCAAATACCACGAACGAAAGTCAGACTGTACCATCAACATGGTACTCAATGGTCTCAAATAACATAATTAATTAGGCTCTTCTTTTTAGCGTGGCAATGGCTATCAAAGTTTTGTAAGCCGAGAACTGGGCTATTAAGAGGACTACATGACCTAAAGCGCGGTCTTTGTCGGACTGCATAGAAAAGAAAGAGAAGCGCAATGACACAACCCTGGTAATTTATTGCAAAATATGAAGCAATATCTATTCACGAAAAATCTATTGTTTGGACTAAAAAATTAAAACACTAGAGTTTTAGTATGTGGCTTGTAGAATAATCTGATAAAAAATCATAATGATTGTATGTATATTAGTATGGTTTTTAATGTAAAAATAAAGTTTTTAGAGGTATCTTCATGATTTTTTTCTATCGTACCAAATAAGTTGTATTATGTTTTCAACACACTATCTACTTAGCATATATCCTGAAGAATATCATATATTTTTTTGATTTTGGTTACTGTAGTCGATCATATACTTTTATTGTTTCTAAAACTTGCGTTTTTTTGCGTTTAGGTCCTGTAAGCCCCTTAAGATAGCAAATAATAGTGAGCTTAGCGACCGTAACCTCCTTTATACTGCAGGAGTCAGGGCGAGCAGGACACGGAGTAGGTACGTCAACGTTTGTGGAGCAGCGCAACCCATCCAACACTTAGTCTATGTTAATAAACTCGACCGTGCAGTAACACAATAGACTACCGACGTAGGTAAATTAATAGTGTTCCGTGCAATAAGCTCGGGAAGTTCCTCTCTACAACTTTTTTGAGTGTGCAGCATTTTATTAAATTTCCTTTAAAATATTGCATTCTTGTGAGCTTAATAACAGTAACAAGAAAGTTACCGTGCTTATGCTGGGTGACGGACCGCTCAAACTATAAGCATTTAAGTATTTCAATTAAACCATTTACAAGCAGTTTTAAATAGTCAAAGAGTCGATCAGCTAGAATGATGAAGCTAGTTGCCTATTCTTGAGCGTAGTATGTTCCTATGGAGAAAGAAATAAACCTATCAAGAGCTAGTCGGACTCGCGCACCGGGGGTTCCGTACAAATTTGTAGGTATGTCAATAGTTTATCACGGGAAAAAAGTAAAGTAGTAAGAACTACAGTTTCAATTAATTGCCATTCTAAACAAATATTTAAATATAAGTATGTGAAAAATACGTACGTACTTGATTCTTTCATGTTAGTACTCGTTAGGTGACTATGTTTATTACAGAAGGTACTTACTGTTAATAAAGAATTGTATCTTGCTAATAAATTGACCTTCTACCAACAATTTAATAATCTGTTTAATAATAATACTTACAACGCTAATAAAATGATTACTTAAGTAATACCACGTTCACAAAACCACTTCTCTTGAAACCTATAAAACTACTCAATCGAATATTGACTATCCACGAAATAAAATAATGTCAATTAAAACAAATAAGAAGTTCTTATTCTGTCTACTAAATTAATTTGTTACAAATAATGTTGACCGCTTTCAAGTACCTATGGGGTGGCCGTCTGTGTGACGCGGCCTGGTGTTCCCACCACAGCTGCCACACTGTCCACTTACCGAGCAGTCTACTTGGTGCCGTGGATACTTATCTGTATGTTTTATTCGCAGTACTACGCCGCAGAAGCGGGGCGCAGCGGCCGGCGAGAGGGGCTGGGCTCGGCTGAAGCCACCGAGATGGTGCTCAACAACCTGTTCTACATTACTGCCAAGGTTAGACTTATTACCTACTCACACAGATTACAATGTACCTTAGAACATGCACTAGGCAGGGAAACATTCCCTGAATCTAAAGTCCATCGATATTACCTACTTATTACGTACGTAATAAAGTCCCTACCTTCTACAAGGCAGACATAAAAAAAATAAACAGCTCAGTAGACTACGCCCGGATTTTGCAAAGAATTCTTAATAACTGCATGCGCCCGCTGCGAGGACATTCCGAACCGTGTTAACCCCTCTGCTCGACAAGATTTTGACATATTATGACATACCAGCTCACTTGACGCGGACGGGATGTTGCGAATTAATATACGTCATGATATTCAGGAATTTATTTCAACTTTCAGCATTCGAATTTATTAAGAAAAATGTGTTACCGCGCCTATTTTGTACAATAAGTTTGTGGCAAATATCTTTAACTATATGCTGAGGTCGGTCAAACCGCGTCATTCGACTGCGAAAGTTGTATAAAATAGATATTACTACACCTATCCAAAAGGTAGGCACCTTAAAATCGCTGAAAATATGTACATAAACCACATAATTAATCTCTTGATGAAAATATGCAAAAGGGAAAAATAAAGATATTGTCATTCTCTCTACATTTTTACTTTTACCATTTTTCATACATAAAAAAACATTATCAAATCTTGATAAAAATTACTAAAAATTGTGTTTCGACGTTATACTTCTTAATGCTGACTATCCACCCAATTTTCTTATTTCGATTCAAAAATATCATAAAGCCTAATCGATAATCAGTATTTAAAAAAAAATATTGTAGAGACTGAATAAAAACTCTTTGGTATATTTTTTCATGAATTATCATTTTTCTTTAATATAATCATTTTAATAAGTACGTATACGTACAGTGTGGATAGGGGTGTTACTTTTTATGGTTCCCTACGTCCGAATGAAAAAACGGAACCCTTATAGGATCATTCGTGTTTGTCTGTAGGTCTGTAGTTACAACCGATTTGTTTCGAATCTACTGGACCGATTAAGCTGAAATTTGGTACACATATCTGTGACTCAAACACGGACGTGTAACATAAATAAATTTATTTTGAATATAGGGTCACTCTTTGGGGTCACATTAGAAAATTAAAAAAAAAGCTTTGCTTACTGTTGATACCGTGTGATCCTATAGCAAATGAAAGGGCTTGTCGTGAAGATCAAAAATATATTTTTATAATAACTAAAAAAAGTTATTTAATATTTTATTAAGAAAATAGAAACAATATCTCTGAAACCACAGCCTAAAAATAAAATATACAAAATATAGTTATGTGATTATAGATTACAGGAGATCTTATCAGAAGTCTGGTCTTAAAATAATATAGTAAATCTCTCATTCTATACTGCGAGAGAGTTACGAGAAAAATAAGTTTTTTTATAGAAATTTGAAGCTCCTCATATCTCGTCTTTATATCAGAGTCCTTTCAAAATATATATTTGGAACCTAGATAATCTTACTACCTTAAGAATATGTTTCATTTACAAATTATTTTGGTATTACGTTTGTATAAACAACGCAATAGACAAGTGAAACCGTGCGCAATAACGTACGGCAAACCATCAAACCTATATCTACACACACAGGAGAAAACAAGTTGTTAGTGGAAAAATCTCGTTTTTTTATTCAACTACGTGGCCATGGCGATCTATAGAACACCACTACCTAGATAAAATACAATGGCTACACAAACGCAACGAGGCTGTATCAGATACAACGTTGTTGCGTAGTCGTTTTTCGATTTTCATTTTTATTTATTTTGTATTCGAGGCTTATATTTTTGTAAGCATTCCAGATTAGCGCGAGTAGTTGCGTACTATGCTATCATTACAACAACAGACGCGCGCGGGACTCGCCTACGTACGAACAGAGCTTATTGAAACGAGCTATGTACTTACTAAAGGTTTTAGAAGCAGTACTCCAACTTTTATGAAGCAATCTTATAAAACATATTTTATTTCATTTAAATCATAAATCAATCAATGAAACAAAAGTTGGTTGTAAGTATTACGTATCGTACCATAGGACAAAAACCGATAGAGTTAAAAAACAAAATGATCAACTTAATTTTAAATCCAATGCTTTCCAATCCAAGCTTTAACCTAGTTGCCAAGTGTCCTTATTATAAGGGTTGAAGTGGCGATGTTGACGCGAGTTAGTAGCGCAAGGTTGTCGCGATTTAGAGCAAAGGGTGTATCGGCGCGAGATTGCGGCGCCGCGCCCGTGTTTGCGCCATCACTCACGCGGCAACCTTGCGAGTTGCGCGCCTACGCAAACTGCTCGACTGACCAAACACATTACATACTTCCTGCCGCCGCAATGACGAACCTAATTCGTACATCACCCGTAACATCACATAACCGGTGACAGCTGCTCCAGCTTAGCTAAGTATGGCTCAGCCGCCATGCCTTTCTAATATTACTCTATTATTTTTATCGTTCAAGGTTACGAGTGGACACTTTGTTGATATACCTTGGTTCCATTTTCCTTAATCGCAAAGTCTTTTAAGTTAATAAGATACAATGATGATCACGAAGGTCAGACAAAAGCTTAGGGCCAAACAACTTTGGCCCCTTGAAGCCCAACCTAATTTTCAACAATATTTCATATGAAAACCTGTACAAAAGTAGCATGTTATTTGGACAGTTCTCCGACAAGCACCCCAAAGAGATCGAGGAGCTGTGGTCGACGCTGTGCGCCTGCTGGCCCAACAACCTGAAGGTCATCATCCGCTACCTCATCATCGTGTCCGGCATGGCGCCCAGCGAGCTGCTGCCCTACGTGAGTACCACCTCCACACTTCCTGACAGTGACGCACTCGCTATACTCAACCTACGTTTTATTAATAATACGTCAGGAACTTTTACAATTACCTAAAACTCCTGGGAACCCCTCCTATATAGGATCTCCTTTTAAATAAAAGAAACCCCTGTGCTATTCATAACTCACCCCCCACTTTCCACCCCTCTACTTCTTTTCTTTGCTCTTTTATGCCCTAAAAGGTTTAAATTTTTTTTTTAAATTAAAATTGAATTTTTAAAATAAAATCAAATCTTTTATTATTTTATAAAAGCAAAGTTTCGGTAAAGTCCTACATGTTAAACTATGATTACTTTTTACTATCCATCCAAGCTCCACGTGTACCTACCCAACTACCTGCTTAATTTTACGAGGACACCCATCTGTAATTGTTTAGAAGTTCCTTCGTGCGATGTCAATCCCGGCTACAGCAGTAGGTCGCCTCTTAAAAACATCGACTACAAAAAGTTTCAACTTTACAATTGACAAGTGAAACTAAATAAAAGCTTCATGAAGTGGCTCGCTACGTCCTACTCCTTTGTTCTCGGGAGTGTATGGCAACTGGTAAAGAATAAATTAATTAATTTGCCAGGGATACTTACATAAGTGGTTACTAATGGTCGCACGGCAGGGGCACGCAAGGCACGGTTATAAGAAATCGCTCTTTTGTAAAAAAATCGAATTCAGATTTTCCCGATACCTGACTATGAGTGCTCTCTTACTGTAAATAAATTACAAAGTATGTACGGTGAAGTGGATCGACAATTTTCTTCGAACTAAGTATGTGATTGCATTCCATGTTCAGAAATATGCTTTTTGTACCTACAGAATTACCGGGTGAAACGCTTTATATGAAAAATCTTTTTTTTTTTTAAAAACCGACTTCCAAGAAAACACTACAAAGTGAAAAATAACTTTAATTTCGGAAGTCGGTGTCTTTGGATCTGTATTTTATTTTTTGCCACCGACTTCCGAAATTAAAGTTATTTTTTTTTTAAGTCGGTAAAAAGGCTTTGTTGCGATGCTGGACGACGCCGGCTCTGCTCTTATTTTGTCTGTTTTCTGTAGCACTTCTCAACTTAACTTTCCATTGGGAAAAAAATAATTCTTTGCAGCTGCCGTTCCATTGTACGCATTATTAGTACCCGTTTCAATGACAAAAGAATTAATTTGCATTTTGCATTGCGATTTACAAAAATTTTGTAGCCCCCAACTTATGAAATATTGTAATGAAAAGAAAAAACCGTTAATATTTCAGAAATGTATCATCTTTTGATAGAAAACAAAATTGAAGACGCGCTTCTAAATATAGTAATGGCATTGAGAATCTTTATAAGCATGATGATAACTAATTGGAGTGGAGAACGCTCCTTCTCAGAATTGAAAAGAATAAAAAATTAATTAAGAAGTACATTGCTTCAAGACAGACTGACCAGTTTGTCGTTAATGTCCATTGAATGTGATATGCTCAAACACAGACTTTGAACAACTGATTGACAATTTTGCTTATCTGAAAACTAAATCCCACCCAAATATCATTTAATAGGGTACCCAATTATCATTTAATTTTAAGCACTAATCTGTGAATGCTAAAAGTTACTTTTCCGAATATTACAATTATCTATTCATTTATTGTGATTGTAAAGAAATCTATATTTTTTAGAATTTTGCTTATCTTCTCTTATCTACGCAGGGGCCCCGTGATCCTTATGTGCCCAAGACCTCCAATAGTTTAAAGACGGCCTGCATAAGGTTGTTATTAAACCCACACGTCATAACAGGTCGATCATGCCTTAATTATCCGATTAATCGATAAATTATGTTTGAATTTATTATTAAACTAGCATAAAGTTGATCGATTGTCGTTCGACGTTGGTTTTACAAGCCGTTGTCGTCGATCTTCCTGCGCACTTGCGTTGCGTGATCGACGTTGATCGAGGCATCGATGTAATGTCTCACTCGAACGAAATCCCTTCTGAGGGCTCCCGAGTTTGCTGACGCTTGCTATATATTCATAATCTTTGTTGTGGATGGCATGTTGGTTTGGATGGTCCTCTATGTGAGGAGGCCACTGCTGGCCATGCCGACAGCCAGGACCAACTCACTCGCCAAAACACCGCTAACCCGAGCAATGAGTCATTAACGATCTTCACATCAAAATTATTTATTTACACGTAATTTGAGTGAATTTGCAAGGGTATTGTTATTTATTTTATGCTATAGGTATATAATATACCATGTAGATTATTGCATTATGTTATTTAGGGCAGATGTATTTAAATAGTTATATTTGTCCCTCCAGATCAAAAGGTCTAAGTAGCTAAATGTCCAACAGCGTGAAACGACTAATGTGCAGTAAATCTAATTAGCAAAATGTCCATGTAGCAAAACGTACTGGTCTGTATAGCAGAACATCTATTTAACAAATCGTCAGATTTCAAAATGTCTGGAAACTCAGCCACAAAATTCAACACACACATTGCATCGGGAGGGAATCGGACACGGCATTATAATATTGTACATACAAACTCTGGTCTATGCACTCGTAGCGTATATCATATCTTTTTAATGGTGACTGACACTTATTGTCATGAATGTTATTTGATTAGCATTACTCATTTGTTTTTTTTCCTGTGTCGATTGCTATTCGTTACAAATACAATCGTTCTGGAGTTCTGGCTACTAAATTCTAAAAATGGATGAAGAACAAACATTTACTTTCATCGAAAGTCAAAAGAAGAAGCGTGTGCTGCTACTGAATGGTCACAGGTACAATTTAAATATCACAAATAAGGGAGGGTCAACTCTATGGAGATGCTCCCGGCGCAATGAGTGAAGTGCATCTGTTACAATCAATAAAGACGAAAACAAGATAATTCGTCAATTACATGAGCATACTTGTAAAGCTAATTTCGATAAAAACAGGACTGACATAGTTATGGACAAATGCAAGAAATTAGTTCGTCAAAAAGCAAAATCTGTCCAGAAATTTTTGAGAAAGAATTCGGAAAAGTGGATGAGATTCACAGGTTTTAATTTAAAAAAAAGACACTGTTCAGGGCTCGTCGCAAATACTTAAATGTTTGTGAAACTTTTTTTTTTTTTTTGTTAAACAATCTTGAATTACTTTAATTTAAAAAGCTAACAATCTTAAAATAATAATATGTACAACGGGAAACGTGCCCAAAAGGCTGGCAGCATTGCCACGTTGTATGGCAATGCTGATTCTTTGGCCAAAAAATAGGCCAGCCCTCTGGTCACGTGAAACTGAATAATTATGATGTTACAATTCCAGAAATAATAGCCGACAGTTTCCTTGTTTGTGAATATGGATATGACAGTAATAAAATCTTAATATGTTCAACACCTGTGAGTAGACAATGCATTAAGACATTGAAAATTAAGATGTATTTTATTGATGAAACATTGAAAGCTACACCCAAGCCATTCTACCAGCTGTTATCAGTTCATGTTGATTTCAATAGCTGTGATGATTTAACTTGTGTTATGGGAGTTATATACGCGTTACTACCTGGCAAGAAACCTACGAACGCTTATTTGGCCTCGTCAAGCAGCATTTCTAACAGACTTCAAAAAAGGAGGAGGTTCTCAATTCGACGGTATGTTTTTTTTTTTAAATAGACATGATGTCCATTAACGAGCTGAGAGTTAGGCGTGAGTTCGCGCTTGTCTCATATTTATTTTAATTAATTAAAGGCAAAATACATAACGCCAACATAATAGAGTTAATGTGTTTGAGTGTGCCTGACAGATATGTGTGGCGGCGACGGCGGCCTCAGCTGCTGGCTGTACGGTCAGCATCAAAAGTTGATTAACACTTCATTTTTTTTAATCTTAGTTATTGAGCAAAATATTTGTTCAAAATTGCAGCAGAAGATTTTTTTTTAGAATATATACTCTGGTCTATTATGTGAAAAGCTAAAAATCAGTTTATTGAAAAAAGTTGTTGTCAATTTAATGGCATGTAAAAATGATAGTGTTAATCGACTTTTGATGCTGACTGTACCTCGTGGCCGCACTAATCTGTTAAATGAGGCGCCCCTGACGCGGGCGCTTCGCACTCTTAACCTTGTAGCGGAGGAGATAGATATCTTTGCTTGTACACGGTGTGAATTCACAAGGATAACATTTACCTATATGTAATAAGTTTTAGAAAATAAGTTGTTATAATAAGGTTTGCTTCACTATTGCATTGGGTTGTACCTGTAATAATAGTTGTACTTGTAAGTGATTAAATAAATAAATGCGATTTTGATATGGCCCTTATCAATGGAATTAACCGGTCAAGAAGCGCGCGACGCCCATTGGCGACGAAACAATAGAAAATCAATTGTGTCTCATCAGCGGAGCTTTTCCAAACACTCAAATAACGGGCTGCTGATATCATCTTAATAAGGCCGATTGGAAAAAATCGTCAACATTGGCTCTTCCTGAAAACAGAGTGGAGACACATTGTCAGAGTATGTTCCTATTAACCTCTGCTACCTTCTCCATACATTACGGAATGTTAGCATTGTTTAAAAAGGCCACGAAAAGCAAGACATAGTGGCTTTTTAAAATTACTTTAAAAGACAATGGCAACAGTCTGGCAGATATATTAAACTGTCCTAGCAATTATAATTTTCGCACAAACAATGCACTCGAAGACTGGCACAGGCGGCTAAACACGAATATGAAAACAAAGCCAACCCTGCTACTATTCCTCAAGCAAGAGCTTGAGGAATAGTAGCAGGGTTGGCTTTGTTTTCATATTCGTGTTTAGCGATCTTGCCAAAGCGCTTCTTTTCTAAGAAGAAAAGAAGCGCTTTGGCAAGATCGCAAATACAAGAATATGTTATTTGAAGGAAATACGAGAAGAAAGATCGATATAATGTTTAATGCCAAATACAAAAGAGAGCTGCAAAAGCTTGAGAACTGTACTTTGTCGTATACCTTCCGATGGTGTCGCTAATAAGGATCAAATTCTGGAAAGAAATGATATACGAAACAAGTAAATCGGCCGTCGGATAAAGACAAAAAAAAAGAGGCTAAATTCGCAAAGCGTAATGTAGTTCTGTATTTTTGGTATGTTGTACGGGTCTGTTAGGGTAGAGTGAATTCAAATTTGCAACTTCGAAAAACCTGTGGAAACTATGAAAATCGAGAAAAGCTTTGAAATTTTGGGACTTTTTTCACTATTTGCTCTCCAAGGCCTAAACTATACATTTTTTGCGAACGATGTTTTCTATGTCCTTTACTTTGTCATGTATTTCATTCCAGAATTTGATCCTTATTAAAGACACCATCGGAGGGTGCAATAAAACAGGCAGTGTTTTTTTCAAAATCTACGAGTTCGATTCCTAGCTAGAGCAATTGATTTTTCAAAAATTTAACCATGCAGTTTTAGTATTCATCAAAATCGACCCCGTGACTCCTTTAAGAATGTTTCCGTATTACCTATAGTTTTGGTCATCCATGCTGACTTGAAACATTCATCCTGTATTCGAATTCTGTATTCGAACTTGTTGATTAAAAAAAAAACACACTGTATTATTACACCATTCGATAGTGTCGCTAATAAGAATCGAATTCGGGGAAGTAATGACATACGGCAAACTTAGGAAAATGTTGAATTTTAATAAACTGCTTCTTATTTTTAAAGTATTCATACCTAAGTAGTATACATGTCCTGCCAGCTAATAGAACATTCCATAATCAAATTAATTAGCTATAATCCTTATAACATCCCATACCTATCAAAGACTTGCAAGAAGTCTTTGATATTTTTTCTTGCAACAGAATATCATTTAATCAGATTGGAAGCCGTATAAAGGGTTGAAGTAGAGTAGGTAGAGTGGGTAGGTTACATCTTTGTATGTGATTTGTTACATCTTTGTATGAAATCACACGGCAGTTTGAGGTGCTCCAAACCGTATCTAATGGTATTAGAATACAATAGAATACTCTTCAACCCCAAACATATAACTTTATTTATTTACGAAGACCTACCCCCCTTACTAATAAACATATTATATCAGACTAGCTTCTGCCCGCGACTTCGTCCGCGTGGAATTTCACCTTCCCCCCAACCACCCTCTTAGGGGTGGAATTTCAAAAATCCCTTTCTTAGTAGATAGCTACTCTTCACAAAGAACACACCCACCGAATTTCATATCTCAGTCAGATCGTTCATAAACACAATATTTGAAGATCCTAACTTATAAACTGACGGACTTTCATACACAACTTCATCCCCCTTTTCAACTCTTTGGGGGTGGAATTTCGAAAAATACTTCCTTATTCCTTGTCTACATTATAAAGGGAACCATCGTCTAAAATTTCAGCTTTCTAGGTCCAAGGGTTTGGGTTGGGCGTTGATGAGTCAGTCAGTTAGTCAGGCCTTTTGTTTTTATTTTATTTATATATATAGATAGAAGATAGATAACTCGTCAAAATGTAGGGAACATCTGATTTTTTTTCGCGGTTTCAGGTTTGGTGCCATTGTAAAAGTTGTTCATAATGATGAGTACAATAAGATAAGATAAGGCATTTATTTGTAGAAACATGAGTATACATACAAGGCATGCAGGTTGTTCATAAACAAAAAAGATCCGTCATGTTCGGCCTTTGTGGCATACAAATATGGATAAGAATAGTAGATTGTACAACTAAGGCATAAAAGAAGCTATTTTACCCCGAGACGTTTATATCCACGCGAGCCGCAGGCGAGGGTGGATAGTTAAGTCGAGGGGTAAAATGGCTCGTTCATGCCTGAGTTATACACTCTGCTTTTCACTTCGATTGCGAGAAAATGAAACAGGCATAAAGTATACAGTACATAATTAATCAAAAATGTTGCAAAGCATAGCTAATTCCCGCCACCACAGATAATATCGCCACGAAACTTTTCAAAACTTTTTTTTTTTTTTTTTATTTCAACATTTGTCATTCGACTTTGGTACTTCATACTGCCAAGTCATAAAAACGTTTCTTTGCGTTTTTAAATAATAAATGACAACTATTTTACCTGACTTTATTAAATTAACGATAGAAAACACGGAAGTAGTATAAATTAAAGAAAATGAAATAAATCACGACTTTAATCTGCGAAGTTTTATTGTGCGTGTGGCTGTTGGGCCTGATTACCTTAGTCTCAGAAAAAAAAAATTACTTTATGCACTAGAACATAAAAAGCGATTTTATGTCGCCTAAGCACAACATAAAGACGAACTTTTAGAGCATGAGAAGTGAAAAAGTCATTTATAGGTATACAAAGCTAAAAACATTATTAAATTTGAAACAATGACCTCTTAATCTGTCAAGCTCCGCTAATGAGACACAATTGATTTTCCATTGTTTCGTCGCCGATCGGCGAACTGCGCCGCTTGACCGGTTAAGAGGTTGTTGATGTTTTTCCAATAACTCTGGGGGTCTACTCCGAAGTGGTAAATTAACTGTATCGTCGTCGTATCGGCCGAATGTTCGGTCATTTCCTACTACGAGTTCAATCTATTTGGTTCGGTCGGTTCCGATCCGACTGAACTTCATTCTGACACTTGTTTTGTCGTAAACCCTACTCTGAACGAGAAAAGAGTGACCGATAATATGAGTTTACTTGGATAAGGTGACTTGTTCTTGCAGAATGTTTGTCCATTACTTTCATTTCCAAACTTCCGAAACACGAACATGAGAAAACGATAAGCCCAAGAGACACTTTATCACGCGTAAAGTGAATAATTAATGTAGTTTATAGTATATTTAGATTGTTTTTGTAGGTATACACACGTCTCATAACTTGACTTTAACACTTTACACCTCAGTCAGCACTTGACGAGAAACGACCGAAATACGATTATCGCTATAGCGATAGCGACAGATGCGATTTGGTTTGAGTATTTTAGTTTGAGTAAGTACTTTTTCTCAATTTTGCAATAATAAAAATCACAATCTCTCCCTTTGTTTGTTTACTTGTCATCCTTTGACAGTTTGACCACAGTATAATATACAGTAAGTTATCTAAGGCCGCCCGCCGAGTTATTAGCCTACTCTTGCGTTGATCCCCAGGGTTGTCACTTTTACTTTTAGTTAATATTTTCGAACAAGCAGCACTTGATCTAAATTTATGAAATAAAAAGCATATTATGATTGAATATTTTACCAATTTATAAATTTAGTAAAAATAAAAAGCCTTTATTCACATAACATTTATTATACTAAGTTACAAATTTGATACCGAGAAAATTTTTCTCCTGTTTCTGCACGTCCGGAACGCTTTATTATTATGTGTTAATGTAAAGTAAATTCTCATTCTTATGTAAAGCTTTTGGGAAAGCATGGACAGGGCATCTTAAATTCTATATCATTCAGTTGATCGAAAATTGACCGGCCAATTTTAATGTTGATGTGGTCCTTTTCGAACGCTTTGCGAAACACCTGCTCCATCCTTTCTACATTATCGACAAAATCATCAGGTGGGATCATGAGTAAATTTCGATCTTTGCCGTAATTCCTGTAATGGGTGTATCTAGATTCTACACTTAAATTACACCCTCGTTGATTAACGTCGACGTAAAGCAACCCTAAGCGTTAGTCGGTCACATGTTACTGTAATTTTGTTAAGTTAATATTATGATTAAGACACCATATTTGGATTGAACAACACATCAGACAATAGAAAAAATAATAATTTCAATAGTAATTAATTTGCAATATTAATTATTGTGAAATATCCCTTATTACAACTATACGCGACAAATACGTTTACCTAAACGATGTTTCGTACTCAATCCTCTGTTTTATAATATAAAAACTTTTTTACAAAAAAAAAACAACCGACTTCAAAAAAAAAACACTACAAAGTGATAAATAACTTTAATTTCGGAAGTCGGTGTCGTTGGTTCCGCATTTTCGTTTTTTGACACCGACTTCCGAAATTAAAGTTATTTATCACTTTGTAGTGTTTTTTTTTTGAGGTCGGTTGTTTTTTTTTTTGTAAAAAAGTTTTTATTTTTCAATTTTTAGTTGTACCTACCCCACAAAAAAGTAAACAAAAAGATCGTTAATGTAGACAATGTAGATAAATTTTTAGATTGTTGTTGATTTTTCAAAAACCGCTTGTCCGATTTCGATAAAATTTTCATGGGACCATTTGGGAAGTAGGTACCTATACCCTTTCCAACAAAAAAAGAATTTTTCAAATCGGTTGGCAAGCAACGGAGTTATGCGGGAACAAACATAAAAAAAAAAAATACAAACATTCGAATTGAGAACCTCCTCCTTTTTTAGAAGTCGGTTAAAAACTAGACTTCTTAAAATAAACTTTAGCTCTAAACATAGTATTCAGAAAGTAAATTTGGGAATACATTTATATGGAAAAATGCGACTCGGCTACGCTCTTAATAAAGCAAATAAACTGTGAAATAAACAATACAATACCACATTTTCTAATAATAATTAAGTATAAGTAGGTACTTACATTTCTGGTTGAGTAGGAACTATGAAGAATGATAAGTCCGGGTTTGCGAAATCATTATTGAGGCACCCGAAAACACTACAATATTTTTTTCCTCTTTTTGAAGTCATGATACTCGTAATTTAAGTGGCCGCCGCCGGCGAGAGTTGACGAACGCAAGCGGTCATGTAGCGTACGCGCGTGCTCACAGTCGCGCTGCACAGCCCGCACTGCAGCCACCTTATTCCCTCATATATTATGCTAGCGTGTGCGTGAAATCGCGTGCCGACACGGCGCGCGGCGCGCACGCACACATTCAAACCGAGAGCGGCACGTTTGTATGAAGATGTTCTACTGTATATTATATCTACTGTGGTTTGACTTTTAAACTTTTTCTTTTTATTGTGACAATTTGCAAAGCAATCTGTGTGCCAGCTACAAATATATTGTTTTTTCGAGAAATATTACAATGTTCTTAGGAATAAATATTGGATTAAAAGCAAAGTTCTATTTTTTTACTATAAAAATAATTTTACCCTGTAATTCAACGGTTCAATTATATCGAAATGAGTATTAATGACTAATAAAAACATATCGATAAAACGTTCACCTCTGGCACTACTTTCGTTCGGTCCGACACTCTTTTCGAATATTGACTATGGTCCCGACCGAGCTGAGCCAATCCGAGCCTTCTTCGTAGTAGGACAACAATATTCGGTTCGGCCGTGTATCGGCTCGTTCCGATCATCGTATGTGTCACTTCGGAGTAGACCCCCTGTATATTCACTATCAGGACATGTAACATTATTGTACAGAATAACTTTTATTTGCCCTGAATATTCTTTTAGAAGTGGTCCAAATCTCTGTTTTCAAAGTCGTCAGATTAAGGGAAAGCCCACAATTTCTTCATCAAAATTGCCTATTTATGTCATTATGGGTTAGGCCACACCCGATCATGCTAAAATCAACGCCTCTGAAGATCACTTTAGTTTTGGCCCTTTGTTGAAATCTGAAAGTGGACTCTTGAACACGGAGCTCCTATCAGAAACTTTTTAAATATATTTTTGGTGTTCTCTCCTCAAGCCACACCTACTCAGCTATCAACTGTTCGCCCTGAATATTCTTGCTCAAAAACCCTCTGGGCTCCCCTACCATGCCTCACTCATGACCAATACTGAAACCAATATGAGTATTGATCAACTAAAAGCTATTTTATACAGCTACGTGTATGAATGTCCACGCAAATATTTGCTGGTATTCAGTCAGGTAGATTTTTTTTTTGCACAATTTCTGTTGACATACACTAAATAAGGCCGCCAGTAACAGTCACAATACCCCCCGTACTAGTTGATACTGTATTACAGCAGGGTATTATTCCTCATTCCTGTGACCCTTACGGTAACAAACGAGTGAGAACTTAACAATATATAGGCTCCATAATAAAAGAAACTTAAACAAATGAAAAACTTAAACTAATTATTATTTAGAAATGAAATTGCTACACTTAACACTATTTTGGCTTCTCGTGATTGTGAGTGTGAGTATGTTTGTATGTATGTATGGAGTTTGCTATTTCAGAATCTTTTAACACAGTCGTCTAGATTTTGTCTGCAAAAGTAATAATTTCTCCGTTTTCTAGTATTAAACTTGATAAATCGTCAATCATTATCATCATCATTTCAGCCGAAAGACGTCCACTGCTGGACATAGGCCTCCCCCAAGCACCTCCACTTCGACCGGTTTTGTGCTTCTCGCATCCAACGAGTTCCTGCGACCTTCACAAGGTCGTCGGTCCACCTTGTGGGAGGCCTTCCAACGCTACGCCTTCCGGTACGCGGTCGCCACTCCAGAACCTTTCGGCCCCATCGGCCATCTGTTCTGCGAGCAATGTGCCCTGCCCACTGCCACTTAAGTTTGGCAATTCTTCGGGCTATCTCGGTTACCTTGGTTCTGCGGATCTCTTCATTTCTGATTCGATCCCGCAGGGAAACTCCAAGCATAGCCCTCTCCATTGCCCTTTGAGTGACTTTCAGCCTTCTAATAAGGCCCATTGTAATCGTCAATGTATATAAGAAATAGGGTGGGGCCCAAAATACTACCCTGTGGTACACAGTTCAGTTCAGTTTTGAAGGCTGTGCACTTCGTAGTGTTCCGTAAGTACTTAGTCTCCATGAGCCTACTCCTTTGTCAGATCAGGCCAGTCTTTCGAGGCACTGTTAGAAGATTACCCCTGGTGCGAACCATATTGGTTGCCCTACTCTGTACATTTG
The DNA here is from genome assembly GCA_945859645.1 of Amphipoea oculea. Classification (NCBI taxonomy): domain Eukaryota; kingdom Metazoa; phylum Arthropoda; class Insecta; order Lepidoptera; family Noctuidae; genus Amphipoea; species Amphipoea oculea. Next base: position 32,774,420 of record OX243861.1, on the reverse strand, counting down.
CAAATAGAGTGAAATCTTTTTTGAAATATGGGTCCCAGTTGACGATAGCATATTCCAAGAGAGGTCTTATGTAGGCGTTGACAAATGTCTTAGGTGTCGGGTACCTAAATACCTTGCGAATGAAATAAAGTTTCAAAATCGCTTTATTTACAATACACGATGTGTTTCCTAATTTAGGTTCCTAATTCGACAAGGGACCAACATAAATAATAACCTGTAAGTTCATTTAGGTTCCTAATTCGACAAGGGACCAACATAAATAATAACCTGTAAGTTCATTTAGGTTCCTAATTCGACAAGGGACCAACATAAATAATAACCTGTAAGTTCATTTAGATACGATTTATGGCTGCACTGCACTTTGATTTGAGAAATAATACGTGTGATACGATGAACAACAACTTTCCATGTATGTACAGTGTACGCCTACGTCTGAATCAAAGGGTGTTACGAAGGAGTATCGAGCATCCTACACACAAATATACATGCACGAGCTGGGCGCTACACAGATTGCAACACACGTGATCTCTCTTGCGAGGAATTGCTTCCTATCCTACTCAAAGCACAGGATTCTGTTATATCTACTCGTAGGCAGCCCAATCGGATTTCCACACCTACGTATCGAAATATTAGCCTGGAGCGGATCGGAGCCGGTGTCTCGACAACAATGCCGACACCGATTTATATACGAACAAGGAAACCGAGGTATCCTCTGCCTGCATACGTATTAAGTGTAGGTGCCTATAGAAATCACTTCGAGTAAAGTCTTTTGTTACTGTACAGCTAGTCCTTTACGTGTTAATGCAGTCATTACTTTCATGTCAGATACGTTCTTTAAATCTATATAAATAAAAATGAATTGAGGCGGGCCGCTAGTTTCAAATAATTACATGGAGCTTTTTAACCAAAAATTATGTTATCTATAAAACGTAAATGACCGTCGGAATTTACACGTTTCCAGAACCTTCTTAGGGTTAACTAGTGCACGTAGTAAAACAGTGATCAAAGCAATATTTTCATGAAACAGTATGGAGGTAAAGACAAGTGGTAAGTTGCGGCTATTTTAAGACGAGAGAGAACGATTCAGCGACGAAGCGCCCACCGTTCAAACCTACGCAATACGTTAAAATTAGAAATTGCTCGAGTTCTAAAACGTTTTTTATTCCTTAGCCTTCTAAACATAGAATTTCTACGAAAAAATATGCTGTACTTAATTGAAATATACGCCATACAAACTTAAGCCTTAGGACTTAAATAAATTGAAGTCGCCCGCCCGGCTGTCTGTCCGTGTGCAGGCTTAGAAACTGTATCTGATGTTATTTGATACTGCTTTCACCAATGTTAGACATTGAATGAAATCTCTAAAGCAACCTGTGCGCCTTGCACGAGTCGACATGTTAAATTATTTTGGTGAAAACTTTATTAATTAAAATAGTATGTAGGTACCCTTATAATAGTTGAAGCTACTGCAGTCTTCCTAGAATCGAGTTAAAACTCTTGATACATGTCGGGGTTTCACGGATATTACGAAATGGTCACTCTTCCACGAACATAATATTCTCCGCTCATTTGAGATTCATAAAAGCTCCACCATGTACTGCAGTATTAGTAGATAAGTACTGAATGTTACTTTTTGGCCATCCATTTATTGTTGTTATTAGTAGTAATAAGTTGTTTATTTATTTTACTTCGATGGTCCTAGTTTATCATTTGTGACTTCAAGTGACAGCTATGTAAACAGAACCCAGCATTGCATATGCAATGCTGGGTTCTGTTTACATATATACAGGGTGAATTTTTCAAGTGGGCGTGGGGGCAAAATCAACAGGTTCGATTCCTGGCTAGAAATATTGATTTTTCAAAAATCCAATGATGCAGTTTTAGTTTTCATCAGAATCGAGCCCGCGACTCCTTTGAGTACTTTTCGCTATTCCTCATAGTTTAGAATTTGGCCATCCACGCCCACTTGGAAAATTCACCCTGTATATATGTAAGCTGTCACGCCCTTTATACCTGGAGGCTTTTATTTGGTCAGTAAGTTTTATTTTGGTTACATTTTTAATTTTAATTTTTTTGCTTGAGTACGTATAGTGTTTATTGTATTTGTTGGTATATTGGCGTGGCTAGTTAATCTATGGCAAATAATTTAATTTAAGGTTCTGTGTCCTGTAATGTTAATTACTTTGCATACTTAGTATTGTATAAAATTAATTATTTTCTAACTGAACAGACAGCCGTGCTGCTGAGGAGTTTGTTCCGCCACTTCTTCTCCCCAGCGAAAGCACTAGGAAGTGGTGAAGGGCGGGCGTTTTGGGGGACTGTCTTTTGTAATTTTGACGTTCGAAAAGTGCTGATTCTCAGCCTAGTTTGAATAAATGACTTTTGATTATGATTTTGATTCATCATTCTTGCAGTTTATATTCATAATATTTAAATATATTAAATTATGAATTTCATATACTTCAGATGAGATTTTTTCTTTAAAACATGTTACTGGTCGAAAGGAGAATGGGCGCTATTATATGAGTTGCGTCCCAACCCTTGTAACAAGTTGCGACTAGTATAAACATGTTCATTTAGGCTTTTTTATTAATAATAATCCAAGTTGTTATTACACTTGCGTGCAGGTCAAAAGTAATTGGGCTTCAAGTGAAAAAAAGGTTTCTGTATTAAATAATGCTTTAATAGATAATACAGGCTGGTGTCCGCATCTCCACGTCAATTCGCGTATTTTGCGTACTAAATAATGCTTTAATCATAATATCAATCATACTTTTTTACATTTTGTGTTACATATCCACATATTTATTACATTTATAATAATTGTACATTAATCACAGGCAGTAACAGTTACTTTTAGTCAGTTATAAACGCACATTTGAAAATACATAAACAAAAAAAAAAGATACAATTATCACTGAATAATTCCCTTATGTAGGAGTATGCCTCAAACAAATGCACATTATACACATATTGGTACTTGTGATATAATAATAGATTAATTAAGTAGTCTCTATATTCTATCGAAAATAAAAAAATTAAAACCTAACTTAACTAAAACTATACACAAACTAAAATATAGCGTCGAAAAATTCATCCGCATCGCTGACCCGGAACAACTACCTGTAGGCAATATAAATATTTGTTCCGTGCAGAAACCGAACCCGCGACACGCAGCGCAGTAGTCGATCGCTCAGCCACTGCGCCTACGTATCGTCATTTATAATATAAGTATGGAAGTATAATGTCTCCCCAGTTACCTCTAAGAAACCGATTGATTCATTGTTTCGTTGCGACACGGCGACGTGAAAAAAGCACAAACATAGTTCAGAAGCAAACAAGCACATAACAGACCTGTTCTATTCTCATATGCTCTGAAATATATTCAGCAAAACGCGGTCTTGCTTCTAATGTAGTTCTTGAAACTACATGTCGCACTCGCTGTCGAGTCAAAGACCGGGCACAGGTGACACACAAATGTTCCATAGTTCGTAATCGTAACAAACCAATTAAAAAACAATAATCAAGTCCACAAAGTAAGCCGAAGTCGATAGTTGCAAACGTAGAAACACCAGAGGTCCTTTAGGAATGCGTAAGTCGTCAGTAAATAAATAGAGGAGCAACAATTTAAAATACGGTAGTACAGCACAGCTATAAAAAACTGAAAGCATAAGTGCATATATACCACTAGATAAATAATGGCACCTAGAAGCACCATAGAGCAATGAAATTACGAATTGCTGACACAACTGATTTTTATTTTGACATGTAAAAAGGAGTAAAAAACTATAAATATAAAAAAGATAAAAACCTTAATAAAATAAAACTCATAAATATATATACTTATTACAAAAAGTTGCAACAACCACCTCTTTCCAACATATAGCCTGTCTCTTAAAATATTTTTCGCTGCTCCTGCGCTTACAATAAAAAAAAAACAATGTCAGTGCGCGGCGCAGGGTAGTAGAAGGGGTGCTGGGCGTGTTAGGTCAGAGTAGGAGTAGGTAGTTATAAGTAGCTTTAGTCCTTTTGTCATTAAAAGACTAATTAATTAAGTTGTATTTAATATTTTATTAACTAAATGAAACTACTATAACACTTTCCCTGCACGAGATACAGAGTTATGCCCATACAAAAAAAATAACACTCACTGAGATCTTCCATATGATATAGGTAGAAACATGTTACAACACTTGGGACGAAACCGCCCATTCTTCTTTGGTCACAGAGGACAGATTATTTTTTTCCTTGAGAACGAACACCGTTATACCTTGTGAATATCAAACGATAAATATCATAATGACATGAAGTGATATATATTATATATGTTCGATTTGTAGTGATGATATTTATTTTTTAAATCGGGGTATGTATTTTCTGTCCTTTTGGTTTTTCATAGTCTTTCATCACGTTTCAATATTTTAATCCCATCCGATCTGTGCTAATGGTTTCTCGGAAAAGTCAGCAAAGTTGAGACTTCCGATGGTGGATTAACTATTTTTTCGTCGTTATCTTGGTATGTATAACTCTACGCTTTTTTTGGGTATAAGAGATTCTGCTTGCTACTCGGGTTCTTATGGTTAATTTTTGCCCCAGGTTAAGGCCCGAACCTTTTGCAAGCCGATTCATTCGGCCCCACCCACCCAGGCACCTGCAATTTTACACCTGATCGATTGACTGGTGAAAGCTGTGTGTTCCGGTCTTTCCAAGCCACCGGCCGCTATCCGGGTTTCCGGAGCTTACCTGAAGTCTTTTTCCGCCTAGAACCAGTCGAGAACAAAGAAGTAGTCCCGACCCTAACATCTGACAGATATTTATTTTTTTACTTCCTAGTAGTTGATGTAGTTAAAACATTTTTTGCAATAACGATACATACATGACATTAAATCCTTTTTATGCGGTCTAATTTTAAACACGTAGACGTTGTATAGATTTTGATTGCAAACACTATTTAAACTCGTCGCGTTGCGTTATTAAATTCAAATTTTATTTTTGATACAAAACCTGACGTATTTCTTAAGTTAATAATTTCTTATTTTACTCAATATGTGACAAGTTTGCTCAAGTGTTTTTATTGTTTTCCATTCTACTTTTTTATATTTTGTTACTTTTTGTATTTGGGTTTTTAATTACAAAATTATACTTGTTTAATAGCGGAAAGTGTCCCTCTTTCATTTCATTTCGCTACAGTACATACTACATACGATCTGTGTCTGTAAAAATACCTTCACGAGTCCTTTGACATTTCCATGTTTGAAGAGTTCGAGCCTTTAGTTGTTGCAAACAATTATCGTTATTGAGCCTTCTTTCCAATTCTCTCGTGCTTCTACAGCTCCATCGTGGTAATTAATCGCACATACTTTACATTCCAGGATTATATAAGTACGTAGTGTCGGTTTGAGATAAACAAGCTATTGTGAAAAAGTGGCCAATTAGAAAACTAATATACTGTATTCATTATTACATGTTAAAAAATATACAGGTAGACCAAGGCGAAGGTGGTGTTACGATCTAATATCATTTGGAGGGCCAGCATGGCCAGTGATTGCACAAGACAGGGGTTTGGAAAAAAAAAGGGGAGGCCTTTGCCCAGCCGTGGGTCACAATATATACAACCTCTTAAGAGGTATTCGTCAGTATGAACAACTTTGACTATGGGACCAAACCTGAAATCAACACAATGTATTTATATATATTGTTATGAAATAAATGACTTATGACTTAATCGCGAAAAAAAATCAGTTGTTCCTTACATTTTGACGAGTTATACGAACATAAATGTAGGGAACAGCTGTTTTTTTTTTTTCATGATTTCAGGTTTGGTCCCATAGTAAAAGTCGTTCATATTATTATTTATTATTTATTTATTTAATACTTCAAGCACATAAATGTACAGAGGCGAACTTAATGCCATGGGCATTTTCTACCAGTCAACCTTTGGGTGATGCAGAGACAAACAGTGGTAGGTGCAATCATTAAAATTAAGGAATAAATATTTTAAATATAATGATACGCACAAACCTATTGCACCTATTGCATATTGATGAGTACAAAGACCTCTTTAGAGGTTGTTGGAGTTTTTCCAATAACCCTGCATATACACATCATAACATCACACCTATAATGCCCAAAGGCTTAGGAAAAGTGTGTCTAGTGTGTGGTGTGGCACTATGTTTGTGCTGCGTGTATGTTTTAAAACCCAACGTCTCTCTGTCGTTTCAATTCGACAACCACATGTGCGTTTTATTGTTTGATTCATATTTTGCGTAGTCTGGCTAGGCTTTAGTAAACAGGCACATGATCACACCTAGTCTAGTATGAAATTGAGATAAATAAGAGTTCCCTAAAGTGTTATGTCCGTATTACAGAAGGAAACTCAAGCATTGATCTCTGTTTAAAACTAATTTTGAGTCAAGTTAATTTTAGAACGATCCTCAAGCATAGATTCATTGATCATACGAGCGGCGTTCAATGTATTCTTGGTTACGGCATGAAAAAGGACGTAAATTCTATTAAAATAATTTTTATTTTTCAATGTAATTCTGTGAAGATCAGAACATAGTCGGTAAATAAAATAAATCGTAAACGAAAACAGGCTGATGCATAGACAATACACATGTTTTTAAGATGATTCCCAACTATGTGTACAGCCGGTGATAGCTGTTATCTGACCCACCTTAAAGTTAGACGAATTTGAACCCTCTTCAATTAGCAGTAGATAAATGTGTTATTCGGTTTCGAGCTTCACGAACTAGAACGACTTGTTCAAGTTAGGCAAATATTATAAAATACAGTTATACCAATATGATCTGTAACACGTAACGTTAGGGTAGGTAAGCTTTTGAATACTGTTTTGTCACATGATGGAGTTGTTAATTTCAACAGTATTTGTTAAGTCGATTTGGTCTAATGGTTGCAACAGTGAACCTATGTCAACATGGCTGCGAGTGCAAAACTAACCTTCCGATTCTTGTAGCTTTATTTTTACAATATTTAATTATGTTTTTGAATTCAATACAATATTTATACTTATTAAATTAAAATAGTTAATTTAAACTATTTAAATACAACAAAAATGAGACTGGCTTTAGCTTTATTTTTGTGACAGTTCATTTTTATTATTCTACCCGTATTCTTAGTAACATTTTAATACCAGTTTTATAATGAATACGCATATTTGTCTTTCAACTACCCAGTTATTACAACTTAACTGGGTAGTTGAAAGACAAATATGTTACCTAGTAGCGCTAGTCTGATACACTCATACAAATGGAATAACCCTTAATGTTACGGGCAGAGGGTTCAAATTCCTTCGTTTATAGGATGGGTCAGTTAATTGCTATCACCGACTGTGCTTTAATGGGTACAATAATTTTCTACATTTTATATTCGTATGGTGTAGGTGTAGGTTCATTACATAGTAAAGAGTACTCTGTTCTGTTCTAAGGGCTGGAAAGAGGGGATTATCTACTTAGACGACAAGCTAATGTATGGTAGAAGACTTGCACTGACTCCAAATCAATTGTGTTATTAAGATATGATGTTGATGAGGATTAATATTGTCGTAGGCAAAGCGCGTGGTGCTGTACCTCGCGCGGTCGCGGCCGGAGCGGCTGCTGGACGAGATGATGACAGAGCTGCAGACCGTGGAGACGCTCAACTGCCTCATCGAGCGCACCGAGACGCCGCCCTTCTACCGGCTCACGTCCATGCGCAAGGCCACCTCGGGCCACAGCGACGGGCCCTGCACCGGCTCACAGGTACCCTCACCCACACACTTCCTCACTTTAAGATGCGATATTTTTTCCATACAAATTTCGGGAGAGTATTACTCCACTGTTTGACATTGTGCATCCAAAGTTAAACATGATATCGTTTTGACTTATTATTAATTTTGTCTGTACGCCGTACGGAAACAGAATAGTAAAATAAAAAACCATTAAAAAGTTATGAGCCAACAAAGATTCGTTTTTTCTTGATACAGCTTCGTACTATCGACGGAGTCACTTTCATGAAGAATACAACTAAATAAATACTGATTTGTTATGAGATTTTATTAATATACAGTGTAGCGATTAGGTTATCACATTAATTGAAACCACGTATTTTAAATATGTATACAACATTAAACTTAATTTGTGGTTGTTTGGTAACAATAGCATAAAGTTTGTGTTGAATTGCTAATACCATCGCCCCGCGCGCGTCTCTAGTACCTTATTATCAAGGGTGGTTTGTTTCGTGCCAATTTTTAAGCAATTTATTGTCTTGTTTAAAAAAATCGGAGTTCTATTTTTTGTAGGTAAAACTGTTTATTTTATTTTTTAACTGACTAATAACAATTTTTTTTTAATAACCGCTGTACTGTTTTAACCCTATCAACACTCGGTATTTACCTATAACTATTCATGATGTTAATTAATGAACATAACATCTGTTTGATGGCGCTCTTTTTACATTGAGTCTATTCAAGAGGACGTGCAGTATTCTGTCTTACTACAAGTATGTTCTGCAGGACGCTACCGGTCGGACGGGGGAGCTCGCACCCGTCGAGAAAGGCACCATTCACACGAAAAGGCACAGCGGCGAAGATCCGGCCAAAGCCAGGTATTTTAGTGTTGAAGCACATTTCCTATGACTGATGTATCCGCATGCTACCTTTCAGCGACACGCAAAAAAAGGCACTTTTCATTGCTTTGACTTTTGTTGTACTCGGTAATTTTTTGCAGAATATTAATAGACAGAAAGAACCTATCAATGTCATACGTTTTGATTATTCTCAATAACTTTACTTTTTCTTCTTTCATCTATATATATAAAAATGAAACCCGTTTTCCGTTGTCACGACATAACATGAAAACGGCTGGACCGATTTCGATGAAATTTGGTATAGAGATAGTTTGAGTCCCGGGAAAGGACATAGGATAGTTTTTATCCCGATATTCCCACGGGATCGACATTTACGCGGGTGAAACCGCGGGGCGCAGCTAGTATATACATAATTATGAACATATAAACACACGGTAGGCTACATTTATTTGAATGTTTGGGGAGATTAACGCGGCATCAACAAGCTGTAACCAAAGACTATTTAAGAGGCCTATTACAAAAATGCGCATCGATGTGTGGTTTCCTCGTTGAAATTGAATACTATTCGTTGGCTGGTATAAATAACAATTAATTGGTGAAGATAGTTTGTTTTCCCTTCTACAATAAAAATGAAGCGATTTTTTTTTTATAATTTATCTATTTATTTAGCAATAATCGTTCTCCTGATGTTTGTTTAGGCAAAAACTCATGGAGAGCTGATCTGAATGCTCTAATTTGCAGATTCCGTTGAATATAATCCATTAAAACAATTTTTCTCATGTCACAAATATCATATACTTTTATAATAATAGAATCCCATCAAAAACATAAATGTGAAATGAGAGTCAAGTTCAATATTATGATATAAGTATGCCGTGGTTGTTGACTTCAATGACAAATTAATGAAGTGAGATCTAAATGGGTGCCGAGTTCAATGGTCAGTCAAAAAAAAATATCGTTTCTTCTTATAACTTAGGATAATATATTGAAGCCGAAGGTCTGACTTGGCTTGTTGTCATATACGAATTATTATTTAGTACCTACTAAAACAGTCATGGAAGAGCCCTATGTTCGATGGCTAGTTTCTACCAGCAAGCCACATTTTCGGAAGAATAAAATATTAACTTACAGCTTTAGAACTTGCGGAGGCTATAATATAAGTTTTTTTTTCCTTTAAGTTTTATATATTCACGTGAAGAGACCTTAAAGTCCACACAAAAACCGGCTGTCATCAACTTTGATTGCTGATTCTTACATTACAGGCACTAACAGAATCATTTAATTGAAAAATTATAATAAAATGATAAAAATTTACTAGTTTCTGATTTATTCCTTTGTATTCACCCAACTACCTGTCTGGATGCCAAATTTGAACTTTCTAGGTCATCTGGAACTGGGTTAGAGTTTTGATCTATGGGTCACTCAGTGATAAACATGACGATTTTTGGACGTTACCTATCTATATAACCGTTTGAGATGTGTTTATATTTGGAGAACATATGTAACTCGCAAGTTTCAATTTATGTGAAATAGTTTTTGAGTTATGAGGGGGTCAAAAGTGGCTCCAAATGTTTTGTGTAATTGTACACAAGGCGCTGCTGCAACTGAAAAAATATGTTGAAATGAAATATTATTTTTTAATTAATACCGGGAACTAGTCGGCTTTCCACCGCCCCCATACCGCCCTTGCCTTTGCACGTTCTCTCTGGACGAAGCCTTAATTAAGCCTTTTGTAATTAATTCGCAAGACATGGATCGTAAGGTTTCATAAGCTGCATAATGTGAGTTTCCCTCATAAAACCTCACCAAGTGGGTAGATAAGTCCTCACGTAAAATCTATCGCTTAATTTGTATTTTTCTCAAACATGCTTCGAAATTTGAGCATTATTTCGACAACCTTCTTCGAGATAAATCTAAATTGCTGTACTGGATAATACATGGGAGCAGAGACGGCAAAAGTTGTATGAAAAAAAGTTGTATGTTTTGCGGCCAAATAAATTACATAGTAAACTCATATCTGTCGTGTTATTTAAAAATGGAACGATCTTTTACTCCGAAACATGGCAACCAAGGAGGTAACTTATCAAAGGTTTTATTTAAATTTCGAACTGGCTTGAAAATAGAAAGCTGTTTATTGAAAAAAAAAAAGACGGGTTGCACTCCGGGAGTGCCGGCAGAAGTGAAAACTGGAATATTAACATTGAAATAAATCAATTATTAATTTAATTAATATAACTCATTTTTTTTCACTATTTCTGCGTCACTTTTTTCATTAATAGATGCACTTTGTTCAATTTCCATATTTTAAACACTTTCCCCCTTATTCATAAAACTTATCAAACCTATTTTAGTTAAAATGGGGTTTGTCTCTTTCTTACACACAGAAATGACAACGTGACAGATAAAGACAAACGTTCTATAAACCTATTTTAGCTAAAATAGAGATAAAATAGGATTATGAATAAGGGCCTTTATATACACGAATTTTACGAATACACAGCAGTGTGGCTACTACACAGACGGTCTAGCCATCAGCTGTCCATCCATCCATCCATCCACGTCCACTTCGACTTCGACTTCGAATTCCACTTCCACTTCCTTTCCACTTCCACTTCCACTCCATCCATCCATCCATCCATCCATCCATCTATCCATCCATCCATCCATCCATCCATTGTCGTGTGTCACTTGGTTCACTTCGTTTGGCGCCGCCGTTGAAAGAGAGGGGGGGGGGGGGAATCTCCTGACGGTCACGTGTCCTGACGCGATGTCCTGACGCGAGTTTAACATTTTTTACCCATTATAAAAAGTGTGCAACGCCGCTAAAGAAGTTTTCACTTCAAAAAAAAACATACAAACAGCCGAAAATAGTACCTCCTCCTTTTTGTGAAGTCGGTAAAAAGGAAACTCATCACGTTCTTGCATTTTCTGGTCGGAAACCCTGACGGAAAATATTCTTAAGAAAGTGTGCGCTAAAGAGGAGATTTTGTATGAAATGCGTGCTTTCGGGGTCTCCGAATCTGGATTCCGAATCAGGAAACCGGACGTATGCGGCCAGCCTAACGCGGATTGTTGTTCGTCATTGATTTTGAAAAGTAATTGTATTTGACAAAAAAGTTCTGCCTAGGTACCTATTACCTACTTAGTTTTAATTTCCGCGCATTATTTGAGAAAAGTACTATACAAGCCTTGGCCACAACTAGGCATTGATGGACTTACGTATGTGTGCTTCGGCCCACATTTACACGTTCGTCCATCAATGTCTCTTTGCTGGCCGCTGCAGTAATGTACTATTACAGCTTTGTAACTTTAACGTTTGTGTACTTATCTATCTAATTTACACAGTTATCCTTTTCGGAACGGCTTGTTTATAAGCCGAGAGAGACCATATTACAGCACCTCTTTCACTTCTCGAACAAAAAGTTAACTAAAATAGGTTTGTGCTTTAAGTATACCCTAGAGCGATAGAATTCTATTGAATCCCTAATCAAACTAAGTGCCTATCTTGTTTACGTCTTCCTATTACAGCAGCTATTTACTAAACATACACGGGCAGATAATTGAAGCGTCGTGTAACTAACTATTGATAGAGTGCAAGAATACCCCCGAGCACGAAAAGAAAAGAAAACCAAATGCATTAGATTTAAATTACCTAATGTTAGAAGTAGCGAATGTGACATCATACTGAATGGAGAAAAACTAGAATTTGTTGATCAAACGGTTTTTCTGGGAATTACGCTAGACGAGAAATTACAATGGGGACCTCACATAACATCTCTTGCGGGGCGGCTTAGCTCGGCCGCTTATGCTGTTAGGAAGATAAGACAGTTAACAGATGTAGAAACCGCGCGTTTAGTCTATTTTAGCTACTTTCACAGCATTATGTCGTACGGCATTTTACTATGGGGTCGACCTGCTGACATTGAATCCATCATTATTTTGCAAAAGAGAGCTGTCAGAGCCATTTATAATCTACGTCGCCGCGAATCTCTCAGGGAACTATTTAAAAGGATTAATATTATGACGGTACCTTGCCAATTCATTTATGAAAATATTATGTATGTAAGAAAAAATCTACATATTTTTAATAAAATAAGCGATAGACATAACTTTAATACAAGAAATAAAGATAAAATACATCAACCATTTTTCAGATTAGCCAAAGTACATACATCTTTTATGGGGTACTGTTTTAAATGTTACAATAAAATACCTTGTGATATATTGCAATTAAATGAAAGAAAATTTAAAACTCACATTAAACGTACACTTTGTAAACAAGCATACTATAAGTTAGAAGATTATATCCAAGATAAGAACGCTTGGAAAAATGCTGGTCCTGCTCCATAGGACAATCTAGAGTCTAGACAAAATCAAACTGGTTGCTAATTTAATTGTAATTTTTTTATTCTTTTTTTACATTAATTACTCACACCCTGACTTATTACTTGTATTTTTTATATTAAAATCGTTTTGCTTGTACCATGTTTGTAAATATGTGAGCACCATGTATCTATCAGATAATTAATTTATATGTCATGGTTTCGTTTTTAATTCTTTTACCTATTGTGGTATAGTAATTCTATTTTAGGTGCATCGTCCTCACATGTTATTATACTTATAATTAATGTACCCATTCAAAATATTGTACCTAAAACATTTTAAAAGAGTAACGGTGGAGTTTCTTGCCCATTCTTCTCCATACGAAAACTACCCTTTGGAATGGGCAACTAGAATCAATTCTATTTTAAGATAATTTTTGACGTTCAAAAGTGCCTTTTATGTGCCTATTTGAAATAAATACTTTAACACGTGACTTGCGCTACACGATTACTGACGAACTCTTGTACTGACTGGATAGCTGCACTCAAATGTGTAAGGTAGTTTCCTCAAAAGACCACTTCAGACACTCTTCAACATTGTCCTCATTTATGATCTGGCCAAGATTATGTCTCGAGTTTGAAAGAGACTTTGACCGCTATGTTCACAATTTCTTATCAGGGATAGATAGGAAATGTCGACTCCGTTTAGTTTTTATTATTGTTATCTATAACGTGTAAAGGCGATTCCGTTCCTATTTACAGAATAATCAATTTCATTTCATTTCATTTGGACCAATAATAGCTTTATTCACATAAGTTCTCTTAAAAGCGCACGATTGGTTTCATGTACGAACAGAAAGCCTGCAGACTGTAGTTGTAACTGTGGTACCTACTCTGTCCGCATACTACTAACTACTTACTGACATTCTCCATGATGAAAATTTATTCAACAAACAAATGAATTTACTTTAATTATATTTCTTCCCTAGTGCGTCTTCGCAAATTACTCGTAGTGTCAAATCACGCAATAGGTATCTTTAAAATATGTAAGTTATACAGTAATTATTAATAAATAATATATAATAGTAATATTTAATAAATAATATAATAAATAATAATTATATAAAATAGCAATAACAAAATATACACATAAAATAAAAATACAGATATATAAAATAATCTAAAATAATTAATTGCATCTTGTAGATAAAATAATAGATACTTAAGCGAAAGGTTTCATGATCATCCATTATCATTCATGATCTACTGACTCGGATTATAATTTAGTAAGTAAGTTAAAATAAAACTAGTTCCCACAAAACAATAATCTCCAAAAACAGGGCTTCCTCTCTCCTACCCTTTTTATCCTTTTTGCTGTGCCTTACAGGGTCCATAATGATCTTAATTACATATTAGTTACCACCTAAGTACACATTATGGTAAAGCAATAAAGTATTGAGTGTTTGTTAAAACCGCATATCGTGAAACCCACGCTTTAACGTACTTCGGTACCTACTACATCGACGAGCTTTGCCCGCGTCTAACAGCACCCATCATCACTCTTCATCACTCTTCACTGTTACCCATAACATTTTGGCTAACGTGTCTGTTCTTTATGCCTAACAGTCCCACAGGGACTAAGAGGAATCGTTGGATCAATAGTTGAATGAGAGAGATGCTACAACCAAAGGTTTCCCAAACAACTCGGGCCGAGCACTGCCAGGGTTCTAAAAGTACCTCCAGCGCAGTGACGAAACCCTACAACTGGAGAGGAATAAAAGAAAAAGATGTTCATTATGAACTAACAAGAAAAGAGCAAATACTCACTGATGCGCTAAGTGCAAGCTACCTAAATGCATGGGTTGCTCTACACCTGTGTGTAATTCGTGCAAGTGACTTGCCTCATTTTGAACATGCCTTTCACATCATGACTTTCCACGGTTTATGAATGTTTGATTTCAAATATTAATACAAAAAATATTAAGATATATCATTCTTTTATTTTTATCATGAGTTTAATATAGGTCCACCAGACCGGGACTATAGAAGCGGTGCTATTTTTCAGCACTACAGTATGGGTTAAATTAATTTATTAAACGTAAACAAATTAGTATCAAATCAGTATATCCGTCGAATAACTTCATTGCACTAATTATATTGGGGAACTATATTTTCTATCACCAAAATTTATATTTGTCATCAAGTTGTATCACCTAATAAATAGATCTATCGCCACGAAATATTTTCGTTCTCAGATAGCGGGGCTCCGTCGACATAGGATGCAAGAACGAGCGAAGGGCACCCCGAGGTTCGGTTTGGTTAGGTTACTTTAAACCCTTTACACAGAAATAGGGGCCCCGCGAAGCGGGGCTCCGTCGACATAGGATGCAAGAGCGAGCGAAGGGCACCCCGAGGTTCGGTTTGGTTAGGTCACTTGCATTGTTTGGTGACTACATTTTGGTGACAGATCTACTATTTGGAGGACAAACCCTATTATTTAAGAAACACAAAACTAATTAAATTGGTGATAGCTTAAATGATACCCATTATATTGCAATGAAGTTATTCGACGGATACACTGACTGTTGCGCCACTTATAAAGTTGTAAGTAGCGGCAAATAAACGCGCCCTTGTGAACTCACTAAGTCGACATGTTGTTATATGTATCTATCAATTTTGTGAATCGAATTGAATTGTTTTGTTCGCGAAAAGTATTATTTCCTGTTATGTTATGGGTAGCTAATGCTGCGGCGTCGGTTCATTTACCAACTAGGTATAATAATAATAATATCTAGGTATTCACGAGAACTACGTGACAGCTGAGAAAGATAAAATAAAAATATTGACTTAGCACACACACGACGTTGTCGACATGTGCGACGTGGAGTCTGCAATCATTTTAGCGATAAATCGTTACAGCAAGTGGCCTATTAGCGGAGACCTTCGACCAATATCCCAGGAAGCTCTCATTGCGCGGCTGGCTCCTGGGCTTGATTCACAAAACAGTACTTTTGGACTTGCCACGCATAGTGAGGAGGTTCCTCTCTCTAGAGTCCTGACCACCGACAGCTTGGACCCTGTTCCAGAAGCCGATGGGCCACTATTTTTTATATTTTTAAATGTACTCAATATGTATGAAACGAAATAAATGAAAATATCTATATTGTAGCTGCCTCATTCGAAGTTTTCAGCAACAGCTAGGACATAGTAATTCACTAACGATTAGTGATTGGTATGTACGTCGGCATCGGCAACACGGCCAGGCCATGCCTAGCAGTAACACACAATCTGTCTGATCCGCGAATCATCCGTGCATTTAGTAATTGTTGGACGTTGCATCGTTATCAATCTATTTCATTCATGATTTGGTTTTACACATTCTAAAAAGAATTATAACAAAATTAAAAAATAATAATAACGTGGATCCACGCGAGACACAATGGCTTTTTAACTCTTCGCACGTCGAGTGTACACCGTGTGTAAAACAATAGAATTTTTATTGTGCCTGCTATAGACGCGCGACGGGTTGTTTCTGTAATACTTAAAGTTACATTATATTGCATAGATGCAATATAATGTAACTTTACAAACATGACAACTTCGAATATGTACAGACACGGTAACGTCAGTATGTTATAATTATTGAAATACGGTTTACAACAGTCAGTCGAACCTAATTTAAACATCATCCTAATACACCGTTTTTAGGGTTCCGTAGTTCTGACAAAGAACCCTTATAGTTTCGTCATGTCCGTCTGTCTGTCTGTCCGAGGTTTTGCTAAGAGACCGTTAGTACTAGAAAGCTGTAATTTTGTAGGAGTGTGCAAATTTTTGTTCCAGTAGGGCGTCCCCCCCCCCTCTAAAAGCTAAACTGCTGGCTTGAAAAATTGGAAATATCACGATGATAGTTCATTTCATGAACTTTTAAGGAAAATTATAGCGGTTGACATAACTTTATTAGTTTAGCAGTAGTAGTCGTTGAACTTGGGTGTTGGATACCGAATTTTGTACCAAATACAAAATCCTTAGCATGAATCCTTTAAAGTGACTAAGATCAAGTAGTTGCTTGTTTATAACGGGTAAAAAATTTAATTGAAAAACAAAATATGAAATAAAAAAAAAACATAATAAACTATTTACTAACTATAAAGTCGATTTTTGTTATTATAACCATTATCTCCTAATATCTTTACCATTACCTTATTTTTTTCTGTTTAGTATAATATTCTATCACTTTTAATTTATTTTTCTTTAAGTGCACTGTATTTTAATAATTGTTTGCTACACCGGACGACGTCGTTACGTCAGCGCTGGCTGTCGCTGAAAACCAGCGCTGGGGCTCTGTCCTGCATAGGGTCGCAGCATAATGCTGAGCGATAGCCGTTTTGCGTGGATGTGACGCATGTTTCCCCCTACCTTTTTATTTTATTTTTTCTGTTTATGTTCTTTTTGGTCATTTTCACCGCAAATAAACGTATTTTCTTTCTTCCTTTCTTTACGACTAAAACCACAACATTATAAACATTAACTCCTCATACCTTTACATTACTAATTACTTATATTCAGAATAAAGAACAACAGAATCATACTATATTGTGATAACGGGCTACTACGGAACCCTACATTTTGCGTGGCCCGACACGCACTTGGCCGGTTTTTAGATCTAAATCGCAGACAAGGCCGCTAACAGACTTAATATTTAATTCTGTTTATTTATCAAACTGTTGGTCCGCTTCAGTAGAGATTCTTCATAAAGTTTCTTCAGTTTCTTTAAGTAATGTCGCATTGAAATTGTGTACGGAGCTTATATTCATTGAACTGACTCCGCAATCTTGTTTCTTTAACATGAGTTTCAAAGAGGTTGGTTCGGACGCTGCGTGGGATACAATGCTTGTTGTTCTGTGTCTGTTAAGTTTGTTAGACTTAGAAATAAGTGGAGACTTTGTGTTGTGTTTAAAAAAAAAACAATATTTGTGGTGAAATTTTCAACTTTGTGCTGATGTGATGACTAACTAAGGTCGTGAAATAAAAAGGATATTATATTGAACGTATCAAAAATCATTCCAATAACTACTAGGCGCGTCTATTTTGTGTAGCAGGCACAATTTTGAACTCCAGTCTTCTTCAGAAAACTTTATAGTACAGTTCACTTTTCCAGCCTGAGAATTCAGGACCTCACTACATGAACCGCATGAACGAACATAACGCAGCGCAAGTAATCAGTTTGTATGATGACCATTTAGTTAAATGCGTAGCGAGCAGTGGCGTGCATTGGTTTTCAGAATATGTAGGCACTAGGCCGGGTCTAGTCTAGGCAAACGCGGTCACTAATCAGAAAAAAAAGTGAGGTCAAAAGTGTGGTTATTTGAGTAGTACTTAAGGGTGATAAATTGAGTAGGTCGAACGTCATGGTATTACGCGTGAGACGTACGTATTTTTAATTTTGTCGTATTAACTTGAACCTAACCTAAAGACCTATGACAATGTGCGAATAGTACGGGAGCCGAGTAGGCCGTCCGGCGACTGCCTACAGCCGCGCGTGTTTGTATGAAGATTTTGTTTTTTGTTAGGTATGATAATTTAGTGAGTTTCTTAATTGTGGGGCACACACACCAAAATGTAATTGACAGGCTTATGTTGATATATCGAGGTAGGCACTGCTTATATGCCTATATGCGATGCACGCCACTGGTAGCGAGTATCGTGTGACCGCTGTACCCTAGGAGACACCTGTTGTTACCAGAAATTTCTTAATAGCTTGTTACCGAGGTCAAGGAGAGGTTTTTATTTTTAGCCGACAATGATTACTAACTTTTGTTTTGCTGAAATCCTGTTGGTCAAATAAAATAAGGGTGTTAGTTATCTATATGTACAAAATTCGAAGTTCTGACTGACTGATATATCAACGCATAGCCTAAACCGCTGGTCCTAGAGACATGAAAATTGGAGGGTGTGTTCTTTGTGAAGAGTAGGTATCCACTAAGAAAGGGTTTTTCGAAATTCCACCCCTAAGAGCGTGAATGGGGGAGGGTGAAATTTCACTCGGACGAAGTCGCGGGCAGAAGCTAGTAATCACTAAAACGGATAATAGTGGGCACTTTAACGTATAATCTTGTGGAGCACAACTTAACATGCTTATTTTCTGCATTTTCATTCTAAAATAAAAAAATAACCAAAAAAACGATGAGGGCGCCACTGTGTGGTCGGCGCGGCCTTATAATATGGTGCCATAAAAATTAAAAATTTGTCATCTGCGGCTTTATCGAATAAAAGAAAAGCCTTTCATAGCTTTTAATATCGTGATTATTAATGAACTGTTGTTTTCTGATGACGAAGATATCATTGATCATATTAGTTCAAACTTCTATTATAGAAGAGTTGCAGAACGATCTGATTATTATAATTAACAAAGAGACAACTCGAAAAAGAAAGGTGATGTTTTTATTATAGATTAAATAAAACACATTACACGCACAACTATGAGTACTTAAGTCACCCACGCCCGGGTCCTTCTTTTGTGTGCCATGCTCTGCCGCAGAGCCATCATTTTAGAAACCAATCGATTATCTGTCATAACGCGAATCTGTCATTATCAGATCTTCTCATTTTGCGACGCCTGGCATTATGCGTTTACTGACAATTCGCTAATCTGTCATTTTGCGTTTCTGACGTTCTTCGCCCAAACCTTTCAAATTATGTATGTTAAACTTACATAATGTACGTATACCGTTATCGCCGTACGTGCATTAGTTAATAATAAAATAGAGATTAATTGTCGTACAAAAAAGAAGTCCCCATCCCATTAGGTTTATTGAAATAATAGGGAAGAATGGTCAAAAGAAACCTAAGCTCTCCGAGATGGGATACTAAAAACTTTCGAACTCACTTCGGTCGCTCTTGCATACAAGGTTCTTTCAGAACTTGCAAGTACGTAGGTTTTTACAAAAGTACGGTCTACTATACTGAGCATTTTTGAAGAAAGTACCTAGTTTGGCTCAAGTACTTCAACTGGCTTGAAACGGAAAAGAACGTATTTAAGAATTTATTTATATATTCACATAATTAAAAAAACTAACAATCTTAAAATAATAATATGTACAAGTATATAAAAAGGGAGGGAAAATAATCAAAGGGCATCAAAAAATTCATCCGCATCACCGCATCACTGTCAACAGGAAACGTGCCCACGGAGAACGTATTTGTTAAGAAACATTGATTTGACTAGTGAAAAATCACTACACAACTAAATCTATTATGAAAAAGTTCTGTTTTATCTTGTATAAACGTTAGAACCTTAAACGTACTAAGTTCTACCACAGAATACTTAAAGTACTACGTACAGAAAGGCCACTCCCTTCCCCGCACTAACATCAGTTACCGCACCTCACCCCGCACTTCGATGTGTTCGTCGCCTGCTCTTTAAGGCCAGGTATTCCCAATTTTACATCACTTTGATTTAACAATAAACAAAGAAATCGTGATTTTTTAAATCGAAAAAAAAAACTTGTTCTAGTTTACTTTATGTATTTTGACAATTTGTGGTTCAAAACACGATATCGAAAACTTCACTCGATCAAAAAAAAATCCGAAAAACAGGCTTAATCGATATTTTTTTTATGTTTTTATTGTTTTACTCATAGTTTATAAATGTTTTACTACTAAAACATCATATCTAAAAAAAGGCAATAACGTAGAGAAAAGTAATTTGTGGTTGCATTTTACAAAATAGCTTAATTCTTTTAATAATAAATTATTATATAACACAGCGGCTCGCGTTCGTCAATATCCAGCTTTATACTTGAACCGCTCTGCCGCCCGGCCCCCGACAGGACCCCGATTCAGTATTTGTCAGTACCGCTTCGGCTATCAGACGGGGAACCCGTGTCACTTTGCTTGCGCTCAAAAGACCCGATTGACAACGTTTTATGTTCTGAAGAAATTATGTAATAAAGTAAAATGAAATATAGATGTAAAATATAAGGCCTCGTATTTTTATTTTTTCCAAATTTTGTAGTTTTCATTCATAAAATAATTTTTGAAATGGTTTAAAATCGTAATCTCATGTCAATGTCAAAACATTGTCAGAAATTTAGGGAGGTAAACGTACCTATTTTAGACAGTTCCCAATGTGTAATGGTGTTTTCAATATATTCAGCAAAACTATTTTTATAAATATTTTATCTATTTATTGATACAGGGTGTAAAAAGACTTATAGCCGTCGTACATCAAACTAAGTAACATTGCACAAAAGATCTGTGACAAAAGTAATTGCTGGAAATCGACTTTAATTTTTGGTGTGAAATTTTGCTGTATGCGCACTACCACAAACAGCAAATTTTGCACCCGCATGTAACTGTACAGGGGTCCTGGAGGTATTTAAAGTAGTGTTATAATATCAAAACTTGTTTTCGTAAAAAATATCGTTTATGCTCACTAGTTCCTTCGCGTAGTTCCTTTGAAGGAACTACTGAGAATTTTTGGATCAGTAGTTCCTTTGCAAAAGCTGAAGGAACTACTGAGACTAGATATTTCCTTTAGCAGTTCCTTTGAAGGAACTACTGAGAACTTTTTCATCAGTAGTCCCTTTGCAAAAGCTGAAGGAACTACTGAGACTAAATAGTTCCTTTGAAGGAAATAAACATATATAATGCTGCCCGCTGCTGCCGCATGCAGGACCGTAGGTTCGGTAGGAAAAGAAAGAGAAGCGCGATGACACAACGTTGGTAATTTATTGTAAATATGAAGCTATTATCTATTTACAAAAACTATTTAATAAAAAATAATCCATCACTGAATGCATTTTGGCATCAGAAATTTAATGGTATATTTTTAATTATAATTAAAAATAAAATACTTTTACAAAGCATTAAAGTAAAAATACTTGCATACGAAATTGTTCCATAGACTCTTACCACACCTCGGACACTCCATACAACGCTCGCAAAATAATTACCTATTACTACTACATAAACAAATGAAAATGCGAAATCTTACAAACAGTTTATGTAAATACGAATTCGGAAAAGCATCACAATATCCAACCATCGTGATTAAAACTCAAATAAAACTTTTAAATCGCATAATTGTGTGTTCGTATCAGCAATACAGCGCTGCGGTTCGCGAGCGCCCTTGCTAAAGAGTCGGCGACGAATACCTCGAAGTGCGGGGTGAGGTGCGGTATAATACCCGGCACGTAAGTTGGCAAGATATTTTGTAGTGGGGGAAGTTCGCGCATGCACAATTTCATACATTTTTACATGCGCGAACTTCCCCCACTACGAAAAATCTTGCCAACTTACGTGCCGGTAACTGTATCTGATATGAGGTCGAGGAAGGGAGTGTCCTTTCTGTACGTAGTACTATTAAGTATTCTGTGCTCTTACTGATAAGGAGCATGATTGCATTTGCGAAAACAAACGCGGTTGTTGAACTATTTGAGTACCTACGTACTTGTGTCCGTACTTGGAAGCAAATACCTGGTGTAAAAACCCGGTCGCATAAATACGTACCTTCCCTACTCGCCCGATCACACGTTTCCGTAACGCGTTCGCCAGTTTACTCCCCAAGTCAAGCGCGCCTAAAGAAGTTTCACTTCAAAAAATTTTTGACAAAAAATACCGACTCCCAAAAATACTACAAAGTGAAAAATAACATTAATTTCGGATGTCGGTGTCTTTGGATTTGTATATTACTTTTTTGCCACCGACTTCCGAAATTAAAGTTATTTTTAGTTAAAAATCTTATATATCCAAAAAATGTATGTAATGTGCCGTCCATAAAACATGGAATAGAAAGTGAAACAACTACCATGGAACAACTAGCATCACAATTTAATATTAAAAAAATAGAGCCTTGTGGTCTTTTTATTGATAAAGAGTTACCTTTTCTAGGTGCAACTCCGGACGGAGTTGTGCAGGGAGAAGACACAATAGTAGAAATAAAGTGTCCAATTTCTGCATTCAGGACTTCGTTGGACGATGCAATAGATTAAAAAAAAATAAGGTTTTGGAGGAAAACGAAAGATGGACTTTCCATAAATTTGAAACATCTTTGGTACATTCAGGTGCAGGGACAACTACACATAACTGGTAGAAAAACATGTATTTTTGGCGTATGATCGGGATGTAAAAATCATATCAAAACTGAAATTATACAGAAAGACGATCATTATTGGGCAAAATTCATGAGACCTAAATTAACAAATTTTTACTCATCCATCATACCTACATGTTGCCAGAGTTATGTGATACCAGACATACACGGAATGTGGAAATTAGGGATTTAAGGGAATTCACATAAATGTTCTTGCTTTCGTCATTCTCCTCCTCTTGATTCTTTTTTTTTTAATTTAAATGTTTTCATTAAAAATTAAAAATTTAAAAAACCCCCGACTCAAACAAAAACCTCTAAAAAGTAAAATAATAATATATATTAGCCCTTTAAGTTTAATATAAGTTGCACGAAATATTTTGATCCAAGCGTCCTCACGTCGGGGGACGGCTAATGAAAATTGGAAGTTAACAGCAGTTATGTTTCTACTAGATGTAGGCGCCGCCTTAAAAATTCTCGGCGGCGGCGCGCTGACCAATTTCAATCGGCGGCAGCGTAGCGCCGGCGGCGTAGTTTTCTACTACCTCACAACTAAAACTCGCAATCTACTCCCTATGTTCTTTAAGCCGGCCGTATCGTTTTAGGCGGAAGACAGGAAAATGTCAGTCCTATACAGTACAGTAAATACCTTGTCCAGATCAGGTCATCAGGTGCAAAAAAAAAACAGTTTTCTAAAGGGACACTTTAATAGCCTAGTAAACAATTTTTTAATATAAACACAGATAATAATAATTATAAATTATGTAAGATTGATAATCAATCTTACATCTTACATATTTTATAATTATCATGAATAAATATGATTTTAATACCCCGAATCGAGCTCAAGCGAGATCTTTTGGCCGTAACTGTTAGCCCAGCTACCGAGAATACCCTCTTATACTCGGAGTGCTAGTGGCAGGTATACAGAGTAAAGCTCTAGCAAGAGCAGCAAGATGACTTGCTGCTCTTGCTAGAGCCTTACTCTATAAAAAAGAAGCATTTCCTGATGGAAATGCTTCTTTTTTATTATTCCAATAGGATAGTAAATCACCATTTTATGGTTCTGTAGGATCAGCACCAGCAATGTAACGCCAACATTCTTGCTCTATTGGATCACCTTGAATGCCTTGGTATGAACTCTTACTATGTTTCCTTGACAGTTTGTGACAGTAATGATGTGTCAATTACATTGCTGGTGCTTGTACTTGCTGCGTTTTCGGCTAAAGCTTCTGGCTCGTTATTAATATTAATGATTTCCCTGATGTACGAGGAAAGGAATGACGTTCTGGTCATATTCCGGTTTTCAAGATATAAATCTATTTCTGATAGACTCATGACACACACACACACACACACACACAGATACGTCAAACTTATAACACCCCGTCGTTTTTGCGTCGGGGGTTAAAAACAACTTATTTTAAAATTCGTTCTATTCCAAACCTCCGTTAAAGCCAAAATGTATGAAACTTTATAATTGACATCAGTCATTCCGATGACGTATTATTATGCGTTATAACCATTGCGTGCTCTTGACAGTGCTGGGTTGCCAGCTGTTTTAGAACCCAATGGCTCGCGACGATTGGAAAAGACCAGACAGATTGACCATAATGCCTTAGAAGTTAGGTCGGCCTTTGGTGTGTGATGCAACATGTATCGACTACCTTGCGCCACCCCATCTTCCTATTACGGTTGGCTGTGCTAGTGCGATTACTGCGGGTGCAGAAAACCTCAAACAGCGCAAATAGACACTCTAATCTTATTCCGACTTATATGTACCAGCCGTTTGGGGCTGATACACTAGGGCCATAAGGTCCGAGTGCCTACTTAATTTTTCGAGAAATCGCCAAGCGATTGGTCGACTCTTCACGTGACCAGAGGACTAGCCTATTTTTTGGCCAAAGATTCAGCAAAAAGAAAGTAATTTTAAGGCTTTGTCATGGCAAAGGATTTTATTACTAATCAAGTTATTTTGAATCTTATTTCAATGAGTTTAGAATTCATGTTACTTTATTTCGATACCACGATGCCGGGAAATGACGCGACGTGCCGCGGGACGCTGCGGCATGACGCAACGCGCCAGGGATGCTGCGGCATGACGTGTCATGCTGTTTCATTCCACGTAATGCCGCGGCGCGCCATTGCATCCCGCGGGACGTGTGGGTCACGTTGTGTCGAGGAATTATGATTGCTAAGCTAGTTGAAATAAGATTGAAACTTGTGCTGCGGTCATTTCGGTTAATGGGACGCAGTCCGGTCTGTGCGGGCTTTTAGCAGGATGCCACGGAACGCCGCGGGATGCCGCAGCACAACCTGCCGTGGCACGCTGTCAGTGAGCTGAGCGCCGGCTCTATTTGGCTGTCGATGTCTTATGGTGACAAATATATGGCGATAGAGCAATGGTCTTTGGTCGGTCATAGAACACTAATGAAGTAGGTACTTATATTGCGGATTTCGATGTAAACTGTATTTGCTATGCGAATGATGAGTGTCTCATGTTTGTTTTGTTATACCTACTTATTATTTACCTGCCCATTTAAAAGAATTTTATATATACTGTACATAAAATGTGAATGTAATAAATTAATGTTAAGTTTAATCATTTTATTTCTTGACATCCTTCCAACAATAGTTCAGTTCACCCTAACTGAATCAGTATGTCAGTGCGAGTGGGATAGAATGATACATAGCGCGGGGAAGTGGGGACAAAATCTGAATTTTAGCTGAACTATTACCAGCCCTTAACAATGGCGCTCGCATACACAAGAACCGCAGCGCTGTACCTACCTACTGCTGACACGAACACATTATTTTTTTAAAGTTTTATATTTTGTGTTAATCACGATATTGTGCATTATTTGGATGCTTATCATCATCGAGGAACGATAAAGACAGGAGTTTCTTTCGGTTCCCGAAACATGAAAGAAGGTAAGGAACAAAAACTGAAATATCCTTTATCCGTGTTTAAACCCATATAAAAATAAAAGCTAGTATATTACAGACAAACAAGTTAAGCCAGTGTTGTGATAATTTATTTTCATAATTTTCTCTATTATTCATTTATTTTCCAAGTTTTCTTCGTTTTAGAACAATTAAAACTTCCGTAATATTAACATACTCGTACCAACTATTAAATTATTGCTCTCTCTCTTTATTGTCTTAGTTATGTCTCTTTCTTTCACGTTCTATTCGTTCTTCGACTTGAAAAGTAGTACAATAGAAATGTTATTAATTAGATTTCTGTGAGTACCTAGTGTCGCGGCGCGCGGCGCCCCATTGTTGCATACGTTCGGGCAGCGCCGCCGCCGCCTACGCACTACTGGCCGAGTACTGCCAGCCAGCCCTACTAGATTTCACGCACACATTTAAACGTATACAAACGTCATTTGTCAATGTAATGGTAGTAGGTAATTATTTTGCGAGCGTTGTATGGAGTGTCCGGGGTGTGGTTCTACCATATTTTCCCCTAGGTAAAATTTGCTACAGGCCCTGCGCTGGCTTAATCCGGGCACTGGATAAGATAGATAATATTTATTTACCAAAAGAAAACAGTGCTTTACTTTTACTTAAAGTCTACATTAATAGCTAGTTTTCTTTACATACAAAATATAAATACGGTCTTATTCATAATAAGTTATGGAACATCAAGCCTTGCTAAAGTCTCGATGTCAAAAATTGGCATAAACGCATTTTAGCACCAAAACGTTCTTTAACTCTTAAAGGGTCAATGGTTAGCTACGCTAACCACATATTTCGGATTTTTGTCTGTAAGTTCATGCAATCTAGCGATTATTTCTTGAACTATCATAGAAATACACCTTACGCTTGATTTAGTTTAGGCCGTTAGTGGCGCCGATATTCGTTTGTATTTTAAATAATTAAACACGGCAATTTATAGTTCCTTTTTTAATCCCAGAGACTTATGTCTTCTGTATGCCGTTTCAGTTTCTGCTATACATAGTGAAGCACCATCCTTACTAGTCCTATTGTCCTGAAATACAAAACTAATGTTATAATTCTTTCTCTACATTATCTTATTTACTACAATAATTATCAGTAGCGGCATCAAAATAACAGTCATTATTATTCTTATGGCGGGTTTTTTTTTTTGTTACAATGAGTTGTTACAGTGAATGTTATGAGTTTGTACAGGCAAACGAAGTTCTTAGTAAAATTGTAAATTGGGTAGGCACCTAATTCGTAAATCATGCCAGGCTGCCCCTGTTTAGCGTTAGTGATTGTGTGTTTTTTTTTTTATTATGGAGACCTCTCCCTGACCAATTCTTTCAAAAAATCTAAGGATTAGAAGCAAAAGCAAGCATAAGTATAAGAAATTGAGAATGTTACACATTCATGTGTTCATGTTACACATGAACACATTTTAGCTGTAACAGTAGGTACACACCTTATCCTCCTCCAACCAATATTCAATTCTTTGCCCTTTATTGCAACTATTCTCCGGTCTTAATTCCATTTATTTTAAATACAAAAAAAATTTCAAAAGTTTTTTTAGTTTGATACTCAAATTCATTCTTTGACATACGAGTATTCATATTGTTTCCATGACGACCATGACGTTACCACGTCAAAACTGTCAAAACTGTAGACAATAAATTAGTTTTCCATACGCAATAATGTCTATGGACATAAATATTCGGTGTGTAGACCGATATTCTCTTTTGACGATTCAATGTGTTGGCCAATTTGTTGGATGACTTCATTATAACGGCAACATTTATATTTATAAGGACATTTTAGTTATAGAACGTTCATTTTAGTTATAGAGTCGCTGGCAAACGGAACGGAACGGAATGTGAACGGACATTTTAGTTATAGAGTCGCTGGCAAAAAACGTAAATACAAAACCAAAGACACCGACTTCCGAAATTAAAGTTATTTTTCACTTTGTAGTGTTTCTTTTGGAAGTCGGTTGTATTTTTGTTAAAAAGTTTATATGTTTTGTGATTTTTCGTTTCATTCATTTTTCATTCAGCTTCGTTGTGCACCGATTCCCAGAAAATCCTGACATCCTCCCATTCAATCCGGTCGTGTCTGTGTGTGTCGTCAGAATAAAATATATTTATTGTTTAACATAACTGACGAAACACATAAAAATAAAACCACTAACTAATAATGATATTTTTTTCAACACGTACGCAACAAACACTATTCGTACAACAGTTTCCATCAAAAAACAGTAGCGTTTATCTTTCCTGAGTACATGTTCTTTGTGGCTCTGCTAGAGAATATGCTCTGCAGGAGAGCCACAATCAATGTATACCTAATGCACGTACCGCGAAAACGGCATACGTACTGTAGTGAAATAAAATGAAACGGATACTCTTTACCACTAAAACCGTATAATTTTCCGTTTTAAAATAAGTCCGAATATAAAACATAACAAAAATAGTAATACAAAAAATGTAAAACTCTTAAAGAAACTTGTGACGATACACTGACGGGTTGGTAGCGAATTAAAAAATAGGAATTAGTAGATACTTGAGGATTTTTTGTACTATAAATTATGTTTTAAAATTAGAAAGTTACGTGTAGAGTTTAAATTGCAGCTGCAACCGTGATCCCTGTGATCGCGTAACTCAATTAGGCCAACGAAACCACCAACGTACAATTTAAAACCTGACGTATTCTGTTTTTTACAATTAGTTACCAGATAAAAATATACAGGGTGAAATTAAATCCATGGGAACTTTTACTATGGGCGTAAGCCTAAAATCACGAAAAAAATCAGGTGTTATATGATAACTGGTCAAAATGTACGGAAGAGCAGATAAAAGTTGTTCATAAGGATGATTACAATGACCCCTTAAAAGGATGCCCATGAATTCAATTTCACCCTGTAGATCGTTAATAATGTATTAAACCGAAGTAATATTGTTTGGACTAAACTAAACTAGACCACTAGGTGAAAAGAGGAAGAAAAATAAAATATCTGACAAATTCCCTCCTGGACGTCTCGTCGCTTCGGTGAGTCTCTCAGTATGCTTTTACACCTTGCTCGAATATTTTGCGAAACTTAAGTAGTTGTATGCAGACAGCTGCTGGCTCGTATCTGTCGGCTTCCTATCAAAATTCAGCCAGGAACAGAATAGTAGTAGGGTAGGGTAGGGCATAAAACTCGGCGTTTAAATTTTCATGCGTATCCTGGCAACAAAGAGAGGAAAAATCACGGCTTCTTCAAAAATAGTAGCGACTCGCCGGTTTTGTGGTAGACTGCCCCAATAGTCCAAAAGTATCACAAACAGATCACTCACGGTGAGATTAGTGTAATATTATAGTACCGATAATTTTATTGTAGAGATCAGAGCCCTGATTCACAACCATACGACAGGCTGTCGTATCGAAAACCTGATTTGGCTGACATTTCGATAACCTGATTTGGCTTGCCCTCAACAGCAAATAGCGGTTGGATGAATAGCGGGCGTCTATTTGATTTAAACTGACAACATTTTCGGGTTTTGGACTTGTGAACAGCGTTTAGAAGACTCCTACCATAATAATGATTAATGTTCGATACGATACGGAAGCGTATCGAGTGTTTGTGAATAGCTATGCAGAAAAATTCGTCACCCGTCTGCAGTGGTGGCTTTTTAACAAGTGTCACAAGCTTCAACAGGGAAAAAATAACTTGTTAGAAACAGTTCACTATTCAAAAGTTAGATAATTATTTTGACAGGACAAGTAACCAAAAAAGGGTTGTATTTCTTAAAGAAGGAAGAATGTCGAAAAATTAACATGCTGTATTTAATAATACTGCAGTACATTAGGTACGTTTAACGTAGGTACATCATTTTAATATATAATTGATCGGATTGAAAAATGGTAGCACTGCGGTAGAGCAAGAAACTCTTGTGTATGTAGATATGTTGTATTTGTATGATAATTGCCATTAGCTTGAAACCAATTTATTTTTCTGTGACCACCTATAAATCAATTATTATGCACACTGCTGTTATATGCTACTGGATCATTTTATTTTTCATCATAGAAATTGGTTGCGATGTCGATTGAACTGCAATGTTCTCAACTCAAAAAAATACAAATGTCAGGTTAACTAACCCGGTTGTACTGTCTCATCGCCGTACATTTTCTGCTTACTCTGTAACCTACTTTAGACCTACGATGCGCGTCATAATTTAGCATAATAAAATGACATGACTAACGAATAAAAACATAGTGAACTTATAACTGGGTTGCTATCAACAACTGAGAGAAATAATCGCCTCCCACTCTAGTACTGTTACTTACTCTTAACTTAAATAAACTTATCTACTTAGTGCATCTCAATGGAACGTGTTTCTCTATACTAACTGAACTTACCAATCTTCACGACAAATCGATGTACGGAGTTACTACTAACACTACTAACTAACACCGGTGTTATTTCTTTGTGGCGCAACGCGTTTCGTATGATGACTTAATTATTTATTATTACCGGCGAAACGTCGTTAACATTTACCGCTAAAACCAGAAGTCAACAGTTGGAATTTGCTCAACTAGGTTTTAGTACTGTGACTCATTGGCTTCAAAGCAATTAACTAACATTCATCATCAGCCTACAGCAGTACACTGCTGGACACAGGTAGGCCTCTCAAATTGCACGCCATTCAGCTCAATTCTCGGCAACTCTCATCCAGCTAATACCAGCCACCCTGCGAAGATCGTCTTCCTACCTTACGTTTCCTGATTCGGGGTCTCCACTCAAGAACACGTCTACCCCAACGGCCATCGGTTCTACAGCTAATGTGGCCGGCCCATTGCCACTTCAGCTTTTTTATTCTGTGAGCTATGTCGACGACAATTTATTTACATTGAATGCTGACAACACGAGATATATTCACTGCTCCACGCGCAAGCCTCAACTTACATATATTACTAATCCTCATTTATATGCCCATCAATGTGGAAACCGTATAGTCAGCATGTATAATTGTCCTTTTATCCTCAAAATGAGCATATAATAATAACCTCGGCGTAATAATGGACAACACACTCTTTTAGAAAACATATTCAAATCCTAGTTAAAAGAGTGCGCAATCTCATATGTATAAAAAAAAATTGCGAACATTAGCAGATTCAAAATGAATCACGTTTAACTAAAATTTTCAAACAAACTTTATTTGGTCCTGTGCCTATCTATAATTCAATAGTGTATTACTTCCTGGGGTGGCGCACCAAAAACTAATTTATTTACTTCCTTTTGAAAGAGCTCAGAGACCCATGCTAAAGGTAGCAAACTTCCATCCCTTCTTCTGTCTGTGAGAAAGTATGAGTTATTCAGAGTGAAATTAAATTCATGGGCATCCTTTTAAGAGGTCATTGTACCCATCATTATGAACAACTTTTATAATGGGACTAAACCTAAAATCGCGAAACAAAATCAGCTGTTCCTTGCATTTATGTTCACATAACTCGTCAAAATGTACGGAAGAGCTGATTTTTTTTTCGCGATTTCAGGTTTGGTCCCATAGTAAAAGTTGTTCATAATGATGATTACAATTACCCCTTAAAAGGATGCCCAGGAATTCAATTTCACCCTGTATAAATCCTGCAACGTACTGACGTTTCGCCATTTTTTCATTATGCCTATTTTTGTATTGAAATGATTATATAATTTAGGTATAAAAAACTTATAAGATTATGCACAGACAAAAGATCAACTTGTTGTCTGTGTTTTTAATTTATACTCATTGTTAAACTATTATAATATATCCATTCCATCTACTTTATAATTATAAATTCAAAAGTAACTCTGGCTGTGTTTCACCTTCACGCCTAAACCACAAAAAAAAAATGGCCTCCTGGAAAGATACAGGCTACTTTTTGACTCAAAAATAATCCTAATGGGGGTGATATAGGCGAGGTAAGTTTGTATGTTAAGGATATGAGATACCGAAAGTCGCAGCAGTACGGAAGAAGTGCGCGGGAACACCCAAATACTCCGAAATATTTTACTCCGAATTTCGATGTTCCGATTTTCAAAAGTCCGAATTTCATAATACCTAAGAATCATAATGTCTATTATTAAAAATCCCTAAATTTATTTTACCGAAAGTCATAAATGCGACTTGTTTGTTTTCCGATTTTCATATATTCGAAGAATCAAATGCTCGATGGGTTCTCGGTCCGAAAAACTACATTCCGATTTTCAATACTCCGAATTATTTCCGTTACCGTTACCGCACCCGTACTCAACGAACGCAATAGACGATGTAGGATGCGTAGAACGTAATAGGCGACGTAGGATGCGAGCGAAGGGCACCCCGAGGTTCGGTTTGGTTAGGTTACTTTAAACCCTTTACACAGAAATAGGGGCCCCGCGAAGCGGGGCTCCGTCGACATAGGATGCAAGAACGAGCGAAGGGAACCCCGAGGTTCGGTTTGGTTAGGTTACTTTAAACCCTTTACCCAGAAATAGGGGCCCCGCGAAGCGGGGCTCCGTCGACATAGGATGCAAGAACGAGCGAAGGGCACCCCAAGGTTCGGTTTGGTTAGGTTACTTTAAACCCTTAACACAGAAATAGGGGCCCCGCGAAGTGGGGCTCCTTCGACATAAGACGCAAGAACGAGCGAAGGGCACCCCGAGGTTCGGTTTGGTTAAGTTACTTTAAACCCTTAACACAGAAATAGGGGCCCCGCGAAGCGGGGCTCCGTCGACATAGGATGCAAGAACGAGCGAAGGGCATCCCGAGGTTCGGTTTGGTTAGGTTACTTTAAACCCTTAACACAGAAATAGGGGCCCCGCGAAGTGGGGCTCCTTCGACATAGGATGCAAGAACGAGCGAAGGGCACCCCGAGGTTCGGTTTGGTTAGGTTACTTTAAACCCTTTACACAGAAATAGGGGCCCCGCGAAGCGGGGCTCCGTCGACATAGGATGCAAGAACGAGCGAAGGGCACCCCGAGGTTCGTTTTGGTTAGGTTACTTTAAACCCTTAACACAGAAATAGGGGCCCGCGAAGTGGGGCTCCGTCGACATAGGATGCAAGAACGAGCGAAGGGCACCCCGAGGTTCGGTTTGGTTAGGTTACTTTAAACCCTTTAGACAGAAATAGGGACCCCGCGAAGCGGGGCTCCGTCGACATAGGATGCAAGAACGAGCGAAGGGCACCCCGAGGTTCGGTTTGGTTAGGTTACTTTAAACCCTTTACACAGAAATTGGGGCCCCGCGAAGCGGGGCTCCGTCGACATAGGATACAAGAACAAGCGAAGGGCACCCCGAGGTTCGGTTTGGTGAGGTTACTTTAAACCCTTTACACAGAAATAGGAGTTCTGTTGTTGGTTTTGTGCCATCTATATTCTTACAATTGGAAATATGTGTTTATTTGTCTTGCTATTCAGTTTCACAAAGCGTTATTGTTTCGGAATTCTAATTAATCGGTATTTTAATAATCGGAATTCGTATTTTTGGTGTTTCTGTTTTGGTTCTGCTGATTTTCAAGCCAACGTTCTTCAGCTTCCGTTGCTATTTCTTTAATTAGCTCTGGATCTCAGGTCCATATTCACCAACAAAAACAATGCCGTCGGCAAACATCACGAATTAATGAAAAATTAAAATGAAAACATCAGGAACAAAACTGCCTCCTTTTTAATTAAACTCTAATTAAGACTAAGATTTCAATCAACTTGCAGAATCTAATTAAAAGCCCTATGTGTTCTGTCAATTGTTTACTCATTTTCTGCTTCTTCTATTGCCACAAAAAAAAAAACAAAATTATTTGAATCTAGCGGCCCGCCCCAGCTTCGAACGGGTGCAATTTTTTTTTCTAATATCCGAAATTTTCTTTCGTACATACCTTGTCCTGGCAATACCGAACAATAAAAAAAGAATTATCCAATTTGGTGAAGTCATTCGGAAGTTATGCGTACAGACATTTTGGCGAATTTGTCTTATACTATGTAAGGATGTCTACATAACAACAAAACTTCTTATTTGTTACGGGTAAGCATAATGTAGCAGCCCAAATGGACCATGTTAAAAAATACTCAGCCTGTATTGTGGAGGTTCTCGCGGCCGATTAAATTAGATACCTAAATAATAATTATTTGAATAATTGCACAATACCTTAAAGTGTTATCTTCCGGCCATGCTGATCCATCTGTACTGGTGCAGCAGGAATGCAAGAACAACTTCTTTCATCAACGAATCAGCCAGCCGCCGCGCCGGCAAACGCGGCTGGTTGATCTTTCATTTGAACCGTGGCATCGTGCCTTGTTGATGACCGAGATAACAGCTTAACACGTATTTATTGAGTTTTTTTACACACTAAAGAGTTTTTGAGCCAACGCGATAACTCTAAAAGTCTCAATGAATGAATCGTTGTTACGATTTTCGTACGAGAACCGTCTACCGATGCAATTTCCCGACGCACAGTGCACTCACACGGTGACGTCACGGGCCGACGGTTGCCCGGGAACTGAGGCTCGCCTTGCACCTCCCGCGCTGAAGCTTAACACGCACCTACACTACCAATAATAATGCCTGCATAATTGAATTCACCCTTAATACCTACCATCACAGATTGATTTGGTTTGAAACGAATGGATATTCGTAGTTTTAATTAAACTACAAATTCAGCTTCCAACGACTCATACAAAAGGGCGACACGGAGCGTGGACAACAAAGCGCTACTAGATACGCTTGCAATTTTTCATCTAAAGCTCGAATTTTTAGTTATCACAAATTGCGCAATATTTTTGATAGTAATGACGAAGTTTGAGCGAGTTTAATTTTTATTGCACCATATTTTAATTGCACCGTGTACAACTATTGCGCAGGTCTTGTTCACGGAAATACATGCTTAAGGGCCGTCAATGTTATTGCGTGAAAATAATTGCCCATAGCGTGTTAGTATTACAAGTAATTTTAAGATCTATGTTAATAGTAGATAGCAAATTAGGCACACAAATAGATACAACAGGACATTTTTTTTAAGGATTACCTAAAACATCGTAGGCAATGTGTTAAAATTGATACTTGCTTAAGTGATGAGTTTCTAGTGCCATATGGTGTTCCCCAGGGAGGAATCCTTTCCCCGACACTATTTCAGGTCTACGTAAATGACCTCTGCAGACTGAGTCTCCCAAATGGTAGAATTTATGCTTACGCTGACGACACCGCAATTCTTGTAGACGGAATCACCTGGGACATTGTGAAAACAAATGCGGAAATGGCCATGGCTAAGGTTATGATGTGGTTATACTCAAACCTTCTTACATTAAACCTACAAAAAACCACTAATATTTTCGTTTTCCTATACGACGTAACACTAAACCACCTCCTTCTTTTAGTATAACTGCGCACTCCTGCACAAACCCGTCCACCCACTGCATTTGTCCTAAGCTTGCAAGAACCGAATTTGTGAAATACCTCGGTGTACAGATAGACGACGGACTGAGATGGGATCAACAAATTGACGCCGTCACCACCAGGACATTGCGTCTTATACATATATTTAAGTCTCTCAGAGTGTCCGCCAACCTGAAAATTCTTAAGATGGTGTACCACGCACTATGCCAATCAGTGATTGGGTACTGTATAGTTGCGTGGGGCGGTGCCACAAAAACTAGCTTTCTGAGGGTGGAGAGAGCACAGAGAGCTATACTTAAGGTAATGACGAAAAAGCCCTACAGGTACCCAACAAGTAAGCTGTTCTCTGACTGTAAAGTACTTACGATTCGTCAGCTTTATGTGCTTCAATCTACCCTTAGAAAGCACGCGGGCCTTCCACGCCTCCTATTGCAAATAAACGCACGTACCTTCCACCAAGCATTCAACACAAGACTTCTTTCGCTAAACACCAATATTATATACTAAGTACTCATATTTATAAAAACATTAACAAACACCTCAATATTATAAAGAAGAACGGTCATTTGTGACTCAGACCCGACACGAATGAGACATATCTCAGTTTTTTTGTTATTTTAAATATAGCTAAAATATATATTTTTTATATTCCAAATCAATGGCTAACACCAAAATATTGCCTTGTGTTTTTGTTCAGGCGATATACAATTTTCTTTTAATACCAATTTACCTACAAAATTCGTTATTGTATGTAATTCAATGACGATACGACAATTTAGAAAAAAACAACCGACTTCAAAAAAAAAACACTACAAAGTGATAAATAACTTTAATTTCGGAAGTCGGTGTCGTTGGTTCCGCATTTTCGATTTTAGACACCGACTTACGAAATTAAAGTCATGTAAGTATCACTTTGTAGTGTTTTGTTTTTTTCAAGTTGGTTGTTTTTTTGTAAAAAAGTTTTTAGTTTTTACTTTTTAGTTGTACCTACCCCACACAAATCCAATTAACACTAGTGCATTGAAGAATTGAAGACACTGACTAGAAGAATCGTCCAAATTCGCATAGAAATGCCGGATATGCAGTACATTTTTGCATATAACTTCGTACATAAGAATAATTACCTAATGCATTATATACTAAAACCTTCCTGAAAGTATGTAGATTACATTAGTGAAAGAATTATCAAAATTGATTCATGAGTTTTTGAGAAAATCGCGGACATACAAACATACATACATACATACGGGTCGAATACAGAACCTCTTTTTTTAAGTCGGTTAAAAAACGCACAGATCTCAACACAGAAAGCCAATTTTATTTTATATTTTTTTAATGACATCTCGCAGTTTAACTTTGAGGTTATCGTCTGCTTAATCGGGCTTGCCTGTGGATGCCTGAATAAATTAAAGCCTCCAGCTGTCTATTTTTGTATATTTATCTAAATTGGCGTCATTTTAAATGGATATACATGCTATTCATTAAAAAAAAATATTTTAAAATATTTTGACTTACCAAAATCAAATGGCAATATATGGGTGATAGCCACTGATATTGAGAATAGTGTTAATTTATTTCTGTTTTATTTAATATAACAAAATAACTGAGATGCGTTCCTTTTGTGTCGGGCCTGGGTAAATTTTGTATGGGACGTGACCCTTCTTCTTTAAACTCACATGCACTAAAATCTAAAGTAACAGAGTGGCTGCTCCTTAAGGACTACTCTTACACGGAGTCTTTACTTGCATATCTTGTGTAATACACCCACACACACACACGCCGACACACACACCACTCACTCACA
Source organism: Amphipoea oculea (assembly GCA_945859645.1). Classification (NCBI taxonomy): domain Eukaryota; kingdom Metazoa; phylum Arthropoda; class Insecta; order Lepidoptera; family Noctuidae; genus Amphipoea; species Amphipoea oculea. The sequence goes on along the minus strand of OX243861.1, from coordinate 32,737,289 downwards.
AACACACAACACAACACAGTTATACAATACATAAAATTTTATTCATCTTCTTCTTTTTAAACCATACAGTAGGATGACACAGTCCACGTGAGATAGTTTTTGTTGATTTGTAAACGTTGACCGTCAACTACCTCTTAAAATACAGGTATAACCTTGCTTAAGAGGTAGAGTATTATTCTTGTACAGAATGTGCAACATATACTATATAAATATATTTTAAACCTAATATAAAAACTGTATGTTCAAACTCTGTATGTTTTTGGATAAATAAAGCTTTTATTATTATTATTTTAATAAAACATAATATAAAGCAGTTATAGCACCCAACTACAGGAAGGTTTATCAAGCTCCATGTTAGCGGGATTGTCCGAAAGGGTTACCGCTACCCCGGAACATAAAGGTCTAAGGGCCTGTGCACACCACGTTTTTTAAACGCGCCGTTGACGTGCGTTTTAGAAACGTGCGTCGACGGTGCGCTTTTATCCTACAGACGGTCTACAGGCTGCGTCTGACTCGCGTGCGTATCGCGTCTGTATCGCTACAAACGCGCGTCAACAGCGCGTTTAAAAAACGTGGTGTTCACAGGCCCTAAGGAAGGAACACGGATGGGTTTTAGTCAGTAAGAGCCTGACAAGAGCCGCTCTGGGTGGAGCGAAAGGAGTAATTTGATGATTTCCCACCCTCAACAAAAAAAAAAGCCCCATGTCTGGCATGTAGCTTGATAAACCTATCCATTGTAGGCCGTTCTAACCTTTCAGTAAATACCTTCAGGATGCTATTGTCGCTTCCTCTCACTCTGCGTATTATTAACGCCACTTTTTTGCGCGTGATCGCGAAATAATCGTCAGTTTGCGCTTCAGCGAACATCAGTGACGCACTACAGCAGGGTTTCTTAAACTTTTAGCTGTCACGGAACCCTTTCCAGAATTTAAAACCTCCACGGACCCCTGTCAAACAATATTTTAGGAAAAGAAAACAAACCTTGTTTATGTAATAATTATCTATGTATTGTATTAAAAATCACACCGTTTTGTTAGTTTAATTACACATAGTAGGTACTGTTAATGTTAATGAGAAGGATGCTGCTGCTTGGCCTCAATAAGAAGGTTAAACTGTGGAACAGTCTTCGACAAGGCAAGCCTCATGTCATCTGCGACGTTCAATCGATTGCGATTCTTTGTTTTAATCGAAACTAGAACGGAGAATCCTGCTTCACAGGGGTACGTAGTAGCAAATGGTATCAGTTCAGAACGGACATAGCTCGCTTGACGAGAAGAGGGTAAGCTTGGCTCAAAGAACACCAAAACTCACCAAGATCTTTTGCATGAAGCTGTACTTATTAATTAATTATAATTGAATTCGCTAGCCCGTCGCTCGACACTGCTTCTAGTTAAATAATTTCCTGATAAGTATGTTAAGGTTTAACTAAGCTACCGCGGACCCCTGACACATACGCCACGGACCCCCTGGGGGTCCGTGGACCCCACTTTAAGAAACCCTGCACTACAGTAAGAGCGGTTTCGCACTAAATCCGATCCGAATCCGAATTGGAAATGTTCTAAATTCGGCCGGATAGAGTTCGGATCTATTGCGCAACCCCTCATACAAATAGGACTATGGTCTCTTCGAACCGACATTTCTCGGATTTGGATCGGACGTAGTGCGAAACCGCTCTAAGGAGGAAGCCTCAACAGCGCCCTGAAGGCATTGTTGTATTTAATGCACAGGGTGGTATCTGTTTTTTATTTTTTTATTTTACACATAATAAAATGTTTGACAGAACACCTAAAAAGTTTTCTCTCGGTTAGAACTGCATGCTAATACTTGTATGTTTGTAAACAGGTGTAAGTTTAATAAAGAATTTGAATTTGAAAGTGGAACGTGACCTGAGGGGCAATTCTACTAATTTTACGAACGTTCACAGTCTAATCTCAGTCTCAATCTGTCAAAAAATACCTCTAATTTCCCTACATTTTGACAAGTTTTTGACATTTGTTTGTCGCCGAGATGAGACTGCGACTAGATTTTGAACGTTTTAAATTACGAGAATTGGCCTTCAGATCTTAACCTGAACGCTGTTACAATCAAAGATTACTCAAATTAATATTAATGAGCCATGGTATTCGAGGAGGCTCACATTGTATTGTTTTATACCAAATTCCTTTTTCCAAGGATTTCTCATTAAACACAGTACTTTTTGTATTCAGGCAACAACTCAGTGTAATTTGGCACAATTAGAACCTCTTTTCCGTCTACTGTTGCTTTTCTCGCCAACATGTCAGCCTCCTCGTTACGTCTGATGCCAATATGTGATGGAATCCACTGCAATTTCAACAGAATGTCCTTTAAATTGATCTTATAAATTTCTGAGAAGATGTCATAAGCTGCCGATGTACCTCTGCCACAGGAGGCGCATCGAGCTATATGATGTAATGCGCTTCTACTATCGGAACAAATTGGAACTTTATTCTGTTGAATTGATCGAGAATACAAAAGTGCCTCTAAAATTGCGATGAGTTCCATCGACATAACTGAAAATTCGTAGGTTGATTTAAAACAATTATTGTAAAAAGATTGATCTGCTACATGAGGATCATAAAAACTAGTACCGCGACCTCTTGCGCTTCTTGAGCCTTCAGTAAATATGACATACCAACCGTCATACTTTTCTCTTAACTCGGCTATAACATTGTATTTTAAAATGTTATACTCGTAATCGTGGTTTTTAGTGACATTTGATTACATTATTAACATCGATGTTAGTCACCCATGTTGTAAGAGGATACATTCTTAACGGTGATGACGATGACATGATCTCATTTTTAACCGACTTCAAAAAAAGGAGGAGGTTATCAATTCGACTGTATTTTTTTTTTTTATATTTGTTACCTCATAACTTGCGACTGGGTGAACCGATTTTCATAATTCTTTTTTTATTTGAAAGCTGGTTCTTCCCGTGTGGTCCCATTGTCACCATTTCAATATCTGATGATGGGATCTTAGAGAAATCGAGGGCAACCCTCAAATTTTATAGGCTCACTTATTGTTTTTCGCATATTTAATGAAGTATCTTGTGTATTTGCGTATGGTTGTCACCATCTCAGGTAGCTGGGCTGATGATGGAAGGTACAACTCCTTAACAGTAAGAAGTTACTCGAACAGGCAAGGACTGTTTTAGTAAATTGTTTTGATGTTTGATAGGGCATTTGCCACATTTGGTCTCATGATCATCAAGTCATGACCTGATGCTGCAGTCAGGATAGTCTGCAGAGTACCTAACTCCCAGCAGATATATCGTGTTTAGGCTCATTGAAAAGGGCTCGATGTGTGGATAAACGCACTGTTAATGAGGAACACCGAAATACATAAAGACCTGATGCTGAAGCCAGGAGCATCAGAAAAAGTACCAACCTTGAAATTACAGCACCGTAGTCGTGTTTGGGCTCATTTTAAACAGGACTAAATTTTAAGTTCAATGTAATGTTGACATAAGTCTGGCCTGATGCTGCAGCCAGGGTTATCAGCATCTAGTCTAAAAGCATCAGGTCAAGATTTGATGATGGGATCCTGGAGAAATCGAAGGAACTCTTCAAATATTATAGGCACACCTATAGCGATTTGGGTATTTTTTATAGTAATTCGTGCATTTGCTCTCGGAAAGCACTATTTGGTGAAGTGGAACTGATGATGAAGACCACAGATGGCCATCGGAAGTACTCAATAATATCTAAGTATTTCACGGGTTGCGATTCGATTACTTTAATATGGTTGCTAAGCAATTTATGCTCGTCACAATGTGAATGGTGATATGGAGCTGATGGTGGACCTGGAGAACTCCTCAACTATTAACTTCCCTGCATCGGGAAAAGCAATATTTTGTTTGTAAAAGGCGATAATCACTAGGCTATTGTAACTTAGATAAATTATAAGCAGACCCACTAAAAAGCGTGAAACTTTATTTCGGAAGTCGGTGGCAAAAAACTAAAATACAGATCCAAAGACACCGACTTCCGATATAAAGTTATTTTTCACTTTGTAGTGTTTTTTGGAAGTCGGTTTTTTTTTTTTCTTAAAAAGTTTTCTCATTAAATTATAAATGTCTACTAGTTGAGGTGTTTTATAGGGTTCCGTAGTCAACAAGGAACCCTTATAGTTTCGCCATGTCCGTCTGTCCGCGGTTTAGCTCAAAAACATTGGTACTAGAAAGTTGTTATTTGGCATGAGTATACACGTTAATTACGCCGAAAAAGTGGTAAAATAAAATTTTGAAAAAAAAAAGCAATTATTTAGGGTACCTCCCCTACATGTAAAGTGGGGATGATAATTTTTTTTTCGTCCTTCCCATAGTGTGGGATATCGTTGGATAGGTCTTTCAAAAATATTAGGGGTTTGGGAAGACCGTTTTTTGATTAAGTAAACCGTTCGTGACTTATCAAGCTTTAAAGTACCAATTTTCGTTATAGTCAAGTGCCCCCCCCCCCCCCCCCCTACCAACTAAACGGTTGTAGTTAGCTACAATGTTAAGTTTGTTCTTGGGATAAATTCATTCCAACCACGGAACCCTTCATTGTGCGTGGTCCGACACGCACTTGGCCGGTTTTTTCCCTGATCCAATAGCTATTATTACAGCATTGTCAGACAGAGAAAGCTTTCAAACAAAATTTCCATGCTAAATATTTTTTACGTAAATGCAGAGGAGAGTGCAAAGGTCCGACTCCATTACATGTATGGGTGCGCTTCTTATGAAACCACCTATAATCCGTAATGCTCGGTTCTGAACTTTGTCCAACTTATAAGTATTGATCTTACAACTATTATCAAACAAAAAGGAACTTTATTCTGCTTGTAATTAAATATACGTAAAGTTTACGCAAATGTTTTGGATGTACCCCCATGTCGACCCCGCCAAGACTTTAATCAAATTAATCTGTCGAGCTCCAAAAAAATTAATCTCAAATTTCTATTGATTGATTTTTTCGCGCGTTGCTTATGCTTTTGTGTCTTTTGGTAATATTCATTTATTTTTTTACCCCATCTTAAACAACTATCACGCCAAAAACCTAAATACTTATACGATGTGACTAATTCTAGAGGATTGTTATTAATTAAGATCGGCAACTGGAGATTTTTCCGTCCTCTGGTAAATAATCATAACTTGGTTTTAGTAGTCGACAATGTCAACCCCAATTGATTTAATATTATTATAATAGTTATATTATTTACACTTTCTGTCATGTTTTTATTACAAGTATACAAAACAAAATCGTCAGCGTACTGGCAAATAAAGATATTGTTTATTTCTTTACTGACTTTTATTGTAGCTATATTAAAAAGGATGGGAGACATAGGATCACCCTCTGCGAGGACTGCGAGGCCCCTGCTAGCATATCGCATAATAAATTTACTCTTATCAAGATCATCCTTAATTTTTAAATGTCTCGCCGTCAAAAAGTTCCATAAATATAAACATATCCTTCTACCCACCGCTATTTCATCAAGATTTACTATTAGTTCATTAATCAATATATTATTATCAAGGGTCGGAAACCGGTTGAAATTCTTAACCGGTTATGGTCATTGACCCCAAACCGAAATCGATTTAGGTTAAAGGTTGCACTTTACCGGTTTTTACCGGTTTATGCAGCAAACCGGTTTTTCATGAATTTTGGTTTTGATAGTGAAAATTAACCGGTTAAAACCAAGTTTGAACCCCCCCCGGCCCCCGCCACTCTCGCGGGCACGGTCTGGACGTTGCGATGTCAACTCATTGTCACTAGAACTTGTTGGAAGCGTTAAAAAAGTAGACGAAAAAAATTTACGAATTACGGAATTAACCAGTTAATTTGGGTGTCAAAACCGCGGCCTAATTGCGGAACGCCAAATCGTCAAATGATTCTGATCAGTTGGCTTCATTTCTATTCACAATTGGCTTCATTTTACGATTTTCGAATTGCGAAACTCTAGTTTATTATGAAACCAATTATGAACGTTAAGGCCCTGCGCAGAAACTAGAGTTTCGCAATTCGAAAATCGTAAAATGAAGCCAATTGTGATAGAAATGAAGCCAACTGATCAGAATCATTTGACGATTTGGCGTTCCGCAATTAGGCTGCCGTTTGAGCTTTGTAACCGGTAACCTTTATCTTTTGGGTTACATAAGAACAGTTCACTTGTTTAACCGGTTAATGAAGGAACGATATATTTACCGGTATTTAATCGAAATTAACCGCTCTTTTTAAACCGGTTCAGAGCCCAGATTATTATAAGCATTCTCAATATCCAAAAAACATACTAGTGTGGGGGAATTATTCGAAAACTCCTGAATCCAGTCGTAAAAGGTGTTAGTAGTCGTACCACTCCAAACGCTTCGTTATCATACCATGTAAAATTTTGCAAACACACGAAATGAAAGTGATTGGACGTAGCTTAAAATCATTGTTTGAAGGGTTTTCCCTCTTTGGTATTGGCACAACTCGGATGTCACGCCATTGGACAGGGATTTCTCCAGTTACAAATATTATGTTATATAATTTTAACAAATGTAGTTTAGCACAATGCGGTAGATATTAAATCATTGATTACTTATGTGATCCCATCGTCACCTGTAGCGGTATCTATTTTTTTAAACAATTATACATTTCTTGAATAGTAAATGGGTTTTCTAATATATCATCAACTGATCGTATCTCTGGTGAGCATGGATTCACATAATCAGGAACCAGACTATTTAAAAGAGCTTCATTTTCATCGTCAGAGATAATGTAATACGTCACAGGTGACCGACGTCCCTTTAACCATCATAGTCGCTTCCACATTTCCGATATATGTAGATGTTGTTTCATTAATGTCGTCACAGTATTTCTGCCAATTTTGACTCCTAGCTCGTTGAGTACTTAGCTAATTTGGTGTTAAAACTAATGTGTTCTAGTGTATTTAGATTAGATGGAGTAGGATTACTCCGAAATTGGCTAAGAGCAAACCTACGTTGAGAAACAAGTTTAGAGAGTCCAATATGGCTATGTAGATTCCAATATGGCGGGGGCCGAGAATTCTTACTAGGATTATTAAATTCTTTGCTCATTAAGTTAGTTAGTGCATATTAAGTTTTTTATTAAAATTATTATACTCCATTTGAACGTTATTAACTTCAATAGAGGTTGTAGAGTAATAATTTTCTAAGTATTTATTACAAAAATTCCAGTTTGCAAATTTAAAATTACGCTTTTTATGTACTCGTTGAATATCTTTAAAATTGAATTTTATTTTAATAATCAGATGATCACTTCCAAGGCTATCATTCGTAACTTGCCAATCACAACACATAGCTATGTCACTTGACATAAATGAAATGTCTGGGGAAGTTTGCTGAACAACATTGTTAACCAATTTCACTCTAGTTGACGGGCCCTTATTTAACGAAACAAAATGTTCCAAAGTTGCATCATATATTTGTCCACCTCTCATATATGTGACTAATTGGTATGGTGAGCATTAAAGTCACCTGCTATTAGACAATTGTGTTTATAATTTGAAAAAGGTCATCCCTAAAAAAAGCTATCTATTTTACCATTCAACAATGATGGGACAGCATATTTTTTTAAAACCTTATGATTTGTTGAAGGTCCTGTAAATTAAAATTATTTTCACAAATCCGGTAGCTTATGGTGTAAGGTTTGTTTGCTAAATCATCTCCGCACAGCAGCCGAAGCCATTCGGATAGTCGGAATATTTTCTATATATTATCGGGTTCAAATATGAAACAATTTCTGTTGAAAAGTTACATTAAAAGACCTATAAAAATTATAATTATCTTTCTAAATTTTTCTAAGGTAATTTAAGTAGGTAAAGCTAAATCTCAATCAAAATACATAATACTATTTCTTTATTTTCGTATCCTGAGTTCAAATATATTTTTATTTTATTTTTATATTTCTATTTCTGAGAAAAAAATTAAAATCAAAAATCATGTGATGACGTCACATAAATGGCGGAATGTGGTAGTTACTTTTGCGCATTCCAATGTCTTTGATTGAAAACATTATATCAAACAAGACATGTCAATGTCACCTAAGAAGTGTAACTAGAAAACAACTAAAAAACTGAATTGAATTCAACAATATTTTTTCCTATCAACTCGACACGCTGCTTACTGTTAATATTATCAATTTTTGATTGATATTTCGCCAATAAAATGGATCCCAATGAAAAATATACGCCAATGAAGGAACCAAAACAACGACTGAGACAAGTGACATCTAACAGTTTTTTTGACGGGTCACAGTAAAGCAAAGGTATTATCGCCATTCTACCGTAAGCATGACGTCATCTGGCGCTTACGTCTTTTTAGAATACACCGAATTTCAAAGTTGAAATTATGAATGAAAAGTACATAATTTCGAAAAACGAAAAAATATGGGTGCCCTAGATTTGAATTTACTTTTATATAACGTAATAATACATGCAGGTTAAAAATATGAAATGTTGTCAATTGCGCCCATTTATATGGACTCTGTGTAAGAATTTGAGCACTGGATGGATTTTGGTGTTATGGACGAAATATATATAAATATACAAAAAATGTCGCTACTTATATACATATAGGTAAACAACAAGTAATAAACCTATGACATTTTAAAAATTTGTTGCTGTTACGTAATTCATTGTGACGTGTTTGTTTGTCAGCGGTGCCAAAGCGCCGGATACGCCGAGTGCGCGCGCGCAAGACAAGCGCGCGTCGGCGCCGCCATGTTCCACACCGCCAGCTGACGAGGAACCTCCTCCACCCTCAGACGGGGACGCAACACCGGTAACGTATTAAAAAGTTTTGTTTGTTGTTGGAAGTGTATAATAAATAAACATACTGTTTCTTGATCAAAGTCTGTTTATGTACAGTTAGGGAAAAGTGTTTTTCCATTAAGAAATATTCATTAGCAGCCCAGAGTATGGAAGTTGGTGGTGTGGTGCCCCGTGTCTTGGTGCGCACGTGGCACCGTTGGTCCTGCGTCTGATCCCTCCCCGGTCGTGACGGATGCGCTATAATATCTCCTGCGTACCTGACTAATCTACATACTATTAATACGAGGCTCCAGACCTTAAAAAGATGCTCAAGAGCAGTTGTTTAGTGTGCCATTTAGGGCCTATTTAACGTTCGTGCGACCATGAATGACGTGTCCCCTAGACCGGGCTGTGTCCCGAGGCAGGCTTGCTGCCGCTGGCGGGCAGTGCGCCGGCTACGCCGCAGGAGGCGCGCATGGACATGCCGCAGCCGCGCCCGCTGCCCATGCCTGAGTACGGCGGCTTCTTCGCTCTGCTCACCGAGTACCTGCCCGACACCAGCCAACCTATCTCCGGCTTCCATCGGTACGTATCACCTCCAACAGTTTCCTACACTTCTTCCCGCGGCGGTCGGCAAAAACTACAGAACCACACCTGCTACGATACACGCACGCCGTTTGCGAGTACTACTTACCTGACCTTTCTGAAGCACATCACCAATAAGGACACTATAGTGTCCCTCTCCCTCTAGGGCGTTCCCTCTCGGCGTCTCCACAGTTGCTGCCCCTTTACTAATTAATAGGGAAGTTCAATACTAAAAGTGAACAAAACCTTTCTGTAACGTTTATTGTGCTGAGAAAATAAAAACTTATTATTACTATTAATGCCGGACGCAGAATATCAAATTATGTGGTAAGCACATTTTCGAGAAAGCTTGCAACAGGTTGTGTAATCTTACGAGTATTAACTTATAGAATGCAGTCATATTAAGCTTTTAATGCACTCATTATTTTTTATTGCTCTGTTTACAACAATAAAGAGAGACGTAGCAAAATACTTGAGCAATTATCTTGTTAATTAATTTTAATAGTTATCAAACTGAAAATATATGATATGATGTGATGTTCTGTCTGTAGTAACACTAAACGGCCCAATGAAGGCGCTGGCCAAATGTAATAACGTGAGGCGTCCGGGAGTTGGGTGACAGTAGTGATAGTTCCAATGCGTGTCGTGTGCAGATGTAACGTGGCGGTGATGCTGCTGTGTGACGTGGTGCTGGACGGCGTGGAGCTGGACTGGTCCATCCACGTGCCGCTCATGCTGCACATCGTCTTCTTGGGAATGGACCACACCAGGTAATGTACTACTAATTGAATTAGAGTAGGTATGTAGTTGAGTATAAATAAATCCGCGGGTTTTATTGTGACATGGGTTGTAAAACAGCGCTGGTCAGTGTTGTGGCTATATTGCACACTACTAAGCGTGATACGGAGCACACGACGGAGTTGGTCACTGATATTATCGTTGATGCACTTTGTTATGTTAGCAATAAAGTATGCCAATTTTTCTATTTAAATAAGTGCGCTCCGCGCCTTGAGTGTATCCGGCCAACATATCAGAGCACATCAATGTGTTGTGCAGCGACGCCTATACCGGTCACATAACAACTACGAGTCGTAGATGTCAGTACTGTCCGATTTGTGACAATCCTTTAGATTGGACAAGCTAAATTTGACTGACGAGTTGTTTATACAAATAGCGTATTTTGTATGCATTAGGCCCCCTTATCCCGACAGACATTATCGCCTAACTGCTCCCTTCTTCGGAGAAATATAACTCAAATAACCTCCTTTTTTTTGAAGTCGGTAAAAACTCAAAGCATTTATTTTAATTAAACCATAGTATAGTACAGGCACTTTTGAATTGTCAAAATTAAGTCGGTCAGTTAGAAAGTTGAAGCTAGTTGCCCATTCCAAAACGTAGATCTCTATGGAGAAGAACGGGCAAGAAACTCCATGGGCACTCTTTTAAATCAAGATATTACAAAATCCTGGGTACATTATTCTTGTTGCTTCTATATGTGAGAACGTAAAAAAAAAACACAAATGAAGAAACAATTCAAAATATAAGATTAAAAATAAGCCTTGACAGTTAAGAGATGACCAGTCTCAACCGACGGCGCCCGTTCACGAACATGACGCGTGGATCAGCACCATCCAGCTCAACCATTTTGTAGGGAACCGAATGATCCAACACACGTGCCACCATCAGTGAGACATTTAAGTGAGCATGACACATACTCAACTGCCAAGTCAACATCAAAAAATCATAATAAACGGATCCATGGTTCTTACATTTACAAAATTGAAAAAATGCTTCTAAATTATACAAAACTATAGTTTGCAATTTATTTAAAAAACGAGAATAAAATTTTACTTCCAAACAGGAAGAGGTATTAATATTGAAGTATTCAACAATTAAAACTTGATTGAATAAAAGAAAAATAAACATTAGGATCGTAATGTCTGAAACACTAAAAGAGAAAAAGGGAAGCACCTCTTCCCAATAACACATTGCATTGCCACTATTATTATCTACGATATCGGGCAAGTTGATTGTTGAATCACTATTTTTAAGAAAAAGATCGTAAATATTCGGTTCCAAAAGAATAAACTTTTTCGTGTATACATAAAGTGGTCCCCTATATACATATATATGGCGTCACACAATTTTTATGATTTTTGAAGTCCCGTCCTTCACGGCACGTCACAGGTCGTCATATTTGTGTATGTTCCTCGCTGTGAGATCACATTTTGGCAATTCTAAATAAAATCTCTTAATATTTGATAAGAGTTGGTAATATTTCTTGTTGTTTAGAGTTTTAATACTTTATATTTATACATGTCACTTCACGAGCGACTGTCACAGGATGTCACACTTTGTTAGCTAGCCCCCTTAACGTGTGACATAATTCATGGATGGCCTCTAATGAGCCAGTTGGTGCTCGTGTGCAGATGGATCGTGCACCAGCACTGCCGGCAGCTGCTACTGAACCTGCTGGTGGCGGTGGCGGCGCACCATGACCACCTGACGGTGGCGCGCGTGCTGCTGGCCAGCCGCAGCCAGCAGCTGGGCCTGGGCGTGCCGCAGCCCGCGCTGCCGCTCGTGCCACACAACTTTACTGGTAAACCCTTTGTTTAATTGTTGAAGGCAATAGCGCAAGGGTAGCCCGAAGTTCAAATTTTCTAACATTTATTTTTTTGCAATTTGTAGGTCGGTAGTAGGTATTTGAATGGCTTACAATTTTATGATTTCCGGAAATATTCATCCAATAGTGCAATTTGAACTTAGAGTGTAATTGTATTGATGATTTTAAAAATTATAATTATGTAAATACAGTCATACATATTTGTTAACTGCTACTTTACAATATGTCTTGAGTAATGTATGTGCAACAGTCCAGTTAGAAATTAATTTATCAAGGTTATTCCTCCACAGAGCCCGATGCAGCTTTTGACAAATACCCGCAATGTGGGCACTCCCCGCGATCTCACGCACGCTCTCTGAGCTCAGACCCGCAAGTAACGCCTGAGGGTAAGTCTATACTTTATTGATAACAAGACTGTTTAGTATTCCTAAGTCGTAAAAGTCGGAAAAGTAAAAATCTGGTTAACTTGCTTGATCGGGATCGTCTGCTGTTATCACTTAGTCGTAAAACTCACGACAGTCGGGAAAGTCAGAAAAAGTTGGCAAAACTAAAATTTGGTTAAATGGTACCGGGATCATCTGTTATCACTTCTGAATGACTGTTTGTAGGTGAATGTGACAACTATCCGTCGCTGCCGGTGATAGTAACAGGCGAGGTAGAGAGCGAAGCGCCGGCGCCAGAGCCCGTCCCGGCCGATATCGAGGCGGCCGAGCTCCCGGTTGCCGACGTCATCAAGTCGCTCGTGCACTTCCTCGCCAACCGGCCCATGCTCATGCCGCTGTGGCAGTACGAAGACATCACTGCTAAAGGTATGTCTTATCACGGATGCGACACATTCCAACTATTATAAGGGATGTGTAGATTTGTAGAAGCAGCTTTTATCGCGAGTCATTGCTGGAAAAAGGGTTTACTCAACAGCCATCCAACCTTATTCTAGGTAAAAACGTTCAGAAGAACATTCAGAAGCGAATTGGCACGCTTGCTTTTAGGCAGAATACAACGACACTTATGCCGTTATTCATAATCCTATTTTATCTCTATTTTAGCTAAAATAGGTTTATAGAACGTTTGTCTTTATCTGTCACGTTGTCATTTCTGTGTGTAAGAAAGAGACAAACCCCATTTTAACTAAAATAGGTTTGATAAGTTTTATGAATAAGGGGGTTAGGATATAAAATTCTTACCTTTACCAAAAACAATGTATTTCTAGCAAATAAAAGTTTTATTTCATTTGAAAATAAGTAATTATCACTATTCGCACAATTTTCTATAATAATACTAAACCTTTGTTACAATACAACACGAAATTTATGTATATCTTGCCCAGTATGGACCCTGCGCAGCTGCCAGCAAATGGCGACGCTGCTGAGGCACGTGCTACGCGTATTCCGCGAATCGCTGCCGCACGCACTCATCTCGGAGCGGTGGGCACAGACCGCGCTGCAGCTGGGTCTGTCCTGTCCCTCACGACACTATGCGGGCCGGTCACTGCAGGTGAATATACTCGTCACTTCTGTGGGCTTTCTCACAGGAACAAAAAAGAAAAACTCTACACATATAAATAATAATCTGTACATATTATTATTAAAGTCGCTTTTCGTGCCTGTCTGTGTTGTTGTTTTAAGCTACGCAACGAATTTTCATGCGATTTTCACCATTATTTAGACAAGGAAGTTTTATGTGTATTATACATTAATATTAAAGTTACATATAACAAAGAAATGTCGATGTTTTGTGAAATCGTAAATACCGTGCGAAGCAGGGGCGAGTCGCTAGTGTGCAATAAACCGTTAGAGATATTCAACCGTGAAAGAGGGACTAACCTACAATAATAATTTCGTGTGTTAACTTAAGATGATGCAATAAACATTTTTATTTTTTATTATATTTTTAATATTAGGAGGATAACACAAATCCCACCATATTAATGAAATAGCTTAAAAAAAACACTCTTCGCTGAACATCGAATTCCAAAATTAATAAATAAATAAGAACTATTTGACACTTTGAACACTTTGTGGTTTGACGTGAAAATAATTCAGAATATTGTGACATTAGAATATAAACAGCACATGGAATACAATGCGTGTCTCCTCCCTATCTCGTTTTAATAAGATACGACAAAACATTCAAAGTTAGCATTCTCTAACGACACCACATATTTCTCGATTGCAGGTGTTCCGCTTCATAGGCGTGGCCATGACCGGCCGCATGGTGTCCGACATCCTGTCCCGCCTGGTGGAGACCGTAGCGGAGCAGGGCGAGGACATGCAGGGCTACGTCACCGAGCTACTGTTGACCCTGGAGGCCGCGGTGGACTCGCTCGAGTCCAACTTCAGACCTCTCGACTACATGAGAGACATCTTCAAGTCTACACCGAATCTGAACAACAAAGATGGTGGCCAGCCCACCAATGGGAGCCCCTACACTGCCGGTAAGTTCCAATAAAGAAAATGTTTTGTGTGGTTTTACTACCTTGTGAACAACTATACAAATTGTATGAAATTCATCGTGTATATATGTGTAACTAACGCCATCTAAGAGCACGCCATTTTATTAATAAAAACTTTTGGAAACTCAACTAACTTTTGTACGGTGTTTATAAAGAATTTGAAATGAAATGCCATTTACAAGGTTCTGGTGATAAACACTTAAATAAAAAACGAGTGTGCTTATGACCACACGACTGAAGTGAAACTTCAAACGTATTTGGCTATGAGAGGAAGAGAGAAAGAAAATGTGCGCGCGCACTGATTTCTCTTGCTTATATCCCCCACTCAACTCCCGTTCGCCTCGCCCGTAGCCCGTAGACATGGTTCGTACTTGCAAAATCGAGTACCAGGGCTTCCAAGTACGTCCACCTTAAGAAACCAGGGCCTAAAACCAGGGCTCGAGATACTATCAAGTATTTTCTATCTGCATCGAAAATTGATCCATAACTTCATACAAATAAGAAGTACAATCGCGTAATCAAACAAAAGCCCTGTTGGAAGTAAAAAGTACTTGCATAGGAAATTGTTCCGTAGACTCTTGGTGTGGTAAGACTCTTACCACACCTCGGACACTCCATACAACGCTCGCAAAATAATTACCTAGTACTACTACATAAACAAATGACGTTTGTATACGTGCAAATGTGTGCGTGAAATCTAGTAGCGTAAAAAAAATGGCGCGGTAAGCAATTTGTGTCGGGGAACCGAACGACGACGGCGGCGGCGCTGCCCGAACGTGTGCATTATTATGAAGTGACCATGTAGTTCAATTGTTTATTTATATAGTCGGGTTCGTAATGAAATAAAAACA
Source organism: Amphipoea oculea (assembly GCA_945859645.1). Classification (NCBI taxonomy): domain Eukaryota; kingdom Metazoa; phylum Arthropoda; class Insecta; order Lepidoptera; family Noctuidae; genus Amphipoea; species Amphipoea oculea. Next base: position 32,722,003 of record OX243861.1, on the reverse strand, counting down.
CTAAAATAGTTTAGTTTAAATGACTTATCTGAAGTTATCGGTTATTAAATCGCATGTTATTAAAAATGCAAAATCTTACAAACAGTTTATGTAAATCGACGCCTTAGAGTGAAAACCTCGTAAGTGTAAAAGGAGTATTTTTTCAGGAGGAAGATACAACTGCGTGCTGTACAATTTTTGTACGGCGTCTTTTATGTTTTTTTTTTGTTAATTTATAGGTAAATTTAACCCGCTTTCATATCCAGAACAGCCATATTCTCGAAGATTGACCGAAAAGCATTAAATGCTATTTACAAGGTATTCATACAAAAAACTATGCAAATGCATTCCCGAGGTTTTCACTCTAAGGCGACGAAATACGAATTCGGAAAAGCATCACAATATCCAACTGGAAAATATGAAATATGGAATGGTATGGAAAATATGAAAAATGATTACCTACATGTTGAGTTTTAGGAGTTTATGGGTATTATAAAGGGGGTCGAAATTTTCATTATTTTTGCGATAGGACGCACCATTTTCGAGTTATAAGCAAAAGAAAAAAAACTTCATACGTATTTGGCTATGAGAGGAAGAGAGAAAGAAAACGTGCGCGCGCACTGCTTTGTCTTACTTATATCCCCCACTCAACTGCCGTTCACCTCGCCCGATCACACTTTTCGTAACGCGTTCGCCAGTTTACTCACCAAGTCAAGCGCGTGTAAAGAAGTTTCTCTTCAAAAATACTTGCATACGAACTTGTTCCGTAGACTCTTACTGATAAGGAGCATGATCGCCTTTGCGAAAACTAACGCGGTTGAGTACCTACGTATTTGAGCGAGTAGCGGTTGAGTATAAGATACTTAATAGTCTTGCAAGTATTTAGAGTCAGTACCTGGTGTGCGTACTTGGAAGCAAATACCTGGTGTAAAAACCCGGTCGCATATTTATGCGACCGGGACCGGGTTTTTACACCAGGTATTTCCAGCTATTTTTACGTACCTTCCCTACTCGCCCGATCACACGTTTTCGTAACGCATTCGCCAGTTTACTCCCCAAGTCAAGCGCGCCTAAAGAAGTTTCACTTCAAAAACGAAAAAAACGGCACAAAATAAAAATGAATACTGCACCAACGAATAATACAAACGTTTAGACGCAAATAGGTTTCTATGCTTTCGTGCAGTTAGGTTTTCAGCAACAAATCCTTAGGCCGACAAATACTTGTATTGAATATAATATATCGAAATCATGTTCACAAGACAGTTTGTTGTCTTTTATTGGCCTGCTATGAAGTGAACCCCCCGATTATGTTTGTCCCTAGGCAAGCGCTCCCCGGGCGTGTGCGTGGGCTGCGTGAGCAACCACACGCGCAGCACCAGCTACTCCGTGTCCTACTGCCTGCGCAAGAACAACGCGCCGCCGCCCAACGCCGACAAGCAGCCGCACGGTAAATATATACTACACCGTAAATACATACTATACATCGTAGACCTCGTCCAACGCTTTCCATCAGCGAGCTCGAGGTCCAGAACACGCCCAAGAGGCGATAACAAAAAAACATCACGCCTCTATGCCCCAGAGGTGAACAGTAGGAACATCCACATTTTCCGTTTAAACCATTTATTTCTCAAAAGAACATAAATAGTACACTTACCGAAGCATAATAATATTCTTAAGGTATAAACAAAATTGTCGTTCGATCTATCGAATAACTACATTAAATGAACATAGTAAGTTTTTTATTGTTGGTTAGCCAAATACAAGGTGTATGATGAGCCCGTGGCTAAATAATAACAGCTGCACAGGACGATTGATCAGGTTAAGCTACACTTGCCGCAGTTGGTCTGTGGATGGGTGACCATCTTTACATACCGAGACCCCTCCATGGCTCGAAAAGCACGTTATACCGTTGGTCCCGGCTGCCATTCGTAAATCTTTGACAGTCGTTACGGGTAGTCAGAAGCACGAAAGTCTGACAACCAGTCTTACCAAGGGGTATCATATTTCCTAGTAACTGGGTCGAGGAGGTCAGATAGGCAGTCGCTCCATGATATTCAGCTGCATCCGGCTAGACTGGAAGCCGACCCCAACATAGGTGGTGGACATGAGGCACCATGGTCTCTTGCAGGATCAATTTGTCATGCAGGCATTTTCACGAGAATCAAAATGATTATTATGTGGAGTCACTCACGATCACTAAGTTCCACGTAAGGTCCCAACTCACTCGCTCCAATAAGAAACCTACCCCCACACAACTGCGGGAGGCTGTTGAAGCGTCACTTTGAAACAGAAGCATAAACTATGCAACGAGCGAGAGAGAGAGAGGAATAACATTAATCTGGGATCGATAATAGGGGGGAGCACAACAACCAATCCGCGTTTATTGCGCGTCAGGAATTGCAGCACTCCCCCTCCCCATCCTCCCACTTTAATAAAACGGAACAAGTTTGAATTCCCACTAACGAATTGTAAATAGCTTATCCAACAAAAGGTAGTTCCATGAAAATTTTATTAAAATTAAAAATGTTTCTATTTTTCTTATCAACAAAATTCTCGGAAAATAAAATACGCACAATTTTATTGGGTTGAATTGATATTACTTCGCATTATTCAAACTATAAAGCTATATTTCCCGAGGGGGTAGGTGGGGATGTTTTGTTTGATATACAAGACACGTGTAACAGGAGACGAACTTATCAAATCAAACAAATGTGGGTTTGCTATTGAGAATTCCTTATTTGAAAACCTCATTAATACTTTTTCCGTTCCGTTGACCTGATAGGCATTTAAGCGAACATTTTAAACATTTCCTGATGGTATCTCAGTCACGTTTAACCCTTCGTATGCTTAAACGTGGATCCACGCGAGACACAATGGCTTTTTAATTGTGTCTGTAATTACGGAATTCAACCGGTTAAGCTGCTTTTTAGTTATGAAAGCTTTCAGGCTTATGTAACGTACCTTAATATTTACAAGATAACAAGAAATCGTCCCAGTTTAGTCGTTTAGTTATCGTCTTTGTGTAAGTATCTTCTTGTCTATGTGTGATCCGGTGACACCAGAAGGTCAATTCCCGTAATTAAAAACGTTCAAAATTTAGTCGCAATCTCACCTCAGCGACAATCAATGTCAAAACTTGTCAAAAATGTAGACACTTTAGAGGTATTTTTGACAGGTTGAGCTGAGATCAGGCTGTGAACGTTCTTAAAATTACGTGAATTGCCCCTCTGGACGTTTTATTTCTTGTTTTTCTATGCTGCTACCCATTTTCAACAAATCTGGAACCCCTAACTAGTAGACGTACTATAATTATTCACCGCAACACACAATCAAACGGTTTGCAGTATGTTCTTTTGTAAAAAAAACATGAATATCCCGTATAAATATCAAATGACCTTTTTAACCATATTTATCTACTCATTCCTTACTTTTGCTCAGCGTTTGTGGTGATTTTGTTATTATTTGTTAATCCAGTGGAGCGCGCTCGTCCATGCAGCGAAGCCGCGAAGGGCGTGTGTTCGAACTTGTGCCGCTCACGCTCGGCGCAATCCCTCAAGCTGCTCGGTGATAGCGCTACACAGGTACTTATCTTTTGCTCAATTAGCGAAATATAGTATTTGAAAATGACTTCCAGTGTCCCTTTGTTTATTAATTGCTTTGCTTGTAACATTTGCTAACCTGGCTATTCCGACATAAATGCTCGACAATAGGGTATTTGACTAATATAAAAAGTATACAAAAAATAATACTGATTTTAAAGATGTTATTAAAATAAAAATAGAAAATTTGTGAAACAATAATGATATCTTATTTATTTATCCGTGCTGTTTGTTGTTTTATGTTTGTCTCGCAAAACGTTAATTGTAAGTACTAAAAGCCACGACGTTACTATGGTGCTTCTGACTTCTGCCGTCAGAGGTTACTAGTGTTGTTTCTGCCTAGCATAGACTTTTTGAGATAATTATACAATTTTTTTACTGTTTCGTAATATTTTCAAGGTTTCGAAAAACCAAATTTAAAAAGATCCAGTCAAATACCCTGTTGTTATAACCAAATGAAATAATCGTAAGCTCCTCCCGTAGATAGAACTGTAACATGTAATTTCTAAAGCACTAACGTCCGCATTGTTTCTGTGCAAGCTCCCGAGTGCGTTGTTGCAGGACGACAAGCTGACGATCCTGGCGACGCTGTTCTGGGTGGGCGCGGCGCTGCTGGAGTCGGACTACGAGCACGAGTTCCTGCTGGGCGTGCGGCTGCTCGCGCGCGTCATGCTGCGCCTGCCGCTGGACCGGCCCGACGCGCGCGAGCGTCTCGACCGCACGCAGCCGCACACCTCGCCCTCGCTGCATGCGCTGCTGCTCAAGGTAACATCGTCATCGTCGTCGTCCTTCTACCCTTAGGCAGCGCATTCACGATCAAATTTGAACTACGTAAAACCATTAGTAAATTATTGCAATGTAACTCTTATCTTATTTTAATAAAGTATAAATTAGAATGATGGCCGTGAGTTTCATAAAATTCTCAGCCACCTTATCAAAATTCTCCGATAGTCGTCAATTCATTTAAAATTAAGTTTTAAAAGTTAAAACTTCTAAAAGAATTGAGCTATTTTGGAAATATGTGCCATTGATTTCATAAAGAACCTCTTTATTAGTCTGTTAAAAAATATAACATTCAAAATATTGAACATAGTATTATATCTTGTCAATGATTTCCTCCAACTATGTTCACGTTCCAGGGCTGCACGCACCCCAACACATACGAGCCGGTGGTAGGTGTCCTAGTTGACATGATCCCACTGCTCGAGCTGCCGGTCATCGACCCCACGCAATCCCTCGCCTTCCCCATGACCGTGGTCGCCCTCCTGCCCTACATGCTGCTGCACTACGAAGACGCCAACGAGCTCTGCGTGCGAGCGGCCTGTCACATCGCGCAGGTAATCATCTACGAACAGACACTATGGGTACATTTCGAATTGCACTGTGATTGATTTGAGTGTGCTTACGCCTGTTCCGAGTTAGCGTGAGCGCGATAACGATGTCCCTTGAATCGTTATAGATGACGTCACGACATGCGCCATCTTGCGATAACGCCGACCGTGCCCTCAATTAATATCACAGTGAGCGCTGTTGAAAATGACAGTTGTGCTGTTTTGTTTTGAGTCACATCATATCATAGATAAACTAACGTGGCATTTCCGAAATTGTGCTACTGGCTATAATCGTCACCTAACCAAAGAAGAAGAAACTTGTGGTGAATACACAAAGAAATACTGTAATCCAACCATGAGTCATCATCATCTGCTCAGCCTTTTCTCACTATGTTAGGTTCTGCTTCCAGTCTAACCGGTCGCAGCTGAATATCATGAAGCGACTGCCTATCTGACCTCCACAACCCAGTTACTGGGTAATACGATACCCCTTGGTAAGACAGGTTGTCAGACTTTCGTGCTTCTGATTACCCGTAACAACTGTCAAAGATCCACGAATAACAACCGGGACCAACGGTTTTACGATGTTTTCTGAGGCACGGAACCATGAGTATTCAAGTGAATATAGTTTTAACGTTGAACGAGCACTGTGAGCGCGTTCATGAGCATTCCGAATTGTTGACAGCTCTCAGCTGTCATAATCGTGATATCTAAATCGGAACACAAATTATTTATGTGAGCGCTGGGGGCGATTAAGGTATAATTCGAAATGTATATGCACATCGCAGTTCAAAGACTGTTGCTTTATAAAAGCTGTTTCTTTTTCTAAATCTATTTAATTCGGAATGATTCCTTAAAATCTCTTACGTACGTATATTACAGATTTTTATCAAAGCACGGCCGCAATATCGTAACTGCCAACTGAGCACTGTAATCGTATTTATACTTGATGGAAATTCACTAAATGTCGTGATGGCCCAGTGGTCATGCACGAAGTTGTGGGTTCAAGCCCGGGCAACTGCCAATGTGACTTTTTTCAATGTATACGTACGTTTTATGTTTATCTTGAACATCACTGACATTGGTGAAGGAAAACATAGTGAGGAAACCTGGATTTATAGTTAATATAAGTCTGTAATCGCCAACCCGTGTTGAGCAAGCGTGGTGATTAATGCTCATGTCTTCTCCGTGTGAGAGAAGGTGTTTGTCCTGCAGTGGGACAATAATGGGCTGGTATTATTATTTATTCAAGAGCCCATTTATTAGTAAAGTATATACTAAACCAGTGACGTAATTAGTTCACAGCCGAGAAGAGCAAGAAGCTGGAGAACCTGGGCACGGTGATGACGCTGTACTCGCGCAGGACGTTCAGTAAGGAGAGCTTCCAGTGGACCAAGTGCGTCGTCAAGTACCTGTGGGACACCTACTCGCACCTCTCGCAGCAGATGCTGGCCTTCCTCGTCGAGGTCCTGGAGAAGGTAACACTCACGAAAATATCCCTATGTGGACTAATATTTATTTTATTTATTTTAGAAAGACATGAACAACATTGCATACCTAAATCCAAATTATTACACAGTTCAATTTCAATAAAAACAATTTATATTTACAATAAGGAAGAAATAATAAAACGAAATAATACGCAAAAATTAAAAAATAATAGTTGCCCAAGAAAAACTATCTTTCATTCATCGTCTTTTAAAACCCAGCAACATAGAACACTATCGATTCCCAAACGAATGATGTAAAAACATATTTCAATATGTACGAGCGCGCGACCCAGAGAATAAAAAACGCACATCAAAATACAAATGAATCGACCGAAAAATTCATTTCCGTTTATCGTAACCGATGTAAACCCTCAAAGAACACAAATGGTATCAAACAAATGAATAACAAAAAATTGAATGCATATTGTGTTAAAAGGTTTGTAACAAAAAACAATAGTTTCCGCTTGTTCCAGTAAAAAGTATAATTTCATGTCGGATTGTTTAAAACCCGCAATTGCAGCATTATCTCGTGTGTAATGTCGTAAATAAAGCTACTTAAAAAGCTTTCAGTTTATATTAAACTCAAGTAATGCGTTTAGTCGGAACTTCAAAATAAATTAACTGAGATGCAATTTTATTCTCTTTTTATACTTTATACTCTCTTGGAAAATGCATTTTTTATTTTACGACGTTCAGCCTTCATGTTCCATAATAATCTGTTTCACTAACAGCTCAAGGTTCACTTTCTTTTCATCAGGAAATATATTTTCTTGCAGGGACTTTATGTCCGGTGTTTTATTACAAAGATAATAAGTGCCAACAAAAAGTACGAAATCAAAATACGTAAATCTATCAAATGCAGGCCTTAATCTTTCAAATCGGCTCTACAACAAATACTTGAGTCGTGGAGACATGGCGCGGGCTTAACTTACATGACGTCACGGCCTTGTTACACGAAGGGCGGTACCGAGTTATACTTACGTATACTACACCCACGTTTAACGGAGAGCTGTTTTACAATTTGATGTACTATAAAGTATATTCTACCTACCTTTCGCCTTTTATGTCAAAGATTCACTAAGTAGGTTTGTTTGTTATTAACTACGTATATATTATTAAATAAATAAACTATGCAGTTTATAAACCCAATACCTACGAAAACATGAACACGCCGCATTCAAATTCTATTCCATCCAAATATTTCAGTACTGTGTTGAGATACATTCATTACTTCTGGGAACTGAATCGGTTGCCAGCAGCGAACGAGATGTGTAATCAAAGTATTGTCAACAGTGTGAGCGCTTTCTAGGAATTCGAGCTCGCCGGCGCAATATCGATTCTGCCCGGGCTTGCAGACTGAATATTTTATATTCACATTTGTACCTTGAGAATATCAGCAACATGATTTTAGTATTAGCCTAATAATTGAACTGGACTTTGTATTGTTTTCAATTATCTGTGAATGCAATGATGCTAACGTTCTGGTCGCTCAATGGACGTAACGTTTAATTGGCTTAGCGTCCGATAGCTAGAGAACTGAATAGTAACAAATTATACTAGGTAATGGAACAGGGCATTGGATGGCTTTCAATTATCTGTAAACGTAGTGACGTAGTGGGATTCAAATTATCCTAAGCATGAAATGGACGTAAAGTTTTATTATTATCACCTATTCTGTTACTACTCATAATGATGGGATTCATTTCGATAGATTTTGAGGATGCTATTGAAGAAAAATATGTTCTCTTTTAAATTCGAGATGTGATGAAGCTTTTGTTTTTCATATATTTATTTGCGTTTGACGTGTAATTTTGACTAATAAAGAGGTATGGAAGAAAAATACATGTTGCGCCCCGTATGAATAATTTGGGATAATATTTTTTTTTTTTTTGTGGTTCCATAATGTGAATAAGATTTCCTTTATTTCTTCGTCTTTTTTTGTGTTTGGTAATGAGTTTGATGTTGTGTGCAGGGGTCTGCGAACCTGCAGCTGCCGGTGCTGTCGATCCTGCACTGCATGCTGTACTACGTGGACCTCAACGCGCCCGCCGCACAGCCCGTCAACGCCGACCTGCTGCGCGCCGTCGCCAAGTTCATCGACGTCACGGTACGTACGAGCACAATGGTCAAAGTCATCAGAACAACTAAAAAAATTAAACTTTGTCTTGATTGGTTAAAATCATTTAAAATAGTACATTATGATACATGTGTGCTATGTTGATCATTAAACTCGAGGCGGTATTATTCGCGCGAGCCGTAGGCGAGCGCGATAAGGTAGCCGAGAGTTTAATTATCAATGCACACGCGTATCATACGACGTTTTTCAACACATTTGTGAGGAAAAAAACAGACTTGTATTGTTAAATATTAACTTGTGTGGATAATAGTTTGCCGTATGTCATTACTTCCCAGAATTCGATCCTTATTAGCGACTCTATCGAATGGTGTAATAATACAGAATGTGTTTTTTTTTTTCAAAATCAAAAGGTTCGATTCCTGGCTAGAAATATTGATTTTTCAAAAATCCAATGATGCAGTTTTAGTTTTCATCAAAATCGAGCCCGCGACTCCTTTGAGTACTTTTCGCTAGTCCTCATAGTTTCGGATTTGGCCATCCACGCCCACTTGAAAAATTCACCCTGTATAGGTATATTTATAGTTAGATTTGTTCCCTAAGAACTTTTCCATAAGAGATTTATTCTTATGGAACAAATCTAACTTAGAAAGATGTATTTAATGATTCTAATGATTATAATTCTGTAAATACGTACCTGTTATAGTCGCGAATCATATTTTGATCAAGATACAACCTGACACTGACCTGAAAATTGCAAAAAACGTTAGAAAAATTTAATTTCGTGGGCTACAACTGCGCATTCATCTTAAGGTAAATAAATTTTAGTTCATCTTGGGACCAAGGACAATTCAGACTATTTAAAAAAAAAGTAAAATATGGTTCGCGGATTCTTTTTGGCATGAAGTCTCTTTGAAGAGATTAAAAAAAAAACGCACTTCTCCGACCTCCGACTAGTAAATTAAATAGTTATCTGTGGAAATAAAGCACAAGTACCGTAACGTAAAGAAAAAGCACGCGTTTGTAATACACTGCATTATGGATCTAAAGGCTGTGCATTAAGAGCCATTTTACGAGCAAGTGTGTTGAAAAAAATATTACAGTATTAGTCGTACAATGTGTTGATTCTGAAACTTGTTTCATAAAGTTTCATTCTCTTTAGTATTTTGATGACATATTTGAACAAACATTACCTATTTTTATTTTATTTTACGAAAGCAATGAAACATACCAAGGACATGAAAATTCGTTTAAAAGCGTGCAATGCGTGTTACGTATAACTGTACGTCACTGGAAATATCAGCTAGATATTACTGCAATATCGAAATCCTTGGAAATTCATGACACGTGTAGCCCAGCCCCTACCACCGTCACGAAACTCGACGTGTTGTCAACATTCTATAACTAATGAAGATTAAATGATCCAAAAAAATGGAATCTAGGTCTTTTAATGGATCGCAACTCGCAACAACTTTCTGCTTTTCCGTACCGTGATGTGAATACACGGTCAAGAGATCACAATCGACTTCGAGTCGCTCTTTAAACTTTACGTAACAGTCTTAGGTATTTATTTATTACTTTAAACACACACCATGTAGGTACAGAGGCGGACATTATGCCTTAGGCATTCTCGATCAGCCAACCTTTGGGTGATGCAGAGACAAACAGTGGTAGGTGCAACTACGAAAAATTGAGAATAAAATATTTATGAAAATAAAGGTACACAAATATAGTACATGCCTATTACAAACTTTAAATATAATATATGAATTTGTTTTGCGTAGATTCAAGACAGCAACAACTACAAGGAGGCTATGAAGATCCTGAAGCTGGTGGTGACTCGGTGCTCGACGCTGGTGGTGCCGCCGTACTGGGACAGCCACGCTTCCTCCATTCTAGACACGGAGCTGCACGGCAAGAAGGTAAGGCTGTAAGAAAAAGTATGTAGATCACGTTAATGAAAGAAACATCAAAATTGGTTCATTAGTTTTTGAGAAATTCGCGGACATACAAACATACGGGTCGAATACTAATATACATAACTAATATACATTGTAGAATACTAACAACTAAGCAACGTTACGACTGTCTCGTTTGTCTGGTGTTCGCAAGCGCATGAAGTCTTAGGTTCGGTTCCCGCAGTGTTATTGGATTTTTTCATTAAGAATTTCTCAGTGGCAGCCCGGAGTCTGTATCTGTACCCGGTCCAGGGCAATAGGCTCGTTGCCAGTTACATGAGACTTAAACATAACTGGCAAGATGTGATTATAAAGTGTATTATAGCTACACGTCTGTCCAACCCTTAGGGAATTACCGGCGTAATGTTATGTAACAACGTCATGTAGGGCGATTTTGTAGATATTTTTTAACAAAATCACGTTACTTATGTTAGGATATGTATTGACCATTCTGCATACTTAAAAATTAATTCATTATATTACTTATGTCTAATAATTGCAATTAATACCGTTACATGAAACCTATTGCTTTAAATATTTAAATACTTACGTAACATTCTATATTCGCAGGAGCTGCCGGGCCGCACGATGGATTTCACTTTTGACCTTTCGCAAACGCCTGTGATTGGTCGGAAGTACCTTCCTAAAGCGGGGAGCCAGCCCGCAACGGGTCCGAGCTCTCTCTCTAACGCATCGACTGCAACCCCCGATAAGGGTGAGTGCAACTATAGCCTGTATTATAAGGAAAACATAGCCACCACCGTTGTTAGTGGGTGTGGGTGTGAGCGGGGTAGGAAAAGGGCTCGGGGAGATGTGGGTCACAGGAACTGTGTCACTGCGCGTGTGTGCGGTGTGGCGGGGTCACAGGCGCGCGCAGTGAGGCCAGGGGATTGCGGCGCGGGGGCGTGGGGTTGTGACGCACTAGCGATTTCAAATACGCAGTTACATACAGTATTACGTAATACCATTTTCAGACAAAAGATATTAAAAAATAACATTTAGAATAACGTTCCAATGTTATCTGTAGGCACACACACCCGCCCTGCCTGCCCCACACGACACTATGGCTTTCAAAACATTCAGAATACACAAAGGACGACAGATCGAAAGTTCCTTTGTATTCATCTATTTATGTTCTTAGAGGCTATTTGAGCAAAAACTCATATAAAACAAACAACTCATACTAGCATAAGACAATTTTCATACATAATCATGGAACATCGAAACCTTCCTTTGTTCGTCTATATATTTAATCGTTTAGCTACCTTGTTCGCTTAGCGTCTGTATAGTTACACAACGCTTCTTCTTTCGAAAGTCAAATTACTGACGACTGAAAGAGAGAAAGCGGTGTGTAACTATTCATCTGATATAATACCTGTGTAAGGGGGTTAGAGTTACAGCTCCATCACATGTGACTATAGGGATACCTAGGCCGATGACGTGAGAGTTTGCGCCCCGTACAGCGCGGCCATGACTTGGATGGGTGACCATTCTAACCTCTAAGGATTACTCTAATCAGATCTAGATGATCTTACATGATAACATTCAGAATATAAGTTTACGTGTTCTGTTACACTTAAACTTAAATTCTGCTTTAGAAAAAAACAAAAACTATGTCATCCCTAAAAAGTTCAAATTCCATTGTAACTAATATTTATTTTAGGACCCTTCAATCAAAAATAAAATAAATGGCTGTTTGATAGTTAAGTAAGTAAAAAATAATAATTGTAAATTATTTAATTCAAGTATAGGAAAAGTCCTTGGTATAACTGTAGTTACTTCGCCGAGGCCGCTACAATCTATTTATGCACCGGCCGCATCAAATGGGTCACGGATATGACCTATTTCATGCTGAACTAGTTCATCGATTGTGCCTCGATATTTCGCAGAAATTCAGGACATTGAATAGACTATTCTGATATCAGGACGGTTTCCGTATGTCGTACTATCTCACAACATGTTATAAGATACTACTTATTTATTAGTACCCAAGATACAGACTTGCCTAGTTTGGGGTCGGTCGTGTATGCTATATGTATAGTATGACCATGTCAATATACACCGTGTTCTTCACGATATCCATAATGTCAAACCCTTTTATAGCTTTTACAAATTAAATCTAACAAAGGAAGTAGTACTTAAAAAGGCTTCGTTACAAAGATATTTGTAATTTATTTAGTGTTTAATTGAACTATGCATTAAGAAAGGGTCTTAACTCAGTTTTGATAAGTTGCAGCCCGCCAAATCTTATGAATGAAAATACGTCATCGTTGCCAATTCGGATAAAGAGGCATGTATATCGGGCCATTTACGTCAAGGTATTTAGTTTATACTTATGAAAATTAACAAGAAATAAAAAATAAGAATTCATTAAAGTGTTCATAATGAAAAATGCTTATTTCTATAGTCTGAACATCTGGTCGAAGTTTATGTATATCACACGGTGTATTATATTCGCCACCATTCGACATACGAAATGTTACATTTTTCTTAAATAAAGTCTAGTGTTATTAGGTATCGTGCTAAGAAATTGTATGTGGTAATTTTCAGAATAAAAAACAAGTTATTCGTCGATTTTTTTTATACAAAATTTAGCCACACAAGACATTACGTCTTATGCTTAGGATCTCTGTTGAAAATGTTCTATTTTTTTAGAAAATTGAGGTATTTTTGGTATTAAAAATGTGAATTTTAAATAGTTTTTTTTTTTTTTTCAGTTATAATAACATTAAGTATTTATTACTTTTTGGAAATATTATTGCAGTTACTATGTGCCCCTGTGGGACCGGACAGGGCGCTTGTTACCCGCTGTATATTGTTAACATAGTGTGCGTAAGTCTGAGTGTTGTGAACACATTCTGCTTGTCAGGTTCGTCAACGTCCCAGTCGGGCTCCGCGTCCACCGTGGTGGGCCCCGAGGGCGGCGGTAACAGCGCCGCGCAGCCACAGAGCGCCACGTCGCCGCGCCGCTCGCTCTCGCTGTCGCCCGCCGACGCGCTGGCCTCGGGCTGGAAGAGGCCCTGGATGTCGCAGGTACCTACTATATTATATCTTAATGTAAGGATTCACCCAGAATTCTGTCTAAATGAATAATTGTACATTTAATCATTATCAACATTGATATATATGTTACACTAGATCAGTAATTACCGCGCCAAGGCGTTGCCACTTGTCATAAGGCCACAGCCGTATGCGTAGCTAATGTCACTTCAGTGCTCTGTGTGGCGCCAACCGAAGTGAACCAAGTGACACATGACAAAAATATCGCCAAAATGGGTAAATTCGTAGTGAAAGAGTGCGATTCAAGATCACAAAAACATAATAAATTAACCAGAATTACTTTCCACACGTAATTTTATTGTTTCTGTGTTTATATCAACGTAAAATAAATAAATTGCAGAATTTTGTAAATTAGGTTCAGTGTTACCACTAAAAACTTAGTTTTAGTTTCCCACATTTATGGGAGTTTTTAATTTATTGGAATAAGTGATTTTAAATATTTTTTAAATAATAACAACGTTGCAGGGTGCCTAAAGATGCAGCACGCCGTGATAAATGGGTGGAAATAATCAGATTGCTGAGAAAAGAGACTAACTGAATAAATAAAAAATATTTAAAAAGAAAATGTCTTAATTATTGTCTTTAGTTATAAACTTCTAATACAGATCGAATAAGAAATATACAATTCAAATATTTTATAAATAATTTGGCCTAAAGTTTTTTTTGAACGTCATTTATGGTTTAAAAAGTTGGGTAAAATTTTGCATGGGTAGGCAACCCCATCCCGCCATTGCATGTTTATATTGCGGTCTTTGTCTAATCCAAGTGACGGTATTATTCTTGCGACTTGTGTAAGTGAGACAGATATATGTTTACTTTTAATGTTTAGTGGTTTCAAAGCTACGTCGTCACGTTTAAATAGTGGTTACACTTTTTTGACACATTTTATTGAGGTTTGCTTCTCTAGTTATTTAACTCAATGATTATCAATTAACAGAGTCGCGTCCGAGAATGCCTGGTGAACTTGCTGACGACGTGCGGGCAACGCGTTGGCCTCCCCAAGAGCCCATCTGTAAGTAAACTGCACTCTATATGCGGCGCCATAAGGTTCACATTCTATTGACACACTGTACCGTATGTCACCATACGATATACACGTCAGTAATTAGTATTGGTGGTAGTCGGCGAAGCACCTGGAAACTAATTGGCTGGCTAATTACTTTATTATTATACCAATCATTTATATTTTTTCGAAATTATTGTTTGCAAACTTGTGAGGCGGGTGCTAGCCGACCGACGCATACACATATGGCCGTCGACGAGCTGGATACAGACACACAACTAATGAATATATGATTTCTATCCATCGCTGCGTTTAGGACGATTTAATTACCACTTTATGTTCTAAGGTAACTCGCATACATGTATATTATGTCGCAACGCTTGCACCGCACGCTACAGGTGCTCGAGTACCGGCGGTTTACGGGAACACCACCTTGTACAGTCGGCCTATGAAAACATTGACCATACTTAGGACCTTGTCATATTACACCATGCAAATATAGCCGTCGTCACAGAGACAGCTACATCAACATTCAGCTCACAAGCTTAATGTGACAAAGTACAAAAGTGATCAACGTCTTCATATTGTGATTTTACCCGAACAACGTACGCTTCGCTTGACCACCCTACATGACGACTCGTGTCTA
This sequence comes from Amphipoea oculea, assembly GCA_945859645.1. Lineage (NCBI taxonomy): Eukaryota > Metazoa > Arthropoda > Insecta > Lepidoptera > Noctuidae > Amphipoea > Amphipoea oculea. Next base: position 32,706,863 of record OX243861.1, on the reverse strand, counting down.
TCTTCAATACTCATTCGCTAAAGCCTCACTTGTAGCTATCCTTCCAAGAACAATTCTGTTTGTTTGATAGGTATTTCTCATTACATACCGTATTCACCAAAAGATCGGTGTATTTTAATTGCATGAATTCAATCTGGAAGGAGTGATCTGGGTTCTGTGACATTTGTGTTTAAGCGCACTGTATTCAGACCGTACTTGACGCATCGGAGGCAGGCTTTGTCGAACATATACACTGCTTAAACGCGACGCTAGCGCCGCGTCAACACGACTATACTTTTGGGTACAGTCACGCTACGCGCGACGCTAGCGCTGTGTCTACATGACGTCAACATCTGAATCTGAATTATTATATTGTACGGTCAGCATCAAAAGTTGATTAACACTTCAGTTTTTTAATCTTAGTTATTGAGCAAAATATTTGTTCAAAATTGCGGCAGAAGAATTTTTTTTACAATATATACTCTTGTCTATTATGTGAAAAGCTAAAAATCAGTTTATTGAAAAAAGTTGTTGTCAATTTAATAACATGTAAAAATGATAGTGTTAATCGACTTTTGATGCTGACTGTACATAACATGTGATCACCATCAATACTATATTTCAGTAAACAGTTGAACACTGCAAACCGTCACAGTTACATTAATATACACAGTTGAACTGTTTAGACACCAACCCCCTTACTAAAAAACTTTGTATAACGTCTGTATAGTTACATAACACTTTGTCTTCTTATTTGGAAACTCAAATTACTGACGACTGAAAGAGAGAAATCGGTGTGTAACTATTCATCTGGTAGAATACGTTTATTAGTAAGAGGGTAACAAAATATTTTATAAGTCAGCACTGTATAAGCACTATATATGTAGGACATTAATATGTCGGAAGTGTGCAACTACAGAGTTAACTAAAGAGCAGTAAATTCATATAGGAGTGAAACTGCGTGCATTTATCTGTCTATATAAGAGAAACACTATCTAAAAATATTTTTTCATAAAAACACTTGTAGAATTTTCTCTAATCAGTCTCTTCTATGTGAGTTAATTATTCAGTATGTACGTTATAATATGATCTTTCGAGTAGTTGTTGAGACCATTTAGTTATCTTTCAGATCATAGACGATGCCATACTTTCGTAAATAATGCTCACGTTGTATTTGTACAAACATGTATTTAAGCATCATTATATGCAACACATAGCTCCTTTATATACAAAGTAGGAATGTTCGCAAGTAAGCAAGCATTCAAAATGTACGTGAGGCACTCTATCGAAAGAAAATTTACATAATAAATGGTAATTGTGATGAGATGTGAATGTATATTCATCTCATGATCAATTATGTAAATTATAACAACACTACTATTTGCTACTTGGAAAGGGATTACTAAGCTGATAATGTATAAAGTCTTCATGATAATTCATATTTTTTAACGAATTTTCTCCTCCGCCGCTCCAAACGCCAGCCAATCACAAATGAATACGAGAGAATTAATGATGTTAAAAAAAAAACTTTTTGTTTTGCAAATTTGTAATTTAAAAAGATTATTAATATATTTTGAACATTACTACAATAACTTAAGCTCAACTTCAGCTTAGCAATCCCGTTTCGGCTGGAAGTGGGAAAGTATGTAACATATCCGACACGGCGCTTGCAGGTGATATTCAGCCAGAGCTCGGAGCTGCTGGAGCGCGAGTCGTCGATGGCGTCTTCGCTGGAGGAGGTGTCGGGCACGCCGGGCAATGAACCATCCGGGGGCGCGCCCCCCACCGACCACTTCGGGGTCTTCAAAGACTTTGACTTCTTAGAGTACGAGAGCGAGAGTATCGAGGTAAGTTCACCAGTCGTTCGCCAATGGCCACCTATTTATTATTGTGTCCATTGCTAGGCTACTACTGCTGTACTACTTCTAAACCTCGCCTAAATTCAAATTACCCTATTGAATTATTATTTCATAATAATCATGACATTTGAGGTAAATTCTAACTGAGAAAGTTGTATTGATAATTATAACTCTATAAATACAAATTATTGTTGTCAATATACAACCTGACACGACCTGCAAATTGCAAAAAACGTAAGAAAATTTGAATTGCAAGGCTTCCCTTCGCTTCCCCCTTAAGTAAAATATAATTTCAAATATAATAAAAATAAATACTTTTAAGAATTTCTTTCGTCATACTCAATTAGTACTCCATGTTCAATACTGGTATTCAACTGCATCCGGTCAGACTGGAAGCCAACCCCAACATAATTGGGAAAAGGCTAGACAGACACACCCAGTTTGTACTCGAGTAATAATTATGTTATTATGTAACGTGTTTAGGGCGAAAGCTCGGACAACTTCAACTGGGGCGTGCGCCGGCGCCTGCCTAGCGAGGAGCGCGACGAGGGCGCGTGCATCGAGCGCAGCCCGCCGCCGCAGCAGCCACGCGCACCCGACGCACACGTTATGGGCAAGCCGGTCAGTACTTACACCTCATTGTTTTACACCCGAGGAGGTGGCCAGGGACCAAAAACAATAACAACCACTTGAACTTACCTGGGAATAGAACACGACATCTCGCACGCTGAGAACGAAAATGACCGATTACGCAGAGAACGAAAGTGACCGATTTCAAAATTTTGGTTGAATGAGTTAAGTAAACTGGCCAATAAAGGTAAGAAAAGGATAGAGGTAATTACCTCTATCCTTTTCTTACCTTTATTGGCCAATTTTCTAATATAATTATGATAGAATATATTTTTTTAAGTCATTCTGTATACTTAACTCATTTAACCAACACTTTGAAATCGGTCACTTTCGTTCTCAGCGTGCGATTCTGTGCGTCGCTGATTGCACATGTTGATATCACTTTTCATCCTGTGAATCATCACAAAACTGTTAAATACACTTATCATCAATAATAGCGAAAATCTAGGACGATTTTTATAACACACATGATACACATAACATTTGAACAACATTGTAGCCCACGACGCTGTTCACAGATTAACTGTGGAATATATATATTATATTCAAAAGTCCCATTGTAGGCGTCTATCATTCTTCGAACAGGAGAGTTTTGTTTCTTATCTATATAAATGACCTTCCTAAAATTATAAACGGAGCACGTGTTCTATTTGCGGACGATATCTCTCTGCTCACCTCATGCCAGAACGATGACAATATACTAAATAAACTCCCTTCTTTCCACAGCTGTAAACTGGATGGATAACCATAATTTAGAAATTAACTTCACTAAAACAAAACTTAACAAAAAAATTACTTTTCATCCACATCAAACATCCCCATTAAAATTAAATTTCATTTTTAATAATACTAAACTGGAACATGTAAATGAATTTACATTTATTTAATTTATTTGGTTTGTCTATAGATACTCACATAAATTGGAAATCCCATATACTGAAAATAAGAGCAAAACTATCACAATTTTCATATGCCTTACGCGAAATTAAAAAAGAAACTACCAACCTGCAAACTACACTTGTCACCTACTATGCTTATGCCCAGGCATGGCTCAGCGATGGGGTCATGCTGTGGGTTAACAGTACAGATTCACAAACAATTTTTATTTCACAAAATAAGTTAATTCGAATAATAAACAAATATAGAACAAACCACACTTCCGAAAAAAAGATAGCTGCATACCATACTTCCGAAAAAACAAAATACTCACACTTCCCCGTATGTATATTTTAGAATTATGTAAAGTCAGAAAATACCCAGATTTTTACAACACTTGCGAAGAAACACAAACAAGGTACAATTTTCAACACAAAATAAACATACCTCAATCCTGACTCAAAATGCACTCAACCAGCTCTATAGAGCTGGGTGAGTGCATTTTACATAACATACACACATTTTATTTACATAACTATAGTTATGTCCATGAAAATATATAAGTAATAAATTGCCAAATTTCATTAGAGAAGTAAACAAAACAAATATATTTATTAACAAATTTAAAAAAATTCTGGAATCCAAGACATACTACTCAGTAAAGGAGTTTTTAGAAGACAAATCCATTGCAAAATAAAATTATTCTCTCTCTTACACACCAAACATTATGAAATAACCTAATATTATATGGAATATAGACAATCAAATATAGATATGAAAATGTGAATCATAAATAATAATTTAATAATAACGAAAATATGTTTAAGAATTTCATAATAATTACCTACATTATTCTTACGCAATACTTACACAAAATAACTAATATAATATACCTATGCACAAACCTATTAATATAATATAAATAAATACACCCAATTAAGCACATCTAATAATAATTTATAATAATATTGATTTGCTACTTAGCCCTCTTCCTCTCTCCTAGTTTTGCTGTGCCCGACAGGGTCCATATCTTGTACTTTATAATACCATCTATGTAATACATATGGAATGCAATAAAGAATATTGAGTGCAAACCAGTGTTAGAATGGTAGGTACGCATGGAAAATAGTCTGCCAACACGCACCTTTCGCTTGTACACTGTTTAAGGGACATAGCATAACATGTTGGTTAACTCAATGCAGTCAAATCTATTAATAACAATGTTATAAAGATTTATGGCTTTCAAGTACTTTCAAGTGTTGTGAGTTTGTACTTATTAAGTCATCATTATGGAATTTAAAAAACGAATTAACGACCGTAATTCAAAGTCATCGTCATTACATCGAACGTTATTAGTTGCACTACAACATTCATCACTGCTAATTGAAAAGGAAAGTTATTCGATAGATTGGGTCATGCGAGGTAAGTAGGACGGGAGGACAGTAGGCGCCCTCGATGTGTGTCAGGAGCGTACCAGGACGTAGCCGCAGCTTGTCCCGCATTCACTCATTCAGGTCAAGGCAAATAGGACGCCCAACACGAAATCTGAGTACTGAAAATTTACCTATTTACGTAACATGACGAAAGCAATATTTTATCAAAGATACGTATTATGTTATGACTAAATAGGGATTAGCATGTTTTTGTGTGTTGCTACAAAGCATCGTGGCCATAACCTTGCACATGAATAAGATGTCACTTGTAGTTAAAATAAAACTTTATTGCCAAAGGCCGCAAACTAGGCAAGCCTGTATCTTGGTTATTTTTACATCTTTTTATATAGTTTTTGTCACAGAGTGCCCACGAAGACTCGTCGGACGAGGAGGGTGGGTGGGACGACGGCGCCAGTGGGTCGCGGGGCGAGGGCGATGCGGGCGCCGCGCACGAGCTGGTGCTACGCCCCCGCACGCACTCTTTTTCCAGTGCCTCCAGCGGAGAGCCCGACGGTAAGCGAGATGGTATTTAGACAACGCCAAAACCAAGACGATGCAGTGTTTATGTTCCAACGTAGCGCCTACTTATCCGATTTTGATGTATGCGGTGTCAACCGATTCGTTAAGGACTCGTTTACGAATCTGACAAAAATAAGCAGTTGTTCGGTGCATTTTGCGGCAAAATGATACGAAACCAAATGTAACTAATAATTACCACAGATAGATTACTCCTTCATCTTCAAATGGTAGCAAATTTTTATTCGAAAAGTTTGATTTAAAATATTGTTAAAAAGAATTTCCGTTGCCTCTTCACACAAAATCGACGATATCGTGCTGACTTTAGGATCATTTTTCTTCTATTTAATAACATAAATTTATTTATTTAAAAATATTTTATGTAAGCAAACATGTTCAACTCAAAAAGGTAGCAATAAGAACTATCAAAATGTTACAAATAGACTCAGAAAAAATAAAAAATCGAGTCTATTTTTTCACATATTTAGCTGTAACATGTGAATCTTAATGCATTGAATTAAGGGTTATTTTACTGGTCACTGTCTTGATTTATTGCACAAAAACTTGTAATGAAATATTAGTCTGCACCACAGAGTACTTGGTCTGCACTCGGCCGCCGTCGGCAGCTTGTGCTGAAAAAGATCGCTGTACGGATAGAAAATATTTGACATACCAAACTTGATACTTCACGCATTCTGTATGACTACCCGAGGAAAGATTTTTTTATTTAGTCTTATATTTTTTTTAGAAGTAAGTAGGGATTATTCATACTTATTTCGTTTCGGACTTGATGGAGTCACCTGAAGGTGTACTTCGAAGACTGCTACTGGAACTAATAGACGAGCTGAGCTAGGTGTGCCGAGTTTGGGCTCGTTTTGTTAGTTATGTTGAGACCTTACCTCCGGACTTGATGGAGTGACCTGCAGGTTTACTTCGAACACTGCTACCGGAACTAATAGACGAGCTGAGCTAGGTGTGCCGAGTTTGGGCGCGTTTTGTTAGTTATGTTGAGACCTTACCTCCGGACTTGGTGTAGTGACCTGCAGGTGTACTTCGAAGACTGCTACTGGAACGAATAGCCGAGCTGAGCTAGATGTCCGAGTTTGGGCTCGTTTTGTTAGTTATATTAAGACCTTAACTTCGGACTTGGTGGAATGACCTGCAGGTGTACTTCGAAGACTGCTGTTGGAACTAATAGACGAGCTGAGCTAGATGTGCCGAGTTTGGGCTCGTTTTGCTAGTTATGTTGAGACCTTACCTACAAAAAACAAGTGAAGGTCGGGAAACATTTGCCTAACGATAGCAAGTTAAAAAACAGGATCAAGCGATTTTCGACCTTATTGACATTTATCAAAATACCGGTTTTTAATGAAGAAGCAATGGTAGCGAACAAGAATGTGGGAAAAGCAAACCGAATTTTAAATTTCAATAAGGTTGAAAATCGCGTGAACCTTTTTTATTTACTTGCTATCGTTAGGCAAATGTTTTCCGACCTTCACTTGTTTTCCGACCTTAATTTGTTTTCCGACCTTCATTTGTTTTCCAACCTTCACTTGTTTTCCAACCTTACAAATAAAATAAGCTTGTTTTAAATTATTTGTTTTCAATAAGCTAGTCCGCAAAATGTAAATACATAGTACTTTGGCAAGTACTTGATTAATCACTGTCGAATGAAATTAAGTAAATAGCATCTATTTTTATGAACATTTCTCATTACCTACAAACTTTTTGAATACAAATCAACGTAAGCTTTAAAAAAAAACACGGCAGAAATGAAATAAAATTAGGCTCAAGTATCAAGTCGTGCCAGTTTACTTATAATTTCGCCGCTTCGCGCATGTCGCTGTGTGTGTGAGCTGTGCACGTGTAAGACTCAATACCTAAAATTGAAGCGCGTCAATTCGTAAACGTGTCCTTAATATAGTCTGGAAAAAAAATAAAAGAAAAAAAAAAGACAAAAAGAAAGGAAAGAAAAAAAGGGAAGGAAGAGAAAGAAGGAAGAAGAAGGGAGAGGAAGGAAGGAAGGAGAAGAAAAGGATGAAACAAGTACCTTCCCGTGGTCGCATGCCGCTGTACTAACATACAAAGTTATGGTACCTACATACAAAGTTATGGTAGCATGCGACCACAAGAAGGTACTTGTTTCATCCTATTCAGTAGTCGGGTTTTAGTCTTTAAACTTATTTTTTCGTTTATATTAAACAAAAAGGTAATATATTATAAAATGTGTTGTATGGTTGCATGCAGGCGACCATGGCGACGTGACGCCGGTGCCGGGTGCGGCTCCCGCGCTTCACGACGCGTGGCGCGCGTCCGTCACGGCGCTGCTGCGACACGCCGCCCTCATGCCGCCGCTTGCGCTCGTGCACCGCCTGCACACCGTGCTCAAGGTACATCCCTATCAACATCTTCACCGTACTTACAATTTTAATATATAGAACCCAATAAGTAGTTCACGTTTTCGTAAGGTGATCTTACTAACCAATCCAGTGGTTGACAAGTATAACAGGGTTATACGAGTCCACCACTGGACTTGAGCATCACTCGTATCCTATAGCAATCCACTACCAGCAATGGACTGGAGGAAAGGAAATAACGCTTTTTTGTTACATGACGATTTCTAATAGTCAACTCCTACTGCAAGCCACGTTAAAAAACTTCGTTCCAAAAATCTTCCCAGTTATGTTAATTATTATAATTATCATCGAAGACTTAATTATTTGGGAATGGAGCGACAACATGTGAAGTTCCCCTAAAGTTAAAGATGGACCATTGAAAATAAGACAACATTTTAAACAATAAACATTTATTTTAAACATAAATCATAGATTTTAAAATGAATAAATAAATATAACACATTTTAATTCTATTTAAAAAAATTAAAGTAAAAAATACAAACATTTTTTTTTTTACTGCAACAGAAAATGGATCAAAGCTGATACAATTTTAATTTAACATCCTGTAACTACTACGCATGATTACGTTTTAAATAGAATAGAATAGAATACTCTTTATTATGTAAACCAAATAAATTACAGACATAAATATAGAAAACTTTACAATGGGTGACACAATGGGCGGTCTTATCGCTAAGAGCGATCTTTTAAAGACAACCTTTGGATGGATTAAAAACGGGAAGGACAGACAAATACTGTAGGTAGTCTGTGGTAGATTGATGATAACATTTTTAGTAATAACTATTTATAATTTAATTAATCTAGGGGTGGTCCTTGCCCATGCGCACTGATGAAAGTGACGGCAGAGTAATTCAAATTCATCAATGTATCAGTACTCATACTTAACTAATCGAAATAAAGTATATTTTCAAAAATATACTTCTTTTGGGTTAGATCGATATAAATTGGTCTTTCGTATATTTTTGTCAGACCCGGTGTGTGATAAATGTACATTGATAAATTTGAATTTACGGTGTGCTTATAGCATAGCCCCTTAAAATTACCTTAAAACTACCCCATTGAGCCCCCCCACCGTCCATTCCTATGCGCTTGTGCTGGAGAAGAAGAATGGACGCAACAAACTTCTCCAGCGATACAACATTTAATAAATGAAGTCTACGTTAACCCGAGCGTACGTTTAGAGCCAGTCGTTGTATTGCCAACTTGATGTTTACTAAGATAAAGTTCTAACTGACATCTAGATAGAATTTAGACTTTAAAGTTAAGCACAGCAGCGTTTCGCACGGAAATGAACCTTTTTTGTATGAAGTTAATGAACAAGTTACGTTTTTGAAAACATTTGTAAAACATAATCACCGGTACAAAAATAAATTTAGTAACAACTATGCTGACATTAAAGAAAATTCAAGTTTTGATCAGATAATTAACAGGTGTGACATATGTTGTAAATACAATGTAGTATACGACCAAAAATGTCATAAATGTAATTACGTACTGCTTCATAACCCAGTCGCAGCGTTTCCATGCAATTATATCTGGGTTCCCTTCCAGGAAGTAATCCAGAAGACGCTCTCGCTCTGTGCGGAGGGGGCAGCAAGTCCGGGAGCATCGGCGGCGGGGCCAGGCAGCGCGCGCAGTGGTGCGGGCACCGGGGCGGCGGCGGCGGCGGCGGCAGGTGGTCCAACTCTGGCGTCAGAGTTAGGAGCAGTTCTGGAGCGCGCGGCGGCAGAAGAGCCGCCGCTGATATGGGCTGGGCCGTTGGTGGCTGATCATCCGCGTGTTCGTGACGCTGTTCGCTACGCTTCTCTAGAGCTCCACGAACATCTAATGACATTTTTTGACCGTCGAGAGCATACATTGGAGGTTCGAACGGCGATTTCAAAAACAAAATAACGACAAACCAAAAAAACACTAGTTTAATTTTGTAATTTTAAATCAACGTTCATTCACACTTATTTATATATTTGTGTTAAAAAATATGAAGTATGTTAATAGATAATAGATTAGAAGAATAACTTTCACATAGAGCTGATTTTCCTCATTGAATTTTAATATTTTCGTAGCTATGAACAGAAAATACATATAAAAAAATCCGGCTAGGAAACAAAATAATTGCACAAGGATCGGCAGATCAAACATATCACTGTGTTTTTTTAAAACACTTGTTCGTTCAAATCACTAAGTTCACTGAACACTTCGCAGGTTCTGGAACTGGCGCGCGGTGCGACCGAGGAGCTCGCTCGATCCTTGTACCGGCTAATCTTCCAGCTGCTCTTGTTATTGGAGACGAACAACAAGATGATAGTGGCCGTCTACACTGCGGCGCTGGAGAACAAGGTCGGATACTGTGCTTCCTCTTGTTTTCAGCTGCAACGTGCAATCGACGCGGGTGTCCGTAAGGTTGTACCGGAACGCAGCGCGGCGTCACAAAAATCTCTGTTACTGCGATAGCGATCAATGTTCCCACGCATGCGTCCTGCACCACGCCCCTGGAGGGGGGGAGGGGGAGAAGCTATATGCCATACTTCACCTACATCACAAACTTGTTCAACTGCATTAGCTTACTAAACTATCATAAAAGTTACGACGGCAATCTAGCCTTAGAAACTAGAAATATCACGCATTTTGGCATTCACTCATAATTGTTCTTCATAAAACGCGTGAGAACACAGTTGACACTGCCCGCCCCATCAGTCTGGTTTCGCACCTGTACACTGATGAAGTCATCGAGGACAATATCCGCATCACTCGGCAAACACCAGCCTCCCGAACAAGCCGGCCGCGGCCTCTACTACTGACCACCTTCATTCTATCTACCAGATTATCGATAAAAGCATGTAGAATTATAGCTGCCACTTTGTATAGCATTTGCAGATTATTCAAACGATAGTATCAGCCGTAGTTTATTTTTGAACACCTTACAAAACGTAAAATAGACTTTATTTATATTTACCTTTTGCTAAATACAACAGGACCGTATGCTCCGATAAATAAAGGAGCTAAACAAGAAACAGACTCGTTGATCTAGTGGTCGCAAGCGCGACTGCTGAGCGTGAGGTCCTTGGTTCGATTCCCAGGTCGCAGTGTTAGAGGGTTTTCCATTTGGACAAAGTGTCCGATTGATGATAATAGGCTTTTGGCCCCTATTACTTTTGAATTAAACCAAAACCTTGTAACTTCACTTCCAACGTATACAGTGATAACTATCTGACAGCAGTAGGAATTAGGATCGTCATTACTATTTGTAATCTCAGCACGTCGCCTTCCCCGCCTAAGGGCCGCTTGCACCCGCGCCACCTATCACTGAATACGTTTAACGGTAAACGAATTTAAAACATCGTTCTGTTTCTGTTAATTATTTGAAGATGACAGACACAGATTATTTTTTTTCTCGCTGTGGAAATCCTCATGGACTTCCTCTATCGTGGGGGTGACAGAGGGCATGCCGGACGGTACCGGCTAAAACCACCGCGGTGTTCCACCTCTACCTATGGCCGGGGTGCGGGATTCGCATAAGCATTCACCGCTCAATCAACCTGTAAATATGTCATTCTGCTTCAACTTCAGTGAAGTGAGCTATCATTTCTACTTTTGACAGCTCACTGTGAGCTCTCTTCTCCTGAGAGATGTTGACATAATAGTTCGGCAGTTTTACTTGTTTGTCCTGGCCTAGCTCATAGTGAGTGAAGTGTGTAATGTTTCCCAGGGAGTGGAGATGAGCGGCGCAGTGTGCGCCGTGCGCAACCAGCTGGTGGTGAGCGCGGCCGACGCGTGGTCGGAGCATGCGCCTGCGCCGCATGACGACGCGCGCCTGCTGCAGCTCATACAGAGGCAGAAGTGAGTCACAAAATCAACAAATTTACACAGACAAAAAACAAAGATAGCCCGCGAAATTCAAACTTTCTTCCGTTTTTTGCGATCTTCAGCATAAAGTTAGGTTGTATGTTGATCAAAATACAGGGTGGATGTTTGAGAAGGGACAGTAAGAGTACGCACGTTAAACGTTGTAGCTGGAAAACTGTCTTAAGAGACTATCCTTAACTTTTTGAGACATTTTGATCTGCACTCACAGATTTTGAAAATAAATGTACAGTCAGCAAGAAAATAGGCAATTTCCACAAAATCTTTTTTGATCCTGTTTCTTATTAGGATCAAAAGAAACTTTAGCGGACAACTTAACTACTTGATTTGAGTACTAGAAAAGTCAGAAATCGCAAACTTTTCCTGTACATTTCGTAGGAAATGAAAATCCCAACTTACGCGTAAAATTTGTTTGTTTGTATGTAGGGGGTAATCTCCGGAGCTAATGATCCAATTCTACATTTGTTTTCGCTGCTAGAAAACTACAATTCGAGGGGCTTGTGGCTAAGTAATAACAGCCGCACAGGTCGATCGATCAGGTTAAGCTACGCTTTGCTAGACTCGTTGTCTGCACTCTGCAGACAACGTACAGTCGTACAGTATTTTAAAATACTGTACGACATAGTACCTACTATAAAAGTAACTAAAATAGACCAGACTCGCGGTATCAACATCAGAAAATTGGCGGATTTTTCTCACAGCATATGCTGCTGAACTTAGCCGTCCTGCAAGGGATGTTAAATGAGGACCCCAATGAACCCTTGAGTCGAGCGTGATCCTCAGGAAAACAGTTTTATCGACGAATTCTAGTTTCTCTTGATTCAATACTATCTCACAATTACTACTTTTGATATTTGGTAAACAAAATCTTATGCCACTTCGTTTTTTTTCCCATTTAATACTAAATTATTAGCAGTGAACCAATTTTGGATCTGCAGTTATTTACGTCGTCAAGATTTGATGCACGTCTATTAATTTTAAAAATCAAGGAAGTATCGTCAGCAAATAAAACCATTTGTGGTTGGGTTTTTAACAAATTGTGTTATTTGATGATCATTAATACATAGGTACTAAAAAGAGGAAAGGACCTAATATCGAGCCTTGTGGTACACCCATTTTTACTTTTAAACCGAGTTAATTGACACCATTTATTTGAACTTGCTGTTATCTATCATTTAAATAAGATTTTACTAAACTAAGCTTAAGTTCTCCAAGTCCGTAATGCTCAAGGTTTAAGAGTAAGGTTTCGTGGTCGTTCAACTATTTAATTTCGTATCGGCACCCATCTGAAGGTCGAAATTCGTCTATTTTCCTATTGTTATAAAGTAGTTAACTAAGTTCATATTCTACTGACCTCAAATTGTTTTCGATAGTAGTCTATAATATAAAAATGAAACCCGTTTTCCGTTGTCACGACATAACATGAAAACGGCTGGACCGATTTCGATGAAATTTGGTATAGAGATAGTTTGAGTCCCGGGAAAGGACATAGGATAGTTTTTATCCCGATATTCCCACGGGATCGACATTTACGCGGGTGAAACCGCGGGGCGCAGCTAGTATTATTATAAATTTATAAATATTTCATCGGGTGAAATCAAACAGTTGTAACTTTCGCGTCACACCACTGGCCGTATAAAGTCTTTGGCGTTCTGGGGACATTAAAAATGATCGGAGTTTTTATTTTTGCCGATTTTAAGGATAATAAGGGCTTCTTTTGTGTGGAAAGATATTAAACAGGGTATTAGACACTGCTACATTAAATCATAAAATGAAACAAAGCTTTTAAATACAATAAATTTATTTTTATAAGATAGTTAAAATGAAGAGCTTCTAAGGAAGTCGTGGCGCTGGTGGCACGGAAATCTGGAACTTCTATTGAAGTCCGTGGCGGTAAAAAGGTTAAAAAATATTGAGAGAAGCCTGTCAATTGTTTGATAAAGTTGGCAAAGATGGAGTCATACTTACTAAAAATTAACGAAAACATTAAACTAACGACTTGTTCACTTTTCTATTCAAGGTTTTGATATGAGATTTAAGTTCTCGTAGGTATTTACTTAGTTTGAGAATTTAAAAAATTAAAATCAATCAGATCAAGTTATTTAATTTACTTGTTTATCTACACAGGTAAATCTCGCGACAAGCTTTTATATCTTATAAATACTTTTTAGTTATCGCTGGACAGGTTTTTTTTTTTGGAGTTTAACTCGCATTCGTATTCTCAGCAAGACTTTTCATTTGATAGGTACTCATATTGTAGGAAAGCATCAAAACCTTGTCCGCCATCTTTAGAAGTCCGTCATATTGGATTTAGAGTGACGTCACTTTATTTTTCAAGTTATTCTCAGCAAGCCATTTCAGTTGATACCCATATTGTAGAAGTGTATTAAAAATAACTAGTCCGCCATGTTGGATTTAGAATGACGTCACTTTATTTTTCGAGTTATTCTCAGCAAGTCCTTTCATTTCATACCCATATTGTAGGAGTACATTAAAAATAACTGGTCCGCCATCTTTCGTAGTCCGCCATATTGGATTTAGAGTGACGTCACTTTAGTTTTCGAGTTATTCTCAGCAAGCGCTTTCACTTGATACCCATATTGTAGGAGTGCAGTAAAAATAACTAGTCCGCCATCTTGGGTGATCCGCCATGTTGGATTTAGAATGACGTCACACAGCTAACCATGCATTGTCATCCAAACTAAACGTGTATACAAAATTTCAGCTCAATCGGTTGAAGATATTATCTGCTTCAAAATTGAGTTGCAAGGGTCCACCCGAACAAACACAGTTACCCACATACATACATTGCAAGTTAAATAAAAGCTTGTAAAAAAGGGATGTCGGACGTTTGACGTTTGTAAATATTCAAAATCCATCCCAATATTCGATTTAATTGATGAATATAATAGAATATTTAAGCTTAGAAACACACACAGGATGTAAAAGTGAGTGTAATAATACGTGTATCCTATTTAGTGCGTATTTAATCAGTGACACGCAGATATCGCGTTCAATTCCCAGGCAACTTCAATGTTATTGCTTTTGGCAAGTGGCCGCCACATCCTGTTTAGTTGTACTAACTTGCCGAACAACTTTTGTGAAAATCGACGTGCGATATTAACGGCCTTGTACTGTACACTCATGTCTGACTACGTATCGTTCGTCACAGATGGAGCACCGCGCTAGCGCTGGTGCGTGAGCGCAACGCCGAACGTATCCTCGAGAGAGGCGAACTGCCCGAAGATGACGTTACGACCCTTTTACACGTGTACTGCAAGGGACTTGCTCAGGCGCAGCCAGGTAATCATACAACATTTGTATTGAAATTTTTATTGGAAAAAAAATGTAACGGTAAGGGAACGGTCATTGATATTAAAGTGCTACCTAGACGTGCGGGTGATCGTACCTAGACGTGCGGGTGATCGGTACATAGCAGTCGCATTTAAAAAGACAAGTTCATACATTTTGTGTGTTCGACAGACATGGTGGCGATCACGCGGCCAGTGCACGAGCTGTCTCAGAACCTGTCCTTCATGATGGAGAGCCTCTACAAGGTGTCGGTAGCGCTACAGCGGCAGGAGTACGGCTGAACAAGCCCTCTAGCCCCCGCCACCCCCCCAACCCCGCACCGCCGCCGCCACTCATAAGTAACCCAACCCCCATTCAACAATATTCATTGTAATGTAGCCATTTGTGTTCAACATTCTCGTGTTACCACTAAAAGATAAACAACAGATATCAAAGTTGTAATGTTCAGTGTATTATCGAGTTCGAACGAAATAATAAACATCTGCAGAAATTCATAATAACTATCATTTATCTGGAATTTATAATATTCGTTATTGGCAGACTATGAATTATAAATAAGTAATAACGAGTTTTAGTAATAGCTGTCTTTTTTATGAAATAATGGCAATGATACCCGTACGTATAATTACGAACATGTAACCAACCTAGTGTAAATTAGATAATTATTCGAATTTAAGCATTAAGCAATGTGAGGCCAAGCCGACACTTTGACTAATATAATGCAGGTCAACTGTACCCAGGACTATTAAGAGCTTATTGTAACGCATATAATATTTTGCTGTTTAGTGTACATTTAGAAATAGTTTTCCATATCACGTTAAATTATTATTGTACATTTTCCGGCGGCGCAGCGGATTTATGTTTTAGAACCACACTAATATTCTTTTATGAAAATCGGTATACTAATAGTTAACGTACTAAGTTTTCAAGATAACTGATCTCAGATAGATTAATAAAATATGTGCTCTAGAAGAAATTAGGTGGGCAGCCGCTTGCAAGAGCGCGCGGCGGCCAGGCCAGCGTCATGCGTGTTGAGCTCCGAATGGCATTGCGCATATTACCGCTCCTCGTGGTTAACGTTATTAAGAACGACTGAGTAAGATCTAAGCCTGTATTGCATCACATGTACGCACAAACTCGCGGGTGCCGCCGCACCTGGCCGCGCTGCCGCCACACTCATCGCGTTTCACTGTAGTTCATTATTGTTCCACAACAATTGCATATTTATATCTTTTCTTTAATCGTTGTTTTGTGATATGTTTGCCTTTGTAATAATGTTAATGACAATATTTATTTCTTAGTTTTTATTTTTTAGCTGCGATGGACTTTGTTTGTGTTAGATCTTAGAGAAAAAAGGGCTGCATGTTTTTTAATCATACTTATTATTGAAAAAATGGTTTAATTTTTAAATGAATTTCATAAATCTTAACCAAATTATTAACAAGAGATTCATTCAGACGGTCCATTAGGTCTATCTAACATAAACAGGGTCTTTATAAATTGTAATAATATTATGTACTAATATCCGTAACCAATTGTAAAATTTATTTAATGAAATAAATGAATACAAACTAAGTTCTCGTTTTTATAATATAAAAAACTTGATATTGACATAAGATTGCGCATTCCATGGGAAAGTGCAGAAAAATAGTGAATCACCATGACGACCTCACCTGAAGTTTCGAGGCCACAGTAGAACAGCAAACTTGAAACTAAAATAACCCCGAAGTTTAACAATGAACCAACAGTGTTTGTCATCAAGATAGTCTACCGGGGCACATGCAATCAGCTAGCGAAACTGCAGACGTGTTGGGTATCGATATCTAAATACGATAAAATTAAAATACGTATTTTATGCTTTTTTAAGGGTTAGCAGCCGCTGGGAGTGATGTTACTTGTACGAGTTGGGAAAATCGGTTTTGTTTTGTAGTGTTTATATCGATACTTCTGTAAACTATGCACAAAAAACACAGATTTTTCAAGTGACTACACTAACTACGGCCGATTACTCCACAAAAAAAGTCATGAAATTAACTTCTTTTTTTTATCGTGTTTACACATCCCCGTGTTTTAATATACCCGTCGGGTCTGCAGAGTTTCGCTAGCCAATTTAATTTGACCCTGTATACCTAATTACCTACATACAGAATTATTTTTTCATCACTATCCAAATTTTTACAGGGTGTTCTACCCATGAATATGAACAACTTTCACTATGGGACCAACTCTGAAATCACGAAAAAAAAATCAGCTGTTGAATACAAAAGTTCAATACCTATTTGAACAAAATGTATCGAACAGCTGATTTTTTTTTCGTGATTTCTGAGTTGGTCCCATAGTGAAAGTTGTTCATATTCATAGGTAGAACATCCTGTAAAAATTTGGATGGTTATAAATAAATCTTCCTGTATAATAAAATCGTAGCGAAGTCAAAAGAGAACATTGAATATTTTTGAAAAAGTCATTGCTACATAAAAGCAATTCGTTTTTTATAGTGTCCCACCGAAGGATTGGTTTCGGCCAAAAAATGGTCGAATCTTCGACTCGACCGAAACTGGTGTATAGCGATCGTGAGCCGTATTGAGACCGTCGTGAGCCTTTGTTCCCACTAGTACCACCCAACTGTACCACCGGTGGTACTAGCGGGAAATTTCGTTCTCTATAGTACCACCATTTATATTAATTAATATTAGTGGTACTAGTGAGACAGTTTGTTCCCAACCTTTGTTCCCACTAGTACTACCGAACTGAACCACCGGTGATACTAGCGTGAAATCTCGTTCTCTATAGTACCTACCACCACTTATATTAATTAATATGAATGGTACTAGTGACACTGTTTGTTCCCAATAGTACTACCTACCTATAGAGATAGCACCTGCACTTTAATAAAGAAATTAATACATATTATCACTTTAATTGCAAAACAAAAGTAAACAGAAATCAAACTTATCTCTCGGCTAAATTAAAAATAAAAAACTCAAACTCAAACTCAAAGCATTTATTTCAATTGGCTATTTGACAGTTGTAACGATAAAATATATAATATGTTAGATATAGTAGCATATAGGTTCACAATAATCATACAATAGGTTTTATGCATTAAAATAAATTGTAAATATTTTATTTTTGAAAAATAAATTACAGATTTTTTATCTGTGGATTACAAAAACTGAAACGCGAACGGCCATGATCGAGCATCGTATGACGTCACATCACAATAAATAAAACGTTGTGTGTTACTGTATTTTATCATCGTTGGCAGTTTGCTGATTTTCCACACAAAATATACTTTTTATGCAACTTTTTATGCAAACTTTCCACACAAAATATGTTTAAGAGTTGAAGCGTCGTAGTTAGCTTTACTTAGTTTATTGAAATGTGACGTCACAGCCATAAATGTCACGTGATCGGCTGTTTCCGCGCGAATTTCAAAATACGGAATGAAAAAAAACATTTTTTTTCGAATAAACAACGCTTTTTTAAGAAAAAAATAATTGTAAGAGGTATAAAATAAACCTACGTATATTTAAAAATATCTTTTCGAAAACTGTCAAATAGCCAATTAAACCAATTACAGGCACTTTTGAATTGTCAAGGGGTCGGTCAGTCAGAAAGATGAAGCTAGTTGCCCATTCCAAAGCGTAGGTACCTATGGAGAAGAACGGGCAAGAAACTCCATGGACACTCTTTTAAATCAAAATAATATGGTTACAAAATCTTGGTTACATCATTCACGTTAAAAATTATACATGTGAGAACGATGCAGAACGTTAAAAGCGTCCATAATGAAAAGATGAGAAAAAACAACAATTCAAATATTAAATTAAAATAAAATAAGCCATGGCAGCAAAGAGTTGACCAGTCCCTACTGACGGCGCCCGTTCACGAACATGACGCATGTATTAGCACCATTCAGCTCAACCATTTTGAAGGGAGCTAAATGATCCAACACATGCGCCGCCATCAGCGAGACATTTGAGTGAGCATGACATACTCTCAGCCGCCAGGGCACATTCAGTCAATGAAAGACGTACCCAGTAAATGGTAGCTTTATAGTATGTACATAGTACTCAACATGTGCTATGCAATTATACAATACTAGGAGATTGAATTTATACAATGCAAAGATAGACTTACAATCTTCAGCAGCTCCAACAGCATTTTTAAGTGATAGTTGTGATTGTGGAGCAGGACCAGCATTGAGCCAGGCATTTTTATCAGCGATGTAATCCCCTAACTTATAATATGCCTGTCTGCATAGTGTGCGTTTAATACAAGACTTGAATTTTGTCTCATTCAGTTGAAGAATGTGGGGAGGTATTTTATTATAACATTTTAAACAGTACCCCATAAAAGATGAGTCTACTTTAGCTAGTCTAAATCCTGGTTGAACTAATAGGTCCCTATTTCTAGTACTATAATTATGTCTTTCACCTCTTTTACTAAAAAGATGTAAATTTTTCCTTACATACATGATATTTTCGTAGATATATAACATATCCCAACAACGTTTATATGCGAACTAGCGAAGTTTCTCTAAAAAGTGGCCAATACAAATTTCTCCTGATGTCAATTGCATTTGTGCTTCAATTATCCGGTCATCAGAATCAATGTGTTGTTTTGCTCGCTTTGGTTGTGAGCTCTTATTGAACTTCTTCAATTTGTTGCTTCGGAAGGTTGTTATGTGAGATTCTTGAAACAAAACATGCAAGATTTGCAAGAAATTCGGTTTATTTCTGCTTATGTAAGAATTTAAGTTATGATGCCAACCCTCTGCCGAATTATTTGTTCGATGTTGACAGCCAAAAACGCTTAATATATCTTTGAAAGGACTTTTCATCCAAACTGTCTCGTAGTATTTTTGGAAATTTCTCATTGCAGGTACTACGTCTTGTTTCATTTCTCTTACAACATAATCCCATCCTTCCGAAATTTTGTCTGTTGGGAGCAAAACAAGGTTACTAGCCAAATGAATGATTCGTTGATTATCCCTAGTTTTCTTCATGCCCAAGGATTTTGCCTTACGTCGCAGATCATTTAGAAAGTGATAATGACATCCTGTAACTTTTATACCAATTTTAGTTAATGCACTTATGGCTGCCTGTTCAAAATCAGTCATGACCACACCAGGCTGCCATTCCGGAATTCTTATTTTGAGTAGTTCGAACAGTGTAGAGTACGCTTTTTCATTTTGATGAGTCATAAATGCAAAGGCTAATGGGACAATATTTTTGTATTCCAAATTGCTACCAAGGTCTCCATGAATGACGTTTTGACGAAATGGTTCCGGGCATGACTTATAAGTACCGTCCATGAAAAACATTGTCGAAGTTTTAAGCAAATCTTTCCCTGTTTCATTGCAAAATAGTATGATTCTCATGGAATCTTCACAATAATCAGCGAGCAAAAATTTCAAGAACTGTTGAGGTACTTCTACCTCTCCACCATTTTTGGAAAGAGTTTTTTCAACACAGGCAGCTTTATTTCGTTGCCTGTAAATTGAAGATTTTTTTTTCATTGAAACTTGGTGTCGGCTTATCGGCGAGTAAATCCCAACGATTTGTCGTGATTTTAGCTATTGCCCGTTTAAAAGCTTTAGGAGCTGGCTCCTCGCCCTTTACTGCCTCATCACAACATTCGCTAATAGTAGCATCAATACAATTCTGGGCAAGGTCAGGCTGGCGGGATCCTGCCGTTTTGCCGAAAAGATTTTGCCAAATTTTCATTACCCAAACAAATTTTAACAACCATTTTTTATACCAATGTAATATTTGGAATAATTTTAGTACGCACATTTTCATTTGGTCAAATGTTTACTTGGCAGATTGTTACCAAGGATAATGTCATTAAGGCTTTTGGTCTTTAATCAAATGATTTATTACAGCAAACAATATTTGGACAATAAACGTTTAGTCAAATGATTTGTTATGACAAAAAATATAAAGGCAAAAATAAGATTTTTTTGGGAATTGTATAATTAAAAATGCAATTTTATTTTAATATAGGTAATCATTTATTAACGCGAGTACAAAATAGCAAAAGCTAGTACAAAATATTAAATTTATGGTTACTAGACATTAGGTTATTTATGGAACTAGTTACAGTAGGTTATTAATTAAAAAAAAATGGTTAGGTTAGGTTAGGTTAAAACTGGGACCACCTACGCACGAGCCGAGCGAGCGAAGCGAGCGGTGCCGCGGCAGCGGCCGGCGAGTGCCAGAAACGACTAGATTATATAGAAAAAAATATGGAAAAAAAAGATTATTTTAAACTTTATTTACGTTATACTTTTAACAACAACTATCTACAAAATAATATATCGTAACAATCTCAATAAACTTCCGCTACAAAACACAGTAATAGTGTTTTGCATGACTTACCCACATCGCGCGACATTTATGATTTACCATCTACCCACATTTACACATTGTAATTTAATTTGTATAATTTGTGCAACTAACATATACATGCAAAATTTTTGTCATTGGCTACGCAATCGACTAAACAGAAATGGTAAATTTAAAATTGACGACACCTAATATTTGGCTTATTTAAATTTTGCGTAAAATATGTTATACCAACTGAAATATTTGACTAGATAAAAAATGGTAAAAGTACTAGTTGGTGAACAAGTTATTGTTCAAACGTTCACTTGCCAAACATAGGTTTTCGTAACAATTATTTGTAAAGAGATTTTTTGGTAAGTAATAATTTGGCAAATGAAATTATGCGAAAATTTGTTTGGGAAGTGATAATTTGGCAATTTCTTTTCGGTAAAACAAGGGAGACCCCAGGCTGGCACTGTTCACTATGTGTCTTTCTATTTATAACACCATCTCGGTTCTAAAACAAAAAAGTAGGTCCAACCTCACGTTAAAACGCCAAACGCCTAACAAGTAACAGCATTAGAAGGATCCAGATTTGATAGGATTAGGAAATTTAGAGTGACGTTCATAAAACGGACTCACGTTCGACTCAATGTTGAGCAGCCGATTTTAACAGAATTTATAGACGATCTGTCAAAATCGGCTACTCAAGATTAAGTCGAACTATGGTCGAACTTGAGCCCTTGAGGTCGCTTTATGAATGTCACGAATGCCACTCTTTTTAAAACTATCCCGAGGACTCGTATAGAGTAGGTGCACTGGTCTGTGACGTTATGTAAGAGTCTAAAGAAAATAGTTACCTTCGATAAAGTTACCGATCCTTTACATTTTAATTCCAACTTGTATTGTTTACATCTCCACATTTCACTTTCATTTTTATATTTTTTATGGAAGTAATATTGATGCCCACCTTCAAGCAGCACTCTTCCACGCCCTTTTTTTTTAATTTTTAGCTCGGTTTCGTTCATAGTTGCGTAAATAAAATGAAGAAATATTTTTGTTTTTTATTTAATTTAATGAAATGGCGGTGTGTGTTATTTTATTTCATTAAAATTTGCAATATATGTTGAAACCAAAGAGATTTAAGATAGGTACAATAGAGAGGCTATGCAAAGAAATGTCATACAAAAACTGTGATCCCATGTCTCACTGACGCCATCTAGCATAATATAGCAGAATTTGAGCGGCATAATATAGCAAACATGAATTAAATTTGTCAAAATATATTCAGCTATCGCTCGGTAGGTGGCCAGTGTGGCCAGTGTTGCCAGATCCGATTTTCAATCCATGGATTAAAGTAAATAAAAAAATATCGAAAACTTGTCTCAGAAAACAAAAAATATTTTATTCGCTACTATTCATTGTCCGTGTCACCATCTATGATAGGGTATCAGTTTCAGTGTGTGTTTTTATGTAAGTAGATAATGTACATGTTAAAATAAAATAAATTTAAATGTGCCTGCTTTGCCGCCGAATTATTATGTTTTTTGTGTTTTATATTTGCTTTTTGTGTAAGTAGACCTATTATGTCACAATGGGCATAGTTGTTTGCAATTGTCAGTTGCGTTTCGTTTTTAGCAAAATTATTTTTATTACTCTTTTGTTTGCAAATATTTGTAAATCTTATATCGATATACGTATATTCGAGGCGAGGTCCTAAAATCTGTAGATCTATGGATAAATCTGTAGGTCTGGCAATGCGGGGTGATGCTGAGTACAAACTATAAAACCTGTGGTAGGGATTTTACCACATAGATTTAAAGGTATCGATAATATTGAAAAAAGTTACTATGACTATATTTTTCGCATTTGAATGGATTGAAAGAAGTGCCAAAAAATAGGAAAACAATAATTTCAATGTTTACAAATTATTTATTTACAAAATTCTTTTTACATACAAATTACTAAATAATCGCTTTTATGGTCTGTACTGTATGGCATGGTTCTTTCCTCAAAATACCATTTCAGTATGGAACGAGGTCATCAGGCGAATGAGTGCACTAGACATGCTGAAACGTCACAGTGTGCAACATGCTTAAGATTTAAAAAACCAAGCAACCATAAAACAGGCTCCAAGAATGCCCTGCAAAGAAAATAGCTGAGACAAGATACATTAATTCTATAGATTATAATGTCCTCGGTTAAGGCCGCCAATGTTTATCTATATTTACAAATAATATACAAACGTTTATTAAAACCGTTTTCAATAAAAGTTATAAGTGCTAAATTCAAATTATTTCATGTTTATTTATCTCAATAATGATTTTTATTAAATATAATTTTTTCCGTGGTGGACTTAAAAAATGGCACCACCCTACTTCCCATGGGTGTCGTAAAAGGCGACTAAGGGACGTACCGGAGAATGGGCAGCAGCATTATCCTCTCATAAGATGCTGGTAGGGATCTTTAGCCACCCAAACCCATAGTCCAACTTTTTATTTTTCCATATCCTGCAATAGTCCTACACCAACCGGGGGTTGTCCTTGGGTGCACTTGCAGAGTGCATACAGGGATAATCGTCGGTTGGTGCCACATTTCATTAAAATTTCCTAAAGGGCCTCTGCGGGTTGGCTTCGGCCCCTCGTACGCCTTCCAAAGGACCGGGACCCCACAGTCCCGAGATATGTAAAATTATCCTCTTTTATAAAATCAATTTAACAATCATGATCGATTTTGAACTGAATGTTACTAAAATTAATCGATTATTTGGTTAAAAATTTCGTTAAAAAGTGGTAATACTTATGCTGTCATTTTACTGCAGCAATAGTAAGGCTACTCAGCAATAGATGGCGTTTATTACAAAATTAGGAAATTTTCTAGATCTATTATGAAAATTATTTAATTCAAATTACTCAGTAAATATAAATAATGCATACGAAAATAAACTGAAGCTAGATCCAGTCGTTCTAACATAACGAGACTTGCAATAACGCAATGCGCAACTCGGCATATTTCTTTTTAAATAAATTTTTTTTGGTGGACTCGATTGCGTCGATGCGACTTGACGCGCAGGCGTACGTCACTAGACTGAGAGACTTGAGACCACTAGGTACAAGGTATCGGATCACGATTTTGTTCGCAATGTCCCGTCTATTGTACATATAAAATTTTAATGTCTTTGGTTGAAACCATACACATAGGCCATATAAGTACTAGTTGAAACATATCAATTTTGACAAAACAACAATGACAACTTTGATTAATGATTTGTCTGAGGTTTTATGCGGAGTTTATAAGTGGACAAGATTGTCACTATATTCTTGCACTTGAGGAAAATAGACTACTCTACGTCTAATCAATAAGGTAGGTATTTCGTCCCATAAGTTTATAGTCGGTAAAAAATAATGTTACACAATTTGCATATTGGGAACAAACAGTGTCACTGGTACCACTAAGTAAATGGTAGTAATATAGAGAACAAAATTTCCCGCTAATACCACCGGTGGTTCAGTTCGGTGGTACTAGTGGGAACAAAGGTTGGGAACAAACAGTCTCACTAGTACCACTAAGTAAATGGTGGTACTATAGAGAACGAAATTTCCCGCTAGTACCACCGGTGGTACAGTTGGGTGGTACTAGTGGGAACAAAGGGTCGTGAGTCAATGCTGTCTGTCAGTAAGATAGACAACATTGACTTAAAAGTCTCGTTTTCACCACTTTCATACAAAACTCAAAAAAAAATGTGTTTCCTGATAAATAGAAGGAATTTAGGTTCTGAATGAATATATACATATTATAGTAACACCTTGTCGTCAACACTGTTAACGATCGGGAAAAAAGACGCTTTTTATACTCGAGTGCATAAAGTATTTTTTTCTAAGACTAAGATAATCAGCCCTAACAGCCACACGCACAGTAAAACGTCGCAGATTAAAGTCGTTATTTTATTTCATTTGCTTTAATTTATATCACTTCCGTGTTTTCTATCGTTAATTTAATGAATCCAGATAAAATAGTTGTCATATATTATTTAAAAACGCAAAGAAACGTTTTTATGGCTTGGCAGTATGAAGTACCCAAGTCGAATGACGAACACATGTTGAAAATTTAAAAAAAAAAACTTAAAAAGTTTCGTGGCGGGAATTAGAGCTATTCTCTTCTTCAATTTTGCAACATTTTTAAGATACTATTATACACTTGGGAGCAAATAAATCGAGCCACTTCCTTTTTCATGTATAATGGTTATTATTTTTGTTATTATGGAACGTATCAATCCGAAACATATATCGCCTAAGAGCTTATTTAATAACCTTTACAATGAGGGTAAATTATTGAATGATAAACCTTATTTAATGATAAATTATTGGCTCTGAAAGAAAAACGGTAATTTTGATAGAAAATTGTAGAGTTAAAAAAGTCCAGAAAAAAACAAAATTATGGTATAAACTTATTCTTAATTTCTTGTATTACCCCCCCGCGCCCTGATTTCGATAGATTTTCTGGACTGTTTTAACCCTACAATTTTCTATCAAAATTACCGTTTTTCTTTCAGAGCCAATAATTTATAATTAAAAAAGGTTATCATTCAATAATTTACCCTCATTGTAAAGGTTATTAAATAAGCTCTTAGGCGATATATGTTTCGAATTGATACGTTCCATAATACCAAAAAGTAATAACCATTATACGTGAAAAAAAGGCAAGTGGCTCGATTTATTTGCTCCCAAGTGTATATATACTTTATGCCTGTTTCATTTTCTCACAATCAAAGTGAAAAACGAGAGTGTATAACTCGGGCATAAATGAGCCATTTTACCCCTAGACTTAAATATCCACTCTCACCAAACCTCTCTGGGTAAAATGGCTTCTTTTACGAATTAATTGTACTATCTACTATTGAATACTTACTACATTACTATTCTGTATGGATTCTGTGTGGTCTGAAATAAATGATAGTATTATTAGAGGATGTTTGAATATTATGTTAAAAGGAACGTTTTTATAATAACTAATTATTTTTTTAAATATCCACTAACTTGTGCTACAACTAACTGTCATTAAAATGCCACGGTCTTGTGGGTAAGCTGCGGCACTATTTAACAATTCAAATCTGGTCAATTATGAGTTGCACTAAGAACAAAAGGCTTAGCGCGCACTGCCGTGCGATTTTTCATCGTATGGAATGTCAAAGTGCCCATTCCGCGACGGAAAAATCGCTTCTGGGGTATTCACAGTGGGCCTGCCGCTGCGAATTTTGTATGATTTCGATGATGACGTGCGCGCACAAATTTGCTAAGTGAGACTCGAATGTAAAAATGTTCATTTGTTTCCCCGCCAGCGCCCGTTACTGCGTCTTTATACGGTACGGCAGAAATAACGCACCGCAGTGCGCGCTAGCTCTTAAAGGGACATAGATTAATTTAAAGTCTTATAACCTTCTAATAATAAAATACAGATTACAACAAATTCTATATTTATATATTTTAAACATAGTTTGATGACACCACCCTGACCAACGCGTCATTATGTTGGTGGCATGCGAGGGATAACATTTTAAAATCTCATTTTATACCATTGAAACTTTAAAATAAATAAATCTTGGCTTACAAGCTAGAACCAACGTGCAAATTACTTGTGATTTCAATATTGGAACTGTAATACATAATATTTATAAAATCTATTATAAAAAGTAGCGCGCGCCGGACGGCAACACGCACTTGTGTAAACTTACATATACAATATTTACTAATACTTAGAAGTTTATAATTTTAAATTCTCAGTTCTTTTATATAAAAATACATATAAACAGTACAATATTTAAATATTGAAGGACTTGGAGACTTCGAGACAGTTGCTCTCCGCTCTCTAACGCCACCTCACCTCGTTCAGTTCGTAGTTGTAAAAAGCTCTAGAAGGCATTATTTAAAGAATCCATTAAAACATGATTTATTAACGTAGTGTGTTATAATTTTAGCATATTTTATTTAATCATAATTGTATTATATGACATCAGCTGCATTCTAGTTCTTATTCTAAGACAGATATCATCCCTGTATCAATGCTTAAGTCGATTATCAGAGTAAAGTCAAAGAAAGCGGCGCGCACCGACATTCGTCTGAATAAATACTCGTCGCAGTCGCGCCGCGGTGAGTACACCGAGTACGTGAGCAGTACGCGGGACACGATCGCTGCACAATGAATAGTACAACACAACTGATACAGGGACGGGCGAATTTTAGGCTTGTTAATTAATGTTTTCTGACAAGTTCATAATATATTTATGTACAATATATATACACAACAAGTTGGCTCACACACAGAGCTACCCTTGCGTGGCCGAGTGCACGCGCGGACGTGCTCCGAGCGACGCGCTTCCACGCATCTCGCCTGCCTTCTACTCTTCGCTAGGCTAGATTACATTATGTGCTCGTACAAACACAGCATGCTATAAAAACAATATATTCGATTCTATAACTCTACTTAAAATGAGATGTTGGTAAAACATTATGCTTTATATGTGATACATTATTTACATACAATCCTCGTGTAAAATATCAGATTATTTGAAAACAACCAAGAAATAAATTAATTCATATATTAATATCTAACGTCTTTGTTCATTATTCATACAGCGAATATGTATAGCTTACGGTTAAAATCCTTGATAATAGTGATTCAAAAAAATATTTTATATGTTACATTTGAATTGATTAATCTATTATATTAAAACGTTTGCTAATACACTTAAAATAAAAATACTGAATATCATCTACTTCACTTGAGCGAATGTTGCGAAGTGCGCGCAGCACCGGCAGCGCGCGCGCTCAAGTAGAACTATGACATGAATATTACAAAATAGTGACAATCGTAGTGATCATCGTCATTCATTTAATACTCTGTATTAAAAAAAAACATATAAGGTACATAATTTGTTTGTGTACTTAAATAGCGGAGAAAAATAATTATAATGAACATTCTTTTTATACAAAAATGTTAATTTGACTACTTGCGATATACTTGTGTGAATAATACGCAGAGTTATAGCAAAATATACAAACCAATTTCGCGCGCGACACCTACATACTTCCTACACACTACACAAAACATTTGTTTTATATTCTATACACAAAAAACTGTTACATTAATAAAGCGATGTGTTAAGAGTGATGCAAGATAAACAGCCTCCCCTTGGAAGTTACAACTATATTAACTATGACTACCTACTGACCACACACATTCAATTAATTGCTATTGTAAGATCGTACGTTGCAGTAGTTTAACGATGACACATGAGTAGCTGCACATCACACGATATTATAATCTTTAGTATTCGCCCGCCGCACATGCGCACACTCGCATTGGTCATCGCGAGCCACGTGCGAGTAGCAGCGTTTACTGCGAACTCTGCATTTGCTCTCACGTGACGACGCATCCACGTATATGAGCATGGAAGCGCATGTCGTGCGAGTGGTAGCTCACACACGTTTTTTGAGAGGCAGTGGTGGATTCCAAACTTAAATCTATGGCGTCCATCTTTTTTGGTTCACATCCCCAATGCCACTGATGTACGACTCGAATCGGCAAATGCAGCACACGTGTCGACCAATGGATGTCAGTGGCACATTAGCGCAGTATCGTGAAAGAGTACGAGTGTGAGTATGCGTGGCGGGCGTACTCTTGCATGACGTAAACGCGTTCAATGTTTGAAACAGCCGATCTAGTCCGTAAAATCTCACCGTGAAAACTTAGGTGAGCTGTTAGTAGTATCCGTCCCTAGCATCAGGCGGAAAAGAGGAATGACAACTAACTCCACGTTCACTTCACCGAAGTTTTCACGTTGAGCTTTTCATTAAATTGACCGGCAGGTATGTATTACGTATCACGCGGAGAGTGTGTGCAGGGTATGGCGTGGGCTCAGTTGAACAGCACAGAGCTCGGGTCCTCGTTGTCCATCTGCTTCACGTGGCGCAGCACGTCCTTCTTGGTGATGACCCCCAGGAGACGTCTGCCAAACACAAATATTTGAATTGCACTGTCCCGAACAAGATCGAAGGTTTCACGAATGTCAATGTGGATAACTTGTACAATACGTGCCGATCTCCAACCTACACTCAAAACACATTGAAAATTCGAATGACGTTGAATATTGAAGTATAATATATTTTAAATATATTTACGATAGACAGGGTAAAGCGAACAACATAAAAATCTGCCGGGTATTACATAAGGTTTATTTATGTCTCGTATCGTACGTCCTGCATGACAGGTCGCATTGTGTGCAAAACAAAATTTGTGCAAACCTCGTCGTTATAAAATGACTGGACTAAACTACGGTTTATTTTCGTCAGTGTTTTATAATTTACTGAGTATTTTAGATAAATAAAATAATTTTATTATGTACGGGTTGGTAATCAAAGGTTGGGGACGGTACAAGTGTATCGTTTCGTGCCAAAGGTGGATTTCTTATATATTATGCTAAATAGCGTCACTGAGTCATGGGATCACAGTTTTTCTGTGACATTTCTTCTGATAGCCTCTCTATAGTATCTTAAATGTCTTTGATTGGTCGAATAGTTACCCGTTGTGCGTGACGAGCGTCTGCCTAAGGCCGAGTTTGCGGAACATGTCCACTACGGTCTCCATGGGTGTCTGGTCGGTGACGGTGATGGGCGCCATGTCCAAGATGCGGTTCAGCATGAGACAGGGCGGCGGCGACAGCGGCTGGTGGCCGGCGCCCGCGAAGATCACCACCGTCTGCCCTGTAATGCCCTCCATGGTGCGGCGCGCGTTCGCTGCGGGTAACGACACTTTACTGAAGAGTGGCGCATGTACAGGGTCAATTGATATTAGTTAGCGAATCTCGGCAGTTCCGCACACGTGATGGATATCGATATTTTATTTTAACATGATAAATAAAAACATAATTACGTTGATGTTTATTTTTGTTTGGGGTCAACGATTAATTTTTTTATCGTGTTTCGATTACGATATCCCTCACGTCTGTGAAGTTTATACAAAAAAAAACTGATACTTAAGTAATACTAACTAGGGTCGATAAACCCGAAAAAAAAATCATCAAATCAATTACATTTTATCATGTTTAGATGCCTTCTACAGAGTTTCACTTATTTAATTTACTATTGCATCCCACAATGTGAACTCAGGTAATGGTGGGGTGATTTGACCTTTGGGATAACGTTGACGACCTATCATTGCAGTTACGTAGCCACTTTAGATTCGAAAGTTAGCAGTCTGGAATGGAAGTAAAAGACAAAAATGCTTCGCCATCACAAATAAATTGAGATAAAGGTAGCAGGATGAAGATGATTTATGATGTACTGGTAAACCAGAAGAAGTCGTCGCACCACAGGCAACCCCTTCAGAGTTACCCTAATTTTTTTAAGTAGTGCACCTATCATTGCGCGTTTGTATTAAGTTTTCTGTCTGTCGGGTTACCTAGTACGGTCTCAGATTGTCATTTGTAACTCAAATGTTTTGAAAAGTTTTTTAGAATTGCATAGAGTTGTTAATATAACAGTTTGTAAACATTGTAATACAAAATAAGCGAGTACTTCCATGGTTGTACAGCTCTATATTAGATCTCATCATCGGGCGTTCGCATTTCCGGCGATAGACGATGATCCCCTAAGCGCATACTTTTGTTTGGAAAGCTATATAATGACGAAGTGTTGTACCTATGGCCAAATTGAGGTCCCGGCGCAGCACGAAGCCGACCAGGTACTGCGACTCCTTGGACACCACCACTGGGTAGCCGTTATGCTCTGTCTCCTTCAGCAATGTCTCCACGTCGTCCACGGTCATTGAGTCCTGCGTGATCACCGAGAGCGTCTCGTTGCGTCTGGTACAAGCGACAGTAACACGTCAATAAAAAAATATCGTTTTATTTCGGACAACTAAAAGATTAATATTTTGTTAGTAAAAATTGCATTGCTTAAAACTACTATTGTTAATAGCTTAAACTAAACACGAAATGGAATGAAACTATTTCAAACACCACCCACCTACTAGACACAAAAACAGCAATAAAGGGGGGATCAGTCAACGCACAAATTGCCTTATTATAACGAAAGAAGTAATAACAAGTGACTTCTAATGTCACAAAACACTACTAGCCCAGTAAACAGCTATTGTTCGTGACTCTCTTGGGAGCCAAGCATTGTTTACCACATTCTCAAATCTCACTCTCTCATATTGAATGAGTACCAATAGAAGTTTTATTGTAAGTTTGGCCAGAATCGTTCCATATCAGAAGAGAGTTATGTTGGCACAGTGGGTTACACATCAGATGTTAATGTCTACAGTTTTTTCGAGTGTAGGATTTTTTTATTATTAAGATTTACAAATAAATAAAATCAGAAACTTAAAATAATATCAGTCCTGTGCCAATTACAAATCTTCACAAATAATATACAAACAGAATGCTCAGCACAATACTGCAAATTAGAACAATGATTGCATGCAAAGTGAATGGCGCCACAGCAGCATTATACTCAGATATCCCGGAATTACTTCCTGTAGTGTTTTGACAAATACTCATACCTTTTTAAAAATAACTAATTTACTATAGTATTAGCAATGCATTTAAGCAAGCATGCAAGGTATATCGCAAGTCGCAATGCGGTGCAGTGTGAAAATAGTTCAAATTATAACATGCGAAACAAATGAACGATGTTTGGTTTTACTCATCATAATGTTTGTCTCAGGAGTTCCATCTTCTTTACAAAAATCTTAAATTCACTAACTGACAGACAACGCACAGCCTGATCCGCTGGCTATGCACAACTTTTGTTAAGTCTCCTTATAGCGAAAATGAGCACTAACGAAGGACTTTTCAAAATTTACTCGCTAAAGGAGTCAATAGTGGAAAAAAGTTCGCATGGAAGTTAATCATTTTTTAACAAAAATGTTTAGTTAAGTTTATTTATTAATTACAATTAAACAATTGCATAAAATGGCAAATTGCAAATATAGATGTTTAGTGCATAGGCGATAATATCATTGCATTTTGGCGTGATTTTAACAGATCAAAGATTAAGTTTACGTTAAGTTTCGTCTCTATATCTTACCCTAAGTAAATGTCTATCCAACTATGCGCTGTAGTGGAATGTTGAGCTATTGCCCAGGTTTGTTGTAAGTATCGGTAAAAATATCTCAATATGTGACCAAGTGATCACCGATCATGTCAAAAGCTGAGCGGTACTTACTATTATTTTTCAGTTTGATCTATCGCCAAGTTTTTTTAATTGTATAATTGTTTTACATTTTATTTGCTATATTGCTAAAAATAACTGTGTATGAGAAAGTAGATGTTTGATGTGGCTAGAAAATGACAATGTTTACACACAATCGCGATGATATAAAGCATATTATCGTTTCGGACCAAAGTGACATTTTGAAAGATTTACTATGCACCCAATCAGTTTTTTTTTTTGTTATTTGCATTGCTTGTGTATAGTATTTGCAGTATTGTTTATGTTACAATATGCTGTTATATTGATTTATTTATGTACAGTTTTTATATAATAGTAATTTCGCATAGCATTCATAAAACTCCACGTCATGACGTATAATGAATGAATTGGGAACTATAGCCAGCAACGTTAGCTTAGAAGCAATGCGCCGACCGCAAAGCCCGTCATTGAAAAATGATTGAACACAATAAAGGATTTAAAATTAACCTCGACAAACACCTTTACGCTACATTTTTCTGATCCATTAGTTTGCATTCTAATAAGATAATTTTTGAAGAGTTATTAGTGTAGTAGTACTCACTTGGGTTGCATGACGTCTGCCGCGAGCGATGTGTGCTGGAACTCATCCTTGCTGTCGAGGAAGGGGTACCCGTTGAGCGCGATATGTGCGTCGTAGATGCCCTGCCTTCCCAACGCGTCGCCCACCCACTTGCTAGCCATGGCGGCCGCCATCAGTGGCACGATATAGCGCACGCCGCCCGTCAGCTCGAACATTATCACCACCAGCGACACTGCAAGCGTACAAGTATGGTAAGCCACTGTTCCCATCTTATTAGCGTGTCGATGGCAATCTAAATGAGGTCGGCCCAGAATTCGGCACTTATTTACATGGCATGGTCCGCCTAAGGCCTGATCAAGATTACGTTTGAACTGTAAGGTGCCACTATTCGATATTTTTTCCATACAAATTTCGGGAGAGTATTACTCCACTGTTTGACATTGTACATCCAAAGTTAAACATTGTATCGTTTTGTCTAATTATTAATTGTGTCTGTACGGAAGCAGAATTGTAAAATAACAAGCCATTAAAAAGTTATGAGCCAACAAAGATTCGTTTTTCTTGTTATTTTTAACGTAACTTTGGGTGTAAATAAGTAATAAAAGAACTGAAAAATATAAAAAATTAAATCCGTACCGACAAAGCTCAGTTATCGAAGAGTTTTAAAAACTTTATTTGTGATTGATTTATGTACCGGATTTTTCATAGAACTCGATTTTCCAAAGCACTTTTCAAATATTTTTATGCGCCTATCATTTCGGAACGGTGTTTCTGTGCGTGAGAACTAGATGTTGTGCGTGTAGATTAGCGTCTAACTGCTCATCACTGATACTAGCTCCGTCAGACACGAAGCCAAGTTAGACAGCGTGATTTTGGCCATGACCACCAGTGAGTTCGAGCTCGCGACTAGTTTACGTGTAGTCTTAAGAGACTGTGATCTCTGATTTTGTCAGAGTAGTATGTGAGTAGTGTTTTCCTTTTTAGAGTAGTCGGATAGGAAACACTGAACTCAGAGACTGTGATCTCTGATTTTGTCAGAGTAGTATGTGAGTAGTGTTTTCCTTTTTAGAGTAGTCGGATAGGAAACACTGAACTCATCTAAAACATGATCTATTTTTGACGTGTAAATGTGTCTTTTATAACCAATTCGCAGAAACCAATATCACATTGAATGAAAGAATGTTTCGATCGCACCTGTCATGCGCGTGACCCCGCCCAGCACGGCCGCGGCGCCCACCATGGCGTACAACCCGGGCGTGATGCAGTCGTCGCCGGTGGAGCACTCTCCCGAGAACAGCCACACCTTCGGGTAGTTGAGCGCCAGTTGTTCCACGCCTGACAAACAAACAATACTTATTGAACACCAGAACATAACATAACACAAGAACGAACCAGTTTACACCACAGCATTTCATCTTAAGACATTTCTTTACTTTTCTGTCTACAGCAGAAAGAAGTATAACTTACAAATAATCGAACCTTAAGCACCTATAACTACAGTGCATGCATCATAACAAACATAATGGTGCCGGTGCTTTACGAAAATGACAAAACCCAGTCCAAAGCAGTTAATTTTCGTTACAGTCCTACAAGGACTTCCACGCTCGAATGACATTCACAGCGGGGCGCTATTGGTAAACATTTGTGCAGTTGTTTCGTGAAATGACACTTGAAATTTATTCAAAAAACATTTTGGCGGCGCGCGGCGTTACTTTCCGCTTCGGTGTGGCCAAAATAACTTTGTACCACTATAGTTATTTATTTGAGCACATTAATCGATCCGTGGCCGGAATGTGTGGTAAAGCAAGTTTTGGCTGTCCGTGGTGATGACGACACATTCTATAAAGTTGAGTTATACTGACCAATGCCCACGATCCTGCCCGCAATGGCGCCCAGCGCGAGACTAGGTATGAACAGTCCGCAGGGCACCTTAATGCCGAAGGTGAAGATGGTCATGACCAGCTTGAGCACCAGCGCCAGCACCAACAGCCAGACGGCGCGGTACACGCCCGGGCCCGCCGCCGCCTTCTCGATCGCAGAGTTCACGTCGGTGAAGTTGCGGTTGTAGTCACTGGACAATGGTATTATGATTGAGTTCAATGTTGTTTTGAAAAAGAGTATAGGGAAGAAGAAAATGTACCGAAGCGCTGTTTTGTTATCTAAAAGCGCTGCAGTCATATAATGCCGCGACAGGGCAGCCGGCCATACAAAGCGTTCCTGACACGGACATGTGAAACACCCACCGTCCTTTTTCGGACCGTCCGTCCGTCCGGCTGCCATTCTGCGGCCGCTATATGACCGTACAACTTTTTTTTACGAAACTCAAGTGTTAGCGACTTTTGTTAAATAGAAATCAATACAACTAGTAACGTACGAAACCAAAAACAAAAACTTTAAACTCGAATTCTCATTATTTCGTGCGAATGCTCGTGTTGCGTTGGATGAGTTTTGTAACATAAGTATAATGAGACGCACCACAGAGGATCAGAGTTCGAGATGCCGCATTGGTTGAACAGCAGATAGATGAGCTGGCTGGTGTTCATGCGCGTGTAGGGGTTGGGGTAGGCGATGACGGCCGTGACCAGCGTCACCACCAGCACCTCCGTCACCGGGTACTGGCCCAGCTTCGAGAACTTGCGGTAGCGGCACCAGAAGATGTTCGCTTTTATGAAGATCGTTGCTATGCAGCCCTAGAGACAAATTCAAAATATTTTATTGTTTATTAATTCATTGTCCTTCTTACATCTATCATTACAGGGTAACCTACTGCCTTCCTATTTCACATAAGCCTACATGGGCTCTTATGAAACGTAAGAAGCTAGGTGCACGGTTCCAATTTGTCGTTTCCTATGGAGCCGGCAAGAAACTCCACGGTTACTCCTTTGAAAATAATTGGCTTTTACAATGTACAGGGAAACAGATGGAAAGGTAAACTTAATAATTGTAATAATAGGCGGATAGTTCAGTCGTTGTAACAGGAAATGCAGTCGCTTATTACTCTTATTAGTGGTCTACAGTAAATGCAGTGCTTGCGTAACAATTGTTTTGATTAAAGATGTTGGTATTTGCATACAATTTAAAGAAAATGCTGCATTTTCGTTCAGTTTCTCCATTGTTCGTAAACAAGTCAATTAGGTTTACTGTTACCTATTTTCGGGGCTTTCAGATTTGATCAAAAATGTTATCATTGCTGATAAAATCGGAAAATTTGCGAAAAGATCATTAATTGCATTCTTGGGTTTTGTTAAGTCATTACATCTATTTGTTTTGCATAAATACTCATTATATTTAATTTACGAATAACAGTGATATCATGTCCGAGTCATAATGTAATTACTGCTTTTACGATAAAAACAGTTGCATGGCACACCTTTGTTGCCATCAACATAATTGTTTAAGGGTAGGCACCTTTTTATAAGGTATAGCAGAGGTGAAAAGATTTAAATTAAAAATAATTCCTGAAGTAAGGCAGAGTCGCCTTACAAGAACGTTGATCGCTTTAGAGTAAAGTTACACAACTCGTTATTTTTTTCAATTGACGTAGCTGTCTTTATCACTTTGTGAAAGTACGCTGTCCTACATTTTAGTCGACGCCATTCGCATCGCATAATAATGACAGGGTTCAAGACGATTTCTTTGACCACATACCGCGCCGCCACCTTTATTTTTATGTTATTCGTTGGCAAACTGGCCAGCAGCCCACCTGCGGGGCAATTCCTCTATTTTTAAGAACGTTCGCATGCTAACCTGTCTCTATCTGTGATAAAAAAAAACACTACACCTACTTTTTTTTTTTTTTTCTCGCGGTGGAAATCCTCATGGACTTCCTCTATCGTGGGGGTGACAGAGGGGCATGCCATACTCTTACCGGCTAAAACCACCGCGGTGTTTCACCTCTACCTATGGCCGGGGTGCGGGATTCGCAACAGCATTCACCGCTCCAACACTACACCTACCTATCTTTACCTAAAATTTTGACAGGTTTTTGACATTGATTAATAATAATAATCTTTATTTTTCTCTCCTCACAAAGGTTCACATAGTTACAAACAGAAATTGAATAAATTGATTGACGGTGATATTTCGAATTGAATTTGAACATTTCGTAGTATGAGAATTAATTTGGCCTTCTGATGTTAAGATGTTGTCGCGGCCTATCATCATCCGGTCATCTACAATACCAGAGGCATCGCAGTCACAAAAATGAAATGTCTCGCGAGCCTGTAAGCACACCGGCAACCATACCGCCTTACCGCCCGCGCATAAGATGACGGCAGGAGGATAATGATCCCGACAGGATCCTGTACTCACCCCTATAATGCCGAGGCCGACGAACGGAATGAGTTCGAAGAAGATCCAGGGCTTGTTGTACTCCACGAAGAACAGCACCGAGTGCTCGTTGCCAAAGGGGTTGATGGATCGCAGGATAAAGGCCGCGATCAGCGCACAGAAGAACGAGCGCCACAGCGTCTTCAGCGGGAAGTAGTACGACACCTGGAAACAAACGCTTGTAGGAGATGTCGAGCCACAGTTGGGGAGAGGTGTCTGTTCTCTCGTTACCATTCACATTTGTTTCATAACTTATAATGTATTTCTTTTTTTATAGCTGTAACACTTGACAAATTACTGTGATATTTGGGTAGTTAAACTGTTTGTAGGCTCAAAAAAAAAAGAAAATGAAGGGAGTCTGCTGTGTCTATGCTGGTTTGCAGGTACATTCCATGCCAGACTTGTGATAGCTACGTGTTTCGATGGTTGTTATAAGAATCATCCGTGTTATAAAAGTATTTTGTCACATTCTGTTCAGCTGCGACAATTTATTGAACTTACATATTATGTTCCAAAGCAAAACTTGACTGTAAAAAAATTTACAATGCACAATTGAATTTGTTTTTGTAACTCTACAACAACATTCAAGTTGCATGCTAACAAATGCAAGACCAGTTAAGTGAAGTAAGGTCGAAGACTTGAAGGTAACGGAACAAAAAAGTCAGGAAAATTATTTACAATATTAGTTCCTTGTTTCACTGGAATAGAAAGAAACTACATTTTTATTTAACTTTGAAAGCGTGTCACATTGCTGATTAGCCATGGTTGGGACACGAGTTACCTACTCATGTTATCTGTAATGTGCAATTTACTTATGTACAGACGCCAGCACATGATGTGATGTGAAGCTACCCGAAACAGTCATGTTTTCGCAATCTACTTTGAACCTTATGCTTTAGTAATAAAGTTGAAAACCTATTAAGGTGCCACTATTCGATATTTTTTCCATACAAATTTCGGGAGAGTATTACTCTACTGTTTGACATTGTACATCCAAAGTTAAACCACAGAATACTTAAAGTACTACGTACAGAAAGGCCACTCCCTTCCCCGCACTAACATCAGTTACCGCACCTCACCCCGCACTTCGAGGTTACCGTCGCAGTTCTTTAACAAAGAGCGCTCGCAAACACAAGTACCTCACGCACACATTCATACGTATACAAACGTCATTTTTTAATGTAGTAGTAGTAGGAAATTATTTTGCGAGCGTTGTATGGAGTGTCCGGGGTGTGGTTAAACATTGTATCGTT
The DNA here is from genome assembly GCA_945859645.1 of Amphipoea oculea. Classification (NCBI taxonomy): domain Eukaryota; kingdom Metazoa; phylum Arthropoda; class Insecta; order Lepidoptera; family Noctuidae; genus Amphipoea; species Amphipoea oculea. Next base: position 32,668,297 of record OX243861.1, on the reverse strand, counting down.
TTGTCTAATTATTAATTGTGTCTGTACGGAAGCAGAATTGTAAAATAACAAGCCATTAAAAAGTTATGAGCCAACAAAGATTCGTTTTTCTTGCTATTTTTAACGTAACTTTGGGTGTAAATAAGTAATAAAAGAACTGAAAAATATTAAAAATTAAATGCGTACCGACAAAGCTCAGTTATCGAAGAGTTCAAAAAACTTTATTTGTGATTGATTTATGTAGTGGATTTTTCATAGAACTCGACTTTCCAAAGCACTTTTCAAATATTTTTATGCGCCTATCAGTTCGGAACGGTGTTTCTGTGCGTGAGAACTAGATGTTGTGCGTGTAGATTAGCGTCTAACTGCTCATCACTGATACTAGCTCCGTCAGACACGAAGCCAAGTTAGACAGCGTGATTTTGGCCATGACCACCAGTGAGTTCGAGCTCGCGTTTAGTTTACTCTTAAAGAAATTTGACAGATTGTAGTAGCATGATGTGCTGGCGTCGGTACAACAAAACGAATAAGTGATATCCTTCCGTGTTTTTAAACATGTGGGCAATGTTATAACATAATTTGCTACTTGGCGACATCTTGTCAAATAATATTAAGTTCGAGTAGCAGTCGAGCCTTCAAAATATGTCCACAAAAACTTGTCATTCAGATATCAATAGACATACATACTGTACTTATTGTGTTATACGAGTACATTATCATGGCAATGTAGGGAAAAAGACCCTCTGAGATAATTTCGTATATTGAGTCAAATAATATTCGTAAATCTTGGTGGGTTCAGTGCAATAGTTACGATCACATCAAAAACATTTATGTCTTTCTTCTATTCTGTTATCTTTGAATGTCCGAGGTTGTTTGTTGCTATTGTCACTGTATCCAACCGTAAAAGTGTAAAATAACACTGTATTCACTTAATAATCTCTTTTATTCCCATTCCACGTAAAGATTACCTCTTACTGAGAACTATTGAAGATGTATGAAATGACGAGCTGCGAAAGAAAAAGGCATGTTGCGGCAATCCTACATACATTGAGATCACATCAATACCGGCTGTCGCTCTGTATCGAACAGTGTCAGCATAATTTTGCTGAGCTATGGCCATTTTGCGTGGATGTGAACCATATCTTTCCCCAACTTTTTCTTTTAGTTATGTGTTTGTGTCTTTTCTTTGCGTCACTTTTTGTCATTATTTAAGGGCAAGAGAGTGATGAATTATGTGAAGTACTAAGGTGTGTAGTACGTACCTCCTCCAAGCTGAAGAGCACTCCACCGATGGGCGCTCCGAAGGCAACGGACACGCCAGCTGCCGCCGCTGCCGACAGGATCTCACGCTTCTTCGCCTCGTTGCGACCGTACTTCGGGAACAGGTATGACAGAATATTGCCTGTAGGAACGTCACCGTATTCATTAAAAATGTCCATGATATGCGCCGACCCCAAAAAAATGGGATTAGGGCAAGAGAATGATGCACAGTAAAAAAGTAGCAGTCGAATAAAACATTAGAAAATGTTTATTTAGTGGTTGCATTAAGACCTGATTTACAAGAACCGAATTAGTTGCCAGTGGCATGCATAAGCTGAAGCAACAATAAAATTTGCACTGTCTAAACAGTGTCTAGCAATGCAAGTCAGCTGTTACTTCAATTTTATTATATGCCACAGGCAAGAAAGTTGTATGTAATGGAGCTTTAGTAACTTCACTTGGCACAAATTAATTAGCAACACTAAATATAATATAATATTATTAATGAAACACTTACCGAGACAGCTAGCGATGTGCACCATGGGCCCCTCCTTGCCAAGCGACAGGCCTGACGACACGGAGAGGATCAGGCCCACCACCTTGATGATCAGCGTCCACTTGCCCAGGTACCCGCGGATGATGAACCCGCTCAGTATCGTCTTGATCTCCGGGATACCTGCACCCGGCCACATTAGTATCCCGTTCTACATTATCGACCTACAGTACATTACATTACGCTAGTTTCCCCCGAAGGGTTTGCCAGAGATATACATGCATCACACCCACGTTTCGCCAGTCCTAAGTAATAGGGGGCGAGCCTATTGCTATCAACCGGGTACAAATCTAGAATCCGGGCTATAACTGAGAAATTCTTGTTGGAAAACCCATCAACTACAACCCCACTTTGCACGGCCGGCCGGGCCGCTTTGGCCGGGGAATCGAACCCAGGATCCCATGCTCATCAGTAGCGCTTGCGACCACTAGACCAACGAGGAATTCGCTATGCTATTGAGTTAATTCAAAATTGTACCTCAATTGATTGTAACTAAGTTTTCAGACGGGTCATCATTTTGGCCCAAAATAACCTCATACCAGAGGGGCGTTCGTTGGCGAACGTTCACAGTCTAATCTTAGTCTCAATCTGTCTAAATATCCTCAAATTTGCCTACATTTTTTCAACTTTTTGACATTTATTGTTGCTGAGATGAGATTGCGACTAGATTCTGAACGTTTTTAATTACGGGAATTGACCTTCTGATCACATATGGAATCATTGCCACGGTCAATATCGTTAAATAGTGGTATAACATACCGGAGCCACAGGCGTACGGCGCGAACATTCTGACCAGTGAGGCAGAGAGCGCAGCGAAGATGAGCGCCCACACGATGTAGAACAGGTAGCTGATGATGTAGGCGCCAGGACCCTCGCGCTGCCCGCCCAGCACTTGCGGCCACGTCAGCCACTGACACACACACGAGTTACACATGTCATACATGGTGCATCAATTCATCCCAAAATCGCCGAAATGTCTGTACGCACATAGCTTCCGAATGACTGTACCAAATAGAATCATTCTTTTTTTGTTGTGTTCGGTATTGCCAGGACAAGGTTTGTGTGAAAGAAAATTTCAGATATTAAAAAAAAAAATTGCACCCGTGCGAAGCTAGGGCGGGCCGCTAGTATATTACATTTCGATCAAAAAATTTATGCACCATTTGTACACAAAATACTATCTCTTGTTTCCTAGAAAAGTATTTGTATTATTTATGAATTAACATACTTTATCAGGGCTAACATCTCATTTAATACTGCTTTATAGAATATCCCAAATTAGCCAAAAAAAAAACAATCACTCTATTCAATTAAGGACACTGTTATGTTATTTAGATTCATGCAATGTTGTCTGAATGTATACCAGTGTTTACCAAAATGTAATAAGAATGCAGTACTCACCTGAGAACAGTTACCAGTATCGAAGGTCGTATCGGTGTCGGACCAGCAGCATTGCTCCCTATTGAGCCAGAAAGCTTGAGGGCAGATACCGAACTTGAGGTCGGTCATCCACGAGGCGCCGATGTCAATGACTCCGGCAACTATGCCCGTGAACACGCCCACCAACAACACGCACACCCATCCCGACCAGGCGTCGTGAGCACCCTGTGTACAGTCGCCACGTGTTTACAAACAGTCACATTTATGAAGTCACAGAAATGATCAGCAACGGTTACATTAACTGTATGTAGTGATCTACAGGAAGACTCACCTTTATGAGATCCCATATTGAGTCCTGTCTCTTCTTGACGATGTACCTGTGTCGCATGCGGTCGCGAGCGATGTCGCGCTGCCAGTCAATCGTGTGGAAGTCATCGTATTGGCCGATCCCCGGGATGTCATCGTCGCCTATGTATTTACATTTATATTAGTATGTATTGCTTGATTTGCAATATAAGGGTTATCAAGGAAAAAAACCATGTTAACCTACTCAAGGTTAACATGGTTTTAAATTATTGAGTGATATTAAAAGAAAGCAGACAGATGTCTCAATGATATAGCACAAACTTTTGATGATTGAATAAAATGCTAAAAGCCAGTGTATCAAAAACTTTCGTGACAGTTTAGTAGATGTTATGTAAATTATAATATATGAAATTTATTTATTTTAGGCAAATTTTTTGTCCAGTTTGGTCAGCGATTTTTGACTGTTTTGTTTTGTACAAAAAAAATATAATTTCATGATTATTTCTTGGTTGATTTTAATTTTCATTTTTAGTTGTAAGAGAGTGCTCATTATCAACATAATAATGTTGGTTTAGAGACAGTTGAACAAATAAAATGTGTGTCAAACAATGAGATAAGGAGTATCAACATCATGACTAGACTTTTATGTATTCTTTTATTTACATTTATTTTTCTGCATTTATTATTTTCTTTGCCAATATTGTCTGTCGAACTTATTAAGGTTATTGGGATACAACTCCTGTGCACTCTAGACAAAAAACGATCCTACTTCATAGTCATACCCCCTTACTAATAAACATATTATATCAGATGAATAGTTACACACTGATTTCTCTCTTTATTTCAGTCGTCAGTAATTTGACTTTCGAAAGAAGAAGACAAAGCATTGTGTAACTAAACAGATGCTATACAACATTTTTTATTAGTAAAGGGGTTCGTATTTTGCTATTTAATACAATAATCTATTTCAATTAATTATTAGAAGAGCAGGTGTGCCGGGGGACTGTCTTATTTATTTATTTATCCTCCTACTGGAACGCCATACAGCAATTACACCAACAGAGCAAGAAATTACAACATGTGCTGTTTTCATCCATCCTGTGCGCGGTGGACATCAAACGGGCGGCGATGGAACGCGCACGCTCACATTTAATTATGTTTTAGGGGACTGACAGACTGTCTTATGTTTTGGGTGACTGTCTTATGTAATTTTAATATTCGAGAAGTACTGATTCTCCACCTAATTTGAGTAAATGATTTTTGATTTAATTTGTTTTTTTTTTATTGTATTGACAGAAGCTATTTCTGAAATTCCTTTTCTTAGACAATGAAACAATGTGTATAGTAATATAGTTATACTAATTAACATTTATAGCATCACAGTAGGTATAATTATTATTTATGCAAAGCAAAAGGAATACATAAGGATTGTAGCAGGTTGGGTCCTGTGATTCTGCCTAGCCCCATGGGAAGTACTCCGAAGTAGTATTGAGTTTATGTATGTGTGTATATGTAGTATAATTATTTTAGAAGCTACTAGTTCAGCAACAACCAATATAATAATATGGTATTATAGCTGCATGATAAGCAACCAACCATTATAATGCTACATAACTGCAATATGTAAGAAAACCATACCTACCAAGCTAATATTTACTCAACATTCAATAAAACACATTGTATTTTACCTTGTTTTGGAATATTAGTTTTACAACCAAGATAAAACATGATTAAATCAGTGCCATATTTCAGGTGCAACCAAATGAGAAAATCTCCAATAAAAAACTATAAATAGTTTACAGTTTTGTAATAAAAATATTATGTGCAGAATAAATGATAAAATTATTTAACTGTCCCAGTCATCACACAATATAAATGAGGTTTTGTCTACACGTGTGAGGGCGCATTCCACCAAACTTTTATACCTAGAATAAGGTCTTACCCTGAGAATAAATTTTGAATTTTTGACAGTTATTCCATTCTAGAACTGTCAGATGTCAATTTTATTCCACAAATAAAAGATTTTGGTATAAACAGCCCTGAGAAGTATAAGACATTGTATATAATGTATCCGCCATAATTATGTTTGAATCTCGCACAGATGGCTGTTTTATTTAATTTAAACTAATATAAATATAAACCCCTTGTAATTATCTTATATTAATAACTTTCTATAGAGAGATTATATTGAAGTAACTTAAAATGTAAACTTACATTAAAGAACATATGGAATGGAAGATAGACTAGAGATTTATTTAGTCACGATAAAAGAGCCATTTGAATTATTTGTAGTTTGAGTGACACAAAAAGCAATGGTAGCTGGCTGCCCAAAGAATAGCTCAAGAAGAAAGCAAATTATAGTACTTACCAAATGGATTTGTAATGTAATGAAATAATGGTAAACTCACTTGACATTCCGGAAAATAGCACTGCGTCCCCTGCAACAATAGCGCACCAATTTCAACAGTTTCTTCTAGAATTATACATTAGATTCTATGTCTAACAGACACATCAATAACGTACAAGTTACAACTATATTATTACTACTATCACAGTGTGTATTGCTTATTCTTAATTTACGATACAGAAGAGTTAAGACATTGAAAAGGTGAAAAGAATTGAAGAAAACAAAAAAACAATAAAGCGAATATCAGGTGACGCAGACGCAGCTTGAAGCGTCAAAATCTAAATGTCAACGTCAAAGTGTTGCCAGTGGTGGTCTGCCGAAACTACCAAAAGTAAATATATAAGATTTTTGTTTGTTTGATTTTATTATTTAGCTATAACACTTAGAACCGATTTTACAATCGCCAGACAACTTTTATCGTATGTATAAAAACGTTAGTTTCGACATATTTTCTTTACAAAAGCCGTCAAACCGCTATAACATTGGCCTCGGATAAAAGAACCTGATGATTGAAAAAACCGGCAACCGGAAACCTATAAGACGAGCAACCATTCTAGTAAAAATTGCTGTTTTATATTATTCACGTTGTCTAAAAGATACGACAGAAAAAAATACTAAACACTCTTATATTTCTTGAAGCTGTAAGAAAATACTTGAAAGAAAAACACAACACAGCCTTGAGATGGCAATGAGACGGCTGATGACGACACGGCGACGTCGCCGAGTCGCCGTCGGTCACGTGCCTCCTAGCCGACCATTACAACTATGCAACTGTTACGAAATTAAATATTCTGGGCCGGGTTTCAATATTGGAACCGATGTATTGGGACTTGGATCAGAGGTACAAAGTATTTGAATCTTCCTTACCCAGTTTGATAGCAAACCCTCCCATGAAAAAAATTATCTCATAATTGTTTATTTAATAGAGAAAGTATGAGGGAGCATAAATAGTATTCTAATTCTACCCCCGCCCCCTTTCATCTAGTACGAAGATGCAAATCTCATTACCTACTGCGCTACTACTAAGTATCCTGCCAGGGTCGCGGGTTGCCCGAAAGAGTTACCGTGGCCCTGGCACAGGCAACTGAAGGAACAAGGGTGGGTTTTATCAGTCAGTAAAAGTCTGACACGCCCTCCCGCTCCGCCCAGAGCGGGAGAAGTTAATTGATAATTTCCCACCCAAAAAAATGGTATGTAAGTAGGTATTTACCAATGTACTTCAACGATTATGAACCTATACAATATGCGCGTGGCTATTTCAAGAGATTGATACATAATCGCTTTACGACTCGAGATAACTTTAGAAAATCAATTTACTGTAGAAATTTAAACTAGCAAAAACAATAATTATTTTACCTACATAATCTACGGGGACGAGGGGTTCTGTATCCCCAGGTTCTAGTTCCACTGGCTCCATGTCCTCGTCACAAAAGTCACTGCTTGCACTGAGCTCTGACATAGCACTGGACATAACTAACACGTTATCTAATCTCACTTTATATAGAACAGCATTCGATAAACCCCTTATCGATAATAATAATAATATTATTAATTTATCGTTATTATTTTATTACGATCGTGTTTGGAAATAAATAAGAGGTGTCGGAAACTGAGATCGCGTTAGCCGAAATCTTTTAATTTATTGACAGCGCGAAACGGTATTTCAGTAAATAAACTGATTTAACATTGCATTTGAAGTTTCGCAAATTGGCATGAATACTGATAACATAATGCCATGTAAAAAAATAGGTCCCTATTCGCAAACAGACTACCAAAAAAATTGGCAAAAAGGAACTTATGGGGCATCGACGCACCGAGCGGTTGCTTCTAATTAGCCGGGTAATCTAAGACCCGTTGAAGCCAGGAATAGCGTCTTCCTGGAAGAGCAGATTGTCTGGAGGGTGGTCCTAAGAAATAGGCATGTATCGAGCAATCCAGTGGTGGGTGTCGGCAGACGGGTGGGTTGCCGACGCTTAGGGCCAGTTATCCCAACAGACCCTCGAACGAAAATTATCGCAAAATTAATGTGACAAATTGTCAAGCGTGGGACGTGGTAGCGTCGTGTTAATTGCTGCGATTGTCTGTTGAGAAATCATTCTACTAATCGCAGCAGTTTTCGCGCGATTAACAAATTGTCACATTAATTTCTTCATCGACATCGGCATCCTGCTCGTCCTAACCTACAGTGCACAAAGTTGGTCACTTACTTAACACAGAAGTCCAAACTCAAGATTCGCTAACGGGCAATATGAGTATCATAATAGGTGTCAAGCGTACAGACCGAGTTAGTAACACCACCCTGCGCTTGAGTTACTTAACTCAAGTAGCAGATGTTGGAGAAAATACAGCCAGCCTGAAGTGGGGCTGGGCCGGACACGTCGAGCGAATGCACCCGGAGAGATGGGCAAATATCGTCACTCACTGGACGCTTGAGGCAAGACATCGCCGTCACGGTAGACCACGGGGAGGGTGGTGTGACGAGCTGATGACGTTTGGAGGATCAACTCGGCCAGAGATCGCACAAGAACAGGGAAGTTTGAATGGACAAAAGGGAGACCTGTTGGGAAGTTTGCCACCTGGCATCCTGGTTATCCCAGTCTAGTAGAAAGGCTCGACTACGACTTTCGTCTACAATCCGAAGGCGCATGGTGCAGAACTGCATACCATCCCGTTTACCTACTCATGCAATTTTGGAGACAAGTTACCTTAACATAATAATACTATAACTAGGAAAATTTCATACTTTTAACATAGTTTTGCAAAGGTCTTTATTTTGTTAAGACAATTCAGTATTTTACTGAATGTACTAGGTTCTATAACCAAGCATGTACCACATGGGGGTAGTGAACATGATTTTGGCAGGAGGGGTCCGAATTCGAAAGGAGCAGGTTCTTACTCGTGCTCTGAAACCTAAGTTAAATAAAAATATAAATTTGTAAACAAGCTAAAATTTTGATTAAAGGGTTCATCTCTCCCCTGGCTACGCCCATGATGTACTTCGACATATAGACTAACTTACGACTAACTAAGACAAATGCTTACAGGCAAAGACTATTTTATTAGCTTACCCGCAGAGGAACTGAAGTATTGAGCGATGTAGGCTTGAAAATGAAAAAAATATTTATTACTATATTTTAATATAGATTGCTATCGACACGCTAAGAAGAATAAAATAATGATAAACGTGATCAAATTGTTAAGAAAATCCCTAACTAAACTATGAACCCATCCCCTTTAATATGTATTAAACAAATCGCATCGATCGGTTTGATGGAAATACGCAATTAGGTACTATTAATATTTTTCCAATTAAATCCTTTAATCAGAAATCGTATTTATAGCTCTACGTTGAAGACTTCGGGGAATAAAACTAATGATTGTTAGTTACCCAGACTTTCCTTTTGCAAGATCTTTGTAAAACCATTAACGGCTCCGATGAACAACTATACCGCCACAAAATATATATGAAAAATAGGCTACACAACTGTAACCAGTTTTATCTAAAATTTTCAGTTGCACAAGATTATCTTTTATTTACATCGTGAAAGGTGAACGCAATGTTTTAAGGCTTCATAGGCCTACAGCACTCCGCGTATAAATGACAAACAATCGATATAAAACTCTTCTACAGTCGCATATCATGGCCTATAGGAGGTACCTACATAAAGGTGGCTGGGTCAGACTGGATGCGGAGGGCGGAGGACAGCGTGCTGTGGCGCAGCATGAGAGAGGTCTATGTCAGCAAAGACATTGGCGTGGCATAGACAAATAATTTTATTAAATGCTTTGTGTTTCTTTGTTTTGTAATGTTTATATCTTTGCATACTATTGTACCTATAGAATCAAGTTTTCTGGACAGTTTGTTGCGCCATTTCCTCTTCCCAGCTAAAGCACTAGGAAGTGGTGAATGGCGGGCGTTTTGGGGGAATGTCTTGGGTAATCTTGAAGTTCAAAAAGTTCAGATTCTCAGTCTATAAATTCAATCCTTAAATGACTTGATTTGATTTGTAAAAAATCCAATGTTTTAGTAGAAAATGCCTAAGACTTTTTGTATTTGTGCTGGTTTTATTAACTGGTGCATAAAGTAAAAAATGAAAGGGATATTCACAGCTGGCGCTAGCGTTGGAGTTCCTCCCGCCGTGCTCGTAGAGCTGGAAAGTGCCGTGGCTGGTGGGCGTGGTGTTGACGCTGCCGGCGGCCGCCTGCTGCAAGCCGGCCGTGATGTCTACCATGTCCTCCTCACTCGCCGACTGCACGCCGCGCCCATTGTTGGCGTTCGCACCCTGAGCGAACAAACAAGAACTTTAGGAGAGCCATGCCAGGTTTAAAAAAAAATTACATTTAAAAACGTTTGACATAATCAAAATGTTTTCTATCAGAAATATAAGGACAATTTGCAATGGCGAACATGGATAGTGGTATCGAATGCAATGGTAAACCAGTATAATATTTTACAACATGAGGGGTCCGCACATAGTGACACAGTGGTACAAAATGTTTCGAAGAGAAATAGCAGCAACTTCAACAACAATACTTATAAGGGTGTCCGGTAATTAATGGATAACCTCTTTAGGGGTCATTGTACTTATAATTATGAATAACTATTACTATGAGACCCAACCTGAAATCGCGAAAAAAGAATCCCCTTAAGAGGTTATCCATTAATTAAAGGACACCCTGTATATACATGTATACAATACTAGCTTCTGCCCGCGACTTCGTCCGCGTGAAATGTAGTTTTATTATAAAATACAGGGTGTGTCGTAAATAGTGGTCCACCGTTAAGGATTCGATATACCAGATAATTTACTATAACATATTACAATTTTAACCATTTTTACCCAAGAGTTCCGAAAATATATATTTTTTTGTTTTTTATTTACGAAATTTCTACCTTTTGTTACAAATTTGGTTGTAGTTTCAACATAAACCATTATTTTTTCATTTTGATTTCTGTTAATTACTGCTGAATACTAGAGCTAACGTGTAAAATTATGGTTGTTTATGTAAATTTAGAGCTTTTGAAGAAAAAGTTAGTTCTTGTCTATTTTAACCCAAAATTTTAACATAATCGTGCAAATTAAAGAACGATTTTTGTAAAAAAAAAATTACTACTAAAATAGTTAAAATTGTAATATGTTATAGTTAATTATCTGGTATATCGAATCCTTCACTGTGGACCACTATTTACGACACACCCTGTATATCCTTTGACTTTCGGCAAGACTGTAGCTTCCCATTAGTGAAGGCATTTTCGGAATCGGATCTGTAGTTCCGAAGATTACCCCCCTACAACCTCACAAACTTTACCTCTTTATAATATTAGTATAGATAATTGGGGGAATTACAATATCTAACAAACCAGTAGTATATAATATCACAATTATCAAAAGTAATATAGGAACAATACAATAATAAACACGATTTTATATGCAGGTAGGATTTATGAGACGGGACTTTTCTAAGTACTCTAACAGTCTAACCTATGTTGGTGCAGAAGAGTCTTTTATTAATCCACATACGAAAGTGTATCATCAGAGCCCTGATTCACAACCATACGACAGGCTATCGTATCGAAAACCTGACATTTCGATAACCTGATTTGACTTGCCCTCAACAGCAAATAGCCGTTGGAAGAATAGCGGGCGTCTATTTGATTCAAAGTGGCAAAATTTTCGGGTTTTGGACTTGTGAACAGCGTTTAGAAGACTCCTTCGATAACAATGATTAATGTTCGATACAATACGGAAGCGTATCGAGTGTTTGTGAATAGCTATGCTGATCCTTTGTTTTTATAAGTAGTGCACATACTACTTATAAAAACAAAGGATCATGGCAGGCAGGCTGGATCTCGCCAAGATTATTTAAAAATTGACGATTTTCATGTCAACTGTACCCATTTTTTCGTAGGTACGCAAATACTCAAAAAGTTAGGGACAGTCGCCTATGAACATTTTTCTGTACTTGCCCTTAATTCCAAATCTAAAAAATCCACTCTGCGTTTACATAAATTAGGTACCTACTTATAGGTTCTTGGATCTTAAGCAAGCGTGGTGATTAGGGGTTTCGAATACCGGATTTTTTCAATACCGGTATTAATAAAGCATAGAAAAATTCCAATACCGGGATCCCGGTATGGGTATATTTTTTTCCCGGTATATTTTTTTTTTCTAAATTATGTAAAATTTTGGAAAAATAATTAGTTTGCATGCGGTACTAATAGATACCGCAAAAAAATCCGGTATTCGAAACCCCTAATTGGAAATATAATGAAATTGTGTCACTGTTTCTACTAAAAATAAAATAAAATCACCAATACGGATATTTAATATTGGATATTTCAATACCGGTATTGAAAAATGACAAAATATGTCCGGAATCCCGGTATTGGAAGCCCTAGTCGTAATCAATGCCCGTGCCTCTGCCCTACAGTGGGATAATATTAGGCTGTTTTTCTTACAGGTAGATAATTATCGTATCAACATGTTGTTAACATTTTTAAGAAAAAGAAATAAACATGTCTCTCATTTCTTTTCAAATAAGAGTTCTGTATCGTGGGTGTGTTTACAAAAACCACCTGAACAGCCATGAACACAACATATACAACAGTTTGTGCCTACTAGTAGGTGGCTACACAGCAGTGCATGACTGACTGGACTGAGTGGACCGAGCATAACGTGACTTAACGTTTGTTAAAACCATACACAAAATGTTTAAACTCCTGCAACCACGCAGCGCAATAATTTCGAAGAATTGCTGAATAATCTGGTGACATCCAAAATAGTCGCATGCACAGCACGCCGAGTAGCTCCCCAGCTGCCAGCGCTTGCGTCGCGGGCCGCCTCTGATGGTGTGCCCCTGTCATCCAGACATTTGATGAGAATGTGCGATGGACACGCGCATTCCCAACAAACGCTAGGGCGACAGGCGCAGGCGCAGGCGGCTTGAGTCTTCTGCGGCCTTCACAATAGACTTAGGAAATGTTGCAAACAACAAATGTCAAATGTGTTATACAGGACTCACGCATACTGCACATACTGTCAGTATCTTAAACAAGCCAACCAAAATGGAAGCAGGACCTACATGGAACGCATCTTTATCAATTATTATGTTCAGTATCTGCAAGTAACTGAAGGCGAATAGGAAACGTCGCGAACTGAAGGCGAATAGAAAACCTCAATGACTCATTTTTCAATCAATCATCTGATAACCTTATTCGAGGAATCATTTTGAAATGTTGATAGTTATTTCATGCAAAACTGTCAAGCGTCAATTTTATTTCTCCAATAAAGGAGACTGTACAAAAGTGGTCTATGAACCAATAGTGATACTGTTACGATATTTCTGTGGGGATACCTCAACTATACCTTTGTGCAAAGTGGCATCAAAATCTGACCCGGCAGTTTTGAGAAATATAATATTTTAGAATACATAATTTCATGATAACATTAAAAAGTGGTCTATGAACCAATAGCGATACTGTTACAATATTCATGTCCCCATACCTCAACTATACCCTTGTGCAAAGTGGCATCAAAATCTGACCCAGCAGTTTTGAGAAATATAATATTTTAGAATACATAATTTTATGATAACGTTAAAAAGTTGTCTATGAACCAATAGCGATACTGTTACGATATTTCTGTGGGGATACCTCAACTATACCCTTGTGCAAAGTGGCATCAAAATCTGACCCGGCAGTTTTGAGAAATATAATATTTTAGAATACATAATTTCATGATAACATTTTTATTTTAAAAACGTTTTAAAGGGTATTTCTGACTTTATAATACTTAATGAATGTGTTTCTTTCCTAGATTTTAGTATTTGTTTCGATTTTAACCGACTTCAAAAAAGGAGTAGGTTCTCAGTTCGTAGGAATTAAAATTTTTAAATATTTTTATGTTCACCGATTACACGAAGACGGCTAGACCGATTTAAAAAACAATTTTTTTGGTTGAAAGGGTATACTTCCCAAATGTTCCCATTGTCACCAGGTCAGGATCTGGTGATTGGATCCTGGAGGAATCTAGGGAACTCTTCAAACATTATAGGCACAGCTAGAACAATTTGGGTATTCTTTAAAGTAACTTGTGCATTTGCTCTCGGAAAGCACCATTTGGTGAAGTGGTACTAATGATGAAGACCTCAGATGACCACCGGGACAACTCATTAATAATAAGTATTTCACGGGTTGCGATTCGATTAATTTAATATGGTTGCTAAGCAATGTATACTATAAATAAATCGTCAAAATAAAATGAAAAAATATTGAATGATGAAATCACGTTTCGACCCAGAGGTGATGTAATTTGTTTGATCTGCAACCATTCTGATCTATTTTTTCGAAAAAAAAAACCTGAAATTCAGCACTGTCGAGGTGGTAAGTCTTTGTTTAGCAGAAAACCACATTAATTAAGTAGTATAAAGTCAGAAATACCCGTTAAAACGTTTTTAAAATATAAAAATGTAGCAATAAAAGTGAATTTTAATGTTTGTATTATTTTTCTCAAAACTGCCGGGTTAGATTTTGATGCCCCTTTGCACAAGGGTATAGTTGAGGTATTCCCACAGAAATACCTCTACAGTATCGCTATTGGATCATAGACCACTTCCCATACAAATTTTAACAGTCTCCTTTGTCTGTCGATTGAAAAATCAGCCCTGAGGCCAGATAATTTTATCCGAGAAATAATTTTAAATTTTCGACAGTTCATCCATACGAAATCTGTCAGACGTCAATAAAAAATACCACGAATAAAAAATATCTGTCGATTGGAAAATCAGCCCTTAGACGTATATGTACGAAAATATAGATAATTAATCTTTGTTAATAAAATAATATTAGGTATTGTCAACGAAACAGCAACTCCGGAAGTGTGGAGGCGGCGGCGACACTCGACTTTATCGTCTCGTAGAATCTGACTTCTCAATTAGGTACGTATTCATTATCCGATTGTCACCTCATTAGGTTAATGGCAAAATTGAGACAGAGAGTAGCTATCAGTACCGGGGACGTAAGACCTTCTTTTCGTTCTAGGAATACAACTATCGCCAACCGTTGTTCGAATATCAGAGGCCCTACTCTCCAAGTCCGTCAACGAATATATACGGGTCTAAAGCAGTTCGAAACTTCGGAGTAAACCCTACAACTGATTAATAAAAAAAGGACGGGCAAAAACACATCGGGAGTAGGGTCAACTGTCAAATGATTGTGACAGTCATTCTTAGGTAGGGCCCAAAACTAATCTTATGACCGTAGGTGATAAGGAGTATGAATCGCCCGTCACTTTGGCCGAAACTAGGGGTTTCGTGCTTAGTAAGTAGACTTGCTGATACTGTTGCCATCGCGGCGGACGTTCACAAGTTTACTATTATTATTATTTTATATCGTAGAATTTCAGAGGCCAATATTATTTTATTGCGATAAAATGGCTTGCAACGAATCACAAGGATTTGAAAATCATGCACGTTAATTTTAAAATTAAATGATGTTACTAACGTGTCCCGTCCGGCTGGTGGCTGCCCGCAGCAGCCTGTATTTGTTTTTCCCACCTATTTTGCTGACTGATCAGTGATAGTAAACGAGAAACGACCCCTCGGCGCGATGTAGCCAGCGTACTGCGCGCTGCACGCGGTTATTGCAATGGTGGCAATTTGAACTGATTGGAACGTCTCTGGACATTGTGTGACTACAATGTGCGACTGACACGAAAAGAGCTGAGCTTCCGCATCTAGCGACGAGCGAGCGGGCCGAGAACGTGACTTGCGGGACCCATAACTAGCTCTACCTACCCTGACAACTGCACGCTTGACAGTGACTACACACATACATTAACTTACGCATTTTTCCCATGGGGGTAAGTAAAAACTACAGAACGCCACCTGGTACTTTCCTTACACAGGCACTTACAAAGTTCCCTTTAATAGTGTACCACCAGCTATTCTATCCAGGGGAAAAGGCTCATTTCCAAAACTATGCATAAAAATTGCATGTCATATAGTAAAATGCGACCGCGAGTACCTGTGGATATTCGAACGCATGCCCGGCCGGGCGGCGCGCGGCGATATCGATTGATGCAACGCGGCAGCACCAGTGACCTACTGCCACGTTACCACCCATTTTATGGGCCTAACTACGGCTACTTATAAGGTTTAAGTTTATTTTTCCCTGATAGTACATTATTAGTTTTTTTTTTGTGTCTGGGCCTCATTAGTCGACGCTTAAGACAATATAGGTAAGTTATACGATGATCACTAATTTTCTCAAAATAGACACAATCACAAAAATAATGTTTTTCTTACTATAGCTGTTTGTATGTCGCCTTTCCATGCCATGGTTTTGTAAGGAAAATATCTTGGACGACTTGTGGTATAATTTTCAAAGTTTTCTCTTGTTTTACAAGCGTTTACTAGAAATATTAAGTATTGAGATAAATACTACCGCCTGCTACAAAAATATATTTTAGTACTAATACACTTCTAATTTAAGGTGAGCAGCTGTTACCTGCATTAGCCGAGTGTTTTTATTTTTTTATTGTTAATAAATAATAAATATTAATTTAGTTATGGTTTATCTTTTGTTCCAGTGAAACAAAGTGCATTAAATTAGTTATTTATAGAATGGCTATAATCCTTGCTGTTTATGCCACGGTCTGCGCCATCTATTTCTTTACACTGCACGAGGAAATAAATGGCGTACTTACATACGGTGTGCTGCGAATAATCCAATCAATGATTCTGCACTAATTACACGGTTTTAATAAAGAACCGAAGACCAGTTTTCGACAATATATAATGTCTAGAAAAATAGGAGCGGCACTTGAATGTTCGCGATGTCACACACAGCACAGTCGAACCCCACTGAAATACGGGGGTGAAAATCGATAAAGCTTCTAAGGGCGCCGGCCGCCGACCGCGACGAGGTACCATAGAGAATGCGGCGAAGTTTAGAGCGCCACTCGCACCGAGAGCGCGGCCCCTCGCCCACACGCAGTCGCATTTTAGCTGGGTTATCCAGCAATTGAAATACTACAGGAATAATGCACCTAACAGTGCAAGCAATAGAGCACAGATCACTGGTCGCGCTATGGCGACACACCTGCAGCGTGCGCATCCCAGACCACGGCCCGGGTCAAGTAATTTCATCAATAAGTCATATCCGATATCAAAGGACTACTAGACTCGTCAGCTGCACATTGTACAGTTTAATTTTCAAACGCTTAAACCTTAGAAAGCCAATTGTTTACTGGAAGTCACAGACGTAGCAAAACTATTATCAGAGATAACTTGTCTATTCATTTATAATTTTAAAAAATTATAGGGATGAGTTCATTAGATGTTAACACATGTATGATCTAAGTTGGTCGAGACACGCGAAATGCGCTTTTATCGTAGGTTATCACGTCGAGAAGGAGAGGACAAGGCCCACTCCCTCTCACAGAGAGGAGGGCTTTGTCCTATCAGTGGGAACATTATAGGCTGATTATGCACATAGATGGAGAATGATAATTGCTAAAAACAAGGGTCATTTCTTTCAAGAGTTTATAGGACTCCGAAATCAGCAGCAACATGTAGAACTGACAGAAGTAGTCAGGTTCGCAATCTGCTGAGTAATTTGTGGAGGATGGCAGGTTTAGCACGTAGGTACTGGTTCCTGGATTGGAAACGCCGGGAGGGGACACCCTAGCACATAATTATAGCGACCTTAGTAGTATGTTCTTCAGGAAGGTCAGGTGCACAATACTCGCACGTACGTGCAACAAAAGGATAGGTTAGGATAGAAGCAGGTGGCGTTCTGTATATTTCTGCTTACCTCCATGGGCAGGAGGCGTGAGTGTTATGTATATGTATGCTGGTTCTTCTATTCGTTTTGACGGTACATATATGTTACTTATTTATACTTTTTGGGCACAGTATTGCGGCGTTAAAGGCGGTGTTCAGATGAGATGATAGGATGATAGGGTGCAGATGATAGGATAATTGGAACACACACATATTTGGGGTACTGGTAACGGGGTGTTATGAAGCGCGAGGGTGTTGTTTCCCCGTAAACGTGCGACAAGTGTAGCACAGGCACACGGCACACCGATGCGTTTAATGGAGTTTGGGAAGCATTTGCTGAAACGGCTAAGACGGTCGCCGTGTGGTTTTACTCGGCAAAAGAACGACATAACCGCCTCTGATCAATCTGAATAGCCTTTTCCCAACTATCGTGGGGTCGGCTTCCAGTCTAACCAGATGCAGTTGAATACCAGTATTTTACATGGTGGGACTGCCTATCTGACCTCTAAAACCCAGTTACTGGATTAAAAATTATTTATTTGTAAGAATGTTGCTTTACATAGTATGGTGTTGATATTTTAAGTTATACAGGGTGACTGGAAATTAGTGGCGGAGCCGTTAAGGGGAGGTAGTCTAGGGTTATTCCGACAGATATCACTATGAGACCTACCGTCCTTACTTAACCCTTTCCAAGATATTCCTACTTTTTGTTTAGCAGTTTTTGCATAAAATAATGACAGTAGCGGAAATTTTACAATTAATATTACTTATTTAGAATATCTTTGTTGCAAAACAAAAAAAAGTAGGCCAAAATCACTTTTTTTTAGGATTTATTACTATCTCTTTAAGTAGGAATATCTTGGAAAGGGTTAAGTAAGGACGGTAGGTCTCATAGTGATATCTGTCGGAAAAACCCTAGACTACCTCCCCTTAACGGCTCCGCCACTAATTTCCAGTCACCCTGTATACACTCTACAACAACATAAGGTGTGCAAATATTCAAATGTCATTCTTATATTGTACTTAGTTATCTTTTAAGATTTGTGATTTACAAGTCCAATATGAATTAATATTATTATAATTAGGTAATCGTTACTTTAAAAGGGTAACACAATACCCCTTGGTAAGACTGGTTGACAGACTTTTGTTTGGGCTTCTGACTACCCGTAACCACAGTCAAAGATCAACGAATGACAGCTGGGACCGCGTCCGCGCTTTCCAGCGCGGAGGGGTCTTGATATGTAATGGATGGTCACCCATCCACAAACCGAACGCGGCAAGCGTAGCTTAACCTTCGATCAACCTGTGCGGCTGTTATTATTTTACTAGGATTCACGAGCCCCTCGGAAAGCATCCACAAGATGAAGAAAATCATTCGTCACTAAGAATTGTGTGTTTGAGCTTTTGGTGCACTCGACGTCGATCGCACAAAAAACGGCGCTGCAAATTTTGATTTATTTTCTCTCAGAAATATATTTCAAGTAGTGCGGAAAATCATAATGACACATGGAAAATGAAAACTGTTAAATTGTTACGCTGTTACAACATCAATAAAATGCTGGCTATTTGGGTTACCGATCATGCAAATTAAGTGGAATTTTACATAAATTACAATGAAGCAAGAAAACGGCGCCTACTACGAGTGTTAGTGGATGTTCAAGTTTCTACGACACTATTAATGTATACAAGAGTGTCGCAAGGAGTGTCAGATTTCTTACACATGGAACGATGCAGTTTACCCATAAGTCATTATAAATTTTAATCGGAGCGCACCGGGAAGAATTGCTGTCGCATGTCGTACGCGTGCTTTTTCGGGATCTAGGTACACCAAGGCAAGGCAAATAAATTAGAGTATGTACGTACCTTTTTGTAGACGGACTGGTACGTCGTACCCATTATAGGGCCGGTGGACTTTAAAGGAAAACGTTCCATGACAGCATCTGCAAAAATGAAAGTTTTATAAGCACGCGGAAATGAAACTAGCTATAGTTTAGTTAGGAGTGTTGCGACATATCCGGACTACACAGTACCAGCCAACTGAGCAAGAGGATCGGAGACAGATCCAGAAACCCTAATGTTTATAGCATGCGCCCAGTATATTGTGATTGAACGGCAATCCAATAGACCTTCGAGGTGCATCTGTATTGTAAGCTCTTTATAAAGGATCTGC
Organism: Amphipoea oculea; assembly: GCA_945859645.1. Lineage (NCBI taxonomy): Eukaryota > Metazoa > Arthropoda > Insecta > Lepidoptera > Noctuidae > Amphipoea > Amphipoea oculea. Next base: position 32,648,458 of record OX243861.1, on the reverse strand, counting down.
AGCATCTAGCAGAGTTCGTTCCACAAAGGATTCATATCCCTATTATTAGATAGTTGCATTTAATTTAACGCCGGTTAAAGCCCCGTCCCGCACTACCTAAATTGGCACTATTGTGTAAAGCGGATGACTCGATACAGTATGCATGTACACGGTACGCCGCGCGCGAGACCGACCGCGGGCTATCTCACCGTGAAACTTAGGTGAAGTGAGCTATAAGTGAGATGCCATTCCACCTTGTACTAGGGATTAACACCATTGAAAGTTTTACAAAATAGCGCCACATGTCAGTATTACATCAATAAATGGCATGCGCTTTATACACGCAATATTAACAAGAATCCAGATTGAAATAAACTTTTGATTGAAACTGTAATTGATAAGCAGAACTGGGAACGTGTGTACATTAGCGAGCGCTTTTCCCACTCTAAAATGATGATACTGAAGCGTCTCAATTTTATACGAAAATGTAGATGCAGATAAAATTACAGCGCCGTCAGCTGTAGAGTGAAGATTCTATAGACATCTTACTTTAATAGTTTAGAAATGAACGTTCTTATGTGATGGACAGACTCCGCCCTGCAGAAGAGTCATGCGGCAATGTTTGAATTGTTTTATCTATTTCCTTAAACGATCCTCCATGGGTGATGTATTTCCGGTAAGTACGTCTGGCGCACTCTGGACAGGCCGGCCAGGTCCAGCTAACAAGCATAAAAGAACAATATACCCGTCTATTTATTGTCCTACTGTAGGGCAAACACCTCTTCTCCAACAGAGAAGGCATGAGCAGTGATCACCACGATTGCTTAAGGCGGGCTAACAAGTATGCTGTCTGCAAACCCCTAATAGCACGACATGAGCTATTATCGATATTCTGGCACGAGATAAGATCCGTAGATACGTAAGTATAGAACATAAATAAAGTTGAAAGTAGGTGTTGAGTCGATATAACCGCATGGCCTGATACCGATTGCTACGCGACCTCCTCGTAGTAGCCTTTAGAGGCGTGCACCTACAAGTGTTGTAAATGCAATTCTGTAGAATAGCTGCATGACTTCCGTTTTCATTGTCGTGAAAACTTGGCGGGGGATGATCAGAGGTGATTCTCATCCGCGGAGCGCTACGGATGCTTCGTGCGGATAGCCCGCTGCGATACAGAGGTCCCACGACCAAAATCTGTCGGGACGACGGCGACGGGGTCGTTCTATCAGCCACAACACAATGATACAACCGTTCGTAGGATCGCGATGTATAGTTCCCCAGTCATCGTTTCACAATGCTGGTTTTCAACAACCTATCCGTCACCGCGATTTGTGATTCGGACTTGTCTGCGATTGTTTGCCGCAATGTTCGCACACGCACTCGTTCCAGAGTGATCCTGAGTGCCAGCATCACGAGTTATGGGAGGAGTGAACCAGGCCCGCAACTGATTACTTCACGCGGCACGAGCAGCGGAAGCCGCATACAACTACAGATACTGCAGGCAAAACGGTTGAACAATCCAAAAACAGTTTTTATACGGCCCTCGTCAATTCATTGCAACGGAATGCCCGTTGCAATGAATTGAAGATATCCAGAAGAGCCGAAAATACATGAAAACGAGATGTTTGCGAAAATAGGGATTCCATCATAAAGGTTTCACGGCGCGAAGGGCTGGTCCAAAAGTCAAACCCTAACCATAATTTTAAACTTACACTTCGTAAGTTCGCCAATACCGTGGCGTAATATTTTATAGTGTACTACACTATACAAGTTTTGAAAGTAAACTCTTGAAGGATTTGCTATTGCCAAGTTTTTCGACTCAATTCGAGACGTTAGAAACTGGGCATCAGTTCACTAACTTAACCTTGTAAAGGTTAATGCAACAAAGCATTTCCCACTTAAATATGATTTAGCACCCCACCCCAGATCTCAGGAGTGAATCTGAATAAGTATGCACATCCTGCTTGATCGACTGACTCAAGGCATCTACATCTGTTTGTATTGACAATACGGAATATACTGCCATTCTGCGTGTAGTGCAGGCCTGGTATGGAACTCTGGAGCTTCAAGCAACTGTCACAAGGACATAGGTACGTATTGTCGTATTGTGGTCGTACTTATTTTGCTTCAATCTCACTTGTTCTACTTGAACAATTTTTCTTTAAGATTCGCAAGCACATTCGCAACAAGCTGGCGGTATCATCACGACGGTAATATTTTCTCATTGTTTGTCTTAATTCTTTTAGTATATTCATGTATTATGTATATTTATTTGTACTTATATTTATATGTAATTAGGTATGTATTATATTTATAGTTTTAATAGGTTTATGCATATCTTTATATTTAAAATAATTATTCCTCAATTTTCATGATTGCGCCTACTACTGTTTGTCTCTGCATCACAAAAAGGTTGACTGGTAGAAATTGCCTATGGCATTAATTCTGTTCATTAATTCTCTGTACATTTATGTGCTTGAAGTATTAAATAAACAAATAAATTGTTTGTAAAATCCACCAAAAGGTATATGTCACTTCTCTCATTTAAAGCATTTTGCAATTAAGTACCTACCACATTAAAGTATTCTTAATGATGCTTTGTTCATTATAATATAATGGAATATTCCTTAATGCCTTCTTTAATTATTTTTTTTTAAACTTTATTAAAACATACACATTTAATGATGTGTATGTTTTAAAACTTTTACATATTTTTCACTTTAGGTAATGTATAAAATGAGGTTTTAAACGTTACTTTTGTGTAAGTTTACCATATCCAACTAATTATATGGGTTATTAATTTCTCAAATAGTCAGGATAAGTGAGTAAATTGATTATTATGTAGATATAGTCCTTAGTCACCTAGTTATGAGACATGACTAAAGAAGGGAACCTGAGGTTATCATCATCATCATTATCAACTTCAGTGATAATGTTTATCAGATAACCTAAGAATTATGTTCATGTTAACATTCACTGAACTCTCAAACATATTGCTACACAAATTTGTCTGCATACTGAAAGGATGAGGCTGAAGACCTCAGGGAGAATTCTTTGCAGAAAAGCATTTTCACATTTGTAACTTCAAAAGAAATTTTATTTGTTGTCATTATTTTTTAATCATGCTTTTGCTTTAATTTAAACCAGAAAATCTGTATGGACATTTGTAGTGTGTTATGCTGCTAGAAACTGCTTGACATGCTGAACCAACCTACTATAGAAATAAATGTTTTTTTTAACAAATGATTATTAAGTGAAAAAGTTGAAGATTAGTAAATACAGTAACGATGAACATGATGAGGAACATCCACTGGAATTTCAAAAGGTTCAATTAACTAACTAAACTTTTCAGACGTTAGCAGGAAAATTCAAAAAGTCCCAAATCCCTAAAAATACTTACCCCAATGGAATATCAGGAATTTGTTATTGATTTCTTAGAATAATACAGAAACCTGAACATCGAATGTATTACAAAGTAAATAGCATCAAACGCCCCCTAATTACAATAACATACCGTACCAGCAGTCTCTGAGCACTATGGTACTACAATAACCACTTTTTAAAGTATTATGTAAACAATGCTACGTGTACAGCCTCAAATCTATTCTGTGTTACCGGGAAGTATATTAATAGCCTATCAGAATCTTGAAATGATTCGTGCAAACACCACCCGCATGTTAGTAATAGTTCAAATGTAAAATGAAAGTGCGTAAACTAACCTAACACAAAAACATTGTAAGATCCTGAAGCAGCAAGTTAGTCTATCAATTATCCATTTAAATGACACCTTAAAGATATTAAATATTCACGAAAATGTAGCGTGCTAAACAAGTTTTCCTTTTCAATAGAAACGATGCAAAAATGCGTTTTATTACGCGTATGACAAATTATTGACTACGAAAGTACGAAAAACACAAGCACGACTAATAAATGTCAAAAAACCTGCTATGCTATATGCTATGACAGCTGACAGCTGATGACACTAAAACTAGTGACAGTTAAAAAATCTATTCTATTTTTCTTTTTCATAGCAAATTGCCAACAAAAAAAATAGCAAATTGGCAATAAAGGGTGGCAGGGACATCGACACGCAACTATTACCATGGATCTAGAAAAAACCCAAAGGAACAGTCGAATAATTCGTTGTATCGATCGCACGTGGGACGAAGTTTATCTCATATTCATCATCATTTCAGCCGAAACACGTCCACTACTGGGCATAAGCCTCGCACAGCCGACACTATCGAATGGTGTAATAATACAGTGTGTTCTTTTTTTCAAAATCAACGGGTTCGATTCCTGGCTAGAAATATTGATTTTTCAAAAATCCAATGAAGCATTTTTAGTTTTCATCACAATCGATCCCGTGACTCCTTTGAGTACTGTTCGCTATTCCTCATAGTTTCGTATTTGGCCATCCACGCCCACTTGAAAAATTCATTCTGTATATAACGCAATAATGTTGTTGAACTGTCAAAATTTAACCCACTGCTATTGATAGTGTGCGCACCCCGGTGGTCATCTCTTAATTTTCATTTAATCTTTTTATTACGGACGCTAAACGTTGTGCATCGTTCTCACACGCATAATTTCAACATGAATGATGTACCTATGTACAGACGTCAGCACATCAAGCTACCCGAAACTGTCAAATTTTCCCAATCAACTTTGAACCTTATAGTTTAGCGATAAAGTTGAAAATCTATTAAAAATTGACAGATTGTAGTAGCTTGATGAGCTGGCGGCTGTACCTAACCAATATTTTATAATCGTATTATGATTTAAAAGAGTTTGTTACCCGTTTTTCTACATAGGTACCTGCTACACTTTGGAATGAGCAATTAGATTTAGCTTTCTAACTGACCCTTGACGATATATTCAAAAATGCCTTTAAATAATTAGCTTATTTGAAATAAATGCTTTGAGTTTGAGAACTGGAGATTATTATCAGACTACGCGACAGCAAAGACAGGGTTATTTGAAATTAGGAATAAGTGCTCTTTAGTTTTTAGCCGTACAAGAATCTTTAGCCAAGAAAAAGACGGCCATCATCAGTAGAACAGAAAAAATCAGGCTATTGTTTTATTTTAGGTTCATAAATCAAACCGAATTTGAGTTACATGAGTAAAAAACCAATTCAATTTCAGATTATGTTTATTCAACAAAAGTGCAAGAAAAGGGATTTAGCAGTGAATGCACATGTACAGCACACTGGGGAACCAGCCCGTATAGAAGAGTCCCCACAGGTTCTTTGGGAGTCATCACAGACTCACTGGGATTCATCAAGTTCCAGTCAACCATCTTCCCACCATGTCCTGCCGTATCTGATATCAGAACCACCCTACGAAAAGCCAAGCATGCCCCATCTGGTGTCTGGACTGCCTCAACTAGAGTCAGGTCTGCTAGATTTGGGGTCAAGACTGCTTGACCTGGAACCAACTTTGCCCGGGATAGGGTCGAGTCTGCATGACTTGGGGCCAAGTCTGCCGGGCCAGTCTGATCCATCGGTAAGTAAACAATAATTTCCATCTCAGAAACAACATTCAAAACAGTGAATAAATATGCCTTTGCACAGCCTGCCTTCAACGCTTCTCTAGTCAGTTCTTCTTCTTCTTCGCCAATCGCCATTCAATGTGACATCGTTACAGATAAGCTAGAACTTCCCAATGTCTCGATCACTAACCTCTATCATACACTTGTATGAAAGAGGTCAGTGGTCTCGATGGAGACGAATGGTTTTTTGTAGCAAATACCTAAATGCACAAAAATGCCTTGACAGCGACGTCAACAATTGTAGAAAACGTTGTAACGCCGAGGTCAATAGAGGGAAATAGACAATATTTTACTGTCCAGAGCCCTGATTCACAACCATACGACAGGCTATCGTATCGAAAACCTGACATTTCGATAACCTGATTTGACTTGCCCTCAACAGCAAATAGCTGTTGGAAGAATAGCGGGCGTCTATTTGATTTAAACTGACAATATTTTCGGGTTTTGGACTTGTGAACAGCGTTTAGAAGACTCCTACGATAACAATGATTAAAGGTTCGATACGATACGGAACCGTATCGAGTGTTTGTGAATAGCTATGCAGGTAATACGGAACGGTAGGGAAGCCCAGAGAGTTTCTTACAAAGACATTAAATTATTTTGGTTTCTTAGCAAGCGTATGCAAGGCGAAAAGTTATTAGCTAAGTAGGTGCGGCATCGGCAGATAACAACACTGCACACTTAGAATGCACACGATCATACCCATAGAGATTTAAGATCGGTGAAAATAATTTAATGTCTTTGATCATACCAAAACCAAGGCTCTGAAGAGTAGCTTAAAATATTACCCACAGTTAGGTCACAATATATTATTTGCCAATGAGCCTCAAATTATACAGTTAAGTCTGCATCTTGGAACTCAGGGTACGAATAGAAAGACTATCGGACCTGCCGACCTGCCCACAGAGTACTTTTTGATAGACTGAGAGACCTGCCGCATCTAAGTTTTGACATTGGAAATGTCTTCTCCTTCCTCCAGTGTATGCTCCGATTTCACGAAAAAGTGCGATCCCCTTATATCTCGGAGAGTTGTAAAGATATGCATCTTCTTAGTCTGTGGATACGATATTCAAAAAATGCTCAAAAGACACGTATTCACGAGAGCTGTAGGTAAGGTGCAAAAAGAATTATTCGAGCCGAAACTCAGAGCCGAAATAGTGAAAACATTTTTTTCCGAATTTTTTATTTTGGCGCTCGATATTTTGGAAACGAAGAATGACATCAAAAAAGAGATGGCTAATAAAAAACTCAGATCGCCAGAAATTTCATATGTGCCATTTTTATAGGCATAATATTATGTATGTACTACAACAAAAATATATACACTCGGCGTCACATAAATCGCACCTCTTCGAAAATAAGTTTAAAGCATATCCCGCCAGCAACGAATACATTAAACCCAATTAATATTGGTATCAATTGAAAGTATGTTTAACGACCTTTAAATTAACAACAGTTAGAATTCCTAAACACAACAGATCTCATTAGCACGTAACGTTAAAAAAAATGTTGTCAAAATACGCATTACAACGGCCACTAATTGAACCTCTCTACAAGGGTATAAAACGGGCGACCCGGGTTAAATGTGGGTCATTCGCTATTCAACCTTTGAAGTGAACACACGTGAACAGCTACAGCAAGAAAAATACCCCAGAAGATGGATACCACTGCAGATGAAGCCGCTCAAGTCATTGCACTACTGCAATCAGAGATGCGGCAATGTGATGTAGCTCGGCAACTGAACTTGAGTCGTTTTGCCGTTCGACGAGTATTCCAACGCTTCCAAGAGACTGGTGGCTATATCCGAAGACGTGGATCTGGAAGACAACGGTGCGCATCCGAAAGAGACGATCGCTTCATTGTTTCGACGTCTTTACGTAATCGGTTCTCCAATGCTGTTGAGCTGCAACAACAACTGCGATCAGCTCGCAGAACTTCTGTAAGCGTCTCCACGATTAGAAGAAGACTGCAGGAGAAGAAAATTGCAGCTCATAGGGCTGCTACAGGGCCAAAATTGACTGCACAGCATAGGGGAGACCGGTTGCAATTTGAGAGGGCTGTGCTCTTCTCGGATGAGACGAGGGTGTGTCTTTTCTGCAACGATAGGCGTCGAAAAGTGTATAGGAGGCAAGGGGAACGATTCGCACAAGCCTGTATTCAAGAGACAGTGGAATACGGGGCTGGCTCGTGCATGTTCTGGGGTGGCATGTCAATCGACGGCAAAACGAACCTTGTGTGTGTTTCTCGGACTGGAAGTGCTCGCGGGCAAGGGTCGCTGACTGCTACTCGGTACATAACAGAGATCTTAGAGGAGCAGGTTGTCCCTTATGCGGGTTTTATTGGCAGTGGGTTCACGTTAATGCACGATAACGCCCGCTGTCACACCGCTTTAATTGTAAGAGACTACCTGCAAGAAGTTGGAATCCCTGTTATGCGCTGGCCGGCGCGAAGTCCAGACCTAAACCCTATTGAGCACCTTTGGGATGAACTGAAACGGCGAGTACGGGCACGTGATCCTGCCCCTACCACTCTCCAAGGCCTCCAAGATGCCGTCGTTGCAGAATGGGACAACATTCCGCAAGAGACTGTTGTCACATTAATTAGGTCCATGAGAGAACGCATGGATGCAGTCATCAGGGCTAGGGGGGTAACACTAGGTTTTAAGTTGTTTTTAAGGACTTTGATGTAATTTTTGCTGATAAAATAAAATTTAACTTTTTAATCATTTGCATTAGCTTGCTTTTTTTTTATTCCCTGGTGAACAAAAAACCAAATCCATTGATTTATTCTGAAATTTAAATAAATTGCCTTTCCAATGATACCTTATAGTCATATGTCTACCATTAATTAATAGGGTTAAAATGACTTTGAAGGGAATTTTTAAAGAGGTGCGATTTTTGTGACGCCGAGTGTAATACGTTATCAAACATCGTAATCTGATGAATGTAAAGACAAGGATAGACCAAGTTTGATGCTAAAAGTAATAGTGAGAGAAACTACCTGCTCTAACTACCAGTGTTCGGGATCGGGACGGTGGGTTTTCTGAGCTAGCGCAGCGCGCGCCGGCGCGGCTGGGCGCAAACCAATAAGTGGAATGGAATACATTCGTTCGCTCTAACGTCCCCATCCGTGCCGAATTCCCCCAGGGATCCGTGTTATCACCCCTTATGTTCACCCTGTTCACCAGTGACATTCCCAATAGAAAAAAGGCTTAGTTGGCTCTATTCGCCGACAACACTGCCATTTACTATACGGGTCGCTGTCAGGACTCTATCGCTCGCACTCTCCAGACCTCCGCAAGCGTCTTAGGCGCTTGGTTCCGCAAATGGAGAATCGAGATCAACCCCTATAAGATTCAGGCGGTTCTCTTCTCGAAACCGCGTCGACTCGCCCCCCTCTTCCCCATTCCGACTACTATGTATGGCAAGCCGATCCCTTGGGAGAAGCAAGCTAAATACTTAGGTGTTATCCTCGACCACTATCTTACTTTCAGAGAGCATATAAAGACGGCTCGTTCGCGCGCCTCTTTCGCTCTCAGTAGGCTCCACTTCTTACTGACCGCCCGCAGCAAATTATCTCTCACTCAAGTGCAAATTGCGCCTCTACACCGCGGTCATCCGCCCATCATGACCAATGCTTGCGTAGTGTTCGCACATGCCACCATCTGCATAGAATGCAGACCCTCCAGACTCGTTTCCTCAGAAAGGTCACGGAAGCCCCCTTATATGCTAAGGAAGGAACACGGATGGGTTTTAGTCAGTAAGAGTCTGACACTCCCTTCTGCTCTACTCAGAGTAGAATTTTCATTGATGATTTCCCATAAAAAAAAAGCCCCCTTATATGTCCGCAATGAGAATCTACACTTAGATCTCAGAATGCCCATGCAGTTGCACCGTCCAGCAGCCATAAAGCGCTTTTCCAAGCGCTTCTTTGATATACTGCTATAAAGCACCCCAAACCCCTGATTTCGGCAGCCACCCGATACACTCCTTCGCGCATATATGTAGGATTCGCCATTTCGCCGACGGAGGCATAAAAATAATAATCAAATAGAAACACACTCATCATCACATCATTTACCATCTCACCCCCCGTCTCTCTCTCCCTCTTCTCATAGAGACACTATCGAATGGTGTAATAATACAGTGTTTTTTTTTAAATCAACGAGTTCGATTCCTGGCTAGAAATATTGATTTTTCAAAAATCCAATGATGCAGTTTTAGTTTTCATCAAAATCGAGCACGACACTCCTTTGAGTACTTTTCGCTATTCCTTACTTTTGAATTTAGCCATCCACGTCCACTTAAAAAATTCACCCTCCATAAAGATTATCAATAATTTTACACATAATAAAATATGTATTAAAGGGTATATTTTTTTACAACATACTCAAACTCAAAGCATTTATTTCAATTAAACCATTTACAGGCACTTTTGAATTATCAAGAAGTCAGTCAGTCAGAAAAAATGAAGCCCATTCCAAAGCGTAGGTACCTATGGAGAAGAACGGGCAAGAAACTCCATGGATACATACTGAACAACGACTGACAAAACGTCAGTTAACGTCACATAGGTAGTGTGCGACAGAGATAACGCTCTACGAAGCCGAAATTAGCCGATTGTTTCTTTCCAAAGGTCGATGTGCAATATTTATCGCCGGGTACTGTACTACTATAGTGAACCCATGGTACAATTATATACTTCGAGTGAACCCATTTTTATACATTTCGTTGCTGGCGATTCTGGATTTTTGGCTATGAACTTTTAGCCAAGTCTTTTGTCCTCTGGACAATTTAGTCAGCTACAATTTGAGCCTAAAACAAAGACGATCGGGTTAAGGGTTTCCATAGAGTAAAGTAATATATCGGTCATGATATCGGTTTGCCCCGTAGGCTAACCTTTTTGAAAAAAGTCAGAACGACATTATCATTCAACGTTGTCTACGAACGTTGTAGTTTTATTTTGTAACATTTTCAACCCGATTTTCTCGTTCTCACTCAGCGACAATATTTTTTCGAATTCCGTAGATTCATTTCCAATGTGCTCGATAGTCGTGTGAGGCACGAAATCTGTGATTTTTTTTTAATAAAAAATAGCTAAAAGTTTTTATATCAAAACCAATATGACTTCATGTTGCTTTTGAAAGGTCTTGGAAGTGAACTTGCGAATATAGCCATCATGCTTGATGACAAAAGTTAAATAAACAGAAAGATGATGACGATGATGCCAACAGGTAGGATGAGGTGAAGTGGTGGACCACCACACCACTTAAACTTAGGTATACTTAGCTAATACTCACCAGAGTAGTAGGTAAGTATACCCTCTGCACGAGTGCACGACGTTGTTACGCGGGCAGGCAGAGTCGGACTCCGTGCGCCATGTACTGGGATATGTACTATTTATTAGCACTAGTGGCAGTAGTAGGCTACCTTTACTAGTGTACCACCACTGACCTCTAATAAACAAGTCTGTTAGTATGTACCACCCATAGAGTAAAAGTGGTTATATAGTTTTTGCTTAGTTTCTGGCTTCTTTATGTTCGTCTACCAAGCAAGGTCCTACTTTTCCATCCTATTCATTTCAGGCTAGTAAGAAGAATAGATACAACGTAAACTGAGATGATTTTTGAATGTTATCCAATGTTACCATAATTTTATAATTTGCATGTTGGTACACATAAAACAATCAATAAACCGACTTTTACCGATTAGTCCGGTTTATTCCCAACGCTAACCATATCCGATGATTTGTATAAAATGGCGTCAGCCGAGTTTTTAGAGCAAGCTTTGTCCACAAACGTTGACGAGAACGCCGTTAACGCGATTGTGGGCTCATTAGAAAATCAGTTAGTCACGTCCGTTCCGTCGGCATCCTCACATAACAATTATGTGAATGTTATTCCATCTCAAAATTGTAATTTAACTTCAAACGCGGGCTCTATTATAAGTGGACAGAAATATATTACGGACCAAATTAATTCTGGTGGAATAGTGAACAGCATTCAATCAAATATTGTTTCCTCGAACTCAAGTGCCTCTTTCAATAATGTGCAAGCATCAACTCAACCAACATTTACTTCTCTATCGTTGAGTGGCGGTGCTCCTCTTTCTAATGAAACTTTGAAAGTGATATATACGCAAGCGCAACATCTGGGTAACCCCCACGGCGGCGTAACACTACCTGTACAATCGTTGGCGAGCGGTGTCATCGCACAGCCGTCGCAGAGCCAGATATTACACGCGGTGTCCACCGGCGGCGTGTTACCGCAGCAGGGCAACAAAACTATCGCCATGCAGCCTCCTCTCGTCATTAAGCAGGGCACAAATACTGGCCAAGTGGGTATGCAGCCTGGAATGGTGACTGTCCCAATGACTGTGAACTCTAGCATGCCTGCTTCAATACCTAATGTGATGACACTGAACAAGCCTGGAGGGCAGAACGTTGTAGTGACCACACAGAATTTAGGCTCCGCGCAGCCTACTATCATCCCCAATGTCCAAATATTAAACATGAGACCTGGAGCGCCCGCAGTGGCTGCTCAGAAGTCAGTAGCTACAGTATCGCCCAGAGTGGTGATTGGTACGCCTCAAGTTGTTGGTACGAGAGCGACTGCTCCAGTAAGTTTGAGTCTGTCAAAAGTGTACAGACATTTTGCTCAGTATCTTCACATTTTAATAACCAAGCTCATTCAGTAACTCTTGTACAGACATTTTGAGGCTGACGGAACACACTTGTGAATGTGGGATGTGAATCTGACGTCGCCACCTAGGATCCTCTCTATTCTAATATTTGTGATGAGTGTAACCTGCGCACACCGTAAGTACCACTAGATGTTAACTGTTGTTCCGTACCAAGAGTCACAGAGTATAGACACGTCTGCTATACCAGGTTTGTTTATATGTCTGTTGCAATGTTCTGTCAGTCTCAACTTGCACTAAACTGTCACTATTCTGTATAAACACATGCTTTGTATACAAAATGCCTATAAAGCAGCAATATTAATGTCACTCTGGGCTCTTTGCATACTTCACTTTCAATCGACACTCATTCTAAATGATCAGCAACCTTTATTACCTAATTCTAAGCCTGTAAAAACTGCTTTGCTGATCATTATTTCATCATCACTATCACTGACACCCACCCTTGAGTTGAGTTAGTACACACAAACTACCATTGAATAATACATTTTTGTACTCATTTCATGATGCATGTATGGTAAATCAATCAAATGTTTGCAATAGTTGAGTCAATGAAGATTATCATATACCTTTACACCCACCCTGAAACAAACAGGAACAATTTTGATTGTGATTTTCTCCACATCTATCATTATTAGTGGCCTTTCCATATTTATTTTACTGAACCATAATGGATGGTCATCATTTAATGTCATTACTGAAAGTCCACCACATGAATACTTTATTACTTGAGTAATGAGTGTGATTACTTAGATATTTGACAAATTACAACCTGAACAAAAATATTGGAACACACAATATTTAAAGCATATCAGCTAAATGTAAACAATTTTATATTTATTGTATTTAAAAAAAAAACACAAAAATATTAAAATCTGCACATCAAAACTATTCAAAATCCATGTTATTGTATGCAAAATTAATAACTTTATACAATGTTCTGTATGTCAGTGTTTCTTATTTCATTGACTCTACTACAAGTTATCTTGATGTATTTGTTGAGCTCTGCTAAATTTATTATTATTATTGAGTAATCAGCTTTACTTAAACTGTAACAATTGTGATGATTTTAATAATCATGGAATGTTTTATTTTGACATTTCTTTGGCCTGACTCTCCTGTGTAACATAAAAATCTGTAACATGTAGAGTTTTAGTCAATTTGTGATCAAATTTTTTCTATTTTAGTTTTACTTCTTTGTTTTGCATTGAAGTTTTAAACTCAACTAGAGTCTTTAAAAAGGCAAGGTTGCAAACCAAACTTTAATTTAAAAAAATCATAGTATCAATTAATTGCTTGGAATTCATAAATATCTATTAAACACAACATTTTATTTTAGTTAAATGCTTATTCCATTTATTCATTACAAAGAAATATCATAGTCTGTTGAAAGTCACCACAATCCAAACCCTAGTATTCAAAACTTGTGTAAAGTATTAAAATAATAAGAAATTTAGAGAGACCAATTAAATGTTGTCGCACTATGAGCAAATATAACTCTAAGCTTGGGATTAATAAATTAATGTCTTCCAAATTTCAGTGTAAATACAATCATTGGCCCTAAAATGTTATCACTTGAGGTGCTTCATGTGCCTTAGATAGTACATAAACTCAAGCGAGTATGTTTGATACTCATTGATAATAGGTCCCCAGTGTTCCATTGGCTCTGTGAACCATTACTTCATGAACACTGTAATGATGCTGACCAGTGGAATGTTGGCTTGCAATGCTTGATTGTGTACAAAACAATCTAAATGTAACCAAGTGTGCCATGTAATTTATCTGTGCTAAATGGGCTTTAACTATAATTTAGTAATGACTGTGGTATACACAAGCTTCCACCATGCTAACCCCATAATTCCAGTGATCCCACACTCGGTTTTATAATTTATAAATATAAATGTTACACAAACATCAAATGTTAATAACCAAATCCACTAAATGTGTTATATCTAACAAATGACCTGCTTTAGAATCATATTCTCAGATTTTATTTATTGGAACGAAAGCTAATTTTTGTATTTAATAAAGAAATTTGAACTGGCTTTGAATAAAATTGAAACTAGGCTATAATTTTTAGATAACGCTGCAAACTCTGCAGAGTCTACAACCGGGGCAGCAGGGTCATTTGTTGTTAAAGACTGAGAATGGTCAATACCAGCTCCTGAGGGTGGGCCCCGCGCCCGCGGCCAGCACTCTCACGGCGCCGCAAGCGCAGACCATCCGGCTGTCGACCGTGCCGGCAGTAAGTAGGCACAGCCACTCCGCTACTCACCCCGCGCTCTCATAGAAATTGGACAATGTTCAGCACTCACTTTAGCACCTCCTGATAGAGGACACATGTTTGCATTTTTTTGTCCAATTTCAGTCTCAATCATGCATATAACATAAGGTGGAGGTGCATGCTCAGGTTTTTAACAAGGTAAGAATCTAATCGGAAACTCGTCATGATTGTGTATAATCTAATACTAATTACCTACGAACTCTTTAGTTCTAGTGTTAGGCGCAAACATGACAGCCGGGCGACTTGCGCGGCCGATTCGTGCCTAACTTTCGCTCGCTTGCGTTTTTTGCTGCGGCCATTACTTTTATAATGCTTTTATTCCAATATATTGTTTCAAGTTTTCGCTATATTGACCTTAAGTCTGAATATTTTATTTATATTTGTACTTACCTATTCTAGTTCTTTGGCTATTTCATAAAAAACCTACAAACGTTAAAATGATTATGGGAAAAAATAAAATGTTTTGCGCCAAACATTAAAACATCCTGAATTTATCCCTATCCTTCCACTGCTTGAGAATGAACGCTTAGAGCATTCGTGACGGCCTGCTTAGCATGCGTAGATGTGTCTCGTTGTGGCGTATTAAGTGTTTGGCCTCTATTCACACAGCACCCTGGCGTGGCGACGGTGTCCACGAGCGTGGCGGCGCCGGGGCCCATGCCCGGGCAGATGCCGGCTCCGCCGATAGCGGCACCCGTAGTCGCGTCCGCCCCCAGTGTCGCCGTGGGGACGCCCCCGCCACTGCAACAACAGCCCAGTTCCACCACGCATATTGTAAGTCTATTAGTCGCACATGTGTTGATCCTCATTATTACTCACGCAAGTAGTTTTTACTTAGAGAACTTGCGGAAGCTCTACTGTATAAACAATATCGGCAACCTCATTTCCGCAAGTTTTCTAATGAAGGATTGTTTATTGGAAGTCAATTTCTGCAAGTTTTGATACCAATCTAAACTACAGTTGTAACTAACTCCCTGTCGAAGCAACAAGTAAGAACTGAGAAACACTCGCTAACGAATATCGTGTCCCTATAGCTGAATTCTGTTTTGACCGTAACCCAATCCAGAATGCTTTAAGCTTATTTAGGTACAATTTTACAATGCCATTGATTTGCTCGTTGCTTTTGCGTAGTGACAAGATAACATGATAAAAAAATATTTTCTGTAATTCGACCTGTAATAACAATATATTAAACTAGCTGACCTCACAGACGTTGTCCTGTCCAAATATAAATGAAGACGTGAGTGGATGAAGGGGATATGTCACAAAATTCTAATTTCGAGAAAATTGAGTTCAAAATATCTTAAAATGTTTATGTGAAACTTTGAACTCAATTTTCTCGAAATTAGAAATTTTGTGACATATCCCCTTCATCCACTCACGTCTTCAAATAATTCGTACAAAATTCCCATAGCATGCAATGCACTGTCAGCTTTCCCGAATTTTCCTTGCAACCTTTTCTAATTTTTAACCGACTTCAAAAAAGGAGGTTCTTTATTCGACCCGTATGTATGTTTGTATGTCCTCGATTTTCTCTAAAACTAATGAACCGATTTTGATAATTCTTTCATTAATGTGATCTACATACTTTCAGGAAGGTTTTAGTATATAATACATTAGATAATTATTCTTATGTCCGAAGTTATATGCATAAATGTACTACATCTCCGGCATTTCTATGTGAATTTTGATGATTCTTCGAGTCGTGTCTTCAATTCTTCAATGCACAAGTGTTCATTGAATTTATGTGGGGTAGGTACAACTAAAAAGTGAATGAACAAAAAAAAAACAAACGACTTAAAAAAAAACTACAAAGTGATAAATAACTTTAATTTCGGAAGTCGGTGTCAAAAAACGATAATGCGGAACCAATAACACCGACTTCCGAAATTAAAGTTATTTATCACTTTGTAGTGCTTTTTTTGAAGTTGGTTGTTTTTTTTTTGTAAAAAAGTTTTTTTAAGTGATGCGCTTGTCAACGAACGGTATTTCATATTTGTTAATAGAAGTACCTATAAGGCACGAAGGGTGAACTCGAACAACCCCTTGACCGTGAACCACGATCGATCGGATGGTTCGGGTCAAAGACCTTTAGTCTCGCCCCTATTAATCTTCTTTTGACAAAGTGTGTCAAGGGCGCGTTTTCGCTCGCGCGTGATTTGTGAATTCTCTGCTTTGATTGCGCTCGCATTTGCGGTTTTCTAAATCACTGCAATAGTATTTATTATTTCAAATTTATGTTGAGATAAAACGCGCGCTGTCGTTATTTGTGTTTAAAAGACTCGTAAAGGAACATTACTTGTCATTGTGATCTTGTTCTTGAAACTATAATTATCTATAGTCTTCATTTATTTTTTGTTGCTTATATTTAGTATGTATGTATTTATGTATCTATTATTTAAGATATGTATATATCTTTGTATCTATTTTAGTAAATTATTACACCAACGACAACCCCATTTTATGTCCAGGCAAATCACTGTCCATTCCAAGGTTGCCTGGAAGAGATCGCAGAAAGCGATAAGGCCGCCCATTGTATATTTTTAGTGATCGATAATTTTTTTAATGTATTTTTGTGGTGTACTATAAAGTATATATAAATAATCTAGCTTCTGCCCGTGACTTCGTCTGCGTGTTTCAACCCCCCCCCCCCAATCACCCGCTTAGAAGTGGAATTTCGAAAAACCCTTTCTTATGCCCAGCGCACAACGCTGGAGGCGCGGCGGAGAGCAATTGAAGACAACAATTTAATAAAAACCTTAACTAGCTTGACATACGGGAAATATAATAATAAATTTCCACACGGTGTGCTCGGAGCGCCCTCAAGCTACTACAGCATGCGCGCGACTGCTCTAGTCGCCGCCGTGCTGCTCTGCGCTCCGCCGCACCCCGCGCCCGGGTGCTGCTCTGTGCTCCGCCGCACTACCCCGGCCCGGCTGGCTGGCGGTCAGATGCCTGGAGATTTTAACTACTTAGTGTGGTCGTGTGTTGAACTGCAGCCTAATTGCGGAACGCCAAATCGTCAAATGATTCTGATCAGTTGGCTTCATTTCTATCACAATTGGCTACATTTTACGATTTTCGAATTGCGAAACTCTAGTTTATTATGAAACCAATTATGAACGTTAAGGCCCTGCGCAGAAACTAGAGTTTCGCAATTCGAAAATCGTAAAATGAAGCCAATTGTGATAGAAATGAAGCCAACTGATCAGAATCATTTGACGATTTGGCGTTCCGCAATTAGGCTGCTGTTGACCAAGATCATGGACGAGGAAAAGTCCACATCCATTACGAACGAGAGTGAATTGTCTGTACAACAAAGTATCGATCAGCACTAAATGACATGCAATCCGCCCGCGCGTTTCAAGGAAATGCGCTCCGCCGCGCCTCCAGCGGTGTGTGCTGGGCCCAGAGTTGGGCGTAATCAACTACTTTTGTAATCGGATTAATAATCTGATTGAAAGTAATCATGAATACATCAATCATGATTACTTTTAATCTTGATTACTTTCAATCATGACTACATTTGTAATCATTAGTTTTGATTACAATAGTCAGTAATCTTAATTACATGGGTAGATTTGATTAATTTTTTAAGCATATTTTTAATAAATGCGGTTCTATATTCAATCAGTATGTATCTTGTATGTCTGCGTTTTTCTAAAAACTTCTGATCCAATTTGGATGTCATGGACGTTTTGTACTCTTCCGTTATTTAAATCCTTAAGTAAATTCGAAAAAGAATTTCTGCGTGCTCAATTGCATTTCGAAGATACGGCACGCGGGGTGCGGGAGTTGGGTGGGGTACGGGGTACGGCCGGTATGCCAATCGTCCGCCGCCTGCGCCCCGCTTCTTGCCATAGCGCAAGCAGTCAGTCTGTATAATAGTGCGCAAGGATATAAACGTAAATTGATTCACGAGTCTAAACCGTGACGTATTGGCCTATGTGTTTTGGTGTTTAAACATTATTATTGTAAAATCAGTATTTATTGTAAAATAACGTCAAGTTCTTTTTCGTCTTTATCTACTAATTCAGAATCTGAAACCGTGCACCATGAACAACTTGAGATACAAATACAACGCTCAAAGGCAGATGCCATTATTTCTCATTTTTTAGCGGACCAGGATCGGGATGTATCGATGCTAAATCGATACCCTGAAATTAAACGTGTTTTTAAAAAAAATAACACACCTCTTCCGTCATCGGGTCCTGTCGAAAGACTTTTCTCATATGCGAACATGACCAATTTACCTAAATCACACAGACTTTCGGATGAGATGTTTGAAAAGAGGGTGCTTTTAAAATCTAATTTAAGCCACACATGGCACACATAAAAATAATTCTTGATTGTTTTCTTAAGTATAATAATTATTAAAAAAATTTAATTCATGAGACTGATCAAAAAATAAAGATGATTTACAATTTTAATGATTTTATTTTTCGAATTCCTAAATGTAGTTAGTATGCATCAATCAAAAAAGTAATCAAAATAACGATTACAAACTAATAATCATTAATCACCGATATGATTACTTTCTTGATTAATTTCCGTAATCTGTAATCTTGATTGATGATTACAAAATGTAATCGTAATCCTTAATCATTAATCTGATTACAATTTGCCCAACTCTGGCTGGGCCTTAGTGAATACCTACTTTTCACAAAGAACACACCCTCCTTTCATGTCTCTAGCTCTAGGACCAGCGGTTTAGGCTGTGCGTTGATATATCAGTCAGTCAGGACTTCGAATTTTATATATTAATAGCACTTTGCCCGCGACTTCGTCCGCGTGTATTTCAGCTCAAAAGCATTAACTTTGAAAATGCTTAATATTTTTTTATTTCGACATCACGGCGCTGCACTGGCGCGCGGCGGCGTGATGTGCGTGTACTAGGCGCACAGACACACTACAGATAATGGATAATGACCCTCGTAGTGCGGTGACACGTTTGTTATGGTTTCAATTTAATAAACTATCGAAATAAAAAAAATATTAAGCATTTTCAAAGTTACTGCTTTTGAGCTGAAATTTTGTACAGAGATTGTAGACCAGATACACTCTTCAACCCGCAGCCTAATTGCGGAACGCCAAATCGTCAAATGATTCTGATCAGTTGGCTTCATTTCTATCACAATTGGCTTCATTTTACGATTTTCGAATTGCGAAACTCTAGTTTATTATGAAACCAATTATGAACGTTAAGGCCCTGCGCAGAAACTAGAGTTTCGCAATTCGAAAATCGTAAAATGAAGCCAATTGTGATAGAAATGAAGCCAACTGATCAGAATCATTTGACGATTTGGCGTTCCGCAATTAGGCTGCCGTTTGCATTGATATACCCTTTCCGTAACACCCTGTATAGTTGTACTCCTTCGTATTTAATATTTTTCTTTCCGTGATTTGTTCTAGGTTTGTGTAATAGTACTAAGTCATTTGCCCGACGTGATGATCGTGTTTGCACTTCATTGTTCCTTTTATAATATGTAATTTCTGTGTGTATTTCTTTTGTTAGGATTTTTCTTATTAATAGGCAGGTATTACATTGATAGGTTTTGATGATGTTAAACAGCTTGGTGTCGTTATAGATTTTGTTTGTGGGTGTTAAATAGGGATATTGAAAGAGGGCTTTAATAGTTTTACTCTCAGTATAAAAGTCAGTATTAATACTTATGACTAAAAACAAAGAATAAGGTGTATCAGGTTTTTTCGAAAATATTCCCCTAACGGGGTGAAAAGGGGTAGTTAATTTTACAGGGGAAGATTTTACTGCGTGGCTTGATTAACTCGAAAATTGGTATAAATAATCTTTGAGTCAAGTAATGAATACAATCATTCTAAACGATTTTTCAAAATTCCACCCCTATAGGGATGAAAAACGGGGATACAGTTTATATGAAAAATTCCTTTGATCTAGAAACTGAAAAATTGGTCCGAATACATATTTATCTACTTAAGTAAATGACAAAGATCATAAACATACATTTTCGAAATTTTTAGAGGAAAGTACGAAATGTTCTCTTCAGCGCACACGTTCTTATATTTTCCGTTCGGAAACCCTGACGGAAAATAAAAGAACGTGTGCGCTAAAGAGAACATTTTGTATGAAATGCGTGCATTCGGGTCTCCGAATCAGGAAACCGGACGTTTGCGGCCCGCCCTATAGTCGCGAATCATATTTTGATCAAGATACAACCTGACACTGACCTGAAAATTGCAAAAAACGTAAGAAAAATTGAATTTCGCAGGCTACAACTACGCATTCACCTTAAAATGTTTTGTCAAATTGCAATCACAATAAACAAAACGTGGCCTCACCTCGGTTCATTCACAGCGTCTTCGCGCATGCGTCCCGCGGACAAGTCTCGACGGCTCTAGTATCGTGATTAAGTTCCGAAGTGCATTCGGCGCACTCCATTTTAAAACGTGATAACAGCGTCATTAATTTTATTGGTTTCGGTATCGTACTTTTTATATTGATAACGTATAGTATTATATAGAGCTATTTAGCCATTCATCTTTTATTCATTACAATATAAGATTAGTAAAAAAGTTACTATTTGCATTGGTAATTTAATTTTTTGCGTATGGTAGTTATGGAGCCTAAATCAATACGTCATGTAAAGAAAAATAACATGACAGGTGACTTAATAACGCAGGCGCCAAAATGACCTTATCGATTTGGAAACTATAAAAACATGGAGAATTACCAATGATTGAGTATGGTAATTAAGTGAAATATAGAGTGCCAATTGTTTCAAAAATACTTCAATGTGGAATTCTACAATGATGCCGGTAAATATCGAACTTTTGTTTCGGTTTCATTAATTTATGGACTTCGATTCATGGCTATGTCTATATTAGCATTCCTAACTAGGATCAAGTGAATTGCATATAAATTCCAATTAAAACTTTAACTTTCAACATTAATTATACTTTGTGACTACGGTTTTGCTGGTGATAACATAAACTTTCAGTGATTATTGCTGCAATTTGTGAGGGTTGTTAGTAAGGGATGTTGTATCTTCTAGACACTCCCAGAAGTTAGTGGCTTGCTAGTGGACACAGTGCATTGGAATCTTTATAATTAATCCACACTATATTATCACATCACACTAATATTATAAAGGCGAAAGTTTGTGAGTGTGTGTGTGTGTGTTTATATGTTTGTTACTTCTTCACGCTCAAACGGCTGAACCGATTTAGATGAAATTTGGTATAGAGATAGGTTGAGTCCCGGAAAAGGACATAGGATAGTTTTTATCCCGATATTCCTACGGGATCGAAACTTATGCGGGTGAAACCGCGGGGCGCAGCTAGTAATATTATAAATTCGAAAGTAACTGTCTGTTTGTCTGTATGTTACCTTTTCACACCTAAACCACTGAACCGATTTAGATAAAATTTGGTATGGAGATAGTTTGAGTCGCAGGAAAGGACATAGGATAGTTTTTATCCCAATATTCCCACGGGATCGAAACTTATGCGGGTGAAACCGCGGGGCGCAGCTAGTATCCTATAAATATGTTAATTAACGCATAAATGCATTGGTTGGCCTTTATAGTTTATAAACCGACTTCAATTAGAAAAATCATATTTTGATCCCGAGTCACTTTGTTTGAATTGAAACTTGTAAAATTCACTTTAGTGTTCTATTGTGGGAACACAGCAGACATACGTATTATTATATAAAAATGACACATTTATAATAATAATAATCATGAACTCCTGAATAATGAATCTTTTTTTTCATTAGAAGCCATCGGACAATACCAAAGAAAAATGCCGGAACTTCTTAGCAAATCTCCTGGACCTGTCGAGCAAGGAGCCACCTTCTGTAGAGAGGAACGTGCGGAATCTGATCCAGGAGCTGATCGATGCGCAGGTGGAACCTGAAGAGTTTTGTGACAGGCTGGAACGCCTCCTCAATGCAAGCCCACAACCATGCCTTATTGGTTTCTTGAAGGTTAGTTACATTCTCATTATTAAATATTAATGGTGTTTGTTTCTGAGCCAGTGACTATGGTAATGAGTATTCTTTGGATCATCAAATAATCATTTTCAACATACTTGGAAATAACAGAAGAGGTATAAGCTGACTTTGTGAATTTCATAATTAGGTTTACAAATGATATTTTTTTTTTCTTTCAATCAATTTATTTACTATGAGCCAAATTCAGTGTCATGAACGAAAGAAAAAAAAAAACCCAGTTTAGAAGGGGTAGGTAGTGCCACACCCCGGACACTCCATACAACGCTCGCAAAATAACTACCTACTACTACTACATTAAAAAATGACGTTTGTATACGTATGAATGTGTGCGTGAGTTACTTGTGTTTGCGAGCGCTCTTGTTAAAGAACTGCGACGAATACGCCGAAGTGCGGGTGAGGTGCGGTAACTGATGTTAGTGCGGGGAACGGAGTGGCCTTTCTGTACGTAGTACTTTAAGTATTCTGTGGTAGTGCGTTGTAGGTTAATGAGGTACAGCCCCCGATACCTTATGTTGAGCGAATCCCTCTTGACTCTTAAGTCTTATGCGGTCTCTCCACGTCGGTCTCCGGTCATGGTGCATTCCCAAGTACTTAATCTGTCCGCTCCGCTGATGAGACACATTGATTTTCTATTGTTTCGCCGTGGAGCTTGACCGGTTAAAGTTGTTGAGTGGAAACTGTTGTTCACAGAGTTTGACTGGTGGAGAAAATTGAAGTCAAGATATTTAATTTCAATAAACATATTATTCAATTAAGAACCAACTGACTTTGAAAAATCCAACATTGTGAATATAAAGCTCAAACCACTATCGGTTAATTTGTATGTAGTTTTGGGTGCACTAAGCTGTAATAATGAACTGTTCCTGCTTTTTCGACAATTACAGTGTAAATACAGAGAAATGGTGTACAGTTGACTTACAAAATCTGAGTTTTAAGGTTATAATTTCCATAGCGGACATAACATTATACTATTTTGGAATTGGAACTGTGCTCTCAGCTTAACTTATGTTACGGCACGAGGGTGGCCGAATTGAAGAATCGTTGAAGGAGACCTGCTTTTTGGTCCATATGGTTTTGAGGGTTTACATTCACCATTACATAAAAAAAATACAATATTGGTGGTATGTAGCACCCGCAGAATACCACCTGATACTGTTCTCACATACTCCTTACAAAACAAATAGTTATTAACATAAAATCACGCTTGTATTACTCGAAAGGATGGGCAGAGGTGTATGTACACCCACATTTCGCTAGTTTGTAATAACGGGCAAACCTAGTGCCGCCAGCAAGTTTAGGTGCATATTTAGACTCGGGCCTGCTGCTGCTATTTTTAATACTTTTTGTTTTTCTTAAATAGAAAAGTCTGCCGCTGCTGCGACAGTCGCTAGTGACGAAGGAGCTGGTGATCGAAGGCATCAACCCTCCCGCGCCGCACGTCGCGTTCTCCACGATCCCGGCGCCAGTTCAGCCCGTCATGGCCACCACTTCTAACATCCAAATGGTATGTTACACACCATCATTTTATTGTATTTTGATACTAACAATTTTGTTTGAGATTTAGTGTTAATTGGGGAACATGTTTCTTCCCAAGGGAAGGCAACATTGTCTTATTAGCTACTTTGTTAGCTTTCACAATAAACACGCAGTTATTGATAATTTAACTCAGACTAGGTTTGAAAGTTTAACAAACAATAGAAATCATTTACTTGCTTATAATGTAGGTATACGGATAATATTTAATTTTTAATATGGGTGAAAGTCTTGCTTGTCTTCGGGAATATATAACCAGCTTCTACAACAGAATTGTAAATAAATTAATGCTTTCGGGTTTAAGTGTAGCGACATATTTACGGAAAATACGTGCCGGAAGTTCGGCGGACTTACGCCCCTTAAACAGGTTTATAAACAGCAGGAACAAAACAGGCTTGGCATAAGCGGATAAATCGGTCTAGCGGAAGCTCGACAACAACCGCCTCCCTTGCACTTTATATAGGAAGTAAGACGCGGAATTCTCGACATGGTGTGTCTTAGCAACCAAATACATACGTCGAAGAAGTGTACTGGGTAGCTTTTAACCGGGACCTGCGGGCTAATTGCGTAACACACTAACAGTAGCAGTGGCTTTTATTTTGACGGTTCATCAACATCATTTGCGTTAATTACGTTGTTTTTTTTTAGGGTAATTCGCGATCAGTTTTGCTTTTGGCGGGAAGAGCGTGACTCCAGCGAGCCATCTACTCATACGTATTCGTGTTTAGGTCCACACAGGTGGTGGATGGGCTACACGATGTCTTTCCTTTTAAGCCTTTACCTGTAACTTCTTGTTTTCAGTGCTGCAGCCAGATCGTTGGGGTGCCTTTGCAGTATTTCCTGGTACCTTTTTGTAATGTTCTTAATCTCGTCCATGACAGAATTCATAGATGACGTGACAAGCCAAGGAACTCCACTAATTGACCTCAAAATAGAGTTCCGCATTCTCTGTATGATGCTAATGCTCGAGTTACAGGCGCTGCCCCAGAGTTGGATTCCATAAAGCCACACTGGCGTCAAGATCACTTTATACATTAAAAGTTTGTTATCGGGACTCAGCTTACTGTTTCGTCCCGTGATCCAGTGTAGGTTCTTGTGGCGGATATTAAGTTATGTCTTAAGATGTTTCTTCCACATTAGACGTCGGTCAAGATGTAACCCTAGGTATCTTACGCTTTCTTGATGAGATAGTGTGACGTTGTCGATGTGTACTGGTGGACAGTCCCCTTTTCGCAGCGCAAAAGTGACGTGAACTGATTTGCTTGCGCTCGTCTTTATCCGCCACTTTTGTAACCATGCGGTTATTTTGTCAAGACTACCTTGGAGCATGTGTGAGGCCATAGCAGGATCTGTGTGGCTTGCCAGTATTGCAGTGTCATCAGCAAATGTTGCTGTAGTAACTTCATCAGCCTGCGGGAGATCTGCAATGTATACTGTATACAACACCGGTCCCAGTACCGACCCTTGCGGTACTCTAGCAGTTATATTGCAGAATCGTGACGTCACATCTGTTTGTTTCACTTGAAATATTCTTTCCGACAAGTAGAATTTCATTAGGTAGTAATACTGGTGGGGAAGGTTGATTTTCAGCTTGTATAGTAGAACCTTATGCCAAACCTTATCGAACGCCTGCTGGATGTCCAGAAACACCGAAGAGCAGTATAGCTTTTCTTCTGGGCTTGCCCTTGTGGGACTCGCGTACTTATCCATATACTTACGCCACATGAAAACATTCGCTGCACCAATAGACGACATACCTTGCATGCCTTAGAAGCAAAACCGTACTGACGAGATGCGCCAGCGCCAGCAATATTTATAGTCTGCGTACAGACGTCGCTATACGTCGCGCACGCGTCAGAGCGAGATGGGTGCGCGTTCATCGTAGCTCGTGGATCACGAAATGTTTTTGGAGCTTAGAAATCAGCGTTCTCCCATTGGTTAATTAAATATTGTATTTAGGTGAGCCTAGCACATATAGTATATAAGGAACGTTTTAGGTATGTAAGTATAAAATAGAATATAAGGAAGTATCTTTTACAAATAAATGAGCAATTATTCCCTGCAACAATACGTGTTTAATTTTCCATCAATGAGACCCCAACACCCTTACCTTTTCCTAGACTCGATGGACTTGTTCAGTAGTAGAATGCTCCTGTCTGAAGCCAAATTGGTATTCGGGAATAATTTTTTCGTTATTTAGGATTGGTGATATTCTGTACATCAATAGCTTCTCAAAGACTTTGGAGAGAATTGGCAGAAGGCTTATGGGTCTGTATGAAGATACTTCATTAGGAGGTTTACCTATCTTGTGTATCATTATGATTTGGGGCACTTTCCACGCCAGCGGAAAGTACTGGATTCTCAAAATGGCATTAAAGAGTGTTGTAAGAAATACAATGGCTTTTCTGGGCAGCTGTTTCAGTATTTCTTTGGTGAGGAGACCGTACCCGGGAGCTTTCTTGTCTTGAAGCTTTGTTGTAAGCCGCCAGACTTCGCGTACTGTAATAGGGCGCGGGGGTGGCGACATTTGTAAATCTTGTTGAAAGACGCTATCAACTAGTTCCTCATTTGCCAAGTCTATGGCTGGATTTGGTGCAAAGACATTTTCGATCAAGCTCATATCTAGGCGGAGCTGTCTGAGTTGAGGTACTTCCTACTGACGAGGACCTTGGTCACGATATAAACAAACTTGGATGGAAAGCTTGTTGCACTGGTTTTTTATTATTAATGTTGTTGCTAGTAGTATTTACCAGCACAGGAGCCTGGTCACCTACTCCTGTGCGGTTTTTAGTAACGTGATCCGTAATTTCTGGGGTAATTTAAGTTTTTATGTGGTAACACTGATTTTAATATGGCAACCCTTTTAACGGTGTCACAGATGACATATTAAGAAATTTTGACAAATGGCAGAAAATATATATTAATCCAAATGTGGGTAGTTTTTTTTTTCACATAGTGAATTTTATATTGTTAAGATGAGTTTTTAATCGTTGTTAGGATAGGAAAACGCTAGATAACGGTAACACAGTTTCCGAGACACTTCAACTACACTTGTAATGATTTGGGACAAAACTACGTAATATACGATATACATGTTAAATGAACATGACGCGTGTGAATTTGAGTGCTTTCGGAGTTGCGCTGTCCGCCACACTTTACGTTGTTGAGACAAATTTTTCGAACTTGTGAAGTAATGGGTTAGCAATATCCTAACTTGTGATTGAAAGTGTGATACTCAATTAGGGTGGATTACATTTAGTCACTGAGCTGCGGTGACGTAATTTCAGCAGGTGTGTCGCTACACTTATGTGTGAAGAACTTGTAGTGTGAATTGTGATGTGATTTGAGGGTGATGGTCAGATTAAAAGCAATCTTGTTCTAGTAATAATGGAAAAATAATTTGTTTGTATTAAGGATGATTCACGCTACACCGTGTTGCGACACGGTCAAACATTAAGGTATGATTCCGATCTCGGCAGCACGCAGCAGTGCTGCCGCAGCACTGCTGGTCCCCATATATTCTCTATAGGAATGTCGCGCAGCATTGCTGCCGTGCTCGGAATGTAATCTCATATAAACCCATAGAAAATGTATGAGGACCAGTAGTGCTGCGACCGCAGTGCCGCGGCAGCACTGCTGCGAGCTGCCGAGATCGGAATCATACCTTTATAGTATGACATTTCAACGTCGTGCCCCGGCCGAGACCCAGCGGCGCGCGGCCGAGCCACGGTCAGGCACGAATCACTTCATACAAAAAGTATACCATAATGTTTGACCGTGCCCCGGCCGGGGCACGGCCCGGTCGCAACACGGTGTAGCGTGAATCATCCTTTAGTTTTCTATTGTTGACTTGTTCCAGATCATGTATTATGTTCATGATTACTTTTATATCTGAATTTCATGTTGACTTAACACTTTTTTTTTCAGTTGTCTTGTAACCTACTTTGTGTATTTATTTTTTCTTTATTTTTATTAACAATCATTTTTTTTTACTCCTTTGGGTAACTTATGAATCATTCTGCACCGGTGTAATTGTTATTACACTGTAATTCATTATCATTAATAAAATTATATGGGTTCAATTTTAATACATTTATTTAATATAAATAAATAGACGGCTAATAGAGAAGTATGGAAGAACAAGATATGTTCGCCGACCCCAAATAAATTGGGATAAGGGCAGGAGTGATGATGATACATAAGTAACATCACGCCTGTGTACCTAGAAGGGAGTCGGTAGGCTAAAGTGAACAGTAAACCCTCGTTTCGGCAGTTATGTTAAAGTCCCGTTGCCACTGTTTCCATAAACCTTAACCAGACATTATCTGCTTAAAAGGAGGCGCCATTCACCAACAAAATGTAAACAACTTTATATTGAAATAAACAATTTTGTATTTTTGTATAAACCGGGCACAAATCAAGAGCTGGGAATCCAGCATTCGCCCCTTCAATAAAACTTTCAGAAATATTTAAATTTGAACGAGAACAGCTTGAGAATGATGATATTATGCCCACATCCACTATTGAGTAGGTACTAATTAAAAAGTTGCTGTGCTTGCTTAACATTCAATGTGAACATTCTACATTAACATAACTCCATGCAGGGGAGAGCCAAATAATAAATAGTCAGTGTGCTCATAATTATCTACAATATAAGTCGTGTTTTAATATTAATAAATTGATAATAAAATGTATTTATTAAGGCACCAAGTCCCAATATAAAAATCACAAATACATAGTAGATCATAGCAGTAGTTTGGTACATTAAAATTATTAGAACACCACACTGTAAAATTACCAAAAAGTCAACAAAATTCACTACAATTATTAAAAAACTTATGTGTACACTTACTGGGCCAACTCTCCAGTTTTCTTTATCTTTTGTTCGTTTTCATACTTAGTTTTATTTTATTTTTTCGTTATTTGAAATACTCGTATTTGAGCGTTACTTGCCACGCCTGTCTCTTATGTAATATACAAGAGAATCAAGACTCGCACTTGTGATTAGTGCAGCTTAACACAAGGCAAAAGCCTCACTGGTGTTGGAACCTTAACGGCCTGGCCACGACCTTGTCGCTATCAGCGGCAGCTTAGCGCGGGGCGGCGAGCGGTAAAAACAAATATACGAAAATGTATGAACCATGCCACGACGCACCGCTCGCAGCGTCAACGCTAGCAGAGCATTAGACAAAAGAAACTGCGCCGCTTGCCGCTATGCCAAAAGTCGTGGCCGGGCGGTAACGCTTTTAGTGTTTCTCTGACGACGGCTAGCGGAGACGCACAGATAACTTGGCAACTGCACCAGATCAAAGATATAGAGAGTGTTGCGGTGGTTAGTTGTTGATGTATTGTGTTGTGTGTAACTAATGGGTTATTTGGGTGGTGTTGGGTCAGCGCGACGAGGATAGCTCGAGCCCCACTCTGACGCCTCTCCTGCCGCCGGTGTTACCTCTAGCACTGTCGAGCCCCCTCGTCAGCTCCAGCACTATGTCGCTTACCGTTGTACCTGCGCCGTCTACCTCCACGTCTGCGCAGGTTTGTTCGTCTCAACACAAGGGCTGCCATCTGCCATCGACTCATACATTTGGCTTTTTAATTGGCACTAACTACGTCTCTACGTGCCACAAAATTATGTCTTATTCATTCCATAGGTGTCTTGAGTAATCAGCAACAGTACAGTCCACCAGTGCAGCATGATTTAGATGCTTTTGTTAGTCTGTTTCTGTCGTAAGTGACGATAAGACTTGTGTAGCCAGTAAGATGGCAGCCCTCAGTAGTATGTGTCCCATGCTTCGTGTCTTCGTACCAATAGTGCGCTAGATCCATTCCGTTTCATCCGTCGTTCCCAGCTTAATCCTTTGATGGAATATTTTCCACTTAAATTATATGTGTATTCATTTATTAAGTATATTATTAAAGAGACACCAAGAGTACTTGAAAAAATACAAAACAATATCTGAGAACATCGTTTTAACATAAATACCTAGTGCATAAATTACTGTTTTACTACAGGGTTTTTCAACAAGAACTTTGTTTTCTAAAACAAAATAAAACAAAGAATTTAGATGAAGATGATTCAAATTTTTATTGTATTACGAAGAGAAAAGTTTGGCAAATATGAATGAAAAATGATATCTGGCAAATGTCCACCACGACCACGCTGACTGTCAATTCTTTCATCAAAGTTTTTAGTCACTTTTTGGCAAAATGGCGGGTCTATTTCGTTAATCACACGGAATCACACCTCGGATTTTGAGTTTTAAGGCTGCAATCGATTCGATTGGCTCCGTATAGACTCTGTCCTTAACATAACCAAGCAAGCAATTGCTTAACATAACATAATTCTTAATAGCAGTCTCAGAAGGACGATTATGTTGTCCGAAAATATCACGAATTTTAAATGTAACTTTAACAGAACTACCATTTTCATAGTGGATTTTAATTATTTTAATTCAATTTTCGAGCGAAATTTAATTAATTGTAACAATTGCCAAAGCATCTACTACGAATACGCCAAAAAACTAAATGTCAAAATTGTCATGTTGTTGGTGCTGCCCCAATTGAAAAACAAAGTTCTTGTTGAAAAACCCTTTATTCTGGTAAAAATATGCCTCCTATACAACACCTTTTGAAAAGACAATGTGAGTGTCTATCATCACATTGGTCTTTGTTCTTTGTGGCTTTTCAATTCTTGATTACTGGCTTTTGTGGTAGAGATATCCTCACCACAATGATAGAGCATCAATCACAGGACTCGGTTCAGTGAAACATCTCATTACACTTCGCTGAAGAAATAGCAACTGTTCTGTGAATTGCATATTGAGCAGAATAAATATTGTAGGAGCAGTCAGCTGAAGTACAAGAACGTTAATTGGATTTGACTAAATAAGGCTGCCACAACAACAAGTGTCCACTGCCACCTAGATTACATATGGAAATAGAAAAATATTGTAGCTTGTTATTAATACACGTTTTCCGTTTCAAAGGGACTCCCCAATTTGTGTTATTTTCAAAATCATGACGAACAAAACTATAGAGATCTGGATGTAGTGTCTCTCGAACTTGAGATTAAGATACTAATATTATGTAGACGGCCCTCCAGCATTTCTTTATCGCTTTGCACTAGCAATAGACGCTACCGAAGTAAGTTACTGCCATCAAATATAATATTTTTTGTATTTCTGTGTACTAATCAATGCATGAATCTTAAACTATTCTATTTGCATGCCGTTTCAAGAAACTATAACACGAGATAATAATTTCGTTGAATATTAGTTTATTATGAAGTGTAAGTTACTACATTAATTACGAAGTAAATAATGTAAGAAAGTGAAGTGTCTTCGCGACCGCACCAAAGTAACAACACACGAATAATTGAACGGTTCTCTCATAATAAAACAGGCCAAGCCTGCAGTAAAACTGCCTAAGTAAAAGCTTGGCTATGTGGAACGCCACCTCGACCTGAACTGGACTAACGCTGCCAGTCCTGAGGTGTTGTCACGCGTCACATGTCGTGAAGATTGTCTCCTCCATTTGATAGTTCTCTCGTGTCGACTTGTTCCTTGATGTATGTAAATATATTTGTGTTTAATATGAGTCCTTCCCAAGCACTGTCCTACTTTTATTTTACATGTGTCTTGTCAATTCGGAGGTAGTTCTCTTTGTATACTGTTTGGATACGAACACGCTCAACTTAACTTATCAATACCACAGTATTAAACTTATTCGATTCAAAATGTTGTGTGTAGTGTATTTATTACAGTTAGGTGTGCGTATCTAAACAGTTTGTTTGAATCTTGATTGTTTGTGTAATCACATGCGCTTGTACTAGAAGCCGGCTCAGAAGAGTGGCGGCACAATAGCCGTACTGCAGAACATCCCGCTGCACACGAAGATCAACGTGAACAAGGTGGGCAAGTCCATGACAGTGAACAGCAAGGCCAACTTCCCGCGTTCTACCTCTACCGTCACCTCCAGCGCGCTCTCCACCGTCCTCACACCCGGCAAGTCTCTGCTCAAGGACAAGGAGAAGAAGTCATCAGGACAGTTCTCCCAACCGTTCGTCGATGACAAGATGGCGGGCGATGACGACATCAACGACGTGGCTGCCATGGGCGGCGTCAACTTGGCCGAAGAATCGCAGAGGATCCTTGGATCCACGGAAATGATTGGGACACAGATCAGGTGAGACTCTTACACTCGTTGTTTGTATCGGCTTGCAATTTGAACTGACTCTTATATTCTTAGTTCTTGCCACATTCCTTCAGATACTAGTCTGTTTGCAGGTCATGTAAAGAGGAATTCCTGGTGCCGACGAGCGTGATGCAGGCACGCCTCAAAGTGATAACATCCAAGCACAACTTGGAGGAACCCGCACCTGAAGTGGCTAACCTCATGAGCCACGCGTTGCAAGAACGACTCAAGACCCTCGTGGAGAAGCTGGCTATCGCCGCGCAGCACAGGATTGATATGACCATAAAGGTAATTGAATTTTACGTAAGGTATACTTTCTCGTTTTTTTATAATGTAAGAAGGCCCTTGCGAAGATGGCGATATGGATTAAACGCTTTATGGACTGGGCTGTGATAATAAGCTGCTGTGAGAAGAGCTGATATTTAAAAAAAATAACAAAACATCACGCCTTTTTCCCCAAAGAGCTAGGCAGACGTGTACCTATAGTACAGGTACATTTCGCCATTTATTAACCGGTTGAATGCCGTAATTACAGACACAATTAAAAAGCCATTGTGTCTCGTGTAGATCTACGTTCCGGCATACGAAAGGTTAAGTCCCATGTAAGAAGGGGGCGAGCCTATTGCCATCAACCGGGCACAATTCTGAATCACAAATCGAGAGCTGTGGTGGCCCAGTGGTAACGGACCTGACTTACGAGTTCCGTGGGTTTGGACCCAGACAGGCGCCTTACATTGTGTAATTTATTTCATCACCACTGCTCTCAAAAACGGCGAAAAGAAACATCGTGAGGAAAAAAAAATGCCTGGACAGTACACCATCACAGTTAACACAAGAATATTATTGCATATCAAAATATTACAAATTTTAAGGCTTTTGAATTATGTTTAGGATTTCTGCATAGATCTACTTTTGTATAGCGAAAACAGTCAAATACAGGACGAAATAAATACAGCTGAAAACGGCGGCCGTTTATTGGCGGATTTTTTACACGACTGTTAAACTGTCAGCTTCTAATCAATCACTAGGTGCGGTGAAGGAAAACATCGTGAGGAAACCGGCATCTCCTAGAACCAAAAATTCGAAGAAATGTGACATCTACCAACCCGCACTGGGCCCGCGTAGTTGATTACGGCCCTTTCCCTCTCACAAGTCCCAGCAGTGGGAACTGTATAGGCTGATTATGTGCTATGATATGCGGGCACCAATCTAGACTCCGGTTTGGTACTGAGAAATTCGTGATGGAAAAAGCTTCATAATACTTTGCCTAGGAATTGCACCCAGGACAAAAAATACTTACGCATAATATAGTTATCATTACGCGACTCGTATGCTGTGCGGCCCTGCGACCCTGCTACTTCGATGCTGTGCGGCCCTACAACTTCAAAACTGTGCAGTGTGCATTGCAGCCTTGCAAATGCTTGCGTTAATTGCTTTTTGCGATTTCCATATTATTGAAATTTATTTCGTCGTTTTGTTGGCAACTAAAACTCATTGGTTTAGCTAAACTGTAATATGAGAAAGTTATTATCCAGCATTATTTTGTTAGGGAAGGAGTTATAAAATAAATTTTTAATTTTATGTTGCACTTCACGTCAATAAAGTCTATCGATAAGATATTCTATATTTAAAATTCCTAATTAGAACTCTATGATATTAAATTATGAGAGTAGATAAGAACTATTAATAGTACGCAAATGAACACGATCCTTTCTTAAAATGGTTGTTATTTCCCGCTGCTGCGCTGATTTTCTTTATCGCAATACACAAATACTTTTACTTCCCACAGTCTGACAACCGCTATGAAGTGACACAAGACGTGAAAGGCCAACTCAAATTCCTGGAGGAGCTCGACCGTGTGGACAAGAAGCGGCGCGAGGATTCCGAGAGGGAGATGCTACTGCGAGCTGCTAAGTCCAGGTCCAAGAATGAGGATCCGGAACAGGCCAAACTGAAGGCCAAGGCCAAAGAGATGCAGCGAGCCGAGCTGGAGGAGCTGAGGCAGCGCGAGGCCAACTTGACAGCGCTGCAGGCCATCGGACCCCGCAAGAAGGCCAGGCTGGACATGCCCGGCGGCTCCGGAGACTCCATAGCCAGCACCTCGGGACACAGCGCTCCCTCTGGATCTGTACGTATCTATGTTTTATAATTTATGCAATTTTATTGAACAAGTCTTGTTGAAACAGTTGCCCAGAAATACTTAACTGTGTACTATTAAGTATAATTGTAACTACGAATGAAGTTTTTGAGTTGTACTACTGATAAATACTTTTTATGTGATGTTGATGTTACAAAAAACAGAGCCTTAATAGTGTTATTTTCATCATCGTTAAACCGGTGCTCTTTAGACTCCGTGCCTTCAGCACATTCGCATGAAGACCTGTAGCAGGTGCACTAGATAACTAGAGTGCTACAGGGTTCTTCGGCCAACATCGGAACAAACCTCCGCCATCTTATTTTGTCAATACGTTGCAGAATGCATGTTAATGTTCTTATGATTGTTACAGACTGGACGCAGCCAGATGGCGCTGCGCACGCGGCTCAAGCGCGTCAACTTGCGCGACATGATCTTCTTGATGGAACAAGATCGCAACACTTGCCGGTCCTTGATGCTCTATAAATTGTATCTCAAATAAAGCTTAGCCTCGCTCTTCGGGGCGTGCACACCTTTGACAGAAACCTGATTGAGTACGTTAAGGCAGTATAAACCTATATAGTTTACTGTATATCAAATAACATTCAAATCTCATGGATTGTTTATTTAGAGATCGAAACAGTATATAAAAGGTTGCTCTATTACTATGCTAATTGTTTGCAATATTATTAGCATGGTATTATAATGTAAGTTTATTTGTTAATAGTTGAATTAAAGATTGTTCATTCTCTTGTTCGTCAACTGAACTTTAGTCTTCTATAGCAAGGAAGGCTTTACGAGTTGGTTTTTTCAATAAAAAAATAGTGACCAAGTGTCTAGCAGAGTGCTAGTATCTATTAAAATAAGTATTTATATACTAGATAATTTTTTAATTCTCTCTAATAAAGTTCAGTTAGTGAGCAACAGAATGAGCATAGTTATTTTTTAAATTAGATAATTATATGTTCACAATGTACATAGAAAGGCGGATTTGTTAAACCAGGACATATTAGAAGGTTAAAAGAATCAATTTTTGATTCTCGTATTTACATAGTATGAATGAAAGTCGCCGAAATGTCTGTACGCGCATAACTTCCGAGTGTCTGCACCAAATTGGATAATTCTTTTTTTGTTGTGTTCGTTATTGCCAGGACAAGGTTTGTGTGAAAGAAAATTTCGTGCGAATCTGGGGCGGGCCGCTAGTCTAGAGCGTCTGTTTGTGATATTAAAATAACCTGTTTTTACTAAATGCACATGGATGTATACACGCACAAGTTACATATACCAAAACGTAATAAGGAGTAACTTAGGCTACATTTATTTTAGAAAAAAAAAACTTTTTTGGTAAATTTCACGAGGACGAAGTCGCGGGTAGCAGCTAGTTCAGAATAAACCTGTTAAATAAATATTGTTGACACTTGCACTTTAGCCTCTCTTGTTCGCGGGAATACGGATGTTACCTCCCTGTTTTGCCTCAGTAGCCCGATGCAGTCGCTAGTGCAAGTGTGCCATCACTTTACGAAGCTGGCTAATAATTTTATAGCTATATACAACATTATTTTTAGTATATGCGAAACCCGAAACACGTGTCTAGTATTTTTATGTAAAGAATCTATGTACAAAATTTCAAAACTGTATCATGAATAATCACCAAGTTATAAGCTTGTTATGTTACCTGTTTGTCCGTCCAAAAACATGGTCTCCCCCACCGCGTGCCTAAACGTACCGCGCGGCGATTGTATTGTAATTAACTGGTGATAACATTTTCCATCACACTTGCAGGCTTTGGACTGTCGTAATGGTCAAGTGTAGGTAGTTATTATAATGTACTTTATTCGTAAATAAATGCAGCCGTAAGCTACGAATAAGTAATTACTTATTCGTAAGCCGTAAGTGATACAATGTAGTCAATGCGATTTGTTCAAAGTGGATGAAAAGTGTTAAACATCGCATTACTTAACCACAGCAGGCTGTAGGTACAGATAATAACTTTCTACAATTAACCATCTTGGCGTGTTTAAAAATGTTAATCATCACGGCAAAGCATTGTGTTTCACGATACTCTGATTGCTCCTCGTACCGCTGCACTGCCAGGAATACGTTATCACTGTTATCGTTGTTTCTGTGTACTGGACGTTTGTGTATGAGAAAGTCATGGTTACACGACACTTTTTACATACGATAGGTAAGTACACGATCAACCGAAACACAACTCGGCGGCCCGCGCGCTCGCGATTATGCAGTTGGACCCACGCGACACGTGCGCGCCAACCAGTGGTACCCGGGTGACTGAGGTTGCTGCACCCGGGCACCCCCGCCCCGGTCGCCCCGCTCGCTGTGCGTCCGCGCCGCGCCATTGTGCGCGTATGGTAGATAACTACCTACTTAGTCGCTCCTCGGGGCACAGTATAATATACTCGGGGTGTCCAACTATTAACCTTTTTTAAATATTTTTGGGCCAAAATATAACATGGGGTAAAAATTATTGGAATCGATTCAGTTACTTATTCTGAACAAACTATATTCAGGTTTCGCATATACTAAAAATAATGTTGTAT
The DNA here is from genome assembly GCA_945859645.1 of Amphipoea oculea. Classification (NCBI taxonomy): domain Eukaryota; kingdom Metazoa; phylum Arthropoda; class Insecta; order Lepidoptera; family Noctuidae; genus Amphipoea; species Amphipoea oculea. The sequence goes on along the minus strand of OX243861.1, from coordinate 32,611,533 downwards.
ATCTAGCTAATAATTTCATTACTGTTTACAGGTATTGTTATTTGTTACGTCATTCAGTATGTTTCTTATTTAACTGGTTAGGTTGTACATATTAATAATGTTAATAGATTGTCTGTAATACTTCTCTATTTGCCAGGTTATATTAGGTTACAATTCCATCAGCAATTATTGTAGCATGCTTTGTAACCTAACATAACCTATTTGGTTGTGACTTGAAGACTCCTTGGTTATAGTTATAGACACACATCTCTAAATATATATGGCTGGTGCTTTAATGTATCATAACGCCTATTATCTATTTACCCATATTTGTAAAACAATTTTATAATTATAATCAAGGAGCCTTCATGTCACGACCGAATAGGTTAGTTCTATCTATCTTCTACCGACGCTGGCTGGTAAGCCAAAGATGAATATTAGCGGATTTGAACCTGAGGCTGGTCTGCAAGCTTACTGCTTGTAGTTTGTGTGTGCACCTTGTGTTACCAATCAATGCTGTTGCATACTTGTAGCAAACAGGCTTTAAGGTGCTCTTTGAAGCAAACGGCGTCGTGGCTCATTCGCAATGACAGGCCGCAGCGATAAGAAAAAAACGCTGCCGTAAATGGCAAAGTTGCCGCCTGAAAAAGCGGTCGAGTGTCGGCCGCAGACCGCAAATCAGTATTGCCGTCACTCGCTGTCACTAAAGCCGGATTTACATTATGAAATTTGCGCAACAAGTTTCGTAATGTAAATCCGGCTTGACAGACGTGTTTTTTTGTTAGACAAATGACTATCGCCAACCTGAAGAAGCGAAGTTCCGCTGCCGTCGATGTTGCGACGCAACGTTCGGGATTAAAACCGCAGCGGTATATAGACTGACGCTGCGGGCTGTCATTGCGATTGGGCGCCGTTGCCGCTTGTGATTTGCGGTTGCGGTCGTCTTAGGAAAAGCACCTTAATAGCAGAAAGTTAATTTACTAACTGCTTTTAGCGCTAAAGATAGGTATTTAAAACATCATTTTGTTTGTGTCATCTTCAAACAATTGACTGATATAGAGCGATATTAAATACGTTTAGTGTTAAACTAAGTTACACTTAGTGATTTGTGATGCTTATACATTAAGGCCCACGCCTTAATGTATTTTTTTTTTTTTTTTTTTCTTCTCCTTGTATCTGCGATCGGCTTTCTAGCCATAATCAGATGGGGTCTTCGTGTGAGATTATGTTTTTGTGGTGTTCCATCAAACACTCACATTATGTGGTTCAGTACTAAATTAATTTAAAATTTTCACTGTCTCTGGTCCAAGTTCAGGATTTGCCACCTCTTTAGGCGGATTATATCTTCTTGTGTGTTAAGAAGTTTCTTGGCTAAATCATTGCTGTGCTTCTTCAGTCTCTGTTTATATGTTTTGCATTTTTTGCATAGTTCTTCTTTCACTGTTGGTATTTTTAAGTGCTCGTGTATTTCGGTGTTTCTGACAAACCAGGGTGCGTTTGAGATTGTTCTTAGAGCTAAATTTTGGAACCTTTGTAAAATTTCGATATTGGAGTTGCTAGCCGATCCCCAGAGTTCTATTCCGTAAGTCCAGATTGGTTTAACTATAACTTTGTAAACAAGTATTTTGTTACTGAGAGATAACTTTGATTGTTTTCCTAAGAGCCAGGAAAGACTTTTCATCTCAATGGAAGCTGCCTTTTTCTTGGCCTTAATGTGATGGGCCCAGGTAAGCCTTTTGTCTAGATGTAGCCCCAGGTATTTTACTGTGTTGCTGTTTGGCAGTGGTTTACTTTCCATGTACACTGGGGCACAATCGCCCTTCCGAAGAGTTAAGGTCACTTGAACTGACTTGGTTATACTAGGTTGAATTCTCCATTTTTTCGGCCAAAGATCAATTTTATTCAACTGGACTTGTAATTTGTGAGATGCCTGCGTTGAGTCCTTGTCACTCGCAAGGCATGCAGTGTCATCTGCATAGGTCGCCGTTACCACATCATCAGTATTAGGCAAATCTGCAGTAAAGATCGAGTAGAGTACGGGCCCGAGCACTGATCCTTGTGGGACTGAGGCTTTCATTTCATAAACATTAGACAGTTCGTCCTCGTACTTAACTTGGAATTTTCTTTGGTCTAAATAAGATTTTAAAAGCATATAAAAAGAGTTAGGTAGAAGAGATTTAATTTTATATAAAAGTCCCTTGTGCCAGACCCTGTCGAATGCCTGTTGGATATCCAGGAACACCGCAGAACAGTATTCTTTATTTTCCAACGACTGTCTGATTTTGTGGACCACTCTATGCACTTGTTCTACAGTTGCGTGCTTTTCACGGAATCCAAATTGATGGTCTGGTATTATTACATTCTCGTCAAGGACTGGTTTTAATCTACGTAGAAATATCTTCTCAAAAACCTTCGATATGATTGGAAGGAGGCTTATGGGTCTGTATGAGCTTGGTTCAGTTGGTGGTTTTCCCGGCTTCGCTATCATACATATCTGTGATATCTTCCACATTTTTGGGTAGTATTGTAATCGAAAGACAGCATTGATTAGCATTGTTAGAAATACGATAACTTTTCTAGGTAGATGCTTGAGTATGTTACCTGTGATGAGATCGTACCCAGGACTTTTGTTGTTCTCCAGATTTCTTATTGTCCTTGTCAGTTCTTTCGGCGTGACCAGTTTGAGTAAAGGTGATAGTTGTTGATCGCTATTAAGATAATTATCGACTTCCTCTTGCCTTAATGTATAAGCAATAAGTTGACACATTCCTGTATATTGAAAATATGTTATTTTACATATATATGATTATTTGTTGTTTTGTTATTTTATTTTAGGATCTTCAACAAAAGATAATATACGCTAAACACTATATTAATATGATTAAGCGAGAGATTGATTTGCTATGGAATATTTAGCACATATTTTAATGTTTAGTATAAGTATTAAAACTATCTTGATGTAATGAATAAGAAATATATGTAATCATAGCTAAGATACAGGGTCAAATAAGAATAGCTAGCGAAACTGCAAACGTGATATGAACTGATAATTATGTAGATAATGAAAAAAAAATGTTTTATGATATTTTTAGGGGTCAACGTAGGTAGAGAATATCAGTTTAAAAAATGAGTTTTTTTTTGTGCAACCTCATAATCGTGGTGGGTATCGATATCTCAAAAAACTGATTTTCTCAACTCGTTCTTCAAGTAACTACACTAACAGCGGTCGTTGATGCCAAAATCAATTCATCAACCCTTTTTTTTTTTGTCAAGTTTAGGTCGATACCCTTCACGTCTGCGGAGTTTCGCCTGCTCTGTGATTTGACCTTGTATTTTTCCTTGTAGAATACCCTTCTTATTCAAGTTCTATTGAGTAAAAGTACGGTCAGCCTCAAAAATATATGATTACTATAGTTGTATTATTAATTCACTGGAAGAAACTGGCAGGTTCAAAACTGTCATTTTGTAAAATAATATGCTCGTACTTCGTCGTGTCGATGGCATTACAGTGTATTAAAGTTTGTTGGCCAAAACCTTTGCCACTTTCACAGCATCGTCGCTGGCAGCGCAGAGGTCGCTATGGCTGCATTTTTTGGGGCACAGAGGGTGTTTTGGGGAGCACCCTACACCGTGGGGCCGTACTTTACACTTATTACACTTGGATTTATTTAACACTATACAGGCTTATTCTTACTTCGTATAACGTTATTGGATATAACGTTTATTTAATCAAAAATCATTAGGTCTATCGTTTAAAATATATATTGATACCGTCATTATGGTCAGAGCAATCCGACTCGGACAGCTTAGGTTAGAAAGCCTTCGTGGCTTCCGAATTATTTCCGTTACCGTTACCGCACCCGAACTCAACGAACGCAATAGACGACGTAGGATGCAAGAGAGAGCGAAGGGTACCCCGAGGTTCGGTTTGGTTAGGTTACTTTAAACCCTTTACACAGAAATAGGAGCCCCGCGAAGCGGGGCTCCGTCGACATAGGATGAAAAAAAAAGTTTTTATCATATTAAGACTAAATAGGTTTTATGTCTATTGAGTGGTATATCAAACGATTTTATATTAATTGTCTGTTATTCTTATAGAAATTAGTTACATTAAAACTATATCAACTTTATTATATCAAATAAAATTATAGGTTCAGTTTTTATATCTTGTAAATATTAGGTTTTGTAATTATATCATTATATTACTTACCCAAATCGATACCTTAATTGGCAAACCAGCCAACTCCAAATTTCGTCAAAAATATATTTTGATTTGATTTGAGTCTACAAAAAATATTAAACAGTTTTAAGTGTCTCCTGAAAAATTTGCTCATAAATGGAGTTAGCTGGTTTGCCAATTGAGGTATCGAAATGTCTTCACTACTGTAATTTATATACAAAATACTGTCTCCCATTGAAGCAGTGGCAGATATTTTATAGCACCTTATATATAAATCGATTAAACTAACTAAACAATTACTGTTACAATAATAAGATCATATTCAGTCTCAAACCTGTCAGTTTTCTCCAGTGATATAATAGGAGTTGAACACTCTAATTAGTTTGGACAACCAAATTTCCATACGATGACGCCATATTTTATTTTGTTAATAGTTTTAGTTAGGTTAGGTTATTATATTTTTATTTGCATATTTTGTTAGTTTATTTACTATCAGAAGTTTATCATATAACAGTGTATATATTTCAAGAGTATAATAATTATTTAAAATATAATAATGATTAACATTATAAAAACATGGTCTGTATGAATCATGTTTGAAGCTGACTGTATTTGAAAATATATTATGTTACATTATCCTAGGTTAAACGTTAGACATATTTATTAAAATATTAATTGTTTGTGCTACCTGCTTAAGTGGTATTAGATCAAACTGATAAAACGATCAAGACGTTGATGGTACATACTACATCTTACATAGGGAACTGTGCCCACAGACGAAACTGCACAGCATAGCTAAAGTCCGGCGTTTTTAAATTTGCCAAAGATGTAAATAACAATCGCGACTGGAAATTGAATAAAATCGATATACGAGAACATTTATTTTAAGTAATGTTTGTGTTCGTCTAGTTAGCTCGGAGATTCTCCAAGCTAACAAGACGAAAACAAATAAATGATCTTGTATATGGATTTTATTCAATTTCCAGCGGCCATTGCTGATTAAATCTGGCAAATTCCGAAACTATACATAGAAACTCATATATACTGACGGCAGCGATGTCGCGGTATCCTTAGGCATGCCGCGACGAATACATGCATAAACCAATGTAACCGTTTATTGATTAATTTTATATTCATATATACCTACTGGCTGTAGTATTTTTTAGAAAGTATAAATCAGTATGACCAGCTTTCGTGTATGACCAGAGGGGCAATTCTCGTAATTTTAAGAACATTTACAGTCTGATCGCAGTCTCAATCTGTGAAAAATACCTCTTAATTTTCCTACATTTCTGTCAAGTTTTTGACATTGATTGTCGCTGAGATGAGACTGCGAACGTTATTAATTACCGGAATTGGCCTTCAGATGTATGAACGAAAACATGCAAAAGAATTATGTTAGGATATTAGCAGATTGCGTTCTTTAGTTTCTGTATTGGAAGAAGGCGTGAGAATATGTATGTATGTTAGTAATGTGAATGTACCTAGTAAATTAATCTCGTAGGGAAAATATATAACTGCTTGCTGTCTCAAATCACACCACGAGACGTGAGCTTCGGAATTGTGAGAGGGACTGTTGCTGTATGTTATAAACCTCTTGTAAATGTCACGATCAGGGATTTTCCCCATCATACCATTACCAAAAGTGTCGAAACATTTGTGTATTTTTAGGTTAAAACTGCACTAAAATTGAATATTCGAGATTTTCACTATGCACAATTGAAACAACCAAATAGTTAAAAATTATTTTTTGTAAAACAGTATTTTGTGTGGAATGAACTGTTGTCTAAATGTAATAAATAAAATTGAAATTCTATGTTTTTTTTTTAATCTCGTTGATGTTGTATGGCTTAGACTTAGACAAACGATCCTCTACTCAAATTCCAATAATACTGTCATATCAATAATCCTCTACTCTCATATAGTTTTTTTTTTTATCTCACGAAGGGACGCGCGCTTTTCTTGTGTTTACCAAGTGTACAAACGCGCCGTGAATATTTGTATACAAGCGCAGGAGCTCTCCTCGGTACCGTCCCGAGACAATGGCGAAGTTGGAAGTGTGTGTGTGTGTTATGAACTGACGCTAGTCGTCTTCAGTTCTTCACGCACACACATTCACAGCGCGTTGTACTCTTTGTAAACACAAGTAAAACGCGTGTTGCTTTGTGTGATAAAAATACTGTACCAATATTCCTCTACTCTTATACCCATAATTCTCTATTCTCATACCATAAACCCTCTACTCTCATTCCAATATTCCTTTACTCTCATACCAATAATCCTCTATTCTCATACCAATCATTCTCTACTCTCATCTCATAACCATCAATCCTCTACTCTCATTGCAATAATCCTCAACTGCCATTACAATATTCCTCTACTCTTATACCCATAATTGTCTACTCTCATTCCAATATTCCTCTACTCTCATACCAATCATTCTCTACTCTCATACCAATCATTCTCTACTCTCATACCAATCATTCTCTACTCTCATACCAATCATTCTCTACTCTCATACCAATCATTCTCTACTCTCATACCAATCATTCTCTACTCTCATACCAATCATTCTCTACTCTCATACCAATCATTCTCTACTCTCATACCAATCATTCTCTACTCTCATACCAATCATTCTCTACTCTCATACCAATCATTCTCTACTCTCATACCAATATGTCACTCCAATAAACTACTTCTTCCGATCGTCCTTGTCGACCGACCAATGCCTATACCAATATTGGTACCGACCGATACCGATACCAATATTGATACCGACCGACACCGATAGCAATATTGATACCGACCCGACCGATCAGTCGAGTAGCGAATCTGCCAAACTAATCTGTCCAATCCAAGAATTTGTCCAGTACCGAACAAAGGTTAGTAAGTACTTTTTAGGGTACAACGGAGCAGTGATGGAGTGACGGGGGAGTATTGCAGTGTTGGGGTTGCGCTGATCTAAGCGATGCCGCACCGTTTTCGAGTTGTCGATGTCGTCTAACATAAAGAGACCTATTGTGAAGACAGCTGAGCACTCAACCGGTATTTTTACTAGTTTTGATTTCATAAACAAATAAGAACTCGTTATGATAACATTTACCGTCAAACGGGGCGAATAGGGATTCAAGGGTGAATCGGGGCGAAATTAAGAGCGATTTTAACATTGAAATAATATAGTTTGTTGCCGTAAATGCCTCTAATATGTTAACTGTATTATAATTAACGATTAAGTGCCCTTGTCGGCAAAAAACTATAATATTTCAACGCTAAAATCCATTTTAAAGTTTCATCCCAATTCACCCCTGCATCCCTATTCACCCCGTTTGTAGGTACATACATCTTGGTCTTTTTAGAAGATTCTTGTTTTCGGGTTTCAGCCGAAATGAGGGTAGATATGACACAAAAAGTGACCTTTGATCAGACTCTAACCTTAAGACTTGGACGTCGCATAACACAAGCGCATTTTGGCGCATGTTCGATGGTGGACAGAAGGATTGAAGTTGAACATAAAATAAATGCGACAGGCAACAGCCACGCCAGTCGCACATAGACAAACAATTTTATTATTTAATCATATTTACACAGCTGAAATCTTTGAGTATACATATACAAATATTAACATAATAAGTTAAGATGGTGACCCCGTTGACCCTACCTTTAACGCAGCTCTCTAGTTTCTTAGCTTAGCAAAAACCGATATTTACCGATAAAAGGTTTGTTAGACGCGTATCCAAAAGCGTGTTGGCATACGAAAAAAAAAATAGTGACACGTCCACCCACCCTGTCAAACTTCTACAGTTCCTCTGTTCCTGTATGATAAATGTTCATGTTTTAACTATTAAAAATGGTAAGAACTACTTTAAATTCACAATAATTAACGTAACAGAGTGTTTGCGAATATTTCTCGGTGCCGACATAATTTCGCCACGTAGATGTATAATAGTCGGCAGTGTGTCATCATTCGTATAATGTCAGCTTCCAGTTGATTTAATTCGCGTGTAATAGGTGTTTGTTGTGTTTTATACGGGCTCGCTAACGTGTACTGTTGCTATGTTCCTAAAGCCGTTGCGCCTGGATATCAAGAGGAAGTTGACAGCGAGGTCGGACCGCGTCAAGTGCGTGGACCAGCACCCGACGGAGCCCTGGCTGCTGTGCTCCCTGTACAACGGTGACGTGAACATATGGAACTATGAGACACACGCACAGATCAAACGATTCGAGGTAACAAACAATTTCTTTTGGCAAACAAAATTCCACTCCGATTCAGCTAGGCATCTTTATGATCCTAGATCTCACATTTTTTGCTCCTAACATAGTTGTGGTTCTTGGCATCTTGTCATGGCTTTCGAGGGAGTACTATGCAGTATGTCCTTTTTCTTTTCCAGTTTGAATTCAGTCTTTGATGTTACCATATCCAAGCAAATAAATTAATTTCATAATAATTCTTGGTTAAAAACTCCAGATTTCATGCCACTAAATAAAGCTATACTGGAAAATATTTTCTGTAAAATGAAACTACTTCACTGATTTTTAAACCTATTCTAAAACAGGGTTTGTAATTACTTTGCCATTCACAATTTTTGTATGACTTTTAAGCCATGACTAATATCTTACAATCCTGACATTTATCATTATTAGAAATGCCTAACTTCAGTGCAAACAAAACATGATGTAAATAAATTGATATTTGTGTTTCATACAGATACTGATCTGATATAATTAGATTATTTAAAGTACCTACATTCATATTTAATCACAATACATACAGGATTTGTGGCAAGATATTTTTTTTTTTAATTTATAATCTATAGATGGGTACTTAGAATCTGCTGCAATAATGTACCGGTTGGCACTAAGTAATGTGACCATTCCGGCCCATCCCTTAAATTTAAAATTTTTCAAGCTGAAGCCAATTGCAATTGGTATTATGCCCATAACTTTATGATAAATATGGAAATGCCTTTGAGGTGTTAAAGACTTTAGATAGTTTGAGAGTGGAGATGTGTGGTCACCGAAATTCAATCTTAATGCTAATCTATACCTTTTTGTATGTTTTCCTCTTGTTGTGTGGATGTGGATCTTTATCTGGTTTATGTCATAAACTCATAAAAGTTTTAACAATCAAATATCATTATTCTACCCTACCCAAGAGGCCACCGGTTCTAATATGATATGTTTTCAATTCTCTAGTTCCGCAAGTTCTGTCAACTCATTCATTAGTAAATCTACTGCCATAATCTTGTTAGTGTTGTGAAGGTATGACCAATAAAGTAACAACCAAACAAGTGTGTTGTCATGATGTTATGCTTTCATAAACCCGGGGTAAAAATAAAAGCATCATATTTTTTTTCTTAACATATACTTAAAAAGGTAAAAAGGCTTATATCTAAGTCAGTCTCATATTTATGTAGAAAATAACAAAATAGGTATCATTCCATTATGAACATCTGTTATAACAAAAACTTGGTGTCAACAAATAAACACTGTTTCCTCAGAGTCTCATAACATAGAGGGAATATTTACAAATTGTTACCTTTCTGCTCTCAATGAAAACATTCTATTATCTGATTTCTTGGAATTGTCTACAACCCACATATTTAATAACAGATTATTATAACATGATGAAGTTTGTGATGAATAGTTGAAAAAAACTGCGTCTATTTAGTTAAAAGCAAAAATAAAATGTTTGTTCGTTTATTCCAAGGTTGCAACCCTAGTGGGGCAGAATCCAACAAGATTTTAGAGAAGTGGAATCTGCCCCACTACTTCGATTTAGTGGGGCAGATTCCACTGCAAAATTTTAGGCATCCCACTTTGCCCCACCAGTGGGGCGGCCAGTGGGGCAAAGTGGAATAATCCAGGTTATTGTTGAAATTATGAATGCATAAATTTTTGAGAATTACAACATTTTTTAGCTTAAGAGAATAATTGGCTTAAGAATAACTTGTTTAGTATTTTTAACCAACATCAAAAAAAGGAGGAGGTTATAAATTCATTGTGTATTATATATTTTTTTATATATATATACCAATTACTCCGTCAAATGTGGACCGATTTTGAAAATGAAGTAATCATAAGAAGTTATCAAACAAACACTCTTCACCAAAGTCTTTCAAATAACTTTCGAGCATAATCATCTCTGTTTTATATCCTGTATGCTGTTAGTTGATCCTTATTCGCACCATCACCCCGTTACAATCTCATAGTAAAACATGTGTGAATTTTTGACTTGCAAGTGCCTAATGGAAAAGTTATTGGTGTTTGTCTTTGTGTAGGTATGCGACCTCCCGGTGCGCGCTGCGAAGTTCGTGCCGCGCAAGAACTGGGTCATCACGGGCTCGGACGACATGCAGATCCGCGTGTTCAACTACAACACGCTGGAGAGAGTGCACGCCTTCGAGGCGCACTCGGACTACGTCAGGTGCATCGCCGTCCACCCCACACAGCCATACATCCTCACCAGCAGTGGTAAGCGGTGCTCACAGATTCTCAACTGATACTTTACTGACCAGCACCCTAATTCCGTAATAAACTGTCAATCACAATCCAAAGGTTTTGGAGGAAATTCTAATCCATTGTTTCATAGGTTTGAAAAACTCGTCTGATCAACAACATAAATTTATAATGAATGTTGCTGAACTATCAAAATGAAAGGCACTGGCATTGTAATTATAATGTTGTATGTATTTGTAGTATTTTAAAGTTATATTAATACTAGCTGCGCCCCGCGGTTTCACCCGCATAAGTGTCGATCCCGTGGGAATATCAGGATAAAAACTATCCTATGTCCTTCCCCAGGACTCAAACTATCTCTGTACCAAATTTCATCTAAATCGGTTTAGTGGTTTAGGCGTGAAAAGTTAACATAGTCAGACAGACAGAGTTACTTTCGAATTCATAATATTAGTATGGATTGTATGTGTTTTTATGGGCCGTGGTGCCTGAAATGAATGGATAAATATATTTTTTTTCCTCGTTCTGTTTGCAATCGGTCGTAAGACCATAAGCGAATATGTTCCATGACGAAATGGCGGATAAATAAATAAAAATAATTGTGTGTTACGCAATTACCCCGCAGACGGTTACTGTAGCTACCAGACACGACTTTCTTCATCTTTCTTTTCAGCACGCCCTATGAAAAATTGCTTGTGCTGTGGTAAAAACACTAGCGGGGTGCGCCAGACATGCATTAGATATCGCCTTTCAGGAAGGATACTTCCATCTCAAATACAATAGCGCCAGAATGAAGTCGTCGTGGGGTTAGCGACATTCACATAGTCGAACTTTAGCAATATTAGCAGTCTAACTCAGACAATGTCTGTCCTATTTTACATCTTGGCGTTCTTCTGGACATAGCATGGTTTCACACAAGTAACAGTAGTATTTCAAAGTAGAAAATGAAACATTATCTGTAGGTCAAACTAGGTCAATGTGCTCACATATTCAATAGTTATGTGCATGTTTCCTAAACAGCATACTACAGTCAATAGAGCATCAATCTATAGTACTTAGTCAAATGGTTCCATAGTACTCCAAGACGATTATACCATTAAAATAATCTTGCATGCAATAAAACATAGTTATGCGTATCGTAAATTCCATGAAGGCTGCACTTAAAGTACTTAATAGGCAATAATTACAATATCAGTAACTAATTTGTACTATAAAGGGGTACTTAAGTTTCACTTTGTGCATAAAAACACTTGACAATGAAAAGTTTTTGATCTTGTACATAGTGTTTGCTTGAATTTAAGATTACATTTTAGAATTTGTTACCATTGTCACCCAAACAAACCAAACAAACAAACTTCTCGTCAATTTACAAAGTGTATTGGAGGCGCAAGTTTTGTAAACACCATGAGATAAGTGTTCATTAGGGAAGGTGGTCTAAAATTAAATGCAAGTAATCATAGACACACCCTCCATGCGCCATACTCTTAAAATTGAAGGTGATCCCTGTGAAACACTTCGTTTGACCCCATTGTAGGTAGACACCATGTTAGTTCAGCATGGAATTACAAATGACCCCTATTCCAGATGACCTGCTGATAAAGCTATGGAACTGGGAGCGCAACTGGGCGTGCCAGCAAGTGTTCGAGGGCCACACGCACTACGTGATGCAGATCGTTATCAATCCCAAAGATAACAACACATTCGCGAGCGCCAGTCTCGACACCACCGTCAAAGTAAGCATTTGTAATATGTGTTGCTTCCCAGCACTGTTGTTGTAGTTCCGTGAAAATGAACACAGTTGTCGTGCGCCCGTGGAGTATGTAATTTGCCTTTATTTATGCATGTTTTGTTGGAGTAAATTGCGGTTATCGACAAACACAAATTGTTTATTAATTATTTAATGATCAATTTAGGTCAGGCACTTTAATACAACGCTTTGATGAACTGACAAGTTGATGGCAGCTCTTGACTAACCATATGATGTGTGCAGGTGTGGCAGCTAGGATCGTCAATCTCAAACTTCACGTTAGAAGGTCACGAGAAGGGCGTCAACTGCGTGGATTACTACCACGGCGGAGACAAACCATACCTCATCAGTGGTGCCGACGACCGCCTCGTCAAAATATGGGACTACCAAAACAAAACATGTGTTCAGACATTAGAAAGTAAGTGGAAACTTATAATTATTAGAAAATGTAAAGAAAAACGAAATAGTGAAATCTAAGCTACTTTTCAATGCCATGGGAGTTAAATCTTAAATTATGCTCATATACAAGCTTTATACCTTTCAGTACTTTCTGGTAACATTGTACAGTCAAGGAGAAAAAACATAGAAAAATTTAATTTGATTATAGTTAAGTGTAGACTTATTTTTGCCCTTGATTGTACCTTGAGATCCCTTCCACACAATGTCGGGGTCACCTTCCAGTCTTCACTTCCATGTTGCAATTGGCTGAACAAGTCGAGATCAATTCACAATAAACTTCAACCTTTGACATATGATCAATGAAATGAACTTTCAATTTGCTCCATTCAACCCGCAAAATGCATTTGTTAACCCTTGCCGTTACAAATGCTCTCAATTGCTGCATTCAGGGGTTAAGATGCGAATTGGAATACAAAGAAGCCACTGCAATCTTCAATTTAAATAATATTGGCTTAATAAAACCAATCTTTGCATTAAGTAGTTTCTCCTTGAATATGTGCTCTGCCTTAATATAAACGGTGCATGTGTGGGATAAATGCATTGCAACAACTATGTTAAAAAGCTGAGCTTAGCTAAGCTTATGCCTGTACATGCTCAAGTTACTTGTACGGTCAGCATCAAAAGTTGATTAACACTTCAGTTTTTTTAATCTTAGTTATTGAGCAAAATATTTGTTCAAAATTGCAGCACAAGAATTTTTTTTAGAATCTATACTCTTGTCTATTATGTGAAAAGCTAAAAATCAGTTTATTGAAACAAGTTATTGACAATTTAATAACATGTAAAAATGATAGTGTCAATCGACTTTTGATGCTGACTGTACCATGAGTGTATCGTAGTAGACCTACTTCAGCTGAATAATGATTTGTGATTTGGTCGTAAGCACTGTAAACTTATGTTTTAAATAAATGAATAAATAAATAAATGATGATGAATACATTTATTAAGACGCATAAATAATGTGCAGGTCACACTCAGAACGTGTCAGCGGTATCATTTCACCCTGAGCTCCCTATTCTGCTGACTGGTTCAGAGGACGGCTCCATCAGGATATGGCACGCAGGCACCTACAGACTGGAGTCTTCCCTAAACTACGGCTTCGAGAGAGTCTGGACCATCTCCTCCATGCATGGCTCCAACAATGTGGCCGTCGGGTGAGTTTGCGACTGAACATTATCTTAGTACCATTCAAACATGGACTGCTGAATATAAAAATAAAGCGTCTACTTTAATGAGCAGCGTCACATAATTCCCAAGTTACGTTGGTACACTCCTGCCTAGTCCTAAAGGCGTGAAGTTATGCTATTTCAAACGTAAAATATTCTTAAATGGAATGAATTGTTTACACATCCATATCCAGTATTTGTTTGTATGTCCGCCAGTTACGACGAGGGCACTATCATGATCAAGGTGGGTCGCGAGGAGCCAGCCATCTCCATGGACGTCAACGGAGGCAAGATCATATGGGCCAAGCATTCCGAGATGCAGCAGGTGAACTTGAAGGCGCTGCCTGAAGGTAATTTTGGTCATTTATGTTGAATTATTGTCTGTATCTAATATGTTACTCAAACATAGTAAGGTTTCCATTCATTCGAACGTAACCATAAGTAGTATGTGTTTTTAATTGGTTTCTTTGATAATCTTTGCATCAAAATTACTACTATAGGTTTTCTATAGCCTTTCCATATAAATTTCCAGACACAGAGATAAAAGACGGCGAGCGCGTCCCTGTAATGGCCAAGGACATGGGCTCCTGTGAGATCTATCCTCAAACTATTGCACATAACCCGAACGGTCGCTTCGTGGTGGTCTGCGGCGATGGCGAGTACATCATCTACACAGCCATGGCTCTCAGGAATAAGGCTTTTGGCACTGCGCAAGAGTTCGTCTGGGCGTTTGACAGCTCGGAGTACGCGACGCTTGAAAACTCTAGTACCATAAAAGTGTTCAAAAACTTCAAAGAGAGAAAGAGCTTCAAGCCGGAATATGGAGCCGAAGGTGGGTTACTGCTTCTTGTTTATTTATCCGTGAAGTAGCTGATAATCACACATCATAATCAGCCTATAATGTTCCCACTGCTGGGACACAGGCCTCTTCTCTGTGAGAGGGAATGGGCCGTAATCCACTACGCAGGCCCAGTGCGGGTTGGTAGATGTCACATGTCTTCGAATTTTTGGTTCTAAAACATGCCGGTTTCCTCACGATGTTTTCCTTCACCGCACCTAGTGAAAGATTAGAAGCTGACAGTTTAACAGTCGTGTAAAAAATCCGCCAATAAACGGCCGCCGTTTTCAGCTGTATTAATTTCGTCCTGTGTTTGACTGTTATCGCTATACAAAAGTAGATCTATGCAGAAATCCTAAACATAATTCAAAATCCTTGAAATTTGTAATATTTTGAAATGCAATAATATCCTTGTGTTAACTGTGATGGTGTACGGTCCAGGCATATACGGAGGATTCATGCTGGGTGTAAAGTCAATTAGCGGAGTGGCATTCTCTTTCTACGACTGGGAGAACTTGGAGCTGATCAGACGGTAAGTTTTCACTCAAAATCAATTGTAATAAAACCAACATACATATACTAACAATCACTCACTACTATTTTGTAAGAAAATATAATTGTATTATAAAATGGTATTGAAATTGTTTGCTTGATATTCAATGATATCTTTCTAAGAGAACTTAAGTTGTGTATTAGCAAGTTAAATGTAACATAAACAATAAAAATCTCTTCAAAATAATCTAGCAGACATCTTCGATACCTAGCCATTGCGAGTTTGTAGCATTATAAATGTATTGTGCTTACCCGGCCGTAAGCATAACATATAATAAAGTTTCAGATAAAGTTCGGTTTTTTTGACGGTCATCTCTATCACTTATTCGTTTGCGTCTGTCTGTCTAGACCACGATGTGTGTATGCATCTTACGGTCGGGTAAATTTGTGTCCGACTGTACCTTTCAAAATGAAACAAGCTATTCCGTTTTATAAGCTATGCGACATTATATTATTTTGTCATGACAACCGCTTCGAGCAATCACGCATCGCAAAGCATATTTATTACTGGCCAAAGGAAAAGGGATTGGGTCTTTGCCCATCACCTTATTGGGATAGATAAATTGCAATACCTACCTTTAAACATTATGGAATGCAAATAAAGATATGAATATGAACATAGATACTGGTTAAGCGCTTCGTTTTCACAAAATGTGTTGGATTCGATTCAGAGTACATTTAGGAAAACCCCAAGCAGGAACATTAGCTAAATCCACCTTCGAAATGTGTTCATAGTTTACAAGTAACGAAATAAACGGTTAACTAGCCAAATGAATGAGACAAACTTCGTTACTGTCTGATGTTTTCAAGTTTATCGAAGTAGCCAGCGAGAAACACGTTTCCATAATGTTACGAAGATGAATTTGTTCGGGATAAGAGTACAATCGAGATCCTGTGTACATGTTAGTGTGTGTTTATCGTATCAAGAATTTCAAGCGTGACATAACATGCTTAGCGAATGAAATAACTGCATTGCACATGTTTACCAACATTTTGTATAATGATAAAGCGAACATGATATTTTTATTTTCTTGCGTCTTGCTGTAATTTAATTATATTATGAACACTCTCTACCTCTATCACGAATATCAAGAAATATAATTATATATGTGACAGTTATCGACTTCAGTTGTTTGACAAATGTATGATGGTGGCCAGTAACACTTTACAAAAAGTTTATTGCAGAAACTTTACATTACCGTCAAACGGGGTGAATAGGGATGCAGGGGTGAATCGGGAGAAAACTCTCAAAGGGATTTTAACATTAAAATAATACCGTTTGTGGCCAAAAAGGACCTTAATGTGTTTACTGTAATTTAAATAACGATTACGTGCCCTTATTGACAACAAACTATATTATTTCAACGTTAAAATCCATTTTAAAGTTTCGTCCCGATTCACCCCTGCATCCCTATTCACCCCGTTTGTAGGTACTGTTATGTATAATTATATTCGTGAGGGATACTGTAAATAAGTATTTTATTAAACATTATTTTATAACAACCCACGCACCTGTATACTATTGTATATATTATTTGTAATTTTATGAATAAATTCGCGCGCAATCAGAATAGCTAGGTAATATTTAATGGAAATGCCCATTTGTTATACCGGAGTTGTTGATGCTGTTACTGGTCTAAATGAAAATACACAATGTTAACACGTTCTGATTGTGCGCGAGTCACACGAGTACTTATCATGGTAATCAACACTATTGAATGTTACAATGGCGAAGGGTTTTATCCAAAAGGCAGACTGTCCGCATTGCACCTATTAAAGATAATTTGAAAAGCCAGTTTAAGTTATGCTGACCCTTCGCTACTGGTATGTTACCGAAAGAGAGAGAGAGAGAGAGAGAGATGCCTTTGGGTAATTGGCACGCGAAACATTTAAATTGAAATACGTCTGAAACATCCCAACCTTCCAAATTGGACGTACGATCTGCACTTATGAAATTATGTGCAGTGGGGGACGGATGCATTAGTCGGCTGCGATTCAAAATTAGGGGTGTAGGCATCTCTGTCGCCGGCAGCCTCTCGCAGACGCAACAAACAGTCGCGAGGGAGCTGCCATCGTTACCACGCTTGCAAAACAGATAGGTTTTCGCAGTATGTTGACATATTTTTCAAGTGGTCATACCGTTATTAATTTCCTCCTCCATAGTTATTCCCGCAGGCCCCTGAAAAAGTAAGGTCGCGGTAATATGGTGAACGAAACTATCCAATGAAGTAGAACAATAACCCAATGAATAATGAATCGAGGCGCCGACTTTACCAACAGAAAGACGGCGACATTACACGGATACATAAGATAACATTTAATACGATCGTATTCGATGCGCTGTCCTGCATGATATGCCCCTACTCATTGAGATATATTTATTTTGCAACGCTTTCACGGAGAACTTGCTAGTGCTTCTTGCGTAGACTCTTAATATTATTTGTAGAACAACTGTCTGTGGAGCTGACTTTCAAGATGATTGCATAATAGCGCACATCATTATGAATACACTGTTACGCGAAGCGAAGGTTTCTTAGTACTCACAACGAAACGTGTGCTTGCATCTTGTGATTTGAGGCAGCTACCGGATGAAGTCATGTACTCCATTCTGTTTTCCGCTGAAAGTTATGAAGTTATTAAAGCCACGCGCTTATAGAGTCACATTGTGAATGAGCGAAACAGCCAGTATTTTCGAACGAAATGAAAACTTACGTTAGTGCGAAGTGAATCGAGCTTCTCTGGTCTGAACGTGCATTCACACAAACTTTGCGCATAATAGCGAGTCTTTTCTACCAATTTGTCATCATATTTATTGCCTTCGCTCGTGTACTATGCGTTCATACAGCTGTGCGCTGCCATTCCTCCTACAAGTGAGTTGTCCTGTGCAGGATCGAGATCCAGCCGCGCCACGTATACTGGTCTGAGAGCGGGAACTTGGTCTGCCTGGCCACAGACGACTCTTATTACGTGCTCAAGTACAACGCGGCCGTGGTGACGAAAGCTCGCGAAACCAACTCGAATATCACTGAAGACGGCATTGAGGACGCCTTTGAGGTAACTAACTTGCTATGTAATTATTATAATAAATGGACCACGGACCGGTTAAGGTCATGGAAGGGATGGGTGCGGGAGACACCCGTCCGGTTGTGGTGGCGAAGCTTAGGCAGGTGCTTGTCCTGCTGTCTTAGGCAGGTGTATGTCCTGCTGTCTTAGGCAGGTGTATGTCCTGCTGTCTTAGGCAGGTGTATGTCCTGCTGTCTTAGGCAGGTGGATATCCTGCTGTCTTGCAGCTGACTGATGACGTATTATTAGTTGACGACAGCCTCGTTGGACTGGTGGTCGCAAGTGTTACTGCTGAGCATGAGATCCTGGGTTCGAATCCCTGGTCGGGCAAAGCGTCACTGGGTTTTTCCATTACGAATTTCGAATTAGCAGCCCGGAGCGCGGAGCCTGTATTCGTGCCTGGTTCATGGCAAAGTACACCTCTGCCTAACCTTTCGGGCGTTACAGGCGTGTTGTTATGTTATTAGTTGAGTGGCGCGGTAGTATCGACCCTGAAGCACGCTGTGAGTTCAAACTCAGTCTATCAAGACATGACGTCCACCAACCCACACTGAGTCTATGTGGTGGATTATTACGGTCCACTTTTTATCCTAGAAGGCCTGAGGCTCCATTCATATCTACCTTGCATTCATCCAGTCAGAAAAATCAACTGTGACTAACCAGATATTACATAAATTATCTTATTCCCAGGAGCTCCAAATCTGTTGTTCTTCAAACAATTTCACTCCATACATTGACTTTATGTATGTATTTATTGTATTGTGTAAATGGTACACCACATACTACCTACAGTATTTGTCCTTCCCGTTTTTAATCCATCCAAAGGTTGTCTTTAAAAGATCGCTCTTAGCGATAAGACCGCCCATTGTGTCACCCATTGTAGTTTCTTTGTTTATGTCTGTAATTTATATGGTGTACATAATAAAGAGTATTCTATTCTATTCTATTGATTCCCAAGAGCTCCATAATTTTATTAAAATACCAACTAAAATGGTTCCCATTGCTTTTTTAATTTGGAGTCGCCGGGAATAAGCCCGTAAATGTACGGTAGAGTTAATTGCGCACGACCCTCAGGGACATGACACAGAAAAGATTCTAATCAAATTGAATCATGTGTAAAATAATTTAAAAGTTATGTCCGACGCTGTTACTGGCGCGATAACGGCTCGTAGTTGTGATAAGCTACGAACCATTGCAGAGCTCTTATCTGTTGCCTATATTATTTTACTATATAGTTTATGTAGAAATGGCCCAACGGTTTCTATCATAAGCTAATAATTTAGCTACTGTACCGCCCATACTTGTTCGGTACAATATTTTTGTAAGTTTTTATTAGCATCTGATTGATTTTGACACAATTGAGATTGAGGGTTTTTGAACTCACACAATAATAAAATTCACTATGAACACTTAACGATTCCTTACTTCGAAACCACGTCAATTTCTTACTTATCACGACATCTGCTATTAACGTATTCTCTACTACACAATCGGGCGTGGTTTGAACTGTCAAAATACATGTTGTAAGGTTGACATTTCTATTCCTTGCCGTGAACAAAACGTGACGTGGTTTGCACGTGGTAAGATTTCACGGGGAATAATACAAAATTGCGTTGAAATGCCTCCCACAAAGTGGACCGACGACCTCAGGAACTCGTTGGATGCGAGAAGTACAAAACCGGTCGAAGTGGAGGTGCTTGGGGGAGGCCTATGTCCAGCAGTGGACGTCTTTCGGCTGAAATGATGATGATGAATACAAAATTGGGGCCCTGGTCTAAATATGTTTATCATATGTACAGTCGCCAGCAAAATTGCATGGGTACCTTAGTGTCTATTTTCCCGTGAACGTTTGAATTCAAGTTTTCGAAAATAAACTAGATGGCGTTGGTTTCTTCACAACTATGACTAATTTACGAAACGTAAGTAAGGAGTTAGGAAGAAACGAAGGAATTACAAGGCTAATGCATTTATCTAATTATTACATTACAATTACCAGCATACGTAGCTTAAATGATAAAAATAATAATAGAAACCGATAGGAATATATTTAGTAAGCTAACTAGTGGGTATTTTAATAATTAATTTAATATTCGAATTGGTAGGTAGTTACTTAGCAACAGGAAAAAAGAGCAGATTCATCGCAGGTAAACAGGCTCGCCTTGTGGGCTCGCAAAAAAAAGGCACTATAAAAAATTATAGAGGTTTATTTCTTACAGTTTATTATTCAAATTTAATAGTCAGTTTATTAAATATTATAGGTATAATATTATGAAGTTATTGAGGCGATAGCTTAAGTATTCGTTTCCAAAATCGGAAAGAGGATTGAAGCTTATGTAACCTCAATAAAAACAAACAGGAGACCAGGTTATTTTATTACAAAGGTCAAACGGATTAAATGGATACTAAATAAGTAGGCTAAAACTACAAAATTGCACAAAAACATATCAAATGGTTAGTAGGCAACATAAAAAACTAAAAACTATGTTGTTTAAACTTAAAGTGTTCATAACTTTATAAATTATTAAAAATACGTAAGTTATAGTTTATACACACATAACCAGGTCTCCAGTCAATATAAATAATATTATCTAAGTATAATTATTTAGCTCGTAGCTACGTAACCACTTGTGTATCGCGTATTATTTCGACGCCACAAACATAAGCGTCCGTGTTCATTGGACTTAAAAGTTTTTTCATCTGTGAAGATGACATTACTCCAATCGAAGTTTATGTGATCCAAAGCGAACTGTAATCTTGGGTCAGTGGGTCGTCTTTTTATGGTTTTCCGTGAGCAAGGGTTTCACAGCATGCCTCCGCGGCACAAGTTTTGACGCGGCTCCGTGTCAAAACTTGTGTCAAATAAACCAGCATAGTGGTTCGGCGGCAGAAATCCATTTTCTTCATACTGCCTTATCATGGTTTGATGCTGCAATGTGTTTTATAAGTCGTGGTCTACCAGTTCTTTGATGGTGTTTCAAAGAACCCTCCTCTTCAAATTGTCATACTCAAAGAACAACTGTTTTTCTCTGCAACAATAAAACAGAAATATATAATACCCAATAATGATTATTATGTAGTATAGTAACAAAAATTTAATGCAGTTTTTAATATAAAAGTGTAAAAATAAAACTACTTACGTTTACACCGGTCTCTGGCTATTTCTGACAAGTTTTTGGCTTGATTATTCAAAGCAATTATTTGAGCTCTTGTAACGAAATCAATATTATAACTCGTGCTCGTTTTGGTAAAATAAGTAATCCGCCTGATCATAAATAAAAACTGAACAAAAGGCACTCGAACGAGGTAATCGAAATGAACTTAGCGAACGATCAATTGAGCTGTCATAAATCTTCGATCTAAGTATTATTCATACCACCTACCAATTATTTATAAATCCATATTTAACCTACCCTCTCAAGTTTGAAAACTAAAACTTAGAAAATCAGATGCCTACCTACTTATAAATTGATATTCAATTTTAACATAGTAGGTTAATAATTAGGATCAATTTTATTTAAAAGAAACTATTAATTATAAATTGTTTGAAGAGACAAAAAGAAACTGCAAAAATAGTTTATCATTTAAAGCAAAGCAACGCCATCTAATAACAGCATAATTCAATTTTGTTAGTCGTTAACTGGTTTTACGCTAGATGGCGTCATTTCTCGCTTCATACGATTTTGTTTCTGTACAACCCATGCACTTTTGCAGCCTACTGTACAATAACACCCATCAAGTCATCCTCATCGTTATTCAAACTCAAACTCAAAGCATTTATTTCAATTAAACCATGTACAGGCACTTTTGAATTGTCAAAATTAAATAGTCGGTCAGTTAGTTAGTAGTTGAAGCTATAGTTGCACATTCCAAAACGTAGATCTCTATGGAGAAGAACGGGCAAGAAACTCCATGGATATTACAAAGTTCGTATTCCACCGTATAGACAGACAGTTCTCCAATTACCTTGCGGGTCCAGTGCGGGGATGCAGATGCTCATTATTACATTGCAATTCATAATTGATATTATAAATTTATAATTAAGTCTGTCTGTTGCCTTTTCTCGCCTAGACCACTGAATCGATCATTATGAAACTTGACAGATGAGTAGTCTGGGTCCTGGACAAGGACATAGTAGGCTAGTTTTCATTATGTATATTTGTATTAAAATTGATAAAATATAAAATACACGCAGACCAAGTCGCAGGCAACAGCTAGAACAGAATACTCTTTATTATGTACACAAATGTAAAAATTTTACAAAGAGTGCCGCAATGGGCGGTGTTATCGCTAAAAGAGATATTTAAAGACAATTTTCGGCAGGATTAAATGGAAAAGGAGAGACAATCCTGCAGGTAGTTTTAGGGGTTCTGTTCTATATATTCCCTGTTTGCTCTCCAGGTCGTCGGCGGCGTCAACGAGATCGTGAAGACTGGGTTATGGGTGGGCGACTGCTTCATCTACACAAACTCCGTCAACAGAATAAACTACTATGTAGGCGGCGAGATCGTCACGATATCCCACCTGGACCACACCATGTACATTCTAGGATACGTCGCCAAGGAGAACAGGTACCGTTTCCTTTGACCCTGAAACTTTGAAAGCTTTAGGGCAGTAAAAGTGTAAACTGTTTCGCCATCTGCCAAAGTTATCCTCAAAATATCAAAAATAAATACTCCCGTGGTATAATAATAACCAATCAGCAAGGGGTGGCGGGGTGAGCTGGCCCGCCCAAAGTGTACTGGACTTATTTAGTATAAGGCGGCTTATCTTTAACAAATGAAATGATAAAATTTATTTGCAACGGTTCATGAAGCACAAAGAAACTAAATAAAATGGAAAAATAACTGTTTGTCTCACGGCTGCGCCAAAAAGCAACCCATTTCAGTATTAATGCCAGACAAATGCTGTGTGACGCTGGTTTTCTAATGAACCTTTAGGGACAAGTGACGGATATAAAATTAGATACTTATTATTATTAATCCTCATTTTGTGTTTATATTCTCTGACCAAACGTTGTTTTGCAGACTGTACCTAAACGATAAGGAGCTGAACATCGTGTCGTACTCGCTGCTGCTGTCGGTCCTCGAGTACCAGACGGCGGTGATGCGCGCTGACTTCGAGACAGCTGACCGCGTGCTGCCCACCATTCCTCACGAGCATCGCACCAGGGTCGCGCACTTCCTAGAGAAACAAGTACGTACAGCATCCAAGTTCTCTAGCGATTAATGGCGTATGTGTGGGAAGACCTAGTGAATGTCACAGGGGCACGGAAGACAGGAACGGCCGTTGTTGTTGTGCTTGGAGTGTAGCCAATGTATTGTAAACAACAATATTGTTCATCATCTTACGGTTGTATCGATTTCAAAATCAAGATATTTTCTTTCACATACACCTACATGGGCACTTATGAAACGTCAGAAGCTAGGTGCACGGTTCCAATTGGTCGTTTCCTATGGAGAAGAGCCGGCAATAAACACCATGGTTACTCTTTTAAAATAATTGGCTTTCACAATGTTTTCTAATTGCGGAATTAATAGGTATGGGAGGACAGTGTAGACCTGTCAACAAATACCAGGTACTTAATCAAATAGAAAAAAAAGTTTAAAAAAAAGAAAGAAAAGAGTTGAAATTAGAATTGTCTGTATATACGAGGGCGGCACTGAAAATTTCGGGAATCAAGGAAGTGACACAACATAACTATTTAAAAATGTATTTATTGCTTTTCGAATTATTCTCCGCGAAATTTGACACTTTTTTCCATACGATGGAACATCATCATCATTGAAGCAACCATTCCATTCGGAAGTTGGGTCTCCAAAATGGCCGTTTTGTAGGCGTCCACAGCTTCTTCAGGTGATAAAAATCTCTGTCCACGCAATTCATTCTTTATTTTAGGGAAAGTATAGAAATCATTAGGGCTTAGGTCGGGGCTGTACGGCGGATGGTCTAATAATTCTATGTTTTCTTGCTCTAAAAACTCTTTTGTTCTGTGCGCGGTGTGAGAACTCGCATTGTCGTGATGGAGGATGATGCGGCGGTTGCAGTTCTCTTTACGGAGTTCAGAAACGACCTGCGGCAAACAAATGCTAGCATACCATTCTGCATTAACCGTTCTTTGTCCCTCAAGAGGAATAGTCGTAACATGGCCGGTTTTGGAGACAAATGTGGCTACCATTTTTTTTTTGCAACAATCCGTGAACGAGCAATTTTTGTTGGTTTTAACTCATTTTCGAACACCCAAACTCGTGACTGGTTTTTTGTTTCGGGTTCGTACGCGTATATCCAGGATTCGTCACCTGATACGATGTTGTATACAGCATTTGAGGATCCTGCGTGGAATCTTTCGAGAGTTCTGACGCACCAAGTAACGCGAGCCGATTTTTACTCTTCACAGAGCGAATGCGGTATCCACCGGGAAAACAACTTTTTTACACCTAATTGTTCATGCAAGATTATTTATATTTGACTCATGCCAATGTCTAAAATTTCGCGGTATGTCACATGTCGATCTTCCTCAATCAGCTTACGCACAGCATCAACGTTTTCTTGGGTGACTTTTTTGGACGACCTTGACGGGGATCATCACTGAGCTTGACACGTCCACGTTGAAATTCAGCAAACCAGCGATAAATTGTGGTTTTGGATGGGGCTTCATCACCAAATGCAGAAATCATCCGGTCAACACACTGTTTTTGTGTTAAACCACTTCGAAAGTCATAATAAATCATCGCTCTTGAATTTTCTCGAGTCAATTCCATTTTCTCAACGACTAAACAAGTTTGACAAAACCTTGTGACAAGACCGAGAATCTTTTTTTAAAATAAATAAATGGTATTCGATTTTTAAAACCAAGGAGTTTTCAATTAAAAAGATTTTAATATGACAGGAACAGTGGAAATATTCCATTCCCGATACTTTCAGTGCAGCCTTGTAATGACAAATAATAAAAATATTAAGTCAAAGAAGTACTTATGTAAAAAATAAATAAAAAATAAACATCGTAATTTGGGAGCAGTTAATAGACATTTGCGTAGTTATGCCGTTAATGAGGTGCCAGGGAAGCCACATGTGCAGAAGGAATTATTGCCAAACTACCTTGTCTTCAACATAGTCTTTAATCTTATAATATGCTTTTTTGATAAGGACACGTATGACGAGGGTTTTGAAATTTCCACCGCTAAGTTCTGTAACCGACTTTGGCAACTTGTTATAAAAGCGGATACTGATACCGATTTGAAATGAAAGTCGCGAATAATACAAGCTTCTTTAACGTTTAACGCATAATCTTAACAATGACTTCCTCAGGGCTTCAAACAACAAGCTTTAGCAGTATCCACGGAGCCGGAGCACCAGTTCGAGCTGGCCCTCTCACTGGGCGAGCTCCGGAGAGCCAAGCAGCTGGCCGAAGAGGCCGCCGTAGCCGAGGGCGCTCCGTCCAGGTCGTCCTCAGCCAGGTGGTCGCGCCTGGGAGCTGCGGCTGCGGCTGCCGCCGACACAGAGCTCACCAAGACCTGCTATCAGAATGCCAAGGATTATAGTGCACTGCTGTTGTTTGCGGCTAGCACTGGTGAGGATATTTTTTTAAACTATTAACATAATTAAGTTCGGAGGGGCTTGTAGCTAAGTATTAACAGCCGTATGGGTCGCTCGAAGGATAAACTAAGCTTGCCAGTAGATGGATGAACATTTGTTACATTTTAAGAACGTCCGTGCCGTAGATTTGTGGCAATCGATACGGGTAGTCAGAAGCCCGAAAGTCTTGTTGATCAGTCTAACCAGGAGGAATCGTATTATCCAGTAACTGGGTGAGGTAGGCTTGAGGTCAGATAAGCAATAAAATCCACTATCTCCGTTTCAACCGCGCGGCCACCTCATAATATTTGATGAAACTTTGCCAGGAATTAGTGCTAATTTGTTACTTTACACACCTCTTTTCGTGAATTTGTTACAAGAAAAACCAAGACGCTATGACAAAGAATAGTTGGCCGCTAGAACCGCCACTTGCCGTAGTCACCGCCCGTGATTACTCAGAAACCATTTAATGCAGATAGACGAATGATGCATCAAAAGAAAGGTCTTAATTTGTTCAATTTGTTACAAAAATAAAAAACATCAAAACGTAAATAAACAAAAAGTTATGCGATATTTAGTTTTCAGGTTATGAGTAGGTAGGTATGTCACCGTAAATATCAAATTAATAGAGGCTAATGTGTATGGACAATTAGTTATTAATTTGTTACAGCGAATAAACTGAAAAACATACTAGAAAGTAGTTCAATAATTTGTTAGAGTCGATTTTAGTTGGCCGCTCGGACGGCAATATGCCTAAAATACAATAGCGTTTATCTCGTTATTAAAAGTAGGTTTAATCTTAGTTAGAGTACTAATCGACGGGTAACGTAACCTAGTTTGGATAAATATGGCGAATATAACTGCAGCATTCATATTTTAGAAGATATTTACAAAAAGACAGTAGTAAGAAACCGTATGAGAGTAGGGTGACCATGATTACCTACATTAGTGCAAAGGCATGTTTTTAACCAGCTTCCAAAAAGAAGGAGCTTATATGTTCGACTCTATATGTTTTTTTTTTTATGTAAGTATGATCACCGATTAATCGAAGACGGCTGGACCGATTCCAAAAATTATTTTTAGTTTGAAAGGGTATACTCTCGAGGTAGTCCCATTATCATCAAGTTGGAATCTGATGAGAGGATCCCATGGAAATCGAGGGAAACCCTCAAATTTTATAGGTAAACCTATAGCGATTTTGGTATTTTTTAAAGTAACTTGAGCATTTACTCTCGGACATTATCATTTGTTAAAGTGGAGCTGATGATGAAGACCAATCAGACCTACTCAATGACAAATATTTCACGGGTTGCGATTCGATTACTTTAATAATTGTTTGCTAAACAATTTATGCTCGTTACAATGCGTATGGTGAAGTGGAGCAGATGGTGACTTGTCAATCAGCTCCAGTTCTCCTGGTTCTTACTAGGAGAACTCCTCAACAATTAACGTCCCTGCATCGGGAAAAGCAATATTTTGTAAAAGGTGATGTGCGGTTGACATTAGGCTATTGTAACTTAGATAAATTACAAACTCAACCGCTAAAAAGTGAAAAATAAAAACATTTTTCCAAAAAAAAAAACAACCGACTTCCAAAAAACACTAAAAATAACTTTTCGAAAGTCGGTGGCAAAAAACTAAAATACAATTCAAAGTTATTTTTCATAGTGTTTAGTGTGTGTAGTTTTTTTTTTTATAGTGTTTTTTTTTTCTTAATTCTTTAAAGTTTACTGATAAGATTTTCGTTTCATTGACTTTCCGCAGGTGTTTTATGATGGAAACGATTCCAGAAAAAGGATCTCTTTTGTTTCCAAACTATTGTTAAAAATATTTGTCGCAAGGGGTTTAAAAACCATTATTTTTTGTTGTGAATATTGTCATTACTGTGCTGAATTTTGAAGTGTGTGCTCGTACGTATTTAATTCCCGTGATTTTCGTACTAATAAGTTACTGAGACAATTATCACTAAATCCAGAAGTGTCTAAAAGTGCTTAGCTATGAGTTGTGCCCACTTATATGTTGGTTTTTTTTAATGTGGAACTCACGAACTCACCACCATAAAAGTGTATTGCAGAGGGATCCAAATCCAAAGAAATTTTAATCGATTTGTGTCTTTTGCTTTTATCAAGTATGCTACAGGATGCCTTAACTTAAAATGTAGGTATTTATATAAGCACTCGCCCTAAAAAAATAAGATATGAATATCGAACATTCCAAATAATCACTATTCAGTCTCACTTCATTGTGAAAATTCATGGTCATCCTACTCTCATACGGTTTCATACTACTGTTTTTTTGTAAATATCTTCTAAAATATGAATGCTGCAGTTATATTCGCCATATTTATCCAAACTAGGTTACGTTACCCGTCGATTAGTACTCTAACTAAGATTAAACCTACTTTTAATAACGAGATAAACGCCATTGTATTTTAGGCATATTGCCGTCCGAGCGGCCAACTAAAATCGACTCTAACAAATTATTGAACCTACTTTCTAGTATTTTTTTCAGTTTATTCGCTGTAACAAATTAATAACTAATTGTCCATACACATTAGCCTCTATTAATTTGATATTTACGGTGACATACCTACCTACTCATAACCTGAATACTAAATATCGCATAACTTTTTGTTTATTTACGTTTTGATGTTTTTTATTTTTGTAACAAATTGAACAAATTAAGACCTTTCTTTTGATGCATCATTCGTCTATCTGCATTAAATGGTTTCTGAGTAATCACGGGAGGTGACTACGGCAAGTGGCGGTTCTAGCGGCCAACTATTCTTTGTCATAGCGTCTTAGTTTTTCTTGTAACAAATTCACGAAAAGAGGTGTGTAAAGTAACAAATTAGCACTAATTCCTGGCAAAGTTTCATCAAATATTATGAGGTGGCCGCGCGGTTGAAACGGAGATAATCCACTGTGTAGTTTATAATAATTAAACAGACAGCAACTTAGTTTTATACTATGTATAGATTCTACTTATTAAAACCATGGTTAGAAGTTAAACCGTGCACGTTGTCTGCAGGTGACAAATCTCTCCTCTGGAACGTGGCGCAGATGTCTTCTGAGGAAGGGGCGGAAAACATCTCGTTCGTGGCCTACTTCATGCTGAATGATCTCGATTCCTGCCTCAACCTGCTGATACAGCGTGGCAAGCTGCCCGAAGCCGCCTTCTTTGCCAGGTAAGTTCTGGACCGTGGCTCACTACGTTATGGGGCTTCTATCTTTTTTACTATAGGCCATCAGATAACTCATGAAAGGAATGAAAATTAGTCTGGGCCGCTGTTGCCGGATACGGGCATACAATACTATACTGCACTATTAGTTGGGTAGGGCGTGACATGTACTGCCTGTGTGGTACATCGTTTTTGGTAAAGAGGCTGTCACGCGGGTATGTCACAAGGAGATCCTCAAATTGAGTTGCTTCTAGAGTTCAATGTTCCGAAGTATAACGTCCGCGTGCTGTACACGACGCGATATAATTGTCTGGTGGCGTATTGTTTAAGAAGTTGAAGCAACAGTAAAAGTTGCGCCATTTAGACGATGCAAGTCATTTTTTGTTTTAGTTGTATGCTATGTCACTGAAAGGAAACTTGCACTGTGTGAACTCTTGGAAAACGTTGACTTCTTTTATATGGTTGCTTATGGTCGTTGTTTGAGAAGTGATGCAGAATTGTTGTAAAAAATTGTTGGGGGTTGGTATGCGTCTCATGCGTCTGTCGCCCCCCCATACATACACTAGGACCCCTGACCTGAGGAGGGGGTTGCGGAAGGATCGTACGTTCCCGCGACCCCTGGCGTAGGTGTGAGATGGAACACCGGGGTGGTTTTAGTCAGTAAGTCTGACAGACCCCACACCAAAGCAAAAAAAAAAAAAACTGACACTCCGAGAGTGCCGACAGAAGTGAAAACAAAACACAAACAGAATACTTTACCATCACTCGACATATCGGATATACATTAAAACCGAATACATTCCGAGGACCACCGAACACATCCGAAGCGGTATCGGATACGGTAACAGTGGTGCGATTTCAATAGTTTTTTCCCATCTCAAAAAAATGCCCAACGCACCTACAGAAGTGTTCACTTCAAACAAATGGTTTGCGTCCCATGGCGCACACAAAACTTGTTCGGAATGTTGTCTGACTCGTTCCAGTGGCTGTCATGTTATTGTATTGTTACAGATCATACATTCCATCTAAGATGTCAGAAGTCGTGAAACTTTGGCGCGAATCCACTTCGACCACCAACAAGAAACTCGGCCAGTCACTCGCAGACCCCGAGCAATACGAAAATCTATTCCCGGAGTTCGTGGTAAAATAGACCTCAAATTAACTTCTGTTATACCTGTTATTGTTTAGTACTATTCGCCGCGTCTAATCTCATTTTTGAACCTAATATTCGTAATCCGTTGCTTCATTGCTTGAAAAATTTGTCTGCTTAACAACGTAAATAACGCAATGAATGTTGTTGAAGTGTTCAAATGAAAGCCATTGCTACTGATAGTATGTTACGCAATTTCCTCACTGATACACTTTGTTAAATCAGTTGCTAAATGCAACTATTGTTGTCTATGTTTTTTCGTCAAGTACCATTTGTGTAAGCAGAATTGTCTTTACGCAACCTGCAGAATATCTACCGACTGTTTATGCTGGCATAATGTAAGTCGAACGCAACAAGTTTAAGAGTGGAATCAAAATAGAGTACTTAAAGCTTCATGTAGCAGAGTGTGTAGACCAGTGGTGCTAGATACTTCTTTAAAATGTTGTGTCTAACCGTCCACAAAAGTTAAACAATGGATGGTGATAATAGTTGCAAAATATGACTCCAGATTGTATTCAACTAAAAATATACGTAAATAATTATATGAATATGCTTTATTGTAACAGTACCCTAGACCTAGAGTAAAATATAGTAGTTACGTAGTCGACTTGTACGTTGAGAAGGCGCAGATAAATGTTTGCAAACAACATGACATAACTCCATTTCTATTCCAGCAATCATTGGACCTAGAGAGCTTTCAACGCGAGATCGGGTACGAGCAGAGTTGTAACCTAGCCAACTGGCCAGAAAACTCAAAGACTTGCAACCTCGACCGCAACCTGGTTGCCGAGAAGGAAGAGGCTGAACAGCGTGGTTTCAAGCCCGTCTCAGTTTCGCAAACAACGTCAACTGCGAAAGTCGCACAAGTAGCGACAACTACGCAAGCCTTGCCGGTCGCTGTTGATGCCATGTCAGAAGCACGCGTGCCTGGCGATGATAGGTAAAACGATGTTCATTTTTAACCGACTTTAAAAACGGAGGTTCTGTATTCGACCTGTATGTATGTATGTGTTTGTATGTCCGTGATTATCTCAAGAACTACTGAACCGATTTTGATAATTCTTTCATTAGTGTGATCTACATACTTTCAGGAAGGTTTTAGTATATAATACATTAGATAATTATTGTTATGTACGAAGTTATATGCATAAATGTACTGCATGTCCGGTATTTCTATGGTAATTTTGATGATTCTTCAGAGTCGTGTCTTCAATACTTCAATGCACTAGTGTTAATTGAATTTGTGTGGGGTAGGTACAACTAAAAAGTGAAAAATATAAACTTTTTTACAAAAAAAAAAACTACCGACTTCAAAAAAAAAACACTACAAAGTGAAAAATTACTTTAATTTCGGAAGTCGGTGTCAAAAAACGAAAATGCGAAACCAACGACACCGACTTCCGAAATTAAAGTTATTTTTCACTTTGTAGTTTTTTTTTTAAGTCGATTTTTTTTAATGTTTACAATCAATAAAAGTAAAAAGAGATAGATAAGTTGCATACTCATACAGGTGATCATATTTGAGGAGCAATCATTCAATTAGTGTTTTGTCCATAAATTAACGAAATACAACTCAGTTGTATTTCGACAAAACACTAATTGAATGATTGCTCCTCATTTGTGTGCCCCCCCTCCGGTGTGACGACATTTTTTTTTGCAATTTTAAATTAAACCGTATTATAATATATCTTAGTTGCGACAGCTGCTTGCTTTGGTAACAACGAAATGTTAGACAAAAGAAATTTTAATAATATTAATAGAGCTGGTAATATTTTAAAGTTTTTACAAGTTTTGTTATAATAATAATACACACAGTCCCTATAGAATTAGTAACATAATCAGCCTATAATGTTCCCACTGCTGGGACGCAGGCCTCCTCTCGGTAAGAGGGAATGGGCCGTAATCTACCACGCGGGCCCAGCGCGGATTGGTAGATGTCACATGTCTTCGAATTTTTGGTTCTAGGACATGCCGGTTTCCTCACGATGTTTTCCTTCACCGTTTGGAGAGCAGTGGTGATGAAATAATTTACACAAAATAGAATTGGTAACAATAACATAGTTTTTTAAGTTGTTGTTACTATAGAATTAGTAACAACATATGTTAGCAAAACTTACAAATTAACCTAACAACGACTCTAATAACTACGTGGCTCAACACATGTTGGCACGTGCCTCTGCACCCAGTGCCTAATAAATGGGCTGTCCACCTTGTCCACCAAAGTCTTCAGGATGCTGTTGGGGCTTCCGCGCAACCTACCCATAATTGACGCCGCCCTCTTTCTCATAATGGCATGAAAATCAGCCACACGGGCTTCCGCGAACATCTGCGAAGCGCTACAGAAGCGCTGAGGCCCCATCAACATCCTAAATAAATAGCCACGACCATATCTGAATCTAGCTTTAGATTTATACATGTGACGTCACGAAGCTTATAACTCGGTCCCGCCTTGTTACATATAGTTGAACTCCCCCCAACCCTTAACGTGTGACGTTTTTGATGGTTCGCCCCTAACGAAGTGTCCATATCAGCATACATAACCTGCATTCGCGATTAATTTGCCAAAAATGTAAACAAATATGAGTTTATGAAAAAGTAACTTTAAATCCTACACAATAAAGTTCAGTTTACGCTACCACTTCAAAAAAAATTCTAACTTTTTCAATAGTGCTAGTCACTCTGAAATCAACTTAATTACCATTAAAATAAAGTTGATATTTGTGTAACTTGAAATAATATTAATTTGAAACATAAGTTTGAATAGACTTTACATATACTCACGCCTTTTCCCCATGGGGGTAGGCAGAAACTATAGACCTCCTTACATACTCCTCTTGCTTTCCAGCAGTCCCGTGCAAATGGCCCCGGACAGTACAACCTCGGTCTTGCCTGCGCGCATGAAGCGCAACGACTCGCTGGACATCATGGACGAGTTGGAGCGAGAGATCGACGACATCATCCTCGACGGCACGGCGGACAGCGTGGTACGTAGGGACCACTCGCCCGACACCGGCGTCTGCCGAACGGTGTAGCGCTCCCTTATGCACAGGCACATCGAGACTACAATGATTTACTTAGGCGAAAGCGCCAGAGTAGAGCGTACAAGACGTCAAAGCATTTACTTAAAGTTAATGCTTCGACGTCAACGAATGAATTTAAGAATCTCGCCAGTGTAGGTCGCGAAATATAAAAGTTCTTACGTTTTTCAGGTCAGTTTTAAGTTCTATGTTGATCAAAATATGATTCGCGACCGTAACAAGTATGTATTTATAGAATTATGATTATTAAAATTATCAATACAACCCTCTTAAGTTCATAATAACCTATTGAATGACTGTTTCATGAAATCTTGACATTTGAGGCCAATTCCAACTTAGGGAGTTACATTAAAGAATTGAAATTATGTAAATACATATTTGTTACTGCTGCGTATTATATTTTGATCAACATACAACCGACCACTGTCCGCAAATTGCAAAAACGTAAGATACTTTGAATTTCGCGAGTTACCATGGTGTTCATTCGCAAGACGTCGAAGCATTTACTTCAAGTAAATGTTTTGACGCCTTTGACGTTTAGATTGACATATCTATGAGTGAGAGATGACGCTATACAAAGCCGAACTCTTTCTAAATCTCGATGTGCCATATTAATGTCCGCGGACTGAACTTAATTATATATTTTTTAACCGCTTTTGATACATCTATGTGATACATTGAATCTCAATATACTCGTTGAGAAATTGTTTTTGTGTTTATGTGTAGTTTTGATGAGTAGGTAGCTGTTCATATCGTTACTACGCATGATGACATATAGGAACAAAAACAAAGGAATGTCAGATAACTTCGATATGTCATCAAGTTAATAATATTGACATTGTATGTGAATGAACCAAAGTGTTTGTTAGGCAAATAAGAACTCTGTCCAACACTTTATAGGATATTTTTTATATTATAAGCAATGTCAATCAGACGTTAGGATATTGGCACTATTAATGAAAAAGCCATTCGTCCTTTAGACCAACTAAAGTATTTCGACGGCGTGACGACCGCAACAGTGTGGAGAGTTGGAGACCACATAAATATACAATAATAGGATTATGATACATTAATAATAATGTAGTGAGCGTCATATAATAACCTAACGGGTTGACTTTCGTTGTGTCTGCACTCCGATTTACCAATCGGGCACTTTGACTGTCATTTTAAATTGGTCTTATAGTCATCTGCTGGTTTGTATATTTCAAAATCCATTTTGATAATGCTAAAGTAACTCAGTCTGTTACTTTTTCACGCTTTAACGGCTGAACAGTTTTGGATGGATTTGAATACGGGTGACGCCTCGGGATAAAGCTAGTAACAACATAGATAACACTGGTCAACACTAGTTTTGGTGCCAAGAAGCTGTATTGTTTTTTTGACTTAAGACCATAAACTGATTACATTAATAGCAAAAAGATATTTATCCTACGTGTAGTTTTATAGATTTTGTCTTGTAAAGAAAAAAACAAATTTACATAAAAAAAATTGACGCCAACAAGTTTTTTTCTTTTAATCTAGAAGCCAAAACCTCCGCAGATTCTTTAGGTAGTTCAAGATCCCTAATCAAATCATTTAATTCTTCTTGAGTAAAAAGTTTTGGTTATGTAGATGGTATTCCTTCGAAATCACTGTCGCTACTCCCTTTATTAACGATTTCTTCAAATGATGGTTCACGAATGGAACATAATGTTGGAACAGGTATTTCCTCTGAATGTGGCAAAGGTCTTCTAGCCGACTCCAAGTCAGGATAAGTCATTTTTTTAACATTAACACCACGCAAATTGACACAGCAGAAGTAACAGTCATCGAAGTGATTTTTTTGTTCTTTCCATTGCATAGGCACTCCGAACCTCATACGACTCCTTTGACCACTGATCCACTGTCGCAAATGTTCATAGCATATTTTACAAACAATTTGAGGTGTCCACGGCTTGTATTCATCGACAATTTTGGACTTAAAGTAAGAAAAATAAGCACTTTTTATAAAATCTGTTATTGGTTTTCTGAACTTTTTAGCTGTGTATTCACCACAAATGTAACAAAACACATTTGGGTCATTGAGACAACTTCTTCGCGATGAAGACATGATATAAAAATCAACTTATTTATAGAAATGTATCGATAAGATAACAAATCATGCACAAGAAAGTACTGATTATTATCAATATTTAAAACTGCGGGTAGATCAAAAATTACACGTAGGAAAAAAAGATAAAAAATATGTTTAGTGTTGCCAGTGCATACCTAATACAAAACCACTAACAATATCTCGGCACCAAAATTTTTTTTTTTTTTGTTGACTTGTGTAATTGATTGAGTAGACTACAAATACATGCATTTTCGTGCCGTGCCGTAGCACCGTTAAATCTTCATAGTTGGACTATAATTTATTACGGAAAATAATAAAGCTTCCGAAAAACAAATTCAAATGAATTACCGAAAAATTAACACAAAATTAACCGAAAAGAAAAATTGTATTTAATAAACAAATATGAGCATATTCAAATCGAAAAATAATCTACTTTCACCCCGAGGTTAGGTTTGGTTAGGTTACTTGATTACATCCTTACACATAGGATGCAAGAGTGAGCGAATGAGAATACAAAATAATTATATATTAATTGATTAGAGCGGCAGGTAAGTAGGTGTAAGTAATGAATGACATTGATTACAAGCACATTGTAATATTTCTTAGGATTGTCTATGGAATCACTTAAAAAAAAAGTATTTTTATAATGTCACAATAGTTTAACAAGCGCCACAGTTTATAAAATGTGTAAGGTTAATTCTAAATTTATAATACTCGTAGGTGAGTTACGATTAAAATAACTAAATGTAGTTTTCGGTAAAACGCAATTTATGCTGGTGGAAAAATATTACGTCAGCAAATGCTGTATTGATTTTTCGGAATTTTATTCGGTGGTTTCTTTATTTGTATTCGCATATTATTTGTCGGAAAATTAGTATATAAAGCAGTAAATTTCATATTTTGAGTATGCTCATATTTTAGTTTTTTTTTCAGAGCTTTTATTACTACCCATTAATTACTATTGTGGATGTTCTGTATATAAATGTACTAAAATAAATGTATTGTTCCAGGACCTGTCGGATGAAGCAGATTTACTGGATTAATATTTAAGTGTATTTAAATTGTTTTATTTTATATTACAGTACAGATCATAAAATTAATGTACTACATAAAGTGCTAATTCCTTGTAAGATTAAAGTATTATACAGATTTGCTTTTTGTGTTTTTGTTGTAATCTCGGTCATAAGATACTCAGTTTAAATATAGATTTTTTTCAGTTTAAATTATGTGCTTATATAAGTTTAGATATAAGCACATAATTGCTCCCCTAAATAATGCGTAGGTACTACTTACTTACCTGTAACTGTAATCTGTATAATGGACGGATGGATGACCCCTGTAACACAGGTTCCACCTAGTATGGGGGTTATTGATCAAAAGTCTGTGTACTTGTGTAAGTCGTACGCTATAAATGCTCAAAAATGAAAAATGCTTAAAATAAAATGAAAAAAGTTTGAAAAAGTAGATACAGGGTCAAATGAAATTATTAATTTGATAGTATGGGTTTAAGGGCCGGTTGTTTTAATCTGTTGGTTAACGTAACATACGTACGTCAAATAATAACGATTACATACTCGTTATTATTTGCCATAATTTTGTAAATAGTAATTTGTAACAACGCTTTTTTGATTTGACTATAGTTAGCGCCATTTTTGACGTATACACGTGCGTCAAGTGGACGTGAAACAACCCGCCCTAAATCTTTTTATCTGTTTTGTCACGCCACGATACCTATCACGTCGGTTGAGTTTCACCAACTAATTAAATTGGACCTTGTATATCGATATCCACATCCCTCTATACATTTTCTGGACAAAAGTGCACAAACCTCCTCATACTTGAACATTAAAGGATTTACGTGCGATGAAAATTGAAAATGGAACATTGGTAGTAGTTGCAAATGAATGAGAAAAAAATGAAGAGATGAATGAATGCATCTTTAAAAGATCGCTCTTAGCGATAAGACCGCCCATTGTGTCACCCATTGTAAAGTTTCTATATTTATGTCTGAAATTTATATGGTGTACATAATAAAGAGTATTCTATTCAATTCTATTCTGAATGTGGAAACAGAGTTTGTATGCAAGCGAGCCAAAACGATCCAAGGTGAGAAGTAATGCTCCTTGGAGGAAACACACCTTCAGCATTGATTCTAGTTCTTCTCTCTAGAGAAACGTACGTTTATTTTTAATTAAAAGTACTTCACTAAAAATAATTCAAATATTTTGTTGCCTCGTTGGTGTAGTGGGCGACGGCTGCGCGTGCGGTTCTGGGTTCGATTACCAGGACGGCCAGTGTTATTGAATTTTTTTATTTGGAATTTCTGTGCCTGGTTGATGGCAATAGGGTCGCCCTTTATAACATGGGACTTATACATAACTAACGAAATGTGGGTTTACTAAAGGTACACCTCTACCTAACCTGTGGTCCAACCTTATGTCAAAGATTTTGGAAAATCACTTGGCACCATATTATCTTAGCACAAATATTTGCCACCAATCGATAGGGTCAGGCACAAGACTCACATTGGCCCATTCAAAAAATCAAAATATTTTATTTCACATAAACCTACACGGGCATTTATGAAACGTCACAAATCAGGTGCACGGCTCCTATTGGTCGTTCCATACAGAACTTCAAGAAACATAATTATCTTCGCCGTGCAGTGGAAACCTAGTGATTGTAAGAAACGTTGGGGTACAGGGGAAAAAGAGTAAAAGTCACCCAAAGGGCAAAAGGGCTATCCTTGGAGTATCCCTACGTGGTCGGATCAGAAATGACGATAACTGGCCAAACTTAAGAGTAAACTAAACGCGAGCTCGAACTCACTGGTGGTCATGGCCAAAATCACGCTGTCTAACTTGGCTTCGTGTCTGACGGAGCTAGTATCAGTGATGAGCAGTTAAACGCTAATCTACACGCACAACATCTAGTTCTCACGCACAGAATTGTTTCTGTGCGTGAGAACTAGATGTTGTGCGTGATAGGCGCATACAAATATTTAAAAAGTGCTTTGGAAAATCGAGTTCTATGAAAAATCCACTACATAAATCAATCACAAATTTTAATACTTAAAGTTTTTTGAACTCTTCGATAACTGAGCTTTGTCGGTACGGATTTAATTTTTAATATTTTTCAGTTCTTTTATTACTTATTTACACCCAAAGTTACGTTAAAAATAGCAAGAAAAACGAATCTTTGTTGGCTCATAACTTTTTAATGGCTTGTTATTTTACAATTCTGCTTCCGTACAGACACAATTAATAATTAGACAAAACGATACAATGTTTAACTTTGGATGTACAATGTCAAACAGTGGAGTAATACTCTCCCGGTATGGAAAAAATATCGAATAGTGGCACCTTAAGTGGCAGTGGACAGGGCAGGAAAGGACATTGCTCGTAGAACAGGTGACCGATAGGGCTGAATGGTTCTGGAGTGGCGACCGCGTACCCGAAGACCTCCACGAGGCCGACCGATCACCTGGTGAAGGCCGCAATCCGGAATTCACTTCTTCTTCTTAGCGTGTCAATGGCAATCTAAATGTACTCGGCCCAGAATTCGGCTACTTGTTTGGCGCCATCACTAGCGTCCATCAGTTCCTGTAACGTGCATCTGACAGGACACGCAGGAATTCACTGTATGCGAGAGGCACAGGCAGCGCGGTCTAAGTGGCGCTGCTTGGGGGAGGTCTATGTCCAGCCGTGGACGTCTACCGGCTGATATGATGATGATGTTACAGCGGAAGATAAAAACTTGTTTTGAAAAATGGCCGTCATTGACGCTCCCAGAGATTCTCATTATTATCAATTGGAGTTTGGTTTAAATATGCGTGACAAGGTGTTCTACCCAACAAAAACATATATAAAAATTAGATTTAGAGTTAGATTCCCAGGTCGGGCAGTGTCACTGGGTTTTCCATCAGGAATTTCTTAGAAGCAGACCGGAGTCTGGATCTGTGCCTGGTTCATGACAAAAGGCTCGCCCCACAGATATAGATACACCTAGATAACGAAAGAGCAACTACTTCGCGTGCCAAAAATCGCACTAGCTTACGTTCCAAAATCGTAAGCCGCCACTTTCGCGCTCAGTCCTGCGTACTACTGGCTGGGTGAGCGTGAGCGAGAGCGCGAGCTTGTGACGTCATAGTAGGTAGTCAAAAAATGGCACGCGTGGTTTTCCTACAGTTCGTGATGCTTGCGTTACCTAGGTCTATCTATATCTGTGGCTCGCCCCCTGTTACATGGGACTTAAAATAACAGATGAAATGGGTGGAACTATAGATACAGCTCTGCCTAACCTGTCGGAGATTACAACCGCGATGTTACGTGTTTGTCTTTACGAGGTGTACACGGCACGACGGCTGACCTTGACAGATCAATGCGATCTGCATCTCTAATTAACGAACCAGTCGGTCGCGGGTGTCGGGGTGTCGCTGCATTGAGTCAATGGATCCGGTCCCGCCACGAGATTACCTCAGCACTCGAGTGCCTGTAATGCCAGGCTTCCTGTTTAGTTCACGCTGCTAAATCAGTCAGGCGCTCATTAGACAACTACGTCCAATCTAAGAACCGGACAAGTGCATGTTGGACCACGCACAGTGAAGAGTTCCGTAGTCTGGATGAATATTAACGCATACACAGTATTAACCAAAAATAAGCTATTATATTTGAAAAATCATTGATTTAAGTAGAAAAATCACTTGGAAACATCATAATCTTTTAAATTATGGGATCCAGTAAAACACCACACTCTTATGTGCATTTATTTTTTTTCATGCCTCGATTAACTGTATGGGGAATGCCGCCCCTAAATTTTACTCGTACTTGTACTACTCGAACACCATTTTTTATTAGGGCAGAAAATAAACCTTTAAAATTTTCATTGACACATTTTTATAAAACTCCCGAGTAAAATGGCTGTGCCATATTCGGACAGACGGACAAGACAAGGTTCTGTTATTGCCATTTGGCTACTGAACCCTAAACAGAAGGAACCAAGATTTAAGCTCTTTAAGTACCGCGACGGAGTGCAAACAATTTGGTCTTGAATTCTGGACACAAATTGGACTGTTTCACGCTGGCCAAGTAAATTGACTACAAATCGCACGACGATGTTGTGAATTTGTAATTTTCGGTTTCGATAATGGTTTAAAGCAGCAAAATTAACACGTTGTGCTGTCCTGGATAGTTTTGCGGAATATTCCCATTCTCCAGATTTTTTTCCATGACCATAAACAAAACAAAAAAAAAACGACACGCGTACGAAACTTTTCAAATTTTTCTTTCAATAAAAACCTTTTCGGACTATTACATACGAACGTATTACATGTACGAACATAATAAAACAAAAACTAGCCATATCGGTCTTTCATTTCATTTTTAGGGTTCCGTAGCCAACTGGCAAAAAACGGAACCCTTATGGATTCGTCATGTCTGTCTGTCTGTCCGTCCGTCCGTATGTCACAGCCACTTTTTTCCGAAACTATAAGAACTATACTGTTGAAACTTGGTAAGTAGATGTATTCTGTGAACCGCAGTAAGATTTTCACACAAAAATAGAAAAAAATCAATAAATTTTGGGGTTCCCCATACTTACAACTGAAACTCCAAAAATTTTTTTTCATCAAACCTGTACGTGTGGGGTATCTATGGATAGGTCTTCAAAAATGATATTGAGGTTTCTAATATCATTTTTTTCTGAACTGAATAGTTTGCGCGAGAGACACTTCCAAAGTGGTAAAATATGTGTGTCCCCCCTCTAACTTCTAAAATAAGAGAATGATAAAATTAAAAAAATATATATAATGTACATTACCATGTAAACTTCCACCGAAAATTGGTTTGAACGAGATCTAGTAAGTAGTTTTTTTTTAATACGTCATAAATCGAAAACCGCAATTTACCTTTCACAAAGTTACAACGAACTACAAGAACTTTTATATTATGTTACTTGCTGCTACGGAACCCTTCATGGGCGAGTCCGACTCGCACTTGGCCGGTTTTTATTTATATAGATAGGACAAATCTGTTAATATTAAATTAATGCACCTACATAGGTATTATAGCAAGTCGGAAGTTCGTTTACAAACCGCGGGGCGCAGCTAGTGAAGCTATAAAAGTCAAAGTTTTTTAAGTATTTGTTAAGCAAAGGTGTAAAAATAGGTGTTTGAAATAGAACAGGTACAGATTGCTCTATGTTTTGCCGTTAACGGCTTACAAATATCAAGTAAGAATACGAAATTACAATTTAGTAGGTACCTACCTATTACAATTCTTGTTCAAGATTAATTACAAGCTAACAGAGTTAAACTGTTAAACACTACCCTCTGTCAAGTTAACAATATTGCATAAAAAATTTGTCCAGAGCATTTAAAATGTTAGAAATATAATAATATTTAACATTCATAACATTTCAATGCCAATTCAAATGTCAATGTGCCAATTTCAGATGCCAATGTGCCACTTCTCCTCGCCGATCTACCTCCAATTATTACCAGGTCTTCAGCATTAGGAGTTATTCCACTACATAGACCAGTATATATTAATGCGACAAGTTTTTTATTGAAAATTAGAATAGGTAGGTACGCGACAAGTTTTTTATAGAAATAGAAATTTAGTATCGATAGTTCTCGAGACATAAGGCTAAGAAATTTTCGAGAAAAGCGCGTACTCCTATTAGATATGTTTAATACTTATACACACTTACCTACATACCTACTCATAATTTTTGGTATGTCCGTCATGTTTTATAGGCCCTAATATCGAATAGGTACCTACTTAAAAGACATAAGAACCGGAAATAAACGATAATGACATTGTTTTGTACTAACACTACAAAGGGCTGATTTTTCCATCGCCAGATAACTTTTATTTGAAGAATAAAATTGACGTTTGACCGTTTTTGTATAAAATAACTGTCAAAATTCCAAAATTATTCCTCGAATAAAGTTATAAGATAATTGAAAAATCAGCCCTAAAAAGTTTCGAAAATAATGAAAAATAGGAAGGCCTTAATTGCGTAACGCAGTATCAATCACAATTTAAGATAGGATAGGAGAGGATATCAAGGATATCTAATCCATTGCTTCATATGTTCGAAAAATTTGTCTGCTCAACAACTTAAATAACGCAATGTAGGTATGTTGTTAAACTGTCAAAATGAAAGCGATTGGTACTGTTAGTGTCTTACGCAATTACCCCGCCGAACATGGAAGAGGAATAAGAAAACGACATACAATTTGTAAAATGCTATCATAACTCAAAAAATCATCGCTCCCCCAGAAGGCGCCTTGTAGGAAATACTTCGCTGCCGTTACGTCGCAAGACAAAGTACCTAGAGCTTGCAGAATTCATCTCCTCTTGGCTAATATTTTGAAATAGCAATTGATTAGATAACAAGAGTTTGGAAGGAAACAACCGTGAACTAAGTATGATGAGTCACCTCGTGGAATGGACATACCTACCACACAGTCTTTTCTCAGAGGTTTGTATTACAATAGAGAAGGCATTTACTTATTTTATATTACATGAAAAACATATCTACTTCCCATGGGGCACCATAGAAGTCACGCATTTTGTATCAAAATAAATCTTACGACATTGCGATACATCATCTGTTGAAATCTTTGTTAGAACAAGTTTATTCTAAGAGCTTGTCCAGAAGGGCGAATTCGCCGCGAAACGTTTTGCGCGAATTCTTTCGCGCGTTAACGAGATACTAGGCGCCAGTACATCGCGTCCACAAGCATCGCGCGATTTCAAAATACGCTCGTAAAGCGCGTGCACTACGCCAGACTCTCGACTCGCGCATATTGCGCGGGAGTTGAGATACTAGAGACTCCTTGTTGCGTCCAGTTGACGCGCGAACTCCAGAGCGTTCAACTCCATGTTTTCTGCTAACAAATTAAATTCGAACCCAAATGATCGCGCGTTGGTACGCTACTTCACGCAACGGTCGTGCGTAATACGCGCGAGAGAATTCGCCCTTTCTGGACAAGCTCTGAACGAGCAGGCCTAAAAGATTACTAGCCCTTACATGAAAATGTAGGTACAGTCAACTACACGTGAATTTTATTGTAACAGATCTACGATAACCACCTTTATTACTTTGTAACGTGGGCGTTGTTGACCTTACATAAAGTTACGCTTTATGTCTATAGGGTTAAGCAGAAACTATAAAATGGCTCTACGATCCTACATCATACCAGGTAGGTACTGTAGAGACTTCTTTGAGGGTTATTGACCTCCTTGCGGGTCAGGCAGCTGCTTATATTTGTAACAAGTTCCTTTCGAACATTCAAACAGAAGTCATATGAGAGTCATAGGTTTGACGTCTAGAAAATAAGTCGAGTATTATAATTATATGTAAATGGGATAAAAGTCTCTTAAAATATATCCTAAACAAATATAAAAGGATTTTGATTTAATCCCTATAGTACCTACTTGTTTTGCAACGGTCATTTGGCCATTTCACATTTAGGCTTTTCTACAAAGGAAACAGTTAAGTTATTGGAGATCCCGGGATCCTGCGCAAACGTCACGGAAAAAAGCAATGCTATGTCAACAACGTCATCCTGAACGGACGGTGATTCATGGTATTATTTAGCACAGAGCATTGTGGTATGGCCTATGGAATGATGACGGTCAACTTGGAAAGGCAAAAGGCGGGAAATGCCAACGTTATTATTGTCATAGGTTACGTCAATATAGAAATTAGGAAAAAAAACTAAACCCATTGTATTTTTTAAAATTTTATATAACTACACTGGTCAACAAAATTTTAACTTTTTTTTGTCACAAGAAAACTTACATCAAATTTTGAATGTACTAGGGCCAGCAAACAAAAATATGTGAATGAAAAAAAATTGACACGTCAGGTTAAAATAACCATGATCCTTTGGTTCGGTCCAAATCATTGGTTTAGCAAATGGCATATGTCTGGGTTCCAGTTTATCCCAACCTTATAGCAGTCTCACACACGTTACACAACATTTTTGTGGAACCCAGGATTTATCTTGAT
Organism: Amphipoea oculea; assembly: GCA_945859645.1. NCBI lineage: Eukaryota > Metazoa > Arthropoda > Insecta > Lepidoptera > Noctuidae > Amphipoea > Amphipoea oculea. The sequence continues at coordinate 32,567,036 of OX243861.1, read as the reverse complement.
TTCTGACAGGAAATCCAAAATAGTTTAAATAGCACTGTTTCAATTAGTGATGTGAAATTTCGACGCTGAGATGTAAAAGTTAATTCTCCACACACATAACAAAAACTGTCGGGGTTGTTACAACACTTTCGTGGCATGTTTACGATGTAACAAACGTATATAAGATGTCAGTTGAATGCAATAGTTATACAGTCGTCTAAATTAAGTTATTCAAAAAAAGACACTTATATGAGGTCAGAAATGAATATGTAGCTGTCACAAAAAAACTGGACGTAATTGAAACAAAATTATTAAATATTGTTAATGAGGACACACTAACATTAACAAAAATCATCACAAAGTTCGTGTGACAAAAACAGTGTTTACCAGTGAGCTATTTATTTGCTTTGTAGAGGTGGATAAGAGATAGGTAACAATGGTTTGATTCGATACTCTTGCGCCATCCCACCTTCCTGGATCGGCATGCTGTGCTGGCGCTGCTGCTGCGGCTGCGGAAAACCTCAAGCGGCGAAAATATAATAACCTTATCGGAAATTATATTTTCGAGCCGTTTGGGGTTGAAACCTTCGGGCCGTGGGGTCCGAGTGCTCATGGCCTTTTTAAAGAAATTTCAAAACGGCTGGTTGACACTTCCCGTGACCCAAGGGCTGGCTTTTACCTTGGCCAAAGGCTAAGCATTGCCATACAACGTGGCAATGCCGCCAGTCTCTTGGGTACATTACCAGTCGACAGCGATGCGGATGAATTTTTCGACGCTATATTTTAGTTTTTGTATAGTTTTCGTTAAGTTAGGTTTTAATTATGTTATTTTTGTTAATTAAGGTAATTTACAAATGAATAAGAAAAATAATAAAGATACACTCTTATTGCTTCCATGGTTTGATCGAACCTCCCAGATATCATCTTCTATTGGCCCTTAATTTAGTACACGCTTCCCTTACATCTAGATCGTATTGAAAGTTTCAAAAGCAACGAAATATCCACACATTTTTCAGGTTGCCGCCGTTTTTAATATTATTTGAATAGCTGCTTGAAATGTCGTCGTCAACAATGTAAACAAAAGTTTATTGAACGAACATAATTGAACATAAATTATAGAGGTACTTACATCTTCATCATCCACGTTACACAATTATGATTTTCCCATAAAATATGGTGATACCTATATTCTTCACGTGACCAGAGGGCTGGCCTATTTTTTGGCCAAAGAATCAGCATTGCCTTACAACGTGGCAATGCTGCCAGCCTTTTGGGCACGTTTCCCGTTGACAGTGATGCGGACGAATTTTTTGATGCCCTTTGATTATTTTCCCTCCCTTTTTATATACTTGTACATATTATTATTTTAATATTGTTAGCTTTTTAAATTATGTAAATATTAATAAAACAATCATTCAAATAGAAAAAAAAAATTGTTTCCATAAAATACTATGATTAATAAATAAGGCAATGAATGACATTCCTGTAAGTATACAAAAGAAAAACGTACCTATTTACTTCTTAATGCTAAAAGTCATTGAACACTTTGAGCAGGTCGCAAAAAAACCATTTACCGAACAAGGATTACTGAAGTGGCGAAAATGTTTGCGCATTAAGACGGAAAACTGATTGGTAATGCATAGGGCAGTGTTTTTATCTGAGGAGCTCCGTACGCGCCGGCGCTCGCCTGCAGTCACCTGTGAACGCGCGCGCAGTCGCTTGCGCACTCCGCTGTGACAAGTTTACGTCGATATTCATTACGGTGAGTTACACTTTACATAGAACTAGATTTTTTTTGGTGCTGTGCGATTTTTTTTAAATATTCAAACAATACAATATTTTTTATATTTCGATATAAAACGTTTGTGTGCTATCTTTAAGTTTATATAAAAATGCGCTTTAGTTTTTGTGAAAATTCACTATGAAATAATTATTTTATTTTATTTAAAAGCTAGTAAAATAATTAGAACAAAAATAAAATTCTTAATTTTAATTTGTGACTTTCGGATGATGCATAACATTGAAATGCTTTATGAAATGTTATTTTATGCATACCTATTGTAGAGTTGCTCAAGCACAGTTTGTAGCGAAAGTATCCCCAGTTAATTAAAAAGCATTTACGTTCTGCCACACTGATTACAAATTTAATTAGTATTTCCCATGGCACTAATGGTCAATTAACCCGAACTGAGAATTCATTTAACTAATTTAACGGAATCTATAAGTAGATCATCCATTAACAGATACCTAACCGACATTGAAAATAAATAAATGTTGGAACTTTAATTATTTGACAACAAATAACATAACATTACGCCTGTAACCCTGACGGGTTAGGCAGGCATGCACCTACAGGTTGCCTCAAATACACATTTCGCCAAATAAAAAAACGATTATTAAAAAGTGGAAATTAAACACGAAATAAATAACTCAAGTAAAAACCGCGGACACAGCAAGCCCTTGCTACGGTAAGTCATGTTTTCGAAAGCCGTTTACCTTCAACCTCTTAACATTTTAGGATACTTCCGTCCACTGTCCAGCATGCACCTAACTGTTTAGTGATTAAAAAAAAAAACAAATGGTGAAGAATTATCCAAAAAATAATTGATTCTGAAGTGATACAAATTAAATAAATAATTGATAGTGATCTGATAATAATCGAATGGATAAGCCTGTTGTTTGACGCAATTTAGTTTAAGCGGTTAATGGTGATGTGAAACTTATGCTAATTCTAAACTTTGCAAATATATGAAACCAGCCGTTTCCGTGAGTTTATTTCCGTGACAATAGACCGCGAGGACGGTACACAGCCATGAACTTTAAAGATTTAAATCAAAGCAATGAATTGAATCTTCCTCTTATCAAAAATGAATACAATTAGAACTTATTCCCTGCAGCTTTTCATTAAAAGAAAACTTCAAAATGTTGTCTGCAGGGTGAAATTAAATTAGCTAGTTAACGAAACTCCACAGACGCGTCGGGAATCTATCTAAACCTGATAAAGCCAAAACTAAATATATTTAGATACATTGTTTTGTGATGTAATCGACCGCAGTTAGTGTAGTCACTTTAAATATTAGTTTAAAAAATCTGTTGTTTTTTGTGTAGGTACCCAAACACAGATATGATGGGTATCGATATCTAATATCGATAAAACCGAAGAAAACAGATTTTCTCAACTCATAGGTACATCAAGTAACAAAACTACTAGCGGTCGTTGACCCCTGAAAAAACACACCAAAACTATTTTTATTTTATCGTGTTTAGATATCGATGTCCATTAATTACGTCTTTAATTACGAATTTCGCTAGCTAAGTTAAGTTGGCCCTGTATAATTACCCGGGTATGGCGAAGAAAAAGGAGGGTCATGATTTTGACCGGTATGTAGGTATGTATGTATGTTCATCTGTTCCCTCATAACTTCTAAACTACTTATCATAATTTAATCAAATGAGGTATCGTTGGAAGCGTCTTGATCGTCCGCTGGTTATAGGCCATGTGACGTCACATTATTAGCGGACATAGTCATGATAAAAAAAAATATAAGTATATTTAATCAAGCCATGTGTGGTATCAAATGAAAGGGCTCAATTAGCACATTTCAAAAATATAAATATTAGTGAAATAAGCCCCAGAATAATGAAATAAAAATAAGTTTAAAAACTAAAACCCGACTACTGAAAAGGATGAAACAAGAAAGTACCTTCCTTTGGTCGCATGCCGCTGTACTAACATAATATTATTAAGCTATGGTAGCATGCGACCACGGAAAGATACTTTCTTGTTTCATCCTTTTCAGCAGTCGGGTTTTAGTTTTTAAACTTATTTCATTTTTAATTTTAGGTATAATTTGTGATTGTAATCTTTTTTACAATAAATACCGATTACTTATGTAATGGTATTCAAGCCAATTTGTCCTTGGCCAAACCATACACCTCTGTGCTCATCCACTCGTCAGTAGATAGTTGTTTATTTTGTTATGTTTGTGACTATCGACTGGAAATAAATTAAGTTAAATTGATTACAATTGGACTGCTAAACCCTTCAAATAAGGACGAAAGTAGTAAATTGAGGATCGTTTTAAAAGTGCTACGCGTACTTAACAACAAAATATTCTAAAGATTTACAGCCTAAGGAACCCGACAAACATAACATAACATCATGGCTATCTAGAATTCACCCATATGTCTCCAGCAGGAGTCGAGCCTATTGTTATCAACCGGGCACAAACCCAGACCGTCCAGCCCAGAGAGAAATTCCATATGGGAAAACTGTCGTCTAGTATTTTTTAAAAAACAGTAAACTGACAAGTAAACATCAGGGATACAAAAATCAGTTGGCAAGCTCGGTCTATGGTCCTTTAAATATGCTATTCTGTATGTAGGTAGAGCACTTTTTTTTAAGGTTGAACTCGCTTCCTTCCGGTCAGTCTCCGAGTTTTTCCTATAAAAACTGTATCCGTATCGAATGTGTTGTGAATTTGTGATCGCCAAATATTAAAACCAGGAAAATATACATATATGCACAGTCAACAAAAGAGATAAGTATGCAGGATCGTCGGATATAGTTGAAGTATAGTAAGTATGACCGATGGAGGTTCTCGAATAAAATAGAAAACAAACAGCTCATTTATCAAATTAAATTTCAGTCGACAATTACTATATGTCCTTACAGCGCGTCCCCCCCTCCCGGCGTTTCTATTCACAATTTCACATTTACCTTGTAAATACCTTTTGTTAGTCGTCTTTCATTCATCAACATTTTTCGCCGTCACTCCTAGTCGTACGAATGCAGGCTTGCGGGCACCTCTACGTCGTCGCTTTACAGGCAATTTCAATAAGTCCTTCTCTAACTTGGATATATTTGCTTTATCCGTAGGAAAATTTAGAAAAGTATTGCTTGCCACAATCAAAAGTTTACGTGAATAATATTGAAGTTAGTTTTCCTTGGTAGCTGTAATTTATATATATCTTATTTTGTGTACTTATCTATTCTGTCCAACTTTAACTTTATCAACATTGTCTTTGTCTTTTTGTGTATCTGTGGAGAACGTTGTTGGTTGCACATTTGTATAACTCCTTATGTTCTATGGGTCTTTGGTCAACTGAACCCATTCGAACTGGAACCGCGGGTCCAGTCGACCAAGTCAAATTTTGAATTGATATAATGTGTAATTGTTTGTTCCTCCGAATAAATAAAATAAAATAAAACATGACCGGTTTGGTCATCTAAGCAAATCCTTTCAACCAGGAAAAATTTAAATATAGAGATAGAACCGGTATTAGAGAAAACGACTAGGTACAATAAAAATTTAAAATCGACAAAAAGGAAAAAAGTTGTTATCCCCGTGTACCTACTTCTTCTTTTGTGTTCGTGGTCTTGGACACACTGTTGCTGTCTAAGATTTAATAAAAATAACGTGATATTATTGTATATTCAATAATTATTGATGTGTTAACTCGATACTAACCAGAGGCTCGCCAAATAATAACAGCCGCACGGGTCGGTCGAAGGTTAACATGTTTGGAGGGAGTGTTCTTTGTCAAGAGTAGGTACCTATCCACTAAGAAAGGGTTTTTCGAAATTCTACCCCTAAGAGGGTGAATGGGAGGAGGGTCAAATTTCACGCGGACGAAGTCGCGGGCAGAAGCTAGACTGTTGAAAAATAGTAATTTCACATTCCAACTAGAAAAATCAACTCAACAAATTCGTAGAGACATGAAGACGTGTCTCATTATAGAAAATCGTCAGACATAGATACATGTTGATCAATGGTTCAGCAGGGACACTAGTCGATCGTGATAACCATAGATTACTCATTATTTTGCAGGTACAGTCACGTCTATAGGTATGTATACACTTGGCTTTATTCAAAGGCGAATTTCTCCTTTATTTTTGAATGAAATTTTATGTTCTTACGAACATAGTATTTTCGAACCCATACGTTTATGTTGAGTGTCGTATTTCAACGTTGCATTCGTTATTTCACGAAAAAATCGCCATTGAAAATTGCCAAGTGTTGACATATTGGTGCTCGTGACTGTACACTGTATCCCTCTTACTAATAAACGTTGTATAGCGTCTGTACAGTTACACAACGCTTTGTCTTCTTCTTTCGAAAGACAAATTACTGACGACTGAAAGAGAGAAATCGGTTTGTAACTAATTCATCTGATACTCGTATAAGTACGTTTATTAGTAAGGGGGTATATCTACTTAGGTACAGTCTACCGCACGGTGGTACGGTAACACTTTGACCTAGAGTAAACCTAGCGTAGTACGTACGGAGTTAGAATAGAATGAGAGGCCAGCTTGTGATGGTTTTGATCGACATTGTTACTAGATTAAACCACTTTTTTAAGAACGTTCGCAGTGTTCGCATCATAGAAATGTAATCTATGGTTCGCATTTTAATCTCAGTCGCAATCTGTCAAAAGTAGTGTAAACAATTTACATGTTCACATTTTGACAAGTTTTTGATATTGACTATCGCTGAGATGCGATTGAGACTTGAATATGAACGTTTTTTATGTAGGTACTACGAGAATTGACCTTCTGATCACGTCTAAATACTAGTTCTTCATTCAGTATAGGTTTTGTATATTTTTTAATAAATTTATTCTTACTAGCAGCGCCCCGCGGTTTCACCGGCGTAAGTTTCGATCCCGTGGAAATATCGGGATAAAAGTATCCTGTGTTAATCCAGGAAATGGTCTACAAATCTGTTCAACGGTTTACGCGTGATTGAGTGACAAAAATCCAAACATCTTCACAAACTTTCGCCTTTATAATATTAGTGTGATATACAGGGTGTTACGGAAAGGGTATATCAATACAAACGGGTTGAAGAGTGTATCTGGTCTAGAGTCTCTGTACAAAATTTCAGCTCAAAAGCATTAACTTTGAAAATGCTTAATATTTTTTTATTTCGACATCACGGCGCTGCACTGGCGCGCGGCGGCGTGATGTGCGTGTACTAGGCGCACAGACACACTACAGATAACGGATAATGACCCTCGTAGTGCGGTGACACGTTTGTTATGATTTCAATTTAATAAACTATCGAAATAAAAAAAGTATTAAGCATTTTCAAAGTTACTGCTTTTGAGCTGAAATTTTGAACAGAGATTAGAATCTCTGTTCAAAATTTCAGCTCAAAAGCAGACTTTAAAACAAGACAGTAAAACCACTCTCGCTTCCACCAACCACTGTTACAATTTTGTTTTTTTTTCTGTAGTGACAAACTATTGGGTATGGTAATATGAAACAACATCTATCTCAAACACTGTTTATTAAAAAACTGGTGAACTAACATTAATAACAAAATATGTTTACCCTACTAGAAAAAAATTGTTGCCAGCCAGCTAATAATTAAATAAAGAGAGCGAAGGTCGTGGGGGGTTGGAGATAAACCCTGTACTGTTCTGTTTTAAATGAGTTTAAGTTAAAAGTTAACACTGTATCTGGTCTAGAGACCAGATACACTCTTGAACCCGTGTGTATTGATATACCCTTTCCGTAACACCCTGTATATATTAGTTAGGATTAGGACAATAGTAGGATTTTTAAAAGTATTTAAAGCACTATTGATTAATTTATGAAGTATTATGACTAGCTGCGCCACACGGTTTCACCCGCATAAATCTTGATCCCGTGGGAATATCGGGATGAACTATCCTGTGTCCCAATTTTTATTTTATAATATCAGTTTAGACAAGCTTCTGCCCGCGACTTCGTTCGCATGGAAGTAGTATACCATGAAACATTATGGCTCTTGGCAACACTATGGTAGCTTTATATCATTGAATTAATTGTCGCAGGGAAATGAGGATATCAGGGATTTCACGAAATCCCTAGGGATATCACGAAATCCCGGTAGATGTCGAATATTCTTGTTTATTACGTCTTCTTACTAAAAGTATCAAGTGATATGACAAAATACCAATTTATAGTCAGTGATATTGTAACACGGCCCGTGCGTAGTTTACAGAAATTAATTGGAAACAAGCTGATGATGGTTTCTATTTGAACTATACTACTCACCACCGTGCTAAAGTAAATTTATAGGGTATATTCTGCTAGGGAAAGATTCAATTAAACAAGTACCTTCTTACACAATACAAGTTTATTGGAATTATCTATCTATATATATAAAAATGAAACCCGTTTTCCGTTGTCACGACATAACATGAAAACGGCTGGACCGATTTCGATGAAATTTGGTATAGAGATAGTTTGAGTCCCGGGAAAGGACATAGGATAGTTTTTATCCCGATATTCCCACGGGATCGACATTTACGCGGGTGAAACCGCGGGGCGCAGCTAGTACAAAATAAAGGCACACATACAAAGTGGCGAGCCACTAAAATAATGCCTCTTTCCCTGCTACTACGGCATTCACCCACACAACTAGTCTCCGTACCTAGTGGTATGGGGGAACACCTGCATGAGACAATAGCAGCTTCTCAGAGTCGCTATGGCGAGTCCGTGAGGGAATAAATTAATAACCTTTAGCTCATCGTACATGTGTCGACCTATTTGGACTGTGCTCATAAGTGGAAAATAACTAATATACTAAGCAAACCCGAGACACAATATCTTTACAACAACTGGTCTTAACACCTAGTTTTTTACAAAAGGCCTAACTCTCTCATAGGTTAAATTATAATCTTACACAGATAACCTCTCAGTTTTGAACTCAATCAGTTGATCTCATTCCGTTGATACCAATCAGTTGACGGATCGTCGGTCCTTGGCTTCGCTCACAGGACAAACCTGTGAGCACACGCGAACGCGGCCTACGGACGAGATGGTGACGCTTTCGTTACCTGGAGTGGCGAACTTCCCTCATAACCGGGAACCGGCTAAGTAAGGCCTTCCTGAACGTCGGATGACTACACCGCAAGGGATAACCTTAAAGCCGCCTGCGCTCTGATGAATTCCAAATCATCACACAACGGCGCAACATCCAGGCATCAATTTTGCTGCGCATAGCACCAATCAAAAGAAGGCTAGCATAACAAGCCAGACCTGCAACAACGTCCTCGTGTCAGAACACACATGCAAGAGACCTGGGCTATAGGCTATCCAGCAAGAATAAAGCAAATGGTTGAATACTCACAGGATTCTGCTTCTACTGGAATTTATATTAAAACCCCATCGGGTTATTTGGGCACATCCCGTTCCTCTCAGGATATAAAGTCCCTCTCAAACAGCCCCCAGGCTCGTGTTCTTAGTCGTAAAAGACCGGACACGGAACACCGTTTCTTTCCAAACCAATCTGACAGTTTCTCGAATAATCTTCCACAGACTATATTAGATTATGAAGTATCGATTTTTATCTTTAATACATTCGACATTGTTTTTTATTTAAAAATATGAAGAATTATGTATGTTTGTTTATTTGTTTTAATTAACTGTAATTAATTTACTAACACAAAGCACCAACGCCATCTTTGCGTCACGTAAACCACCATGACATTCGCCGCTGCTATTCCACGACAGATGTCGCTACTATTTAGTTTTGCAACGTCACAATATGTCGTTTCACTAAACTAAATCTAGTAAAATGTCAGAAAAGCGAATACAAATCGAGACATGCATTAGCTGGAAGAATTTCTACATTTGGAGGAGAAGGCTTTAAACAATGTAATTGTGAAAAATCAAAGGTCCAGTGTAAAACCAAAAGATGTATTTGTAAGAAGCTAAATGTTTTGTGTTATTCAAGGTGCCACAAATCACTGCCTTGTTTAAATAAATAACAAGATTTTCCATTTTCAATCAGGAGTTAGTCATCGTCTCAATTGTTGAGCCTCTCATACTTTTAGAAGTCTATTTATTTATTTTTTAATATTTACAGTTATTGTTTTGTACCTAATGAACGAATCCACATAATAGAAAAAGGTATAATACCAGAGGGGCAATTCTCGTAATTTTAAGAACGTTCACAGTCTGATCTCGGTCTCAATCTGTCAAAAAATACTTCTAATTTCCCTACATTTTGACAAGTTTTTGACATTTGTTTGTCGCCGAGATGAGACTGTGACTAGATTTTGAACGTTTTAAAATACGAGAATTGGCCTTCTGATATCATTGTCAGATTGTTATGTTTACTTGATTAAAACTTTATTTTCTAATAAAAATGCACCAGTTAAATTTTAATTTAGTTTTTATGTTTATTTGATTAAAACTTTATTTTCTAAAAAAAATGCACCAGTTAAATTGTAATTTTGTTTTATTACTTTATTCATCAACAGTTTTCATTATTTCACTACATTTAGTTTAGTGAAATGACATATCTCTGACTTTATATTAGTATTTTGTCATATCACTAGATACTATTAGTAAAAAGACGTAATAAACAAGAATATTCGACCTCTACCCATCATCATCATCATCTCATTTCTGATATCCTCATTTCCCTGCGACATCGATATTTTCATTAATTATTGTGGACCGATTTTGAAAATTCGTTTTCGTTTGAAAGGGTATACTCCTGAGGTGGTCCCATAAATTTTATTAACTTTGCTAAGGTAGTTTTTAAGTTAGCTTCAGTAATACGTATTTTTTCACTTGCTGTATGTTGATGATGTTATAATAACTTCCTGTCACTGTTAGGTATTTACATAGCTATTCGTAGTTGTGGTATGCGAATTTGTGTGGGGTAGGTACCACGACTACCTATTACCTACCTAAAGTGAAAAAAAGTATTAGCAAATTTTTTTTTGTAAAATTATTAATTTTTCTTTATTCTTACCTCTGTCGCAAAAATAATAACTACTTAGGAATTTTGCTAACATAATGTAGCTAGTTACTTACAAACATAATCGTGTTGTTTACCACGCAATGCCTCGCTGTAAGTCATCCATCATCATCATCATTTCAGCCGAAAGACGTCGACTGCTGGACATAGGCCTCCCCCAAGCACCTCCACTTCGACCGGTTTTGTGCTTCTCGCATCCAACGAGTTCCTGCGGCCTTCACAAGGTCGTCGGTCCACCTTGTGGGAGGCCTTCCAACGCTACGCCTTCCGGTACGCGGTCGCCACTCCAGAACCTTTCGGCCCCATCGGCCATCTGTTCTGCGAGCAATGTGCCCTGCCCACTGCCACTTAAGTTTGGCAATTCTTCGGGCTATCTCGGTTACCTTGGTTCTCCTGCGGATCTCTTCATTTCTGATTCGATCCCGCAGGGAAACTCCAAGCATAGCCCTCTCCATTGCCCTTTGAGTGACTTTCAGCCTTCTAATAAGGCCCATTGTGAGCGACCACGTTTCAGTGCCATATGTCATCACTGGCAACACACACTGGTCAAAGACTTTCGTCTTGAGACACTGCGGTATGTGGGACGAGAAGATATTGCGAAGCTTCCCGAACGCTGCCCAGCCGAGTCGGATTCGACGATTGACCTCTTTCTCGAAGTTGGACCTACCTAACTGGACAGTTTGTCCTAGGTAAATATACTCGTCCACGACTTCGAGTGTAGCGTCTCCGATCTTCATGAGAGTGGGTGTTACATGGGCATTTGACATGACCTTCGTTTTGTCCATGTTCATTTTCAGACCCACTCTTTCAGAGGCTCTACTGAGGTCATCGAGCATTGTACTGAGGTCCTCCATAGTCTCAGCCATGACTACTATATCGTCGGCAAACCGAAGGTGAGTTATGTACTCGCCATTGATATTAATGCCAGCTCCTTTCCAGTCCAGAACCTTGAAGACATCCTCCAGAGCAGCGGTGAACAGTTTCGGAGAGATAACGTCTCCCTGTCTCACACCTCGCTGCAGAAGGATAGGTTTCGAGGTCTGGTCCTGGAGTCGGACTGACATAGTGGCGTTTTCGTACAGACACTTCAGCACCTCGATGTACCGATAGTCGATCTGGCACCGTTGAAGAGACTGCAGTACAGCCCATGTCTCGATCGAGTCAAAGGCTTTCTCGTAGTCCACAAACGCTAAGCAGAGAGGCAGGTTATTCTTCGGTCTTCTGTATAACCTGTCGCAACGTATGTATGTGGTCTACGGTGCTAAAGCCTTTACGGAATCCGGCTTGTTCGGGAGGCTGGAAGTCGTCAAACCTGCGCGCGAGACGGTTCGTGATGACTCTCGAAAACAGCTTGTAGACATGGCTCAGAAGTGAGATGGGCCTATAATTCTTAAGAAGGGCATTGTCACCCTTCTTAAAGAAAAGTATCACCACACCTCTGTTCCATGCCTGTGGTGTTTTACCCTCGAGTATGACTCGCTTAAGCTCGCTGTAAGTAGGTATTTCTAATGCAGGGGGGTACCTATAAGCAGCATGGAAAATTTAGCACTTGCGTGACCAATGATCATGACGTATGTGACATATTTTCATTTGTCAGCTAAAAACATATAAAATTATATATATATAGGACGTAATATCTGGACGCCTACTTGAATGATTAATATTTTTTTTACTAGTTGTAAGGTTTTTTTTTGTGTTTGGTATAACTGGGTTGAATGACGCCCAAAAAAATTTATTAAGTAGGTACGGCAAAAATCGAAATCTGACAATAATGAATTTTTGAATGTTGCTTGGTCGGGTTAATTGAAATAATTGTACAACTACCAGCTCCTAAATTAGAACTAGGTGGTGGTTACCAGCCAATTGTCATAATATATCTATGGTCATAGAGAACCAAAGCGCTTGGACTTCATCCCCTCCTGTCACAATTTTAATACCTACTCAATACTCAATACTTTATTGCTTTACCATAATGTGTACTTAGGTGGTAACTTATATGTAATTAAGATCATTATGGACCCTGTAGGGCACAGCAAAAAGGGTAGGAGAGAGGAAGCCCTGTTTTTGGAGATTAATTGTTTTGTAGGAACTAGTTTTAACTTACTTATTAAATTATAATCCGAGTCAGTAGATCACGAATAATATATACTAAACATTTTGCTTATCTATTATTTATGTATTATTATATCTGCAAGATGTACATAATTATTTTAGAATATTTTATATATCTGTATTTTTATTTTATGTAGGTATTATAATTATAATTGTTTTTCTTTGGATAATTATTATTGCTATATTATTTAATATTTTATTATTGCTATTTTATATAATTATTACCTACCTCATAGGCATCGCCTAATGTAGAATCTCTATGAGATTACCTAGTAGATGCCTTCGTGCCTTTAGCCTAGCCTTTTTTCTCCTCGATACAGAATGGAGGAACTAGAACGATGGCTATTTCATATTTTACCAGTCTTAAAGCACGTTAAGCCGGTGGTTCCGGCTGTCATTAAAGGATCTTTGGCAGTCGTTACGGGTCGTCAGAAGCACAATAGTTAAGAAAAGGCTAAGCAGTTGATGACTTTAATATTATAAATGCGAAAGTATCGATTTCTGTCTGTTAGTTTTCGGACCTAAACCACTGAAATAACATTATAAAATTGATAATTAAATTGGAACCCGGGCACCTTTTTTTCTTATTTTCGGGGGGAAACCTTCAAAGGGCATCCGACCTTCGGGGGACCTCCGGGTCGGGGAGTGGGGGATTTTTACTTCACTAAAACTGCCCCGGTGATCACCATCAGCACATAGGTCCCGGTTCCTCATAAAAGACAAATTCCGGAACCCCCCCGTGCAACGCCTGTAAGGCACATCCCTGGGAAGACCATAAAGGGGCCTCCCCTGAGCCTCGCTATGCACGGCAGCACGTGAGCACTGTGCCACCGTCTTCCCTGCCTGGGGTCATTTGGTGGGCGGACAGAGTCCCCACTCTGTGCGCCCGCGACCCCAAAGGTCCACATACCTTGATTGGTAAACGGGTTTCGGTGTGTTAGGCGCCAAGGCGGTTGCTTCCCCGACGCCTCCTTCTCCAAAGGTACCCTGGGACCTGGAGAAGAATACAGGCTACTTTTCATCCTGAATATTAGTATTTTTTAAATGAGATACTTGCATGCAGATGAATTCGCGGGCAACAGCTAGTCTGTTATAATTTACGAGGCACATGAATCTCCTGCTGTTATCATTTTCCTTAAACTCTCCTTGAAGAAGTGTCGCGGCATGAACATGCATCATGCTACATCAAATCAAAGTCATCGGAAGTACTGACTCATAAACAATGACTTCCTGGAGCTATGTATCTATAAGGGGAAACTCAGTGGAAAATCTTGACACGCCATGACCAGGGTACCCGTTACAAAATGGTCTAGTGTAGTTCGGAGTATCAGCCATCTGTACTAATATATTAAGGCTGAAGACTTTGTTTGAACGCGCTATCTCTAGAACTGCCAGTCAGATTTGGAAAACTGTTTTTGGATTTGATATCCCAATTCTCGAGGAAGGGATGCAAAAAAAAGGGATGAAGGGGAGCAAACATAAAAAAGTCAGACAGAACGCTATGCGAAGATCAAGTAATAACGGGGCGGGCGATAATTTACGCGGACGAAGTCGCGGGCGGAAGGTAGTCTATGAATATAACAGAATATATGTAGATACCAAAACATTTGTTATGCATTAAAATTGGTAGATTGTGCTACTGATTATAACTTGAAAGTTTTGAGGAAAACGCATCAGCTTTGCCTTGCCAGCCAGTGTAGGTATACTGGAGCGATACCGGTTGCCGTACCTGTTTTTATCATCATTACGTCATGTTGAAGTTGCACAGCTGAAACATGACTTTGTTGGTAATTGCTCGCACAAAACTGCTGCACGTTTTTCGGAATTACAATTTAGCGTATGGAACTTCACTTACCGCAATATTTAGGTGTTAATTTTTACCTATGTACATACGCCAGCACATGAAGCTACTACAATCTGTCAAAATTCTTTGATAGATTTTCAACTTTATCACTAAAGCATTAGGTTCAAAGATGATTGGAATAATTTTGACAGTTTCGGGTAGCTTGATGTGCTGGCGTCTATATAGTTTATTGACTTTATCTATGCATAGGTAGTATACGGGGCAGTGGCGAAGGTACCATACAACTCGATTTTCAGCGGCTTCCCTTCGAAAATTCAGAACATAGCCACTCTATAGTCAATTTTATCATTGAAATTTTCTTTTGGAATTGTTTTTGCTCTGGCTTACCTCTGTCTTAAATTCACCCTTCGCCACTGATACGGGGTTCTATCAAAACTCAGCATGGGTATCGATATCACATCATAATCAGCCTATACCTAATGTTCTCACTGCTGGGACACAGGTCTCTATGAGAGGGAGTGCATGGGCCGTAATCCACCACGCGGGTTGGTGGATATCACATATGTCTTCGAATTTTTGCTTCTAGGACATGCCAGTTTCCTCACGATGTTTTCTTTTACCGTTTTGAGAGCAGTGGTGATGAAATAATTTACACAAAGTAAAGTGCTTACCCGGGTTCAAACCTAAGACCTACAACTCGTAAGTCCTTACATTGGGCTACCACTGTTCTATCAATATCTAAACATGATAAAATAAAAATAAATAAAAATGATTTAATTTTGTATGGGCTCTATGACCGCTATGCGCTAGTATTGTTGAAGAACAAGTTCGGAAAAAGTGTTTTTTTTTTTTTGTTTTGTTTGTATCGTGATTAGATATCGATAGATAACCCATCACGACTGAAGTATCAATAGCTAATTTAATTTGACCTTGTAGTATTTGTAACCACACGTCATTGTAACAGCGCAGCCTATGTCATAGCAGCAGCGCGGTGTTTGTTGTATCAAGTGTTGCCAATGACGTGGAAGGCGGTTGACCGTAACTATCTACCTACTTGGTATATTTCATTATTGAATGTGCATGGTACATTCGCGTACAAACCTAGTCCAAATCCAACGTGGTGACTGGCTCTGTCAAACAAACTAACGCAAGCCAGTGTAGCCTGTAAACCTATTTATTTATTGATTTAACCTTTTGAACGCCAGAGTATAAACGTATCGCCGTACCCCTGACGCCAGGCCACTTTAACAACACAACAACACACACACACTTAACAAATTTCTCGATATTGGTGGTTTATTTATATTAGTTTCATGCAATACAATATAGACGGAAGCTTAAACTTTTAAATTATATAAATAAAAACACACAAAAGTAATGATTAAATTGTTTATTTCATAATATCCGATGACGACGACCGACGTGTATTTTGTCATATGTTTGTGACAATGGCGTTCAAAAGGTTAAACTTTTCGCACAAAAAAGTACAAAGGCGGACTTAATGCCTTAGGCATTCTCTACCAGTCAACCAAGGGTGGTGAAGAGATTAGATGGCAGGTGCTTTGGTTGAGAGGAACTTAAAAAATAAACTTAAAACTAAGGTACAAAAATACATAAATAAGTTATATACACTATATATACTATTTACTATAATAAATACTTATAATATAATTATATACACTCGTAAACTTATTGATTGATTGCACGCATCTGTTAAGCGAGTAGAGCAAGCAGCTGGAATCGAGTTGGCGAACAGCGAGTGCTCTGCCCGCCAAGCGAGCGTCGCTGAGCGAGTACTCTCTTTGATAGCCCTTGTCGCAACAGACGAGCATTAATAACATTCAGCGATCAACTCAATGTGTACTAAACTTAATATAAACAGGGTAGCAGCGACTTTCACACGCTAGCTGAAACCATTAATCCAGCAAATGATCCAGATCATCATCCATGATTCTAGATCTCCCAGTGTACCACTTTCTAGTCGGTTATAAAAAAAAAAACTAGCAGTTTCATAAAAAAGTGCAAAACCTATGCGGTCAAAATGTATTCAACAACAAAATTATCTACTTCCTCTTTCTCATCCTTCTCCTTAACTTCTTTCTCTTCGTTTTTTTTAATAACCAGCGAAAACTTTCAACGCGAATCCATGGTAACAGGTTGCGCGTCGATGGATGCCAGCCTGCCACCTCTTTCACTCACACGTAGGGTTCCCATTTAGAAATTTGAAAAGTCCTGACAAAAAGCCTGACATTTCAATGAAAGTCCGGACGTTTTAGTCACAAAATCCAAACATGGTAGCAGACGCTCGCGAGGGGTGGGAGGATGCGGGGTGCGGGGATAAAAAATAATGCGCTGAAATTATTTTTGTTTTCAAGAATATATTTTATGTTTGAACTTGTTGCAATACAATACTTATTTATTGTTTGATTATAAAGAAGTATATTTTGTTTTTAGATGAAAGAGAAGTTAATAAATATTAAGACTTATTTGGTATTACTCAAATATATAAGTTTTATTACTCGTGTTCCATCCAAGCCAAAAAAGCCGGACAAATTAAAGAGCCGGACAAAAGTCTAGAAGTCCGGACATGTCCGTATAAATCCGGACTGATGGTAACCCTACTGATACGGGGTCAGTGATAATTTGGCCCGTGTCATCGCAACCCGAATAAGTAATAATCCCGATTACGGTGATTTGTACGGTTAGGCAGAAAGTCGATATTTTGAAATAAATCATTACGAATTGATCGATATCCCGATGAGTCGTACTCGGCGCTTCTCCTCCACTTTTATTATGCGCACAGCCAAAGTGTGGAACTCTCTGCCGGCATCTGTGTTCCCTCCCACATTTAACCCGTCTGCCTTCAAATCAAGAGTGAACAGGCATCTTCTGGGCACGCTTGTTCCATCATAGACCTCATCTATCGCTTTCCATCAGGCGTGATCGGCGTGATCGAGAGTGCGCCCATTTAACAATAGAAAACATAGTTATCTACAACGCCTATTTCAATTATGATACCTATATAAGAAGCAGGCTAAGTTCATTAGTTTTTTTAAATTGTCTGGACCTATGGTCTGGACTAAATAAGACAAGCGTTCCTTTGCTAAGAACACACATCGTATCTGATGACAATAGAATGCAGTTTTCTATCTCACTCTTGCACATCAAATTTACAAAGTCTAGAACATAAAAGACAAGACCGATTTCTGGAAAAATTGACAATGCCCTGCGCTCACAAAGCCGGTTTAATGATAGTGATAACAATAGTTTTTAATCGCTTAATCACCGCTAATGTCTCATTAGCGGTGATTAAGCGATTAGCTATTGATTTTCTATTGTAATGGGCCGTATTCAATATTCATTCATAAAAATAAATAATTAAATTCTGTCAGTAAATTAACAAAAACAAAACCTCAATATTTTAAGTGGTCGATACTTTTCATCCCGACGGTACAAGGGCGTTTTGACGACGTAGTACATCTGGCATTATTATTCGGGTTGAGCTTTCACGGGCCGAGTTGCCACTGACCCCTCACACGGGACATACACATACAGATATCTTTTGTACCTTTCTTGAGCGAGAAAATCGTTGACGGTGTAACGTAGGAATGCCGCGTAGGCCGCGACTGTACTAGTTTATTGTGAGGCCTTCAGTAGCCTGTCATGGTTATCAAACAACAATATCAAGCAATGCGTGTCAAACCAATAGTAAACATGTAAAGCGTGAACATGCTGTCTGTTTATCTCTAGTCAAGTGTCTAGATTTGTAGATTATCGCCAAGATACGGTTGAGGGTTATCTAGACAATATTGGTTATCACTTGTTCGGCCTTCGATTCTCATTGACTATTAAATAATATCGGTCTAGTCTTTTGGTAAGTCTGTTGGGATAGGTTTCGAGTCGATGGTGAGGAAACCGTCATGTCCTAGAATAAAAAAATCGAAGACCTGACGTCTAGCAACCCGTAGGTACTGGTCCCGCGTGGTGGATTACGGCCCGTTCTCTCTAACAGAGAGAAGGCCTGTGTCCCAGCAGTGGGAACACTATAGGCTCATTATGAGGTTTCTAGTCTACCAGGGTTATGTGTTTGTGCCTGAAGGGAAAGCTATTCATTAAAATTAGTTTAGTTAGTTTCTTAGTGTGATAATAATGTTGTATGTATTTATAGTATTTTTAAGTTATATTAATATTGTATTTTATGTGTTTTTATATGGGCCTTGATGCCTGAAATAAATGGATAAATAAAAAAAAAAAAAAAAAAAACATAAATCGATGATGAGCACGGTCCGTGGTAGCACCAACACTGTCCTCAGTCCGTTAGCTTGCAAAATCGTAGTTCGTTGTGCTGGGTAGGTACTGGGCAAGTGTACACCTGCAGGGAAATAGGAAATATAATGTAAATAATCGATTTTGTATCGTATGTCTTGTTTACTAACAAATTACTAACATCTTTTTGTTGTTGTGTGTACTAGTAACTACCCTACTGATACCTTCTATGTAGCAGTGTTGGGGACTGTGTGTCTGAAATAAAGATATTATAAGTATCAATAAATATAAACAAAAAGTTATTAAATGTCCGTTTACGACAAGTTGTCATTAGTACCTTATGCAAAATACGCGGATTGACGTGGAGTTGCGGACACCAGCCCGTATTACCTATTTTATGTATTTGATAGAAAATGTTCAAAATTTTATAGACCGACCACTATTGAGACGTTGCCTGAGGTAGCTGATACCTAAGGCATGCCTGTAGCACGGTATTGCGTCATAAGATGGATTGGCATGATTTATGTGACTTGCGAGTTTGCGACTAGGACACTCTTGCCAAGTAGGAAAAAAGAAATGATTACATACCTATCCATATTATTCATACTGATTACTATCCCATCATATCAAGGAAACATTATTCAACAGTCTCTCATAGATTTTCCTTGTTGCCGGGACCACAGGGAAATCTTTGAAGACATGAAGTATGTTACATAAAGAAATAGGTTACAAGATTTTCCGCTACCTACATTAGCACAAAATGTCCTTGTTAGGTACACTTTGTAACATTACTAACTGTTACATTATTTATACTACTGTTACATTATCCACGAGGCTAGGTATTCTAGGAATCATCTTAAGTGGAATATATTGAATATTATAGTGTAGGTATTCTATGGTTATATTCCACTTTTTAAGTGTCATGGAGATGCGTAGCGAGTGTTGCAACACTCCCGCGGCTGTCCGAGGCTGTTTCTATGGGATCTATGCACACAAACCATGTCGAGGTGACCTGCGTATGCGCCAGATGACCCTAATGACTCGTAATTTAACTAACTGTGCCCTATTGTTCCACCCGCGTGTTAAGTTTATTTTTAACGGACGAAAAAACGAAGGAGGTTATCAATTCGACGCAAATATATTTTTTTTTTTGTATTTTTTTTTTTATGTATGATCACGCATAACTTTTTACAGAGCAGTCCGATTTTAATAATTCTTTTTCTATTGGAAAGGATATACCCCGAAGTTGGTCCCATATCAATTTGGAAAAAAAAATCCAACCTTAAGGGTAGGAAAACAGGGGATGATTGATTGTTCACTCACTGATTGTAATGTATGACCACGCATAACTTTTTATAGAGTAGTCCGATTTTAATAATTCTTTTTTTATTGGATAGGACATACCTCGAAATCGGTTCCATGTAAATTTGGAAAAAAAAATCCTACCCTAAGGGTGGGAAAATAGGGGTGATTTATTGTTAATTCACAGATTTTAATGCTGAGCTGTGTATTACAATTAAAATAAAAGGTCTATCTATGTTGGTATATAAAGCCTGTTTTTTTAAGTATTTTATTATATAAAAAAGAATAATTTAAAGTAGGATTAAATAACAGTTAATATCTAAAGTAAGGTAGGTAGTTATTTTAAAAGTAGTCAAAAATTAAGCATGTAGTAATTAGTAAATTATAGCCTCAAAAAATTATAAAATAAAAACTTTTTAACAAAAAAATTAAACCTCCGAAAAACTGAAAAGCAAAAAATAAAAACCTTTTTTATTTTACCTTAATAAATAAGTTCTTAAACTAATGCAAGTATACCTAAGAAATTTTGAGTCGGCGCCAAACAATCAATGAACAATGATCACTAAATTACCTTTTAAAGAAATAACCAAATCAAATTAATAATGCAACATGAAATCTCCAGCGATAAATATAACATTCCAAACAAAAAATGCGCTCTCCGCACGACCACTCGCAACGATATTAAGTTGCTTGTTTGGCGCCGACTCAAAATTACTTAGGTATACTTGCATTAGTTTAAGAACTTATTTATTAAGGTAAAATAAAAAAGGTTTTTATTTTTTGCTTTTCAGTTTTTCGGAGGTTTAATTTTTTTGTTAAAAAGTTTTTTTAATAATTGATTTAGTACCTATCTCCAATAAAAGATATAAGTACACAATACAATTTATACAAGATATACACAATACAATTTTATGTGTCATGACACATAAAATTAAATAAAGACCAGCTTCAGAGGGTCGTTATTCATCAGTTCAGCCGAAAGACGTCCACTGCTGGATATAAGCCTACACAACAACAAGAACAAATCTCGTATGGAAAAGTGCTTATGGAACAAATCTAACTTAAAGAGATATTTGACTATAATTCTGTAAATACATATCTATTATAGTCGCCAATCATATTTGGATCAAGATACAACCTGACACTGACCTGCAAATTGTATAAAACGTAAGAAAATTTGAATTTCGCGTCTAACACTGCGCATTCACCTAACAAGTCCCAAATATTAATACTAAGTAGTTAAAATCTCGCCTGATTGCCTGTTTCGTACTAACATTACATTCTTAATTGTTAATTTGATATTTACTTCTTCTACATTGTCTAAAAACCTTTTTTTTTAATGAGCTTTGTTCTATTTTGGTACAGTAAATCATATTATCTATCAATCTAACGTTACTCACAACTAGCTGATCCAATAGACGTTGTCCTGTCCGAATCCCATAGAAACACCGGCCAAGTGCGAGTCGGACTGGCACACGAAGGGTTCCGTACCACAAGGCAAATAACGCCAAAAAAACACGTTTCCTGTATGGAGACCCCCTTTAATTAAAAAGCTTACAGACTAATAACAGAATTATAAATCATTCGTAGGTAAAAAAAAATGGCTAATTACAAGCTTCCACATATATACATCTAGTTACAAGTACTATGCGTTGACTATGTTTGTTAACAGCGATTTACAAAGCACGAGGATTTTATTTTCATTATTTCTTGTTATAGCAGCAATAGAAATACACACTCTGTGAAAACTATTACGGTTCATGAGATACAGTCCACTTACAGACGGACGGACAGCGGAGGCTTAGTAATAGGGTTCCGTTGGCACCCTTTGGGTATGGAACAATTTCAGTTTATCCTGTATTTTCCATGTGTCCGGGGAACTTTCCCGACTTTACTTCTCCAAAAACCAAATTTGGACTAATATTTACAAACATTAAAAAAATACGTTGAGCCGTTCTCAAGTGCTGAGCTTATCAACGGGCAGCATTTAATTTTTGTTTTAGATTGCATAGCGCAGACCTCGACAGAGATGCATAATGCATAATGGACGTGAGATGACGGTAGATACATACGAGGTGCGCACGTGAGGTCCAATTTATATTTACCTTTTATTTTTAAACTATGTAGCTTCTTTCGCGTGGAAGTCGTAAGACAACACAACACAATCTATAGATTGTGTTAGGTATCTATAGATTGTGTTAGGTTAGCTTTTTACGCCTGAGCCACAGAATGGATTTCAATAGACAAGGAAATAGATGGCATCTTGGGAAGGACATAGGCTACTTTTTGTCTCAAACATAATCCCAAAGGAGGATATAGGGGATGAAAGTTTGTATGGGAAACCAAGCATTTCTGAAGTTAGGGATATGAAAATTCAAATGTATAGGTAAGGAATCCTAACTAATATTATAAATGCGAAAGTAAGTTTGTTTGTTACCTTTTCACGCCTAAACTATTGATGCGATCATCCTGAAATTTTGCATACACTTTGTCAAGTTACAGAAACGGACATAGGGTACCTTTCATCCCGAAAAAAGTGCTGTTTCCGAGGAAAACAACAATAACGTTATCATGATAATAAATGGCGCCACGTGTCTTTCGAATAATTATTGAATTTTAAAGTTATCCGTGCGAGTCTCAAAAATCCACCCTGTATTGTATACCATGATTGACTGCTTAGCTCTATAAGAGTATAGCGAGATGATAATCATTTAAAAGGTTATATCAGCAAAACTTTAACTATTTGGCATGTCTTTTTACGATTTGCGGTAAATTATAGGAGAATATGAATAAATTGCAATATTGCTCATCACCTATAACAAATATCGTGATAATTTATGGCCTGCAGACTAAATCTATCCGGTAGTATTTGCGTGATGCTGGAAAATACATTAGACAAACAGACAAAAATCTAAATACTATATTTTCGGCATTCAAATTATTCCCAGACCTCGTGGCATTTACCTCGTTTTTTTTTAAAGATTTTTATTGCAGTTTTGACATTGGTACGACTTTACTATTACCTATATGTCTAGATCTTCACAAATAACCTGCTCGATCAATTAAATGCTGTATTTTTCCTCTTTGATCTGGTTTATCCGACCTTTATTTAACAAAGTCGTTGGATTACTTTCGTTGATGCACCCACTACTGTTGGCTTATCAAGTTAATAAGGTGTGACGTCATAGGTACAAGGAACGCCAACTTTTATGGTTGGTACCTAAGTTCTATTATGGCATCGACGCACTTACATGTTAAGTACAATGTTTAGCCGATAACCGTGCCTACTAATAAACTTAATCGGAACTTCCGAATAGTTTTCGGCTTTTCAAGCATTAGGTATTCTTGAAAGCAAAAAAGTCACTTAGAAACTCAGTAAATCATTATCTATTTAATTATGGGATCAAACGGTATCCCACACGCTTATGTGCAGTGATTTTTTTTCATCTCTATATTGTCAAGTATTCGGTGTGTAGAGTCCCGGCCTCATTATTATTTGTAAATTCACAACACTGCATTGTTTAGCCGTGCACATAGTACTCCTTCTTTCCAATTTTCATCGATATAGGTAGTGTCAATAGTCTCCGAGTAAAATGGCTGTTTTACCTCCTGCCGGGCCGACAGACGGACATGACGAAATTATAATAAACTAGCTGTGCCCGGTGGTTTCACTCGCATGTGTCGATCCCGTGGGAATATCGGGATAAAAACTATTCTATGTCCTTCCCCGGGACTCAAACTATCTTTATACCAAATTTCATCTAAATCGGTTCAGTGGTTTAAGCGTGAAAAGGTAACATACAGACAGACAGACAGAGTTACTTTCGAATTTATAATACTAGCTGCGCCCTGCGGTTTTACCCGCATAAGTCTCGATCCCGTGGGAATATCGGGATAAAAACTATCCTATGTCCTTTTCCGGGACTCAAACTATCTCTATACCAAATTTCATATAAATCGGTTTAGTGGTTTAGGCGTGAAGAAGTAACAAACATATAAACACACACACACACTCACAAACTTTCGCCTTTATAATATTAGTGTGATGTGATAGTGTGATTAGTATAGATGGAAAGTTTTTAAAATGTCACATTTCCACTAAGGTAAAGACAAGACTATATACTTTCGGGACACTGGTCTCTCCTGTGGGCTGCCGGTATTCCTACTTTATCGCATTATCTAATAAGCGCAAGGTGGGAGGCGTGCCGGCGCCTCGTGGGCAGCTCCACGACCCGCATCCATTTGGGACCGATGGCTATCATCCATCACTTAGTCTGGACTACTAAATGGAATCTTCTGGATGGTATTGTCATTTATAAGAAGGGCGTGATTGGTAGACGTAGTGTTATGAGATTTTATTAGTTTAATCATCTTTATGCTTTTATCAGAAAACTGCTCTTTCTTCTTTTGTTAGTTCCTGGGTTCGATTCCCAAGTCAGGCAGTGTTATTGGTTTTTTTCTTCAGGAATTTTCTGGTAGCAGCCCGGAGTCTAGATTTGTGTCCGGTTGACGGCAATAGGCTCGCCTTTTATTAAACTGGCGAAATGTGGGAGTACCTACCATAAGTACCTCTGCCTCTTTCATATATCTATGGCCTAACCTGTCTAATGTTGATGTTGTTTCCTTTGTCGAAACAAGTCTGCATTTTAGAGCGATCCTATAATTTATCTGACCAAGATTTTGTCTGGACTTTAAAAGAGACTGTGACCTCTGAGTTGGTTTCGGACTTTCTCCTCAGAGTAGTCAGATAGGAAACGCCGACCTCATCTACTTAGTTTAAAAAATATGTGTGACGTGTAAAAGTGTTTGTACAAACCTACTTACAGATAATAAATCATTTGTCATTTAACCTTTTCTGAATAAACTATACTCAGAGAAAAAGTCTCTTCTATTATTTAAAACCGACAGGCACAATTTATAGGCAAAATATGCTCTGAGATCGGCTCGTTTCCTCGCTATCTATAAAAATCTTCGCCTTTCAATGGCGCAGTTACATACTGATGTTATTATTATGGAAATTCCTGCATTGCATTGTATGACTTGAAGTTATTTTGTAGTTTTCTTGCAAGCAACTATCCCAAGGACCTCAAAAAACTATAGTGTTTGGTAAGTCAGCTGATTGGTAATCTTTATGCGTTTACACGTTTCGTAGGTACCAAGCGAAGTACCTAACCAACATGTTGACAGCATGTTTGTGATAAGAATCTCCGGAACGTGCGAACATGGGAAACACTATAGTTTTTTGAGGTCCTTGGGATAGTTGCTTACAAGAAAACTACAAAATAACTTCAAGTCATACAATGACTTACCAACTGAACTTCGACAAACTTTACTACGACAAGATTACTTACCAACTGAACTTCGACAAACTTTACTACGACAAGATTATAATTCGACACCTGTCAATCATTAGATATTGATGTAAATTTCTGAATGTGAACATCAAATCTTCGTGAAATCATCGTCATGACTTTGATGATGACAGCAATAGAATTTAACTCAATCTGTATCAAATCATAATAAAACTAAAGGCTATACTTAGTTGTCTTTTAATGATTTTATTTTATTATTTTTATTTTGTTATAGTATTCTTTACAAAAAACCTATCTGCCCCCTTATTCACAAACACTCGATATGCTTCCGTATCGTATCGAACATTAATCATTGTTATCGTAGGAGTCTTCTCAATGCTGTTCACAAGTCCAAAACCCGAAAATTTTGTCAGTTTAAATCAAATAGACGCCCGCTATTCTTCCAACAGTTATTTGCTGTTGAGGGGAAGTCAAATCAGGTTATCGAAATGTCAGGTTTTCGATACGATAGCCTGTCGTATGCTTGTGAATCAGGGCTCAGATTAGGCTTTTCCCAACTATGTTAGGGTTGCTAGTCTAATCCGATACAGCCGAATACAAGTATTTTATATAGAGCGACTGCTTATTTGACCTCCACAACCCAGTTACTGGGTAACATGACGCCCCGTGGTGAGGATTAAAGTATTTTTTACCTGTAGGTTACAATGACGTACAATAAAACCACCTACGAGCCGATGAGCGTCAATACGCGATTGTTTTGCCGCTATTCGGCGAGTAGAATAACATTAACTGCGGTTTGCAGACTCCTCTTGTGTACCTACGTAATTATCTATTTAATTGTTTATTGTGTTTCGTCAGGTGTGACAGGTTGCGGCTCACTGACTAACTATCTACATACCACCTATGGGCTAGGTATAACGTATTTCATTGATTGATGGATTTGACTTTATTTTAGCATAAACAAAACTGATTTAAATGACAATCAGAAGGACGCAGTCTCATCTCGGCGACAAACAAACGTCTAAAACTTGTCAAAATGAAGGAAAATTAGAGGTATGTTTGACAGATTGTCACTGAGACTGTGAACGTTCTTACCGCGCGTCGTCTATTGGCGACGAAACAATAGAAAATCAATTGTGCCTCATTAGCGGCTGTGTTAGCGGAGCTCGACTGATTAAAAATAGGGGAATTGCCCCTCAGATCTTATGCCAAAAGCATTATCTACACGTTATGATTGTTCGGCGATGGCCGTTTTGCGTGTCTGGTCTGGACGCAGTCCCCAACTTCTTCATTTTGTGTCTGTGTTCTTTGCTTGCGTCATGTTTACCGCAAATAAACGTATTTGCTTTATTTCTGTCTTTGATTGAGTGTTTTGTGACATGTGACACAAACATTTAGATACGTATACCTACATACTTTATGTAATGTAATAAAACCACCTAGTTGTTACGTTAAATAAATAGTGTACCTACTGTACACGCGAGGATTAGACACAAACGCACTTTATAACACTTATCAAACTATTTTTTATAAGATTGTAACAAGGAACATTGATAACATTAAATTTTTCTTTGACGTGAAAAAAAGAACGTAGGTAGACTAGACTTACAGTTACCAAAAACTTTAAAAAAATAAAACCAAAGGGTGATGTAGTCTCTTCATACCCATAGATCTAAAAGAATATTTGAAAATCACACTTTTTTATAGGAAAATCTGATTTCATACCGACTCACGCAAAAAGTTAATTCCACCTACACAGGTACAGTCATGATCGTAAATATGTAACACTTCCGCGAAATTGAAAACCTCTTGAAATAAATACTTATTGCAACTTTGAGAAAAGACGTATAGGTATAGTCCGGCGCTTCTAAATTTTCCAAAGATGTTAACAACAATGGCCGCTCGAAATTAAATAAAATCGATATATAAGAACATTTATTTGTTTTCGTCTAGTTAGCTCGCCGAATCTCCTTCTTGTATATCGATTTTATTCAATTTCGAGCGGCCATTGTGGTTTACACAAAGACATTAAACTTAAATCTCTTTGGGTTTACATCTAAGGCAAATTTAGAAACGTCGGACTTTAGGTATTTCATTTTATGATTTTTAAAATGGAGGTAGTCTCGAAAAATAAAAAGAATAATCCAGTTAGAACCAGAACAAATAAGCAATTATTATTGTAAATGATGAATTCATAACAGATACACTAATGGAATTAATTACTGGCGAAATATCAGTTGGATACACATTAGAAATGTTAAGATAGTTTATGAGTCATAACTCATAAGTTATTAGAGTATCGGTTATGAAAGCATCATTTTCAATATAGTTCAGTACCTAACCTATGTTTTTGTTCCCAAGGATCGGAATTATTTTATTTGCTAATGAATGAGTAAACTTTATTGTATGTAAGTTATGTAACTGATGGTTTTCATTCATCAGTAATCAGTGTTGCCAGGTCCATTTTTCAAAAATCCGTAGGACTACGCAAAAAAATCCGTAGAAGTCCGTAGATTGCCTCTACAAAAATCCGTAGATCTACGGACATTTTTTAAAGCTAAATAAACCTGACTATTTAGAGATGGACTGACCTTAAACTTAAGCTTCTTGTCGGTAAAGGAGTTGTTAACTAAAAAAAACAAGCGGGAAAATCTCCAAGACAAAGGAAATGCAGTAAAAATTGTATTTAAAAAAAAATATATAATTAATTACTGTCGGTATAACATAACAGTAGGTAACGTGTAAGTTTTTTTTATCATATATTTTTGAATTAATTAATTCAAAATGCTCCCTCTGCTTCTACGGTCTACCCCACAGAAGGTAGTTTTTATTGCACTTTTTATTTAAAACAGTCTTTTTATAGATTATGTGTATAATACCCACTGACCTCTATTATTACCACTGGACAGGCTGTTTCAAGCGTTTGACAGCAATTTTTTTGTGTCTTTTTGAAGCGCCACTAGCGAGTGTCCAGAGAACTAATTTTGACATATATTACATTTTGGTAGGGCTGTTCCAAACAATATAAACGAAACATCGAAGCAATGTGTGGGATACATAGCAGGTTTTGTGATTAGATTACTCTTTGGAATGGGCAACTAGCTTCATCTTTCTGACTGACCGACCCCTTGACAATTCAAAAGTGCCTGTAATTGGTTTAATTGAAATAAATGCTTTGAGTTTGAGTTTGAGATCTATCAAGAACAAAATGAACATGTATTGATTGTTTGAGCGCTTGTGAATCAATACCGAACATATTCGGCAGAAGTTGGCTGTAACATCCCAGCGCTGATTTGCTGGATTCGTTTTCTCCTCTACCGATCATTTTTCCCCTGAGAGTTCATTTGGTTTATATGTATGTATCTATGTATATATTCTTGTATTTTATAGTCATTTCCAAGCTAGTTATTCTGTATGTTGCACCTGCCATGTTTTGTCTCTGCATCACCCTAAGGTTGACTGGTAGAAAATGCCTCAGGCATTATGTCCGTCCGATGCCATATCTGATCGACGAAGCGGTATCGCACTAATTATTCAAAAAAATAGAGGTGGACTAACTATTCCATCACAAAGCGTCGTTTCTATATGTTTGTCAGTGGAATCACTTCTTCGACAAGCATGCAAAAAGACCAATGGGAAGCCGCCGGTGGAAAAAATATTTCCGGCAGTTCTCACAGCAAAAGTTATAGAAGAATTGCTACCAAAATCAAATACTTTGTTTCCAGAACTACGCGTTCATTTTTTGGAAACAATGATGTTTGAAACTTTAAATAGTCATTATGATGTAATTAAACAAATTATATTTAAGTATATCGATGTTAGAATTTTTGCAACAACGAAAAATTACTCTTTGTCAATTACAGGTCAAAGTATACGAAATTTCTTAACCGTCAAATAATTTGGGCACGTCAGTAATTAAAATCGCTGCTTATGCTGTTAGGAAGATAAGGCAGTTAACAGATGTAGAAACCGCGCGTTTAGTCTATTTTAGCTACTTTCACAGCATTATGTCGTACGGCATTTTACTATGGGGTCGAGCTGCTGACATTGAATCCATCTTTATTTTGCAAAAGAGAGCTTGTAAACAAGCATACTATAAATTAGAAGATTATATCCAAGATAAGAACGCTTGGAGACATGCTGGTCCTGCTCCATAGGACAATCTAGAGTCTAGACAAAATCAAACTGGTTGCTAATTTAATTGTAAAAATTATTATTCTTTTTTTTACATTCATTACTCACACCCTGACTTATTACTTGTATTTTTTTTTTTAATTGAAATTGTTTTGCTTGTACCATGTTTGTAAATATGTGAGCACCATGTATCTATCAGATAATTAATTCATATGTCATTTCGTTTTTAATTCTTTTACCTATTGTGGTATAGTAATTTTATTTTAGGTGCATATGTTAACTTATTATACCTATAATTAATGTACCCTTGCAAAATATTGTACCTAAAACATTTTAAAAGAGTAACGGTGGAGTTTCTTGCCCATTCTTCTCCATACGAAAACTACCTTTTGGAATGGGCGACTAGAATCAATTCTATTTTAAGATAATTTTTGACGTTCAAAAGTGCCTTTTATGTGCCTATTTGAAATAAATGCGTTGACTTTGACTTTGAAAAATATAAATTAAATATATGTCGGAGACGGTTGTCGACTACATTTGTGGGTAGTCAACAGAATTTGTTATGATTTGTTTTCTTTTTGCTATCAAATATTGTCTAATAAATCGAAACATAATTATTGAGTACTCAGTGTACGCGCTAATTGATTTTAGCAACTTATTTTGATAATTGTTACCGATGGTTTTGTTCAAACCAATTGATGACATGTTACTTTGATTTTAAAACAATTTACTTTGTGAAATCACTATTGTTTATTTAAGACAATTATTCTTGTTGAATTATTCGATTACTTTATAATGTGAGTCTTATTAGATTTAGCACATTTTAATGTTTTGTATCAAGTAAACACGATGACGTATTTCCGTACGCCATTTGGACAGAGTTGTTGTGGGGCGAGTGCGTAGTGGGGACAAACCTTTATAACTGAGCGCACTCGTTTGTGCTGGACAGTCAGACGTGACAGTCAGTGACAGTCGGTCACAGTCAGTGACAGTTGGTGAGAGTCAGTCGGTGTTCGGACTCGACTCCTGACAGAGCACTAGCTCCCGACAAACCTGTCGGTTTACTTGGGTGGCTCTGTCACTATACGAACAGTAATCGATCCAACGATTTGTTCGCAATTACTTTGTTACTGTACATAATTATTTTACTGTGTATCTAGTTGTGTCGTGTACCTACAGTGTGTGATTTGCTAGTGTGATTAATTTGTTCGTGATATTATAATTTGATTTGAACTGCAAACGGTTTTTCTATTGCGCAATAACCAACACTACCCACAGTATGCCCACAGTAATTAATCAAATATGCCTGATAATAACGAGACGCCTGTAACCTACTCCTGATCCGACATCAGAAGCGGGATGATATAATTTGTGTTGGTTCATGCGCAAAATGAGAACGCTAAAAGTGAAAGTGACCGTTGAAAAACAAAGTGTAAACATGTAAACGCTTATTAAATAATCGTGTGGATCTGTGCAAGTTCGACCCAGACAAAGCAGATACGGATGCGCGATCACAATGCATGTTGTTTTGGGCATAGGCTGTATGCAGAATCCCTTTGCCAAATAACGTGCGTGTATCGTCTACCGCCATGTTTGAAAAAAAGTGTGTTTCTAACCAGCGTTTGAGTCCGTCGGATCCCGTTCCCGTAATTAGAACACGCGGTACGACACGTGTGCAAACGTAATAACACATAGTACGACAGCTGATTTGTGTTTTGCTGAAAATTTACTGCAAACTGCGCAAAGGAGCAGCATCAACGTGGCTATTGTAAATAGCAAATCAAGGACGTGGCGTGGAGCTACCAGTGACGTGGAGTGACTGAATCGACCCAAGCAGCCACGCAGCCGTCATCGAAGCCCTTCATGTGCTGCTAGTGAGGGATTCCAGGACATATCGCTGCCCTCCATGAGCAGTAGCAGCCAAGCAGATGGTGGAGGTGGAGTATGTGCTAGAAGCAGCAATGGCGAGTGGATGTTTGCGTCTTACACCTACCATCGGACACTTAGAAAATAAAGGTGAGCTGTATTGTTTTGTTTACGATTCTGGTGCTGAATGCTCGTTACTAAAAGCGAGTTGTGCAGCCAAATTAAGTGGCAAACGAGTTAATAACGTTGCGTTGCCTGGTATTGGTCAAACGCGTGTATTCAGCACAGAGCAAATCATGTGTAGCGTTGCGATTAGCGAGCAACAACTTGACATTTTATTACATGTCTACCCGATATTTACTTGCAAAGTAATATTATGATAGTATGTGATCTATTCGTAAGTTGATACAATTTCTGATCAATTATTAATAAGGCTTAGGAATCTTTTGTTATCGATGATTGTTATTGTGTTTATCCATGTGGTCAGAATTGGCCGAGTGGAACAGGCACTGCTGTTGATTTTTTCGGTTACAGGTTACCACACAAGGACGTGTGCAAGCAGGATGGCAGTGTCGGACAGTGCTGCACTCTTTGGATCTCCTGTATGAAAAATTGCTGATCAAGGACGGTGCTGTTCGAGCAGGGAGTTTAGCGACTTCTGCCAGGGAAGCGGTGGCAGCGAGTGGATGTCTGTGCCATTGGGCCAGCTGCAGATCTATTGTCTACCGAATCTGGTGAGCCGTTTTCATTTTGGTTTGACTCTAGTACTGAGTGCTTCCTTGGTAAACAACGGCAAAAATGGTTCTATTGTTAGTTATAGCCTAATCTGGTTTAACGATAAGTTAAGAATGATGCCAGTGGGTCATGTACCAGTCAAAGTAGATGGTGATCACAGTGGTGATGAGCAAGCCTAAGTAGTGGTAACCACGCGAGTAGGGGTTCTCTATCGGCCGTAGTAATGTTGTGTGTAGTCACAGGGTGATGCATACGGATCCATGTGCTGGATATGTGACAGCAATGTGATTGCTGGTTGGCTGGAGAGCCGTGGCGTTAGAGTGGTTTACTCGTGTGTGGGTTCCTGGTGTCTAAGGCTCTTTGTGAAAAAGATGGTTGTTAATGTGAATAACGATGGTACATGGCTCTGGTTGATGATTTTCGCTTTGGCTAGATAGTGAAAGTTTGTTGATGATTATGTCTTGTAAATGATTTTTGATAGCAAAAGTTTATTAATAAAATTCTGTTTACATGGCTCTGTTTGAATTAAGTACTCACATGATTGTGTACAAAAAAATGCCTGAATGTCTAGTTACTGTTAATGATGATGTCAATGATGACACTGATGATGATGATTCATCTGGTACTGACATACTATAGCTGGATTGACAAGTTGTCTATGTTGACTCTTGTTTGGTTGTCTATGTTGACGCCTGGATTTGGTTGACTCCAAATTACTTGTCGAATCCCATGGTGTGATTTCGGCTGGGAGACTATGTCTCTACTTTAATTGAGCTATGTATTGTCTGCAACAGTATCTGCTTTTGATGATAATTTTATTTGACTAATTCAGGATTTTTATTTTGTGATTTGTGCTTTTGTTGGTCAGAAAGGCCGATCGATATTTACCTAAAGATTTTTTATCCCAAGATTACACGAGGACGTGTAGAACGTCAGTTCTGGCCGTGTCGGAGACGGTTGTCGACTACATTTGTGGGTAGTCAACAGAATTTGTTATGATTTGTTTTCTTTTTGCTATCAAATATTGTCTAATAAATCGAAACATAATTATTGAGTACTCAGTGTACGCGCTAATTGATTTTAGCAACTTATTTTGATAATTGTTACCGATGGTTTTGTTCAAACCAATTGATGACATGTTACTTTGATTTTAAAACAATTTACTTTGTGAAATCACTATTGTTTATTTAAGACAATTATTCTTGTTGAATTATTCGATTACTTTATAATGTGAGTCTTATTAGATTTAGCACATTTTAATGTTTTGTATCAAGTAAACACGATGACGTATTTCCGTACGCCATTTGGACAGAGTTGTTGTGGGGCGAGTGCGTAGTGGGGACAAACCTTTATAACTGAGCGCACTCGTTTGTGCTGGACAGTCAGACGTGACAGTCAGTGACAGTCGGTCACAGTCAGTGACAGTTGGTGAGAGTCAGTCGGTGTTCGGACTCGACTCCTGACAGAGCACTAGCTCCCGACAAACCTGTCGGTTTACTTGGGTGGCTCTGTCACTATACGAACAGTAATCGATCCAACGATTTGTTCGCAATTACTTTGTTACTGTACATAATTATTTTACTGTGTATCTAGTTGTGTCGTGTACCTACAGTGTGTGATTTGCTAGTGTGATTAATTTGTTCGTGATATTATAATTTGATTTGAACTGCAAACGGTTTTTCTATTGCGCAATAACCAACACTACCCACAGTATGCCCACAGTAATTAATCAAATATGCCTGACAATAACTAGACGCCTGTAACCTACTCCTGATCCGACATATATAAAACGTGTTTTATTTTACCTTTTCGACTGTTACTTAATACATTCATTACTCCATTATTATTATTCATTATTCCCTGTAAATTGTTAATATAAGTAGTAATTATGATGATACGTTTATTAATGTAAAAATATTATCAAAAGTTATTGATATTTGCTCGCTGATATCGACATCACTAGTTTTAGTACCACAGACACTCGCTACGGCTAACAGCGCCAAAATGGCGATTATCAATTAGGCACAAAAGCACTTTGACAGCCGCCAGTCCAGTGGTAATAATAGAGGTCAGTGATAATACCGCATCGCGGTAACAAAAGGTTCAAAACAGCGATGCGTTTGACGTTAGTTGAATCGAATGACCACCAAAATAAACGCAATTTAGCAGTTGATGCAATCGAACAAAAATCCGTAGATTTGCGACTAAAATCCGTATGTCCGTAGACAAGACCAAAAATCCGTAGATCTACGGACAAATCCGTAGGTCTGGCAACGCTACATCAGTTACATAACTTACATACAATAATATAGATCTAGTCTATCGATATAGTCACAAGTCCGGGAACAATCCCTAGTGCCATCATGCCATGAAACTACGGGTAATTAAAATTACCCATGGACCCGGTAATGGGTTGACCCACCGGGACCACGGGTAACGAGTGCAGTGGCGTGCACTGGTTTTCAGAATAGGTAGGCACTAGGCCGGGTCTAGTCTAAGCAGACGCGGTCACTAATCAGAAAAAAACACGTGGCGTCGGGGCCCCCCGGCAGGAACTAAGTTCAAAATGAAAATAATTTAGTGAGTTTCTTAATTGTGGGATACACACTAAAATGTAATTGACAGGCTTATGTTGATATATCGAGGTAGGCACTGCATATATACCTATATGCAATGCACGCCACTGAACGAGTGCCCTATTTTCTTTCGTAACACCATTCAATTTCATTTTTTTCCTTGCGAAAATGTATACTCGTGACTACCAACTGCAAAAATGTTACATTTACAGTACTTATTAATCTCTTTTGTTGAGCATTCCGACGTTCGCATACTTGTAGGAGCTGATTAGCGAAGGGAAACTGAAAGTATGTGATGAATTCTCGCTAAACTCTCGGTCGGAACTGTTCTACTAACAACTGACATAGTTCGTATGAACGTGTAACTGAACTAATTAACAACCTGCGATTGATCGAGCGAGGCATAACTTAAGTAAAGAATTTTATACATGATCCAGTTATCCTTTACGTAATGAAACATTCTTTTTTAGCAGAACTATACGTATTGAAAACGTTAAATATGCGAACACGAGTACTGGATATAATCCTAGTGCCTTAATTATAGATTAAAACCATACGTGCCACATGCATTCATGCTTCTCTGCGGCACTAAGGCCTCTAAGGCTTTGTACAGACGCCAGCACATCAAGCTGCTACAAACCGTCAAATTTCTCTAACCCTTTTACCGATGACGGCAATATACGCGCCACCATCTAATAGGCATATTAATTAACCTTTTGAACGCTATTGTCACATATTATGAAATAAACAATTTAATCATTACTGTTGTGTGTTTTTATTTATATAATTTAAAAGTTTAAGCTTCCGTCTATATTGTAGGTGCATGAAACTAATATAAATAAACCACCAATATCGAGAATTTGTTGTTTTAGTGTGTGTGTTTGTGTTGTTTTGATAAAGTGGCCTGGCGTCAGGGGTGCGGCGATACGTTTATACTCTGGCGTTTAAAAGGTTAAAGCCTAATTTTGGTAAACCATACCCCTATTTTGCTGCTACACTTGGATCCTTATTATTTATTTATTTATATATACTTTATTGTACACCACAATAATACATAACATGAAATAAACACATCAAACACTACAAAATATACAATGGGCGGCTTTCCTTCTGCTGGTAAAAGGGTTAATAGATTTTCAACTTTATCAATAAGTATAAGGTTCAAAGTTGATTGGGAAAATTTGACAGTTTAGGATAGCTTGATGTGCTGGCGTCTGTACACAGACTTTTTTCTTGCCGTGAAAAACTATGGTTTATTCCCCGTGTGTCGTCACGGTGCGGTCCTCAGTGTTATATGGATGTTGTATGAATCGCTTTATATGGCAATCTTCCACGGCGAATAAAACGTGGCGTGTAAGGGGCAGGCCAGACAGAAGAGACGTAAGACGAGGGCGCGTCGCGGACAGGCGCAAAAGTACCAGCGTTGCGCCCGCGCCCTGTCTGTTCTGTATGTTTTGAGTCGCGACGCTTCTATACATTTTGTATGAAAGAGACGCGGTAGAGACTAATGCCCGCGCCCCGTCTGCGTCTTACGTCCTTTCTGTGTGGCCAGCGCCTAAGAAGGACCTAAGACTAACGTTCTCCAGATCTCCGGTTTTACGCTACGTAAATTACCGATAGGTACTTGACATGGCACTGATGACGAATAATATCAAAAACTCATTGCAATAAATGGCTGCATAGATTCGGTAACCAGCTTCCCAGCTTAGAGGCAACACAGCGTTAAAATACCAAAGAAAGGTATAATTAAATTACTCATCCACGTATTTGACGTACGCGCACGTTTCCCACGCTC
The DNA here is from genome assembly GCA_945859645.1 of Amphipoea oculea. NCBI lineage: Eukaryota > Metazoa > Arthropoda > Insecta > Lepidoptera > Noctuidae > Amphipoea > Amphipoea oculea. The sequence continues at coordinate 32,530,392 of OX243861.1, read as the reverse complement.
TCAGTCATAATAAAATAGCGTCTCTCTGCGATTGGATATCTTTACTTGCTCTTTGGCGGAATTCCAGATGGTGACATCTAACTTATTGTCCTCTGTGTGAATTGTGTCGACACGATAATCGACAGGTATTTTATTATATTTATTGGTATCCTGTTAGTCAAAATAGAACAGGTCTGTCAAGCTCCGCTAATGAGACACTATTGATTTTCTATTATTTCGTCGCCAATGGGCGATGCGCGCTGGTTGACCGGCTAAAGACATTTCGTTTTTGTTGGTGGTGGTCACGGATATCCAGTGGTGGTATAAAATTGGTGTTTAGATGATGTCCCCGATTGTGGAAATTGTGACTAAAGTTGTATTGGGTTTACACCTGTAATAACAAATGTAAGTGATAATAAGTAAATAAATAAATGAGACAAAATACTGTAGTATTTTGTCTTATATTTTATTATGACTTGGTGACCTTTGGTGCATCGCTGCCTAACCTTTTGGGAAACACACTTTGTGTGCACCTCTGCATACCCTTCGGCGAATACAGGTGTGATGTTTTGTCACAAAATATTGTTGACGTCACAAGTGATGACGTAGTATTTATGTATTGAAGGAAATGAAGGGTAATGAATGACACACAGTCAGGAGGAATTTCGACAGTTTTCCTCAATTGTACAATGGCCTCGCACGTGCCTACGTGGGTGGAAAAATATCAAAATACAAACGTAATGACGTCTTCATTAAAATCTCGTTTGTATGTTTAGATACCAAAATTGTCCACTTCCGAATGCCACAAGTGTACTCTGTACAGTCACCGACATAAGTAATAGAACGCGAGAGATGGAATTTGTAAAATCACTGTGGATGGAGTTTTATTTCAATAATATTTTCAAGACATTTACGTGAGGTTGATCAGTAGATAAACTATGAAAATCAGTGTTAAATATGAGACTAAGAAAGTTTCAACTTCTATAAACTACTAAAATAAATTCTAAGACCCAGTTAAAAAGTCTCGTCCAGATCAATTTCTTGAAAATGTTCTCATTTTATTATTGCTACTGATAGTCATCATCTGCCTAGCCTTTTCCCAAATATGTTGGGGTCGGCTTCCAGTCTAATCGGATGCAGCTGAATACCTGTATTTTACATGGAGCGACTGCCTATCTGACCTCCACAACCCAGTTACTGGATAATACGATACCTTTGGTAAGACTGGCTGTCAAACTTTCGGGCTTATACTACCCGTATAAGCCGTACTCGTAACGACTGTCAAAGTTCTACGAATGACAGCCGGGACCAACAACGGCTTAACGTACTTTCCGAGGCACGGAGGGGTCTCGGTATGTAAAGATGGTCACCCATTCACAGACCAACCGCTGCAAGAGTAGCTTAATCTGATCGATCGACCTGTGCGGCTGTTATTATTTAGCGATTTATTTTCGTTGGATCCCACTTTTGAATCCCATTTTTTAGGTATTAACGATGGATCCCATTTGCTAATTCCTTACAACAGAAAATTAAAAAAAAAGTTTGTGAAAAAATTAAAAAACGCGCGAAAAGCTTTCTGCCTTGTTCGTAATTGATTACTCAAATTGTATGTAAATAAAAAACCATACTATTCTTCTTCGTAAGTTGCACTTATTTATTTTTTCATAAAGGGTAATAAAAAGTAGAGTGTCCACCTCGGGAGCAACACTATTTTAAGCTCGAGTGACGTACTTGGAATTAGTTGGAATCCCTCGCCGCGCTCAGGATTCAAAGTTATACTCTCGCCTTCAAAATAGTTGTTTGCTCCCTTGGGAAACAATCTACTATTTCAGTGATTGTTTTGTAAAATTCATTTTAGTAAACTACTATTGTACCTAAAAAAAACATTCGCCGCAGAAAACCCATGGGGAAAAGAGTAGAATTTCCCCTTGTAGGGGGAAAATAATAATTACAGTAAAACTGGCACTCCTACGATATTCGTCATATTATAATATCTTTTCCTTTAGTATAGCATTTGTTAAGGTAGATCATACAACCATTCCATACATATTTTGTTTGTTTTAGGAATAAGTACTTAGGTACTTCTTGTTACCCGACGCCTGACGGTGGTTTATGAGATAAGCTAGGACGTTTTTAGGATTACTTACTCAAAGGGTGCAAACGGGACTCTATTACTAAGCCTCCGCTGTCCGCCCGTGCGTCCGTTCACCCGTTCAGCGTCCGTCCGTCGGTCTGTCTTTTATGAACGTAATTGATATTTTCACAGAGTCTGTATTTCTATTGCCGCTTCAGCAACACCTATTTCCATACAAGAAACGTGTTTTTCGGCGTTTTTTGACTTGTGGTACGGAACCCTTCGTTTGCGAGTCCGACCCGACGGGTTTTTAAGGCCACTGACAATTTAAACGATCATCCAAATATCAAACGAAAATTACACCATGTTTTGTAACCCCGTGATCACTTCCAAGTCCATAGGTACTTGTTTCCAACAAGTCTTGTCAAAGACATGCTGTCGTATACATGTGTTGACGTTGGTTCAGACATATTTTGTAAACTATTTTGTTCACATTTTTGACAGTTTTCTGCAAATCTTCAATACAAAGTCTTTACAACTTCCCCATACATACATACATAAACTCACGCCTTCTTCCCATGGGGATAAGCAGAAACTACAGACCACCGCCACCTGCTACGGTCCTTACATACTCCTTTTGCGTCGTGTTCGTTTCTTTACAACTTGTTTTTAGGTGTAATCGATTAAAGGAAACAGTAGACACAGCATACATATTATATTACAATACATGTTTTATACCTTCGTGTGAGTGTGGGGTATCAGGTCAGCGTAGGTCCGTTTCGAAAACATTATCTCACGACATACCCAGATCAATAATAGCTCCAGCTCCAGGCTACGTGCGGAACACAGTAACAGTAACTATGGCTTTCATTTTGACAGTTCAACAACATTTTCTGTGGGGTTACCTCAACTATTATCCTTGTGCAAAAGGGCATCAAATTTCGACCCGGTAGTTTTGAGAAAATTAAGACTTTAGAATTCACATCGCTAAATTTTTTAATATAGAAATGATTTAACGGGTATTTCTGACTTTATAATACTTAGAATGTGTTTTTCTGCTAGAAAAAGTCACATGCTGAAGTATTATAAAGTCAGAAATACCCGTTAAAACGTTTTTAAATCAAAGTGTAGCATAAAAATATGTATTCTAAAATATTATATTTCTCAAAACTGCCGGGTCAGATTTTAATGCCACTTTGTACAAAGGTATATTTGAGGTATCCCCAGAGAAATACTACAACAATATCGCTATTGGTTCACAGACCACTTTTTATCAGTCACCTTTTTCGAACATGTGAAGCAATGGATTAAGCAATATCCTTCAAAATGGTACGCAGTTAGGGTGCTCGTATGTTGTGAGAATGACCCAGTCCAGCTGCACCCAGTCAATTAAACTGACCTTACGGCGGCAGGCACCCACTTGCCTGACCATCAAACACTTGCAGCAGCAGTGATTAGCAGTGCAGTAACCGTTGAGTACCTACACAATGATCGTGCGACGATTGTCGACATAATCAGAGCATATTGTGTGGGATGCACAATGCGAGGAGGAAATCTTTTCACGTCAAACGATATATACCACTAAGGATGAAGGGTCAAGCGATTCTACATGCTTCTTATTATCAACAGCAAAATTTAATTAAAGCGTCTAGGTACTTTATTAGAAGGTCAATAGGGAAGTATTTATGATCAATTCAAAGTTTTTAATTGTTTCGAACCCATGACGTACTCGTACGACTCGTACCACTGTTCTCAAAAACGATGAAGGAAAAATCGTGAGGAAACCGACATGTCCTAGAACCAAAAATTCGAAGACATGTGACTCGCACTGGGCCCGCGCGTGGTGATTACGACCGACTTGCTTTCACTGAGAGGAGGCCTGTGTCCCAGCAGTGGGAAAATTATAGGCTGATCATTTTTTTACACTTGTTAGATGTAAAGTAGTAGATATATAAAAAATCTTGAGTTTGTGGTATTTTACAGTTTTCAGTGATCTATTAGAAATGTTGTATGTGAGCAACTAAACAAAACTACACAGCTGATTTTTTTTCGCGATTTCTGGTTTGGTCCCATAGTAAAAGTTGTTCATAATGATGAGTACAATCTCCCATTTCGATTTGTCGCATGTGTTCAATTTCACCCTGTATAGATAATCTTATATTTATATGTAGTTACAATTTCACCCTGTATAGATAATCTTATATTTATATGTAGTTACAATTTCACCCTGTATAGATAATCTTATATTTATATGTAGTTACAATTTCACCCTGTATAGATAATCTTACCTATATTTAGGTATATGTAGTTACAATTTTCAGCCTTGAACAGATTTATTTCCGCAAATGACTGTCCACAACCGGTGTTTAGTAGACATCTACTAGGTAGCAGGTGCAAAACCAGTTGAAACTGCATGTAACTGACCCCAAATAGCATCTTAGGGCAAATTACCAAGTTTCTTAGAAGATACCTAATTGCTTGAATAATGATTGTAATTTGCATTGACTGGTTCGGCATTGGCACGATTAACTAAACGCTTCGGTACCTACTGCGTCAGGATTGTCAAGCGGTTGTGGACCCGGATAGCTGTCTGTGACGTCGCAAGTACAGACGCCAGCACTTCAAGCTACCCGAAACTGTCAATTTTTCCCAATCAACTTTGAACCTTATCCTTTAGCGATAAAGTTGAAAATCTATTAAATAAATTTGACAGATTGTAGTAGCCTGATGTGCCAGCACAGCGCAGCTGTCCTATACAGACGCCAGGTGGCGTCTGTATAGGACTATCTCAAGTACATACTTACAAAGATTACGGAAGGAAATTTTTTTGCGTCTCCGGTACGTATGTGAACATAATCTATTGGTACAATTTAAAATATTTGCGTAACTGAATGACTGGCAGACCAAACCACTGATAAACGAAATAAAACCTTCAGATATGTAGAGTGTAGGTACATACTTATTAAGAAAATATTTCGACATCTTTGAGTGAAACAAACAGGCTTCACAAGTTGCAGGCCACAACTGCTGAGGGCCGTCTTTACCCAGGGGTGCAAGGGGAGCGTGGCACCCGGGCGCAGGGTCTTAAGGGCACAAGCCAATCCTTATACCTACACGTACCATGCGTAAACCTCGACATTAAAATGAATAAAAAAAAAACTTACGATTAACTATGACTCAAGTCAAGATATATTGATTTTGGCTATACTGTACCTATCGAATTGAAAGTTGATTACAAAACACAGACGATATCATAAAAAAGATTGCCGGTTTTAAAGCCGGAAAAATGTTTGAAAATGTACCTAATTTTATTGTAGAGTAAGTATTAAATAATTTTTTTTTTGTTAGCCTATTTTGTGTCCCACTGCTGGGCAAAGGCCTCCCCTTCTTTCTTCCAAACCTCCCTGTCTTGTGCGATCTCTGGCCGTGTTGGCCCTGCGAATGATTTAGATTAGATCGTCACGCCACCTTCTTGGTCTACCTCGACGGCGATGTCCTGCCTCAGGCGTCCAGTGAGTGACGATCTTTCATAAAACACATAAATTGGGACGCAGGCTGGTTTTCGCACCCCGGCGCCCAATATGGTTAAGATGGCCCTGCAGGTGCTGGAACTTTTTTTAGCGACAGCAGTAAATTCGGATACTTAAATAATGATATTATCTACATAATGATCGAGAAGGGCTTGTGGCTAAGTTTGACAACCGCAACAGCGAGACAGTCTTACAACCAGTCTTACCAAGGGTTTTCGTATTACCCAGTAACTGGGTTGTGGAGGTTAGATAGGCGGTCGTTCCATGTAAAATGCTGGTATTCAGCTGCATTCGGTTAGGCACAAGACTTATGGGCCCCAAGATACATAAAAAAGCTTTAATTTCAACATTGATTGATTTTCTTAGATGTTTGTTTCAATGGACGTCTCTTAACTTCAAGTAATCGCCATTCCAATGATTACATTAAAAACTATTAACTATTGCTATTTTATTATTACATCATAATAATAATTAGATTCTTAAGGCTGCACACAATTTTATTGTTAGGTACTTGTTGGCTGGTTTTAAATTCCATAACGTTTTCAATTAAGATTTTGTTGATAATTCAAAAATGTAATTAAATATGCACAATACACGAGTTGCGAATATTCCTGCGTTTGCGTGGCTTCACGCATACTTACTTACCTACTATCGCAATTTATTGTTGTTATGAAGTAAGTACTTAATTTAAAAAAGTAGCGTTTCCAAAAGACTGGCAACATTTAAAGAATAAAAATAATTTATTTGTAAATATAGTAAATATGATTATTTGTAAAAGCATACCCATTAGACTAGTATAATCAGCTTATAATGTTCCCATTGCTGGGACACAGGCCTCCTCTCGGCCATAATCCACCACGCGGGAATTTTTGGTTCTAGGACATGCCGGTTTCCTCACAATGGGTTTCTTCACCATTTTGAAAGCAGTGGTGATGGAATAATTTACACAAACTAAAGCATCTGTATGATGGGTTCGAACCTACGACCTACGACAACTCGTAAGTCGCGGCCGTTCCCACTGGGCCAGCACTGCTCCTACACATTACAGTAAACAGTACAAATTAGAGATTGTACTGTAGGGTGTTGAGTTTTAAAGAGGCCTACAAGTTTTGTTTGTTCTTATTATGGCCTTTGGCAATGACTTCTCTGGTCCAAGTATAGCCAGCCTTTGGGTCGCAAACCCGCTTGGAATTATCATTGAAAAAAAAAAGAAAAGATAGAAGTACTTGAACCCCGTCAAAATGTGTCGTGACACAATACCAATAGCATACAAATGTGACACAACTCTGCGTAATAACTCGCCCTGTGAGCTATAAATCAGCGCGCGCGCAGTCTGACAACGCAATGGTGTTATGTTCATCTTAATTTCCTTTTGTTTGTCCGTGCACACTGGTGCTTCATCATTTCCCCCCCAATTTAAACCATTACATGTCACTCACAATTCTTTATTTTTATCGTATACAATGAAACATGGCGTGAGCAATATCATGAATGTTTAACATCTTACGGTTATTGTGTACCTACTCTGACTATTAAAAAATGCGCGTAGATGCATGATTTCCTCGTTGAAATTGAATACTATTCGTTGGTTGGTATTTAAAATAACAATTAATTGGTAAAGACAGTTCGCTACAATAATAATAAAGCGATTATTTGTTTAGCAATAATCGTGCTCCTGATGTGTTTAGGTAAACACTCATGCAGAGCTAATTTGAGAGCTCTAATTTGCAGATTCTGTTGAGTCATAATCCATCAAAACCATATTTCTCATATCACAAATATCAATACTTTTATAATAATAGAATACATTTTTGTTATATGCCTTATAAATAAAGAGAAAACGACTGGACATAATTCAATTTCCTACTAGAAACAAGTTGGAATATCTCCGAAATTCTACATTATTTTCACGTAGTATTTATACCAAAATAGTCTCCAATAATTGCTTAAACAATATCAATAAAAAAAAAGACGGGTTGCACTCCGGGAGTGCCGGCAGAAGTGAAAACTTGAATATTAACGTTGATATAAATGAATTATTAATTGAATTAATATAACTCATTTTTTTTTCACTATTTCTGCGTCACTTTTTTCATTAATAGATGCACTTTGTTCATTTCCATATTTTAAACACTTTATATACACGAATTTTACGAATATACAGCAGTGTGGCTACTACACAGACGGTCGAGCCATCAGCTGTCCATCCATCCATCCATCCACGTCCACGTCTACGTCCATCCATCCATCCACTGTCGTGTGTCACTTGGTTCACTTCGGTTGGCGCCGCCGTAGAAAGACAGGGGGGGGGGGAATCTCTCCTGACGATCACGTGTCCTGACGCGAGTTTAACATTTTTTACCCATTACAAAAAGTGTGCAACGCCGCTAAAGAAGTTTTCACTTCAAAAATATTGATACTTTGATTTTTTAATAAATAAAATAAAAGTACTATAGGTACTTATGTACACCTATATTTCACTGCGCCGGCGGCGATGCGCGCTCGCCCTCTGGCTGGAGGCCTCAATACCGAAATGTATAACAGGGCTCTTAATGAATCTTATCGGTAAATATTTGTCGGTATATACCTATCGGTTTTTCTGCTAGTTCACTGCCCTGTCCTAATTGTATATAGGTTGCTATATACAATTAGGACAGGGCAGTGAACTAAGTATGTTGATACTTAGATTTAAAAATACATAGATTATTGTGTAGACCGTACATAAAATTATGTTTTTTTACCAATGGGTGCGTAGTTTCATATGGCTCGTTCGCTGTGTGTGGTGTGTAATGTTTATTTCGATGTAGGTATGAGGTGTTACTCGCGTGCTTATTGATCGAAGTTACTCGCCGTAAAATTTTAATTTCAAGAAACATAAAAACCACTGGCGTTTTCATAACATTTTTCTTCCTGTTTACATTAGCATTATAGGCTTCAATATAAAGACCATAGGTACACCTTTTTATCTCACCAGTTTCACAACACCTGCTCGACAATGTCAAATTATATTATGTCATGCAAACCTAACCTAAAGTAAGTCATTCAAGACGGGGTCTAGCAGGGCATTAATATTGTACTGAATTTCATTATGTACTTCTGGTCATTGTGATTTTAATTTGGAACATAAATTAGAAATCGTATCCGAATATTTACGATAGGTAGTGGTACATACTAATTCCATGCATTCACCATTAAGATCTACACTAAAAAATAGGTAAATTGTTCGAAAATAGAACTGGCCACCATGGAATTATTGTACGTAGTACATAATAATTCCATGCTGGCCACCACGAGTAGAATATTTAAAAAAAAAGTTGAACACAAAAATAAACGCGCGAGTACTGAAAAAAGCTTTGCTTTGCAACAAAATACCTAAACTACAAATTCTCACTTAAATCACATGATTTGTCTACTCATGTGCTAAAATGTCGAGTGACGATAGTGATTTGACTCCGGAGTACATTAACTCCGAAGTCATTGGCATTGCCAAAAATCTACTTCCAGAAAAGTCCAAGGAATCGTACATGAAAGCCTACGACGATTTTTACAAATGGAAAACTACGAGTACAAAGGACGTTCTAGTCTACTTCCAGCATTTATCATGCACATCAATCTACTACAATCTGTCAAATTTCTTTAGTAAATTTTCAACTTATTGCTAAAGCGTAAGCGTAATTGATTGGGAAAATTTGACAGTTTCTGTTGATGTGCTGGCGTCTATACAAAGAAGCCAAGTAGCCTATGGCGCATCTATTTGATGCTCAGGTCAACAATATGCATCAAACATAATACACAAATTAATACATACACCAAATTACTGGCATTTTTTAAAAAGGAAATCAGAAGGACATCGTCCTAAGAATTGAAAAGTTTTCACAGCTCAAAATGTGGAAACATTTCTAAATGACACCCCTGACAGGTTTCTTGCCACAAAATTAAGTACCTACTTTTTGATTAAATTTTTAGTAACTTAGGTAGGTACTAGGAATCGATCGCTTGTCTGCGCTCTACTGATGTGATGTATCGTCTCTAAGTTAAATAATTATTATTGTAAACCTTCGTAAGGTTTATGTGTACTTGTATATTATTATAATAAAAATAATAAACTTTCTTAAATTTGACCATAGATATATGAGTTTTTACATTTATATGAATTTGACTGACACACACATATGAGTGTGTCAGTCAAATCTAAGGCGTGAATTATACAGAAACGGCGTAAGGTGAGAGCGCGGCGCAGGCGCAGCCGCGCCTATAGAATCTAAACCAGTTGGCTGCGACATATATTATACTTGAAGAAATGGGTCAACCATCACATCATTTTCTTTCAGGTAGTTATTATAAATTATTGAGTACAACAGGACGAAATGTGGATAGACTTATTATGGAAACAAACGCACTGACAAGCACCCACACATTCACCCGAAAAACATAACGTCCCTTCCGGGGCAGTCGGCCTATCAAACACAGTATGAATCGTTTTGAAGGATATTTCTTAATCCTGTATCATGAAAACTGCATTTCGAAAAATTTGCCTGCTCAATAATTGTTGTTGAACTGTCAAAATTAAAGCCATTGCTACTGTGTGTTATCAAATTAGCTCACAGGTAAGCAAGGTGTTGTAGTTGGCAATTTTTTCTACAAATATACTACGGCAGATGTAACTGAAAAAAATAACTTTAATTTCGGAAGTCGGTGTCGTCGGTTCCGCATTTTCGTTTTTTGACACCGACTTCCGAAATTAAAGTTATTTTTCACTTTGTAGTGTTTTTTTTTGAAGTCGGTTGTTTTTTTGTAAAAATGTTTTTATTTTTTACTTTTTAGTTGTACCTACCTCACACAAATTCAATTAACACTAGTGCATTGAAGAATTGAAGACACGACTCGAAGATCAAAATTCCCACAGAAATGCCGGAGATGCAGTACATTTATGCATATAACTTCGTACATAAGAATAATTACCTAATGTATTACATACTAAAACCTTCCTGAAAGTATGTAGATCACACTAATGAAAGAATTATCAAAATCCGTTCATTAGATTTGAGATAATCGCGGACATACAAACATACATACGGGCCGAATACAGAACCTCCTTTTTTAAAGTCGGTTAAAAACAGAAAGAAATACTGATAAAAAAACTGAAAAACTGTTTTCTAACTTTCCATATAAATGATTATATCAGGTTAATAAGCTTACCGCTTTTTATCTCGAAATGATTGAGCATCCTACCTTAGTGCGCTGAACGATAGCCATAGAAATGTAAAAAACATTATATCTATGATGATATGAAACAAACGTGGTTTCTAGTAAATACTTGAAAAGGTCTCCGTCAGACTAATTGACAAAATAAACAATATTATCTCCTACGTATGTCAATGTTTAAGCAGACGGCTTACGTTATTTTTCTAGCTGATCTGCAGTTTATGATAAGTACAGAAAAACTTCTAGATTGCTATATAATTATGTAATACCGGCTATTTAAGAGACTCTAGCTAGGCGTTTATTAGCGTTGCGTAAGAGCGGCGTAGGCGCGGCGTAGGCATAGCGTAGGCTAGACGTAGGCACGCGTAGGGACATCTGAAATTCTGCGTAGGCCCTGCGCAGGCGCTATCAGTCTCTGCTTTGTGGAAAGCGGAGTGCGATAAATGGAATCATTTTGGCGTTGCAATAGAATGTGTACCTCAATTGTGTAACACACTTTCAATCACAATCTGAATCATTTTGAAGGATATTGCTAAACCATTGCTTCATATGATCGGAAAATTTGTCTGCTCAACAACATAAAAAACGCAATGAATGTTGTTGAATTGTCAAAATGACAGCCATTGCTACTGATAGTGTTTTACACAATTGCCCCGCCGGTGGGTAGTGTAGGTGCTCATCTATTTAACGTGTTGTTTCGTGAAGTTTCCTACACTGTAATGCAACATAAGCAACTGGTATCTTATTTGCAGATATCAAGTAATTAGCAATATAACATTTTGCGCGCATTACTAACACATACATTTTCGAATTCGTCGTATGGCATATGTCGTATTACAAAATTGTGCCAACACCAATCCATTATAGATCTGTAGAGTCAATCTATCTGCCTAGCCTTTTCCCAACTATGTTGGGCTCGGCTTCCAGTCTAACCGGATGCAACTGAATACCAGTATTTTACATGGAGCGACTGCTTATCTGACCTCCACGGCCTAGTTACTGAGCAATACGATATCCCTTGGTAAGACTGGTTGTTAGACTTTAGGGACTGTAACGACTGTCAAAGATCTACAAATGGCAGCCGAGACCATCTACTTTCCGAGACACAGAGGAGTCGTCTCGATATGTTATTGATGGTCACCCATCCACGATCCAATTGAGACAAGCGAAGATAAGCCTTTGGTCTGAATGACCCATGCAGCTTTTATTATTTAGCCACGAGCTCCTCTAAAAATCAAGGCTCCTTTAAAATAGAATATTGAAAACAGCTTGTGTAAATTATAGGTGGGTACTCTTAATGCAAACTAGTTAAGCTAATAATAAATACATGTTAAATAGCAAAACATACATAAAATTCTTATTAAGTAGCTACAAACTTGCAAATAATGGTCGCAATGTAGGTACTGGAGGTATGTACCGTAGCCGATTTTCCTTATTTTCATTAGCAAAGATAGTATACTTATCTAAATATATAAAATTCAAAGTCCTGACTGACTGACTTTATATCAACGCACAGCCTAAACCGCTGGTCCTAGAGACATGAAATTTGGAGGGTGTGTTCTTTGTGAAGAGTAGGTATCCACTAAGAAAGGGTTTTTTGAAATTCCACCCCTAAGAGGGTGAATGGGGGGAGGGTGAAATTTTACGCGGACGAAGTCGCGGGCAGAAGCTAGTTCAGTATAGGTAGTTCAATATTTTTATTTAATTTAAGAGAATTTAATTTTGTTTGTGGTTTCTTATCGCAGGTATTGATGCAATGTGACTGTTACGTTTTAATACATATCGTATACTTTCCAAAGATTGAATTACTTATTGGAGAAAATAACCATGACGCAACTCAATGCCCCACAGTTCTTCAATCCAAAATCGCCATCATTTATAAGCAGGAAAGGTATAAAATGGTTGTTTCTAAAATAGGATTTTTTTAGCCCGCACTTGGGAGTTAAAGCCTTCTTTCATTCAATCTATTCGCCTAGATTTCTGGCTAATCTCGCTAACTTTTGAAGACCATATTAGGCTCCCAGGCCCTTTGTACACGGCACGGTTTCTTTACGGTACGCTGCTGCCGCGCCTTAGAAAAATCGTGTGACCATGTGTGTGACACGGTTCTATAATACGCGGCGACGGCGCCGCCCGTGCCGTAGTGCTGCCGTGTCTTCAATAAACTTTCATAGTCATCCTAGAACACTGATGACCGTGCCGGCACACGGCGAACAAACCAACGTTTTTCACGACAAGAAAAACGTGTGTGTACCTAAATCTCTGCAAAAAACGTATCAATGTAAGATTACTCAGATAATAAAAACAATTCTTTTGACACTCCGCCACACACATTAACGTCCCATTACAAGTAATCTATTGAAACAGCACATTTCATGCTTCAAATCCGCAATGACGTGCAAATGGACGAAAAAAAGAGAGCAAAAAATTTTATAAGTAGGTGATTGTGATAATAACAATCGTATCACGAACGCGACACAACATTAACGCAGCCTTGGAGAGAAAAACCAAAAAAAAAACTAGTTTTCAATACAAGGTGTATTTTTCGCGAAGCAGACTGTTTGTTTAGCGCGCCTTTGTTGTTCAGGAAATTCCTGAAAGATCTTTTTCTGTGACCAATATGTGGAGGAATTCTTCTTAGCGTGGCAAAGTAACACATAAAATACAATTTTTTTAAAGTATGTCCTCTAATTCAGCGATGCTACCGTTTGCTGATGTAGCGATAAGGTCCTCAGGTGGGCCAGTGCCTGTGGAGAGTAGCGTTGAAAAAAGCAAGAAAAATTCCCGTTTCTTTCCAATTCCGTTGTTTTTTTCAATGTTTCATTCGAAAGTTTGAAGAAAATTTGTCAGTAAGTATATATTTCATGTTTTTTTTTTCAATAAAACCGAAAAATATGAAAGAAACGGGAAACTTTCATGTTTTTTTTTATTCAAATCCGTTCTTCTTACTATATTTAACTTAAGATATTCTATGCTTTATCTCTTTCCATAATAATACGTACTAATAAAATGGAGGGTAGAATGAAAAAAAATTCAATAAAACTTGTTTTTTTCAACTTTTCAAAACATCAAGCGAAACTTCGAAAGAATCCTGTTTCTTTCCAAAGGATACCTTCCGTTAATTTTTCTATGTAACATGCGAAAAAAACGGAAAAAAAACACAATTTGTTTTTTTTTTTCCTGAAAAAAACATATTGTTATTTTCGGCATTTTCAACGCTAGTTGAGAGACGCCGCATACGCACCGAAGATCTAAGCCATCCATAAACCCCCACTTGTGGAGGTTGGCTTTGCTACGACCGACTTAAGTACGAAGTCCACATCCACGGCAACTTGTACCCTGATGGGGTCTCTCTAATAGTTCAACAAAGAACTGAGGAGGTTTAAGCAGGTCAGCTTCCAGTCTAAAAGGAACACTGAATAAATAAGTCCAATGGATAAGTACTGTACCTAAATGTTCAAATAACATACCATGGCTAATTGTTTTACTATAATTTATAAAGAACATTGAAAGAATGTAATAACTATTCCTAGATCTACACCGCCAAATTCAAAGTCAAAGCATTTATTTCAAATAGGCACATAAAAGGCACTTTTGAACGCGAAATATAAATGAGAAAAATTAAAAATATAGGATCCCTGTAAACCAGTCTCTTGTTCTTTCATATCTTTCCTCACAAAATCTATCCATCTTTTCTTTCGCCTTCCTCTCCCTCTCCGTTAATCAGAAATATTGCTAAGATAGGTATTATTTTATTTTTATTCTTTTTACTAGCAGTTGATGTTCCACTACTAGGTAAACGCTTTCCTACTCTCCCCCATCTCTCTGGACAGAGCTGTCGGAAGTTTGGCCTATTAATCATTTGACATGCGGCAGATCTGTCAATTGCATCCCAATTCCATTTCAGCGTGGCAGCTTTCCGTATTTATAAAGACAAATGAAAATCTATTTGATAAACTCAAATCGAGAAGACATAATTATGTTAAAAATTTCATAAAACAGCTCTATTTAACAAAAGCTTCTTTGGCATGATCAAAAATTTTTTGAAAATTCCTATTGACATTCTGAGCACTAAGGAACTTCCAGTATTTCAAAATAAACTACGTAACTTTTTGATTTATAAAACATAGGTACGGACAGCGTCAGAGAAAAGGAACCCCCTTTGGTAATGACTCATTACAAAAGGGGGTTCCTTTTCTCTGACGCTGTCCGTACTACACGATCCAAGATTTCTTGAATTATTGATATGTATTAATTTGACTGTATACTGATATTTTAACATTTATAAATAATAACTTTTTAAATGTAATGACATATAATTATTGTATGCCTATTAGGCAGGACATATTTGAACTCTAATTTATTTAAGACCTGTAATTAACATATGCCCAGAATAAAAATATTTTGAATTTTGTGACATCAGTTACCTACCTACCAC
The DNA here is from genome assembly GCA_945859645.1 of Amphipoea oculea. Classification (NCBI taxonomy): domain Eukaryota; kingdom Metazoa; phylum Arthropoda; class Insecta; order Lepidoptera; family Noctuidae; genus Amphipoea; species Amphipoea oculea. Next base: position 32,515,166 of record OX243861.1, on the reverse strand, counting down.
CATGGACTTATTATAATAAGGTAATATAATAAGCCCATGCCTACCACCTAACCATACCATATTATAACCTACCACCTAAGTTCACATGTGGAAGCAAAAAATATATTGAGTATTGAGCATTGTTATTTTAGTGACGGAACGGATTATTAATTAAAATAAATTGTTTAATTGTTTCAGGAAAGCATGGAGAACAACAAAGTGAACATCAGCCACATCAGTGGCAGCACTGTGTCCTTTAGCAATGATAACAAGTGAGTTTACTATTATTTTAATTACTATAATAATAGTCAATACTTTCTGATCGTGGCGGCTAACTGAATATCTACGTGCTTAAGTTAAGAATGTCAGAATAGATGTTTATTTATTTATTTTACTGCAAGCGGCGAAGTATTCAGGTTATTCTTATATATAATTTCTTTTCCCTTTCTCCTGAACAATAGATAGTTGTCCGTGAATGTTATGACTGTATACAGAACGCAGGGGCGTAGCTACCGCCGTATCTGCCGTATCAATTCACGGGGCCCCCGGGTGGGGGGGAAATTAATAAATAACAACCTTCAATAAGTTGTAACTTGTAAGTACAAGTTACAACTTATTGAAGGTTGTTATTGGTCTATTTGAATTTGCAAATAGGTTTGGTATCCATTCTACATAAGTATCAATCAATCAACTCAGCCTATCGCAGTCCACTGCTGGACATAGGCCTCTCCCAGACTGCGCCACAGCACCCTGTCCTCCGCCTTCCGCATCCAGTCTACCCCAGCCACCTTCTTTAGGTCGTCCATCCATCTAGCTGGGGGGCGTCCCTCACTACACTTGCCGGTACGCGGTCTCCACTCCAGGACTCGTCTGCTCCACCGGCCATCAGTCCTTCGACAGACATGGCCAGCCCACTGCCACTTCAGTTTGCTTACTCTGCAAGCTATGACGGTAACTCCGGTTCTTTTCCGGATAATTTCATAGCTCGTTCCATAGCGCGCTGAGCGACCTTGAATTTGTGGCTCCAGCCCGACCGTCAGTGTCCACGTTTCAGCACCGTATGTCATGACATAAGTATGCAATGAAGATTTCAGCATTCAGCATTCCCTGGCTTTTGGTTTTGCATCCCAATTGCGTATCACGCTTTGCTTCACACTCCGATGACTTTTGAAGGAAGTTGCATTTATAAGTTTGAAAAGTTCGTCTGCAACGTGAACAACGCAATAAATACGAGTATTGTTGAAATGTCAAAATGATTGACATTGGCAATGTCGGTGTGTTGCACCGTTACTCCGCTGATCTTTGAATAACCAGTAGACTTATTTTTAGATAGTTGTGGTCAACCACATAATGCAGCTCAAGCGGTGCAGCTCACACACATAATACCGACACGTGCAACACTGTATTGGATAAACGGCAGTCATTGTGACATTTAGCGCTGATCTTGATATTGACCGGGGTCGGGTAGATACAATGCTACACTCTGTATTCATTACTGTAGGACGTCGCTTCTGATGTGTTTGATGTGTTTTTAAGACTTCCTTGAACGTCTTTATGATACATCGACAAAAAAGTCGATTTTGTTAATTGAAATAGGTTTGTGCATTCCCCCTTTTCGATTTCACGCATGCACGGGTCTCCATTTATAAAATGTGATGTTTTTTTTCATGTTTTTATAGCAATACCTGTTTACAATACCTACCTAATTCCTTATTAAATAAACAACTATTTTTTTCGAATGTCCGTTTTATTTTGCAAACCAATCGATTATTTTTTTTCTTGGTAGGTAAGTATATGATTCGTATCTCCAAACAATAAGGGGATAAAAAGATTATATTAATTAAAAGTAGTACCTATGATTAATGCTTTTAAAAAATAGTAAACTTTCCGTTTCCTCTGAGCATTTGACATTCGTCATTAATGTGATTCAGTGAATGTCCTTTATTTATTAAAATTTAGTGAGACGTACCTACGTCCTACATATATGAAAAAAAATATTTATTTTTTAAATATCGCAGCATTATGCTGTGATGGGAGCCTTTTTGGCCTCGCATAGGTGTTTTTTGGTTTACCTCCTTATTTTATTTAGTTGTTTTTAATTTAACTTTGTTAGTAGTAGATACTTCTTTTTACTATTTGTATTTCCTGAGTCCCAAATAAAATATTTTTCTTTCTTTCTTACAAAATAAGGTTCTCCTAAAGGATTTTTAAAGGGGTTAGAAGATTTTTGTATGGAGGGTGGCCCTAAGGTCGGCCGCCATTTTGATTTTTTTTCAGAACCGCGGCGCACAACAAAAGTTATATATTTAGATAGAGGACACTTATACAAACAAAAATGTAATATAACATAATATCCTAAAGCGTCAGGTTTCGGAGTTATTCACCAAAATATAAGTCGAAAACAACAAGGATTTTTTTGTTTTTTTTCCCTCTAGGTGAGCATATTGAACTATTTAGGTAATAGAAACGTTATGAAAGCTTTATAAAGAAGAAACAAATGAAGAATAGACATTTTTTAAATAAATAATTAAACACGGCAATTTATAGTTCGTTTTTTAATCCCAGAGACTAATCTGACATTTAAGTACTTATTTTCTATTTTCGTTTTTTTTTTAGTATAGAAGTTTGACATTACACTTGTCAGATTAGTCTCTGGGATTAAAAAACGAACTGTAAATTGCGGTGTTTAATTATTTATTTAAAAAATGTCTATTCTTCTTTTGTTTCTCCTCCATAAAGGTTTCATAACGTTTCTATTACCTAAATAGTTCAATATGCTCACCTAGAGGGAAAAAAAACAAAAAAATCCTTGTTGTTTTCGACTTATATTTTGGTGAATAATTCCGAAACCTGACGCTTTAGGATATTATGTTATATTACATTTTTGTTTGTATAAGTGTCTTCTATCTAAATATATAACTTTTATTGTGCACCGCGATTCTGAAAAAAAATCAAAATGGCGGCTGATTTTAGGGCCAAAACCTTCAAACCCCTTTTTATACGGTTAGGTACTCTTTATTTAAGGCTTCATACTTGTGGTCTAATGACTGAATATCACAACATTACAATGACTACATGAAACAGTAGGTACCTTTCAGACCTCTGCTACCCCAATTATGATTTGGATTTCCTTTAGTTTTTAATTACTTGGCCACTTACTAGGGCATATTCAACTGATGGCAGTATGTTAAAAAAAAACCTACTGGGTCAAAGTTAAAAAGTACCATAGATTGGAAAGGAAGTCCTAGTTTTGTTTTGCTACATGTCAGGTAATTGCTTAACACACTTATTACAGTAGCAATGGCTTTAATTTTGACAGTTGAACAACATTCATTGCGTTATTTATGTTGATGAACAGGTAAATTTTTATTATATTGCGTCAGCTTGATTGTTCCTATACAGGGTGTTACGGAAAGGGTATATCAATACAAACGGGTTGAAGAGTGTGTCTGGTCTAGAATCTCTGTACAAAATTTCAGCTAAAAAGCAGTAACTTTGAAATTGCTTAATATTTTTTTATTTCGATAGTTTATTAAATTGAAATCAAAACAAACGTGTCACCGCACTACGAGGGTCATCATCCATTATCTGTAGTGTGTCTGTGCGCCTAGTACAGGCACATCACGCCGCCGCGCGCCAGTGCAGCGCCGTGATGTCGAAATAAAAAAATATTAAACATTTTCAAAGTTAATGCTTTTGAGCTGAAATTTTGTACAGAGATTCTAGACCAGATAAACTCTTCAACCCGTTTGTATTGATATACCCTTTCTGTAACACCCTGTATATTAGAAGGGTCGCGAAAACAAGTTTGGCCTTCCTCTGATTCGAGTTCATTGAACCCGGCTCGGTACTGGCGCAGCCTCCAGTGTCCGGTGTGTTAGTATTAATGGGTATTGAACGTATTTATCACCATAGCTAACGTTCCATTTCCACACATGAATTATGCGAATAAGTTAGAATGTAGCGTAAATCTGGAACAACAGCCGTAGGTACTTACTGTTGATGACAGTAACATGTCTGCTTTCATTACGTCTGCGAAGGGATAGGCAGGCTTGTACAGTACATCCCAATTTCATTACGTCTGCGAAGGGATAGGCAGGCTTGTACAGTACATCCCAATTTCTCCAGCATAGGTTTCATGTATGTAATAGTTTTCCAATTGCCATTCAACGGACACAAATAATGCCCAGAGTGTTATTGCAAACTAGCTGCGCCCCGCGGTTTCACCCGCATAAGTTTCGATCCCGTGGGAATATCGGGGTTAAAACTATCCTATGTCCTTTCCCGGGACTTAAACTATCTCTATACCAAATTTAATCTAACTCGGTTCAGCGGTTTAAGCATGAAGAGGTAACAGACAGACAGACACAATTTCGCATTTATAATATTAGTATGGATTTCCCAATAAATGATAACAGCCGCATGGGTCGATCGCTAGCCGCGGTCGGATCGTGGATGGGTGACCATCCATTACATATGGAGACCCTTCGTCATTCTAAGATCTTTGACAGCCGTTATACGGGTAGATAAGCCCAAAACTCTCACCGAGTTACTGGGTTGTGGAGGTCAGATAGGCAGTCGCTCCATGTAAAATCCTGGTATTCAACTGCATCCGTTTAGACTGGAAGCCGACCTCGACATAGTTGGGAAAAGGCTAGGCAGATTGGAAACTTTGTCCGACCTAACAATCGAACCCAGGACCCCCTCAATAAAGCTGAGCGAGCAGCCGCACACACACACACAGTATACAGGATGAAATTAAATTCATGGGCATCCTTTTAAGGGGTCATTGTACTCATCATTATGAACAACTTTTACTATGGGACTAAAACTAAAATCGCGAAAAAAATCAGCTGTTCCTTGCATTTATGTTCACATAACTCGTCAAAATGTAGGGAAGAGCTGATTTTTTTCGCGATTACAGGTTTGGTCCCTTAGTAAAAGTTGATCATAATTTATTTATTTATTAAAACTTTATGCACAAGTAAAAAACTGTACAAAGGCGGACTTAATGTCTTGGGCATTTTCTACCAGTCTACCTTAGGGTGATGCAGAGACAATACACAGTAGGTGCAATAGCAGAAAAAAAAACGAAAATATTTATAACTAAGGTATAAGAATAAATACATATATACATACATAGGTACAACAATATATATATATATATAATATTAAAAAAAATAGTTATGAGACATAGATAAGAAACCCTACAACAACTTAATTTTGAGACGAATCTGCCAACTTCTTTTGTTCTCGAGCTTTCACTTTAAATGTATGATTACAATGACCCCTTAAATGGATGCCCATGAATTCAATTTCACCCTATATACGGGAACATAGGCATAATGTAATGACTACTGAAATCTAGCTGTCTCTGTTCCCACGGGTCTTACTTTTTGTAATTACGTTGATTGTGATTCATGATAGTAAAATTGCTGTAAATGCAATGTCGCAAAATATTCACTTAGGATTGTGCACGTCGGTAGCTGGCTTTTAGCGTGTGATAGCGGATAAGCGGAGTATAATATCGGTTAAAAAAAAAACTAAAATTGTTTAAAACAATTTCTTCAATTTATTCAAAATTTGATGGCGCGGCGAGACAATCGCCGTGGTTCTCTCGCTCGTGGAGACGGCCCCTTAATATTTTGAAAGATCGAAACTCCACACTAGGAATGAGGAAACCAGCATGTCCTACAACCAAACATTCGAAAACATGTGACATCTACCAACTCGCACTGGGCGCGCGTGGTGGTTTTCGGCCCGCTCCCTCTCACAGAACGGAAGCCTGTGTCCCAGCAGTGGGAACATTATTGGCTGATTATGCTTATGTTACTACGCTTGGCCAATTCAAGCTCAAAATGTTACCTCTGACGTACTCACGTCTTGCTGTACGCATGTCATAGTTCACTGATTACTTTGCGGTACATTTTATTTAAATATTGATTATTTATTGATTATAGGGCGTACTATCTACAGTTTGCACTCATATTAAAATACATAATTTTAATAGTATTCATTTTACATAGAAATATCGTAACTTTAAATGTTTTATGAGATAAATCTTTGTAATCATAATTTTAATTACTTATTTAAATACTAAAGAGCTATATTATCTACTATTGTTTTATAATAAACTAATGTAATTATACCTTTTTATTCACAATACAAAAAGTGAAAGACCATTTGTAAACGTTTTTCTTTTATATACTTATATATATTTTAAATATTTATACTTTGATAAAATGACAGCATCTGAACTTTATCTAAAGCCTTATTTAATACTCTATGCATGTGCAAAAATTGAATCGTCTTTAATAACGAAGTTATCGATTTTTTATCTGAAACAGAACTCGATTTTCCATACTGCGTCGTATCTGCAGTATTCTTCCTTCCATTCTAATCTGCCGAATCTGCGACAAGTATAACACAGTTATGATACAAAAAGCGTGACGATATCTTTCTTTTTATCGCTTGTTGTGTGCAACAAGCCTGCGGTGCTCGGCTCAAGGTCGCCATGTTACTATGATCTGCGCACGCGCACGTGGCGCACCGCAGTGGTGAAACATATTCCACTTACTAAGCATTTACGAAAGGAGGGGTTTTCCAAAAATGTTACACGATTTTGAAATTAGCACTGATAGGCAACTTTGATTTACTAGTTTATTCACAATAGGGTTGGGTAAGCTTTGTTCGTGAAAGTGCTTGTGTTGTGTTACGATAATTAAAAGAACTTTGATTGATTTTTGAAATCAATTGAGTATATTATCGCAACAGGTGTATCGTCATATAGGTCATTTCAAAAGTATTATGAAAGTATTCTTCAGTCTTGTAATGTTAAATGTAACGTTGTTAGTAACAAGTAAATATTGGTAAACTAGGTACCTATAGGCTGTAGGGTCTCTAATGTAATATTTATTCCCATCCGCTACGTATGGCGGGCTTATTCCACTTTTCCCCGTTGGATGATCCCCATTGATGGGGATTAGTGAACTTTTTGTTCACTATTCCCCGTTGACCCAAAATTTTTATTTAATGGGGATAATTGAACTAAAAAGTTCAATAATCCCCATTAGGTAGGTACGTTAAAAAAATAAAATATATGAATCATGTTACATTTATTAATTAAAAATATAACTTTCTTTTACCTAATAAAATCACAGATTGTACAATTATTAATTTAAAATAAAAAATATAACTTTCTTATACCTAGTAAAATCACAGATTGTACAATTATTAATTTAAAATAAAAAAATATAACTTTCTTATATCTACCTAATAAAGTCACAGATTGTTACAATCATTAATTTAAAATTGTAGCATGAAAATATTTCTTTCTTATACCTTGTAAAATCAAAGATTACACTCACTTAAGTTTTTCTAAACAGTGCCCAATCGTAATTTCATTATTAATGAGTTCCATTTGGACCTCCTGTATATAATTATCGCGATTGATGCTTTTTTTTGTTTTTTCCGCTATACCTTTATTTTCAGAAACCCCCAATGCAAGAACTTCGTAATACGATGCATCTTCAGCCAACGCTGTGAGGAGCTTCATAATGTTGGGTTTCTTTATTTTCACACGCTTTTTTATTTTATTATTCCATGCTTCGACTAAATTCGTAGTGCGATGAGTCTGTCCAAATACACACCACGTTTTAATAAAATCATCTTGTAGCCATTGTCTGAGCATGTAATTTCTAAACTCCTTGCTATTTTTATCATCATCAGGGCTTTGAGAGGCAACATAAAACCAACCCGCAATGATTTTATCTGATGGTAACAAAGCCAAAGCAGTGCTAAGTGCAACTTGTCTTCTGGTTAATTTATCTTTTGTTAGTTTGAGTTGTTTTCCTTTCTTCCATATTGCCTGGGTGAAATGGAAATAACAGCCGCTAATAGATATATTTACAAAAACATTTCGCATTGCGTTCATCGGAGCCACTTCATAGTCACATTTAAATATTTCTGGATTCCAATCAGGTAATGCAGATTTTAGCATACTAAATAAAATTTCATATGTTTGTTGATTTTTATGGCTCATGAGGGCATAAACAAGTGGCACAATGTTTATGTGTTTTTCTGTACTGCCCAAATCCCCATGAATGGTGTAGAGTTGGTAAAAGGGAGATGGACAGATCCAAAACGTTCCATCACCCAAGAACATCTTCAAATTTTTCATTTGATGTCGGGCAAATTCAGAGCAAAAAGCTATTACACGGATACCACTGTCATTGTAGTCTGCTAAAATAAATTCCTGATGAGCTGGAGGTACTTTAACTTCTTCAACATTTTTGAACTCAATTTTACTTACTTCAAATGCTGCATTTCTGTGTTTATATAATGTTGTTTTGATAGACTTCAGGGCAGGGAATTCTTTTATTTTGTCAATTCCGGTATCTTTTAGTGAGCTCACAGCCGCGTTGTAAGCAGTGGGAATAGCAGGTGCTTCTGGATCCGCAAGTGTAGTTTTTAGTTTGAATAACCTCAAGGTAACTTCATTCCGCGCAAAATCAGGTTCACAAACATTGTGTCGTTTCTCAGCTACAACTTGATTGTCCTGTAAAATTAAGTAATAATAATTAATTACTTTACATTATTTTTTAAGTAAACAATATTGCACTTACATAGAATACAAAATTAAAATAGGCTATTTAACAACCTTTAAAACTTATAACAAATTGTTGTTATCCTATCAGAATAGTTCAACAAAACATATTTCACTTTATGCTTAACTAAAATATGTAATAATAATTAAATATATACAATTCACTTCAGCTACACTCTTTTACACTAGGTGTAATAGACTTGTTTGACAAAAGAATGACGTCACACGTGCCGCCATGACAGAAACAGTGTTTAAGAGGCTTACTAGAGCTAAGTGTCCTTGAAAAACGCATGCACACATATGCAAAATCGACGCAAACGCCATCTAACGACGACGCCCATCACAATTATGACATAAAGCATACATGAGATTTAGAAGTAACGGTTTTGTGAGATTACGCCCTAGTATTCTAATAGATGGCGCGGAAACGATGTGCAAATAAGTTAAAGATCTAACAAACAAATTATGTAGTTATGTGTGACAACATAATAAATTTTATTCGTTTTGAGTGTGACTTGAAAAACTTAAGGATGTGGGTGATTTTGAAATAAAACTGATTCAATGAAATTTAAAACATTTTTAACCGACTTCAAAAAAGGAGGTTGTGTATTCGACCCGTATGTATGTATGTAATGTATGTATGTGTGTATGTTTGTATATATATTTGTAGATTTTCTAAAAAACTGATGAACCAATTTTGATCATTCTTTCACTAATGTGATCTACATACTTCCAGGAAGGTTTTAGTATATTCATTAGGTAGTTATTCTATATTCATTAGGTAATTATTCTTATGTAGTATGTCCGAAGTTAATATGCATAAATGTACTGCATCTCCGGCATTTCTATGCGAATTTTGATGATTCTTCAATGCACTAGTGTTAATTGAATTTTTGTGGGGTAGGTACAATTAGAAAGAAAAAAAAAACAACCGACTTCAAAAAAAGCACTACAGCGTGATAAATAACTATAATTTTGGAAGTCGGTGTCAAAAAACGAAAATGCGAAACCAGCGACACCGACTTCCGAAATAAAAGTTATCACTTTGCAGTGTTTTTTTTTCTAAAACTATGAATTTTGGAAACATCTAAGAAAGTGCAGTCATTACGCTTAAGGTACGTATTTTCGACTTCACGTACAACTGTCACAGTGACGTATGTGGACGACGTGTAGATTTGTATTCGAGAGTCCTCGGGTTCGATTCCTAAGGTTACGAAATCGAATTTTCTATTTAAGTGTCATTTTGAATTTTTAAATATATCTATTAAATATTTTTATAAATAACTAAAAAAAGTCTGCAGGAGAAAGAAAGTCAAAAATATTAACACGGAAGTTAGGTATTTCTAATGCGCAAGTACCTACACGTTATCTAAGCTATTACAAAAATAAAAAAAATTCTGACCTAATGTTTTTATTAACAGACCGCGACTTATTGATAATGGGCATAATGAAATAGGTAACAGATTCATCTGAAAATTGCGATGAAAATGATCAAAAGCAAGAAATTAGATTTAAAATTGATTTTGTTTATAATAAATAGGAATCATAGTTATATATGAATGTTAGGTACCTAATCTTTGAGGCCGTTTACACATTATGCCGCAGCTGCAGCGGCACCGCCGTCGCGTCGTCGCTGCATCAGTCACCCTTGGATTTGTATGAACACACGGCGCCGCGGCGGCGCGCCGCAAGGGCTCATACAAATCCAAAAGAAACCAATACAGCGGCATCGCCACAGAATATAATAGTATGGCACCGCGGGCGGCGCACAGTGGTCTGAAAATCGAGCTCCATACTCATAGAAACTTAAAGTTCGGAAATAAAAAAACAAAAATTGTAATGGGTCTAGTATACCTCCCTTTACGTAATATTAACGTATGGATGGTATCAGTCGCTCCACGCGTGAGAAAAAAAAGTTTTTTATTTTTTTTGTATGGGAGAAAACACTTAATGTACATTTTTTTGAAACTGAATGGAACTGATAGGCTGGAGCTCACACGAGCTATTGTACGATACACGGCCATCAAGATGACATACAATTCATGCACTGTTCGGCGCCGCTTTGCACATAGCAAATTTTTGAAATTTTGAATTTTCGATACGTGATTTTTCAAATCTTTGACGAGGTTAAATGAACTTGCCGATCGATTTACTTATACTATCGTTAGTTTTAGCCTGCTTGTGACCTTTGTGATGACAACAATTAAAAATTATATTGATTATATACGTTTTTTTTTATTTCATTCCAAGAACTAACTCATTTAATCACCGTGATTATGGTTGAGTTATAATTATATACCAATGACATGAGCATCAACCAGCTCTAGCAGGGCCAAATGGGCCCTAGTCACAATAAAATTCTATTGTCTGTAATATTAAAGTCTGTAAAATCTAATTAAAGAATAGCGAACGATAATGAGGGTAGTTGTATAAAAATAGGACGTTTGAGCTTACTTTTATCAGTAGCTCTCAGTACTTGTGCGCGCTAACTTATTACGTTATTTTTTTAATTGTGCTGTGATGGAAGGTTGTGATACCAATTTGGACATTGTCATGTTTGTGACAAACAACAATTGTTTTTTACAGCCCAATGTTTTATTTGAAGTTTTTGAGAATTCTATTGATTTGTCAGAAAATGAAAAGAGGGTATTGAAACAATTCTGTCAGACTTATGTTTGTTCGTTGAGGAACAAATGGATCTCGTGTAATCGCACGAGACGTACATACATAACAAAGTATGAGACATGGCTGCAAGAGAACATAAAATGGCCTGAGATCATGAAAGGAAAGATGACCCCTTATTTAGTGTCAGTAGAGCAGCAAACCCGTTCCAGTTCTGACTTTGTTTTAAATGAGGGTGCATCAACATCCTACACACCGGAGACGTGCAGTGTTGGAACATCAACATCAGTTGTGAGGCCGAGAAAACCATTTAAAGAGCTAAGCCCGCTACAGAAGAGAAGGAGAGCGGAAGACCTCCTAACGTATAGCACTGAAAGCCTTGCTCATGCAACCGGTTTGAAAGCACGTGACAAGAATATAGCAGATATCGTTAAACTAGTCTCGGAGCAAAGAGGCTACAAGGATAAATAAATTGTTAAAGCCCAAGGAAACTGTGCTTATATATTCCGCTGATAAAGCTTTATTTATTTTGACCTCATTGAAGTGTAGTCTTCGCTCACGCGAAACCCCACCACATCCACAGGATGCAGACCCTCCAAAACCGCTTCCTCCGTAAGGCTACGGGATCCCCTTGGTTCGTTCGAAATGAGATCCTCCATCTTGACCTCAAAATCCCCACCATCAAACAATTCATGAAACGTCTTTCCAAGAGTTTCTTTGATACCGCCGCCAAACATCGCAACCCACTGGTTGTCGAGGCCACCAAATACACCCCATCCCATATCAGCAAACTTCGCCGTCCAAGGCATGCTCTCTCCGAACCTGACGACCCCATAACTCTCCTCCAGGAGAAAAACAAATCGACCAGTACAGTGCACAAACACAAAACACCGTCATTCCGACCTCGCCGCCGAGGTCCCTCGCGACGTCCCCAAGTAAATGCTTCCCCCCGACCCTTGCTCGAAGAACGGCCAGCCCGCGCCGCAGCTGAGCCTGTAGCTTTAAATTCCCGACTGTGACCTCTGAGTTTGTTTCGGCATTTCTTCTCAGAGCAGTCAGATAGGAAATGCCGGCCTCATCAAGCTTAAATAATATTATTATGATCCAGCCTGTCCCATCTTGCTGCCCTCCCCCAGCGACGCCCTAAGCCGAGGTTCGTACCCCAAAGGGGGTGCCCTTAGCGTGTAGTCGCTTAGTATACTAGTTTTACGCCCCTGGCTGGAGGCTTTGAGTTTACTTAAGGCAACCACAGGATAGTCCGGTTAAGTAGTCACGACCTCTATAGGTCAACTACGAGATGCCATATAGGAAAAAAAAAAAAAAAAAAACCTCATTGAAGCTTTTGAAGTGGCAGTATATAACATTAAGATCTTGTGCAAAAGAAGAAGGAGTACCACTGTGTCCTTCTTATACTGCCATCCTTGAGGCGAAGAAGGACTGCTGCCCTCCAAAAGTTACCATTGTACATCACGGAAGGAGAGGTAAAAGTAAAGCTAAATTTTGGATAAAACTGTGCAAAGCTTGGAAAATTCCTACGTGTGGAACCTTCGCTGGATGGCAAAGAGTTAACAATTATATGCAAGTATGGCTTTGATGGTGCTTCAGGGCAAAGTTTGTATAAGCAAACTATGGCAGACGAAGACGATTCCAGTATGTTTATGTGTTCTTTTGTGCCTCTGCGCTTAGTTTGTGGCGAAGAAAAGGTATGGGAGAATCCAAAGTCATCTTCCACAATGTTCTGCTGACCAATTTATTTTAAGTTTTCAAACGAAAACAAGTTGAACATCGTGGAAGAACAGGCTCTGATTGAGGCTCAGATTGAAGCAGTATCTAATTATAACTCAACCATAATCACGGTTGTAGAATCCTGTTGATTCCGTACTTATGTTAAACATATCACTTCACTGGCTCACTACCACACCAAGCGCCATCGTATATAGCCTGCTTCACTTTGTCTGTTTCCCGCCATTCCTCGTAACTGACAGATGACATAACATAACTGACAGCAGCTACCCCGCTTGTGTGAATGAGACAGTGTTTACATATCTATTTAATAGATACACTGCAACGGTGATTAAATGAGTTAAGTAGTTCTTGGAATGAAATTAAAAAAAAAACGTATAGGTACTTATAATCAACATAATTTTTAATTGTTGTCATCATAAAGGTCATAAGCAGGCTAAAAGTAACGATAGTATAAGTAAATCGATCGGCAAGTTCATTTATTCACGTCAAAGATTTGAAAAATCACATATCGAAGACACAAAATTTCAAAAATTTGCTACGTGCAAAGCAGCGCCCAACGGTGCATGAATTGTATGTCATCTTGATGGCCGTGTATGGTACAATAGCTCGTGTGAGCTCCAGCCTATCAGTTCCATTCAGTTTCAAAAAAATGTACATTAAGTGTTTTCTTTTCTCCCATACAAAAAAAAACAAAAAAACTTTTTTTTCTCACGCGTGGAGCGACTGATACCATCCATACGTTAATATTACGTAAAGGGAGGTATACTAGACCCATTACAATTTTTGTTTTTTTATTTCCGTACTTTAAGTTTCTATGAGTATGGAGCTCGATTTTCAGACCACTGTGCGGCGCCGTATGTTCATACAAATCCAAGGGTGACTGATGCAGCGGCGCCGCGGCGGCGGCGATGCCGCTGCAGCTGCGGCACGATGTGTAAACGGCCTCAAGGATTAGGTACCTACTCGTACCTAACATTCATACATAATTATTATGATTTCTATTTATTATAAACACAATCAATAAAAATTAAACTCTTGCTTGTGATAATTTTCATCGCAATTTTCGGATGAATCTGTGATTTCTTTATGCACATTATCAATAAGTCGCGGTCTGTTAATAAATTTAGGTTTTTTTTATTGTTACAATGGCTTAGAAAACGTGTAGGTACTTACGCATTAGATTTAGAAGTAACTTCTGTGTTGATATTTTCGACTTTCTTTCTCCTGTGAAAGATAATTACATTGTAGACGTTTTTTTAGTTATTTATAAAAATATATTTAAAAATTCAAAATACATTTAAATAAAATTAAATCGATTTCGTATCACTGGGAATCGAACCCGGGGACCCTCGAACACAAACCTGCGCGTCGTCTACATAAGCCAATGTAACGATTACGTATGTCGTCGAAAAAACTGAGCTTATGCGTAATAAGTGCATTTTCTTAAACTACCAAAATTCATAGTGAAAAAAAATTTTCAGTAATAATAAAATGCTCTTACTTTGTTCGGCGTTTGTTTTATATGAACGTTTTGTAGTCCTCCTAAGGGAATGTTTCACTTTATTTCCCATATTTACAAATGATATAATTGATAGCAAATTATTACGCTATTTTAACTTAAAAGTATTTTATATTTACATGAAATAAAAATATTTACAGAAAGAAGATATGCAAATAGTAATAATAAACAATGAATGTATGTACAAATAAATAATGCGGCGAAAAGAGCGACACGCCCGTATAGTATCAGGCCTCGGCCGGCATTATTCCTACACGGGGGTTTACCGTTTACGTACACATGCGCACTTATTATGTTCGGAACTATGAATATGCTATTTACAATAAAACTATTGTTTGAACTAAAAAAATAAAACACTATTATTTTGGTATGTTGCTTGTAGAATGATCTGACAAAAAATCAGAATGATTGTATGTATATTAGTATGGTTTCTATTGTAAAAAGAAAGTTTTTAGAGGTATCTTCATGATTTTTTTCTATCGTGCCAAATTAGTTGTATCATGTTTTCAAAACACTATTTATCTAAAAATTCAAAATACATTTAAATAAAATTTAAAAAGAAAGTACGATTTCGTAACGTTGGGAATCGAACCCGGGGACTATCGAATACAAATCTACACGTCGTCCACATGCGCCGGTGTGACAGATGTACGCGGAGTCGAAAATACTTACCTTATGCAAAATGACTGCACTTTCTTAGATGTTACCAAAATTCATAGTTTTATTGCAAAAATAAAAATATTCAGTTAAAAATAAAATGCTCATACTTTTTACTTTCGTTCATATTATGTTCGGCTTTTGTTTTATATGAACGTTTTGTAGTCCTCCTAACGGAATGTTTCACTATATTTCCCATTTATTTACAAATTATTACCCTATTTTAACTTTGTTATGTTACGCGGACCACTGCCGATGCCGGGAGACACAAGTGAAACGCCCGGGAGTTGGGACTCGCCGTACAATAGATGGCGCGCGCCTTGCACCCATACATAACAAACTTAAAAGTATTTTATATTTACACGAAATAAAAATATTTACGGAAAGAAAATAATGCAAATAATAATAAACAATGAATTTACAAATAAAACTTAACAAAAACATAACAATCTTGACGGAAATAGTGCGGCGAAAAGAGCGACACGTCCGTATAGCATCAGGCCTCGGCCGGCAGTGTCGCTACGCGGGCGTTCACGCACACATGCGCACTTTTTATGTTCGGAACTATGAATATTCGATTTACAAAAAAACTATTGTTTTAAATAAAAAAATAAAACACTATCATTTTAGTATGTTACTTGTAGAATAATCTGACAAAAAATCAGAATGATTGTATGTATATTAGTATGGTTTTTATTGTAAAAAGAAAGTTTTTTAGAGGTATGTTCATGATTTTTTTCTATCGTACCAAATTAGTTGTATTGTGTTTTCAAAACACTATCTGTCTAGCAAATATCCTGAAGAATATCATATATTTTTCTGATTTTGTTTACTGTAGGCGATCATATACTTTTATTGTTTCGAAAACTACCGTTTTTTTTGCGTTTAGCTCGTGTAAGCCCCTTAAACTTTAACGTTGATTTTTAAATTTTGATATTGATAACACACATAACCTGAGTTATTATTGTCATTATTAATCACAAAATATAATAAGTAACTTACCATGACAGTGATGGATCCGGCACATTTACTTTGTTTTCTTGTGGTACACTCCCACAAAACTCCACCATTTTTATATTTGCATTTTTTACTGTATTGATGTCCGGCCCGGAGAAGTATGGTAGCTTTACCTTTTTTAACGTACTCTAAACAAACGTCAGTTGAACTACCAGCCATTTCCTTTATTTATTCCTATATTAAACTAATAACTGCGAACTGATAAGAACTGCACGCTTGAACTACACTACACACTACTAACCCTTAACGACTACGAAACAAAAACAAAAGATGGGTCGACCAATCACATACGAGCTAACTCGCACCCCGCTCCGCCACCGCCTTGCGCGCGCGCCTCTAGAAAATGAGCATCTTTTACAGTATTGTGTATCTTATTAGATAGATAGATATAAGGTCTTATTCCCAAACATCGTTAGAACAATTTCGTTGGGGCAACAATCTGTTTTTCGTTCTAATAAAATCGTAAAGTAGGTATGTAGGTAATTTAAAATTTTGTTCTTACCTTATAAAAATAAAAGTACATGACCCATATATTTTATTTTTATACTGTTTTTATTTAACGTACCTAATTAGAAAAACTTAAGTGATTGTAATCTTTGATTTTACAAGGTATAAGAAAGAAATATTTTCATGCTACAATTTTAAATTAATGATTGTAACAATCTGTGACTTTATTAGGTATAAGAAAGTTATATTTTTAATTAATAAATGTAACATGATTCATATATTTTATTTTTTTAACGTACCTACCTAATGGGGATTATTGAACTTTTTAGTTCAATTATCCCCATTAAATAAAAATTTTGGGTCAACGGGGAATAGTGAACAAAAAGTTCACTAATCCCCATCAATGGGGATCATCCAACGGGGAAAAGTGGAATAAGCCGTATGGCGCTACCTTCCCACGGCGCGGTGTAGCAACTTACTATGCGCATGGGCAGGACTGGCTCCGTATCACGGTTGCATCACTCGTTTAGCAATCACTCCAGCTATGTATCCTGAATACTATACCCGTTTATATGGTACAGCGAGCTTTATCAAAACTTCTGGATTTTAGTGTCGTCTATGTACAGTCAACCGCACATCAGTGACGTTTCGAACAATCGAATCGATCGTGGTCGTGTGAATTTGACGTTGGCAGCGCCTTATGTCGCAGCTATAAGGGACATTTTTGTAGGGCAAGTGTAAGGTTGACTGTACCTAGGAGACCTTTGTGATAGTCTCTTTGGGGTACTTTGTCCAAGATGGCGCCCGAAGCTCCGTCGTTGGACTCCTCGTTCCGCCCAGGCGAGGCTCTTGCTCAAGCCATGCTCCAACAAATGGCTATACTTATTCGTCATCGTTGCGATATCATTATTGTTGCTCGTGGATCGGTTACATACTTTCACTTTCAACATCGGATTCCCCCAATTTGGCCGGAGTTCGGAGACGGAGTTAGTTGTTAGCAGACCACGAGCTCCGGCAGCCGGCTCACACATAGCAATAACAATTCAACTAAAATGGTAAGTTTGTAATCCTTATGTTATGCAATAATGATGACAGCATTGAGTCCCCTGGACTATAAACTAAAACATACCAATCTACCTTAGCAGTTTCGTTATGAACGCCACCCATCTCCTTGTGCAATCAAATTAAATGGTTATCCTCTTCTAGAGGCCATCACTCATCGTACTTCTGCTGTTCTGCGCGGTGGTTGCTATCGCCGCAGAGGATGGCGAGACCAGGGACCTGGATATAGACCTGCCGGAAGACATCGACAGCGAGGATCTGGAAAGGAAGCATCGCAAACGCAAGAAACATCGCCAACACGGCCAGCAAGGAGGCCCCTGTGGGGGTTACGGGAAGACCTTCGGCTCCCATGACACGTTCGTGTCAGCTCCTGTGATGAACTACTTCTTCGGATGTGGGGGCGTGCCGGTCGCTCCGTACGTGCCTCACTATGCGCCAGTGCAGCCGTATCCTGTGCAAGGAGGATATGGGCATGGACACGGCCATGGAGGACACGGCGGCCATGGAGGACACGGGGGCGGCCATGGAGGACACGGGGGCGGCCATGGAGGACACGGGGGTGGCCATGGAGGACATGGGGGTGGCCATGGAGGACACGGGGGTGGCCATGGAGGTGGACATGGTGGAGGCTATGGAGGCCAGGGAGGATACGGAGGCCCTGGTTTCTTTGGAGGTCAAGGCTTCTACCCCCAGCAGGGATACCAACCTGGCTTCCAACCTGGGTTCAACCAAGGCTTCTCCGGGCAGTACAACCGCCCCTTCCAGAACGCATTCTCGGCTGCAGCGTCAGGTATAGGGACAGCGCTGGCTGATTACATCTCAAGACCAAGAAAGGTGCAGAAACAGATCAATCAGCTGTTGAGGCCAATTTATAAATTGTTTTGAAGCGCTTAAGTGATTTAATTGACCACAGTGTTAAATAACAGTTTTCTTACACAACATTGAATGTGATTTTAAATTACTTGTTTGTGTTTTAGTGTTAAAGTGCTACTTACTCAGCTAAAGTGGTAAGCTATATTGTTATTATTAAGTTAAGTTCGGTTCGAATTTGCCCATGACAGAGTAGGTACTTAGCTTAGATGTGAACCCTCACTGGACCATGTCCACATTAAAGTTGTAAGTTCACAGGTGGATATTTCTATAAAGTGCACATCTTTATAAGTACCTATTCTACAAAAATTTCTAGTACATAATATGTAAAGTATGACCACATTTATTGGGCCATACGACTCATTTCGAAAACTTAAGGCCTATGACACAAGTCACCCTAGTAGGGCAAGGACGAAGCCCACGCACACAATACAAAAATAATATATTATTAAGTATTGTTTACATCATGAGCCGCGAGGCTTCTTTACAAATCAGTTTTTGTGAAATATAACAAATGCGAAAAATAGATAAACGTAACTTTATGTACCAATTAGATGTTTAAATGAGATAGTGGTTTTTTCATACTTATGAAGTTATTTCTTAGATATTTTGTGTAGGTACTACCTATGTGTTAAAAACATGTAGGTGCGGCGATAATGTTTATGAATTTTCAAACAAATTCTTCTGAACTGTGATTTTTACTCAAAATGCCTGAGCCCCTATGTTGGCAATGACGTAGTCGGACAAATAATAAGGAACAAGTCAAATCATATTTGGTTATTCACTGTGCCTGCAGCTATTTATCTCTGCTAGTATTTTCAGCGGATGTAATTTTTTATTACCACAGGTTGATTTTATAATGCGTTCATGGCTAACCAGTTCTTATTAAACTTTCATAATTTGATCGTTACGATTTATTAGAGTTGTAAGTGTTACACAACAAAGAGGTCGGTCCTCGCCTTGTACTAAAAAAAAATTGCAATTTAAATTGTGTCTGCTTAGAACTTTGCTACTGCGTTGTGTCATTAGTATTGATATCAGTATCATTCACTAGTTCTGGTAGTGTGCTGGTGAGAGGGTACATTTTAATTATCTTTACTTCATTGCTGAATAACGACTCAAAGTAGGTAGAGTTAGTTTTTTTTTAAACTGCCACAAACCCTGTTAAAGTTTGCTATTACCTAATAAATTGCTTAATGTAGAAAATGCTGCAATCTATTTAGGTATAACGTGTTTCCATATGGATATTATTATGTAGACAGTATTGTTAGTTATTTATAAACCATATTATGTTAAGTTTTGTAAATAAATGTGTGGTAGGTACACCAATGCCTAGCCCCTTGGTGAATACAGGTGTGGTACTATGTGATGTATGTATGTTTATGAATAAAAGTTTTAATGAATAATGCTCTATTGTTTTATTTATAAGTGAACTTTTGAACCAGTTTTGTATTTGTGGAGAGCTGTGATGACCTAATGGTAACAGCCGCGACTTACGAGTTTGTAGGTCGTAGGTTCGAAGTGTCAGGCGTGTGACATAGCTACCAACCCGTATTGGGCCCGCGTGGTGGATTACGGCCCACTCCCTCTGCCTGTGTCCCAGCATTGGGAACATAATGATTATGATTTATTGTTTTTTGTAACCGTAAATTAACTAATAATGCTTATGGTATAATAGCTAAAGTCATAAGTATGGTAGGTTAATAGCTGAGTTGGCTGGGTCGGAATGCGTGTGCGTTGGTTTCCTTATATGGTTACTTACTTGAAAAGGAGTTCCAAAAAACAAAATATTTTGACATTTGGGACTACAGCTATATGGGCACTTATGACACGTCAGAAGTTCGGGAAAGAAACTCCATAGTAAATCTTTTAAAAATAAAATAATTTTACAAAATTTTACAATGTTTTCAAATTACCTACAGTGTTTACAGGTATGGGAGGACAGTGTAGGCTTAAATAAAATACAGTCCTTGACTTCATTGAGCTAAGAAGGTATATTTAATGCGACTGTGGACTTTCTGATAGATATACCGGATGTATTCTGTAAAAATCTCACCTTGGAAACTTAGGTGAAGCAAAGTTCAGTTCAAACTCACTTTGCTTAAGTTTTCTCATTAAGATTTTTACAGAATCGACTGGATGTTTCAGGACATAAGAACATCAAAAATGACGTCATCGTTATTGTTGGACTAATGGCTGTAAAGTTTTTCCACACGTTGTTTTGCTGTCAAGCGACTTGTTTTGATTGTTTTGTTGCATTGCGAAGCGAATTGTAATAGTTTCCAAACAGCCTGGCTATATTACAACAGAAGCGAGTGTTATGTAAATAATTGGGTATTGGAATTTTATTACATTATTATCTGAACAACTGCGAAAATTAATGTGAAAATGGTTCTGGGACTCTTTATTAAGTATTATAATTATTTTTTATGTCTCTCAGGAACGAATACCTACCTAATGTGTTTTTTTTTTCTAAGTTAATTACTTATTCATAACAGTCCACTGTGCCGCCTGTCCAAATTACGATATAATTTTTGCTGCAGATCGACGTATTTTCGCACATTTTCTCGAAATAGTCTTATTTCCGTCAAATATAATTGTCAAAAACTATAGATAACCATTTTGTCCTACCGAATAATGATTCCCGCCCTCTTGGCTAAAGGTTTGAAAGAAAGAAAGAAAAATGTTTATTTGGACACAGTTCGTGAAACACAAAATACAAAATTAATAAAATAAAAAATAATGTTTCAGACAAGTGTTATTGTACATTCGTCACAAAGTAAATTCGTCAGGAAAAAAAGTATGTGTAAACTCGCCACAAATCTATTTTTATGAAAGAAAATCCGCCATATTGTTTATTTCCGTAAAGACAGCAGAAAAATCAAACAATAAAGAATAAAACGTTATTTCTTTATTTTTCATAATCACAGAAATTCACATAAAAATCACAGTTCTACTTACAGCTGAAATATACGATAATATTGTCTGGTTTTTAAGCCCGCGTTGTCAAGGACAGCGTGACCTGCGTGACACGCCTAATCCTAAATAAACATGTATTGCAAGTGATGAGATGATTTGCTTACAATATTATAATTATAAGAAAAATAGTAAAAATATACTTAATTAAATTACAGTAATAATCACATTTCTTTTGGTAATTTGCATCTACATAAAAAATCACCGTTTTAATTACAACTAACTATACAAGATGTCATTTAAATGGTGTCGGACCTGAAAAAAGCCATTTTACTCATCATTATGAACAACATTAATTACTATGGCACCAAACCCGAAATCGCGAAAAAAAAATCTGCTGTTCCCTACATTTATGTTCGCATAACTCGTCAAAATGTATGGAACAGGAGATTTTTTTTTGCGATTTCAGGGTTGGTCTAATACTAAAAGTTGTTCATAATGATGAGTACAATGGCCTCTTTTCAGGTCCGACACCATTGAAATTATACCTTGTTTATATCTATTTATTGCAATAGGCTGATTTGTCTGCAACATTACAATTATAACAAAACAATAGAAAGATAATTAAATCACAGTAATAATCACATTATTTTTTGGTAATTTGCATCTACAGCGAGCAAGCGAGCGAGCGCGTGATAGCATGTGCTGGAGCGCAGGAGAAGAATAAAAAAATTAAAATCATTTTCATTTCGAGCGCTAAAAATCAATAACTTTGTTTTCTACCAGTACTTTATGCAAAAAATATGATGCAGACTTGTGACGAATTTACACATATTTTTTATGCATGTGACGAATACACTTTCAATGTATGGAGTTTACAAAATGTGACGAATTTACTTTGTGACGAATGTACCCCGACAACAATAGTGTGTGCCTCACGGCTGCGCCAAAAAGGATCATTTCAGCATTAATGCCAGACAGATGCGGCCTGACGCTGGTTTTCTAATGAACCCATGAACCCTCAGGGAAAAAGTGACGGAAGTTTGCATTTTCAAGCGTTTATTTAGTTACACTTTAAGTTCTAGCCTTTAGTTTTAGTTTAGTTTTGTTATGTGTAATCACTTATTTCCGATATTGCTGGTAAACCTGTAATTGGCGACTGTGCAAGACCGAGACTTGTGATTATAGTACTTAAGAAAATGTATACATAGAAGCTGTTGGTGTACCTTAATAAATAAATAAATACACTTTACAGTATTTTTTTCAAAAAATTAAAAACTTTGAAAACTTCCTCTTGTATGGGCTGATATCGCCAGATAGTTAACGCCAGATATCTTTATCACAAATGTTATTTTTGCAGTTTCTCCCCACAAAAAATAAACAGAAAATGAAACTTTGTGTTCCTTTCTGGTTCGATGCTGCAGCCAGGACCAGATAACTCTTCACGCATAGGTACCTTGGAGTACAGTCAACCGCACTACGTCAATAGAAACACTTCAAACATATAATATAAATAAAAATGATTATACACAAAAGAAAAAATATCACTGTGAATATAGGTTTCTTAATGACTTTTTTAACGTCAACACAGTGCACTATACATACCTAGTACATACTTAGGTGCCTACCTAACAATCAGTTATATGTTTTTGTTCAAGAGGAATAATAATTATTCATCTTTCATTATTATAACAGTAATCAACTGTTTTAATGAAGAATAAAATTTTTGGAGGTTCCATAACACAAAAGTAAAAAACGGAACCCTTAGGTATACGATCACTTCGTTGTCCGTCTGTCTGTCTGTCAAGACCCTTTCTTTTAGTAACGCGTGCGTAAACTTTATGACTATAAAGTTAAAATTATTATCAAATACATAGGTCTATTGTCCCTTGGAGCTCTAAAAAATTAAGCTTCTAAGTCAACGCAATAACAAAATACGTTGAAAAGAAAACATGTTTAATTAAATAAATAGTAATAAGGCACTTATGAATGACCCAAACAAAACGAAATTGGGGTAGGCAGTGAAACATTACGCTTGAAATAGCAAATCAAATCAAATTTGTTTATTTGCATAAAATATGGTCGGTATAAAAGATGATATATAAAATTGCTGTGCAAAGAAGCGGGCGTCGTCTTGGACGTCTTGATTACTGTTAAATCATGTTTTTTAGTAAGTTAGTTGAAGTTATTATACTTAACTAACGGAAGTTGTAACCTACGTCCTATTCCTAATCAGCCATGATCTATGTAGTTATGTATGGAAATCGCCGCTATTATGATTGTTATGAGTACTCGTGGATGCATCAGGTATCGTTAGAACCATTAGTTGCACGGACATTGAACACGAGGCTGTATCACTGCTTCGCATAATCAGCCTATAATGTTCCCACTGCTGGGATTCAGGCCTCCTCTCTGTGAGATCCCTCTCACAGAGAGGAGGCCTGAATCCCACTCCCGTGGGCTGTGACGCGGCCTAGTGCGGGTTGGCGGATGTCACAATGTCTTCGATTTTTTAGTTCAAAGGACATGCCGGTTTCCTCACGATGTTCCTTCACCGTTTTGAGAGCAGTGGTGATGAAATAATTTATACAACCTAAACCGCCTGCTTGGGATCTAACCCACGACCTACACGTAAGTCTCGCTCGTTACCACTGAGCCAGAGCGACCACTGCTCGTCGCTATTCACTGGGTTGTCACTGCTTAGGTAAATCAATTCTCGAGGACAATGATTGATACCAAAAATACTTTAGTGTTTACTTAGTTATTTTGTTCTTGCCATTTCGGCACCGGTACCAAATTCAGGTACACGGCGTGTACCAAAAGTCTGATAACTATCCTTCTTGCTTCCTATATGTTTTCTCACTCTAACTTGTAGTAGGAAGTATTTGTTTGGTACTTACCGATGTTAGTACCGGTACAGTACCAATATTGATTAGAAATTCCAATAGTAAATAATAATATAGAAATAATATTGCAACCTGCGTTGGGAGTTATATGTTCGAGCCGTTTGGGGTTGAAACACTAGGGCCATGGGGTCCGAGTGCCCACTTGGTCTTTCGAGATATCGCCAAGCGGTTAGTCGACTGTTCACGTGACCAGAGGGCTGGCTTATTTCTTGGCCAAAGAATTAGCATTGCCATACAACGTGGCAATGCTGCCAGCCTCTTGGGCACTGTTCCTGTTGACAGCGATGCAGACGAATTCTTTTATGCCCTATGATTATTTTGTTTATATTTTCATGTAATTGTACATATTGTTATAGTTTATATGTTAGCTTATATTATGTAAATATTTAATTTTTGGAATAAATGAAAAGTTTTCCAATAGTAAAGGCACTACTCTGATTCCGGTATTTCAAGCCCTGTACGAGTCTCTCTGTTCATATGTCACTGAGCAGAGCCTCCAAACATTGTCCAGATGTACAACCTTGTAATTAATGGCCCATTGTTAGGATGCGTCACCGGTGTCTTGATTTCTATAATCACTTCGCGGCACCATATTAATTTACACACTAGCTGCGCCCCGCGGTTTCACCCGCATAAGTCTCGATTCTGTAGGAATATCGGGATAAAACGTATACTATGTGTTAATCCTGGTTATAAACTATCTGTCTACCAAATTTCATCCAAATTCGTTTTGTAGTTTTTGCGTGAAAGAGTAACAAACATCCATCCTTCCTCACAAACCTTCACGTTTATAATATTAGTAGGATAGGATACTAGTAGGATACTTAGATTACCTATAAGTACATAATTATATAGGGAGCAAAGCATAGTTTTTCGGGCAATAATCGGAGCTAATATATCTTTGTGGTGTTTTCTGTGAGTTCTGGCAGCGTTCTCACAGATAGCTCGGCTCTTCTATGCTTGTACTAGGTTTACAGACTTTACTTCAATCCTATTGAATGTTTTTTTTTTCATTTGTTTTTTAAATTCTATAGTTTCTGCTTTTACCTAATTGCGATTTCTATCTCATCTATATCTACTAATATAATAAAGCTAGAGTTTTTTTGTTTGAACGCGCTAATCTCTGAAACTTTTCCAGAACTTTTTATTTTTTAACTTCACTGATAAAGTTGATAACCCAATTCTTGAAATCTAAAGAGCCGAGCAGAACGAAAAACTTAAAGGACCCTAAACGAAAACGAAACAATAGCACGAGCGGCCGATACCACTGACCCATCGGCCACCTCTACTCTTCTATACTCCATTTATTATAACATTAGGAAATAGAGGCTCGCAGAAGCAGGAGTACGAAACCTTTTATTTTCAAGATAAGTTCAAACAATGTTAATAAATAATATGTGCTTTTTTTGTAAGTAACAATGTATGGCATACAATAAAGCATATTCTATCTATCTACTCGTCACGATGCTTGGATAGGTAGGTACATGAAATGAAACAATTTTTAGTAACAATCAGTTTGTTAAAAACAACTTTATATAAATCGACAAAATAAAAAAAACACGTACTGCCACAACTTATGACGGGAATAGGTAACATTTTAGATTAGGTAGAGTTATAGTGACATGAAAAACGTTCCCGGTACTGTCCGCCCCTGCTTCTAGATTTTAAACATTGACACGACAATACTTTATGAAAAAACTAAATAATATTAAACGAAAGCCTTGTAATTTCAGAGGGTAGATAGGTTAAATAAGTACAATTAAGTGTGATTTCTGTTATTTAAATTGATTAAATTTAACTACACATCAATCTTGACTGTAATAATTTTTGTTGTACTTTTATTACAAAGTATGCCCCTAAAAGAGCCTTTTTTAGCTTCTGTCTAATGCTTCTGTAAATGGAGTATAGATAGTTAGATAAATACTAGTCTATACTCCCTGCTCGCCCCTATTACAAGGAACTTCAAAATATCTGGTACTCGAAATACTACAGGAACACATCTGCTTAACCCTTTGAGGAATACAAAGCGTAAGGCGTTATGTGTACAGTCAAACGATACGACGACGTCTCCAACGGCATGGTAACCGAGTCTTTGGATTTGTATTCTCGCAAATAAAAAAAATACCTAAAATATGATACGAATAGTTTGTACAGTGTGCTACCTACGTTAGATTTTTATCTTAAAGTTTCAGGAGAAATAACTTGCAATATATCTTAATTAGTGCAATGACATCTAATCGATATGTTAGCGCATCCGTTCAAACGTGAGGGGTGCTGCATGTAGTCCCCCGGTCACGTCACTATTGTAACCCAGGCGGAGGCAAGCACTAGCTCCCTACACATCCGGGCAGTGCCGCAAACCGTTCAAACGAAACTAGTGTTTCCACAGTGTGCCGGGAAGCTTAGAAACTTTTTCCTTGTAGGTACTTAATTTTTATATTCTTGAGGGTTGAAGTATTGCCGAAATTATTGTGCACGTCTTTTTTGTGAAAAGTATTTTATTTTAAAAACCGATTTCAATTAAAAGGTGATTACAAAAATATATAAGTACAACTTATACGGTTAAAAGTAATTCAAAGTACTCGTAACAAATCGTAAAAAACACGTGCCAAGAACTAAATCGTCTGCGAAATCTTTCGCATTTGTAAACTAAAAAAATGGAAATATAAAAAAGTAATTTAAAAAATTAAAAATCCCGACTGCAACCTTATACTGAAACTAACTGAAAAGCTAAAAACAAGCCCATTTTAAATGAAATAAAAGTTTTATTATTTACATTATTATAGTTTCAAACTTAAATGGGTCCCGCCTGCTTCCGACATTTATTTAATTTAAAATGGGCTTGTTTTTAGCTTTTCAGTTAGTTTTCTTAGGTTGCAGTCGGGTTTTTTATATTTTTTAAATTACTTTTTTTGTGAAAATTATTTTATTTTAAAAACCGATTTCAAAAAGTTTGCCACGAATACGGCTGGCATTCTTTCTTTCTATGTAAGGCATATTTCCTAAATTGATTAGTAATCAATGTATTTATAGGTAATCAATGATTACCTATAAATACACAAAAATTATTTGAGACTTTTTGAAGTCTTTTAGCTGACTGTGCGACAGCAAAGACAGGATTCAGTTCAGGCGTTTTTTATTTTTCGACTTTTTTCAAAAGTGGTGCCTAATCCTTGTTCCAGCAGTGTGAGGGACGGCTACGGCATGTTCCAGTCTAAGGAGCAGATCCTCACAGACTCCAAGGGACAGGAGGTGGAGAATGGGAAGGCTCTGAACGGGCCGCATGGCGATGGACATCATCATCATGTGACACATCCTACCTCGTGAGTACATACACTGTTAATAGTGCTAGGCTATTCTAGCCACAACTTCACGTCCAAGCGCGTATTTTGCGAACGGGATGCAGGGTGCAGGCTATTTGCAGTTATTCCGTGATTTTACCTATGTCCTTACAAAAATGAAAGGTCCTTTATGTAGGAAATGCACGTCAGTGGTAACAAAACCAGTCTAGTGTGGCCTATTATTCTATTGAATCTCCGTGCTACGCTAGGCCAGCTAAAGGTCAAAGTAATACGACATGCGGTTCACTGTAAGTACCTACAAATGCAGAGATAATCTGATTAGATGATCTCGATATGATAAAACATCGTGGAAGAGAACGCAATTAAATATAAAACTATAACTGCGTAATTTCCACATTTTTTTTAACCGACTTCAAATATGGAAGTTCTGTATTCGACCCGTATGTAGGTATGTTTGTATGTCCGCGATTTTCTCAAAATCTAATGAACCAATTTTGATAATTCTATCACTAATGTGATCTACATACTTTCAAGAGGGTCGTAGTATATAACACATTAGGTAATTATTCTTATGTACGAAGTTATATGCATAAATGTACTGCATCTCCGGCATTCTATGCGAATTTTGATGATTCTTATAGTCGATGTCTTCAATTCTTCAATGCACTAGTGTTAATTGAATTTGTGTGGGGTAGTTACAACTACATAGGTATATTAACTTAACTATATAACAATTTTTTTTTTTGAAAAAATCATTTTCAAATCAAAATGTCTAGTGGGTAGGTAGGTTTACATTAGTGCACCAATTTCACAACTTCCCACAGTCACATACGTTGAGTACCGATTAATTATCTGACTGCAACTAATTTGCGAGATGCTTAGTTACTTTAAAAGTGCTCTTTTAATGAGTGCGAACATGCAATGCACGCAATGGTGAACAATTCCGCTAGAACGTTTCCTACTCTGGAAAACAAAAGACGTATCCTATGAAGCCTTTAAATAAATAAAATATAAACATGTTTTCATAAAGCAAATATTCTGCTTGGTACAGACGCCAGCACATTAAAAGTAAGTTTCATTAAACTCTAAACAGCTTTGCCTTCCAATAAATTGTAGACAATCTGTGACATCATAAATATCAATAATATTGCTACAGACAAAGACTAAAAATTGTGCGCAATCCCTTGTTCATATTATTTAGCGCAGAGTTAGGTTCAGAAATAGGTATCTATGCAATTTTTCTATTAAAAATATCTTGACAATTTTACATGTCTAGAATTGTTGTCTTAAATCTTTGAACTATCTCTTTACAGAAGTATTGTAATCTTTTTGTATGAAACAAATTCAATTTCAAATTGTCAGTTATGACACATTTCAACGGCAATATTGCGTTAGTAGGTACCTACTCGTACTTCTGCTCCGGGAAGCAAAAATAAATTTAATGGTAAAGGCCATTTAGTTGAATTTTCAAAGCTGTATAGATATTTACGAATCATAGGGTGCACCAAATATATTGAAATCTAGATTATTTAGATAGGTATTTATGTTCCGAAGAGTAGTCAGATATTAGTGTGACTACCGTAACATACGAGTACTTATGAACAGTTTATATGATAACATTTTACTGATATCTATGTTTGTATAGAACTATTATGATCATTTTAAGGCTTACAGTATTTTGAAACATTGTCACTGCTAATATATTAGTGAACATGAGAGGACATGAGTATGTACTCATGTCCTCTCATGTACACTCGTAAGTCGTGTATACATGTGTATAAGTACACGACTTACGAGTTGTAGGTCGTGGGTTCGAAACCAGTCAGTCGCGTTACTTTGTGTAGGTAATTTATTTTATCACCACTGCTCTCAAAACGGTGAAGGAAAGCATCGTCAGGAAACCGGCATGTCCTAGAACCAAAAATTCGAAGACATGTGACAACTACCAACCCGCACTCTCTCTCAAAAAGAGGAGACCAGTGCCCCGGAAGTGGGAACAATAGGGGGTGATTATACATGAAATGTTGAAAAGCAATGTACCTATCTCAACATTTTGTAAAAGTAATAGTATTCATCGACGTCTGTTGCTGACTGTACCTACGTTCTTTTTAAATATAGGTCCCTCGTGACTATTCCACACCACCACCACACCACGTACAAAGATAGGTGTCCTTTAAACATTAATTTAATTAAAGGACACTTGAATAAATTAATGGACACTTGGGTGATTTTATATGCACTACACAGCTGCAATGCTAAACTCTTTTGAAGAGGGAAGGGGAACGACATACTAAACGATGTCATCATTTTTTCATCAAGAAGAATTAAAACCCCTTCTGGAGAACTCTGAAACATTATTTTAATGAAGGTTTTTCCGCCAAGTTCAACAACAGGCTATTTTCCGACTATCTGCTTTACAAGAGCGCGGCGGAAATGTATATTACCGGTCCCCGCTTCACCAATAAGCCGATTAGATCGGTGCAGCGCCTCGCTTTTAATTAAAACTAATTTAATTTCCCTCATAAATTGCATCAAATACTGCGGTTGACGTAAAATATTCCTTAGGCAGTAAATATTGTACACACTTTTAAGTGCCTGTCTAGGCTGTGTACCAATTTGCTCCGTCTGGGGCCCGTCTTAATTTTGAACAAACAATATTAGCTTAAAAAAAAAAACAACCGACTTCAAAAAAAACACTACAAAGTAAAAAATAACTTTATTTCGGAAGTCGGTGTCGTTGGTTCCGCATTTTCGTTTTTTGACACCGACTTCCGAAATTAAAGTTATTTTTGACTTTGTAGTGTTTTTTTTTGAAGTCGGTTGTTTTTTTTTAAGTTTTTATTTTTAACTTTTTAGTTGTACCTACCTACAAATTAAATGAACAGTTATTGAAGAATTGAAAACACCGCCCGACTAGAAGAATCATGAAAATTCTCCTAGAAATGCCGGAGATGTAGTACATTTATTAATATAACTTCGTACATAAGAATAATTACCTAATGTATAATATATTAAAACCTTTCTGAAAGTATGTAGATCACATTAAAGAAAGAATTACCAAAATCGGTTCTTTAGTTTTTGAGAAAATCGCGGACATACAAACATACATACCTACATACGGGTCGCATACAGAACCTCCTTTTTTAAAGTCGGTTAATAATGATTGGCAAATGTGGCAGAGTCTCGAAGAGGCCTATGTCCAACAGTGGACTGCGATAGGCTGAGATGATTGTGGCGTGTGAAGATCTCAAGTCAGACGGACCGGCGGCCCGGAAAGGCAGCTGGAACCAAATTGATACGGAACCTGCACCCTAATTGCGTAACACACTATCAATCGGAATCTGAATCATTTTGAAGCCAATTGCTAATCCATTGCTTCATAAGTTCGAAAAATTTGTCTGCTCAACACGTAAATAACGCAATGAATGTTCTTGAACTGTCAAAATGAAACCGATTCCGATTGATAAAGTGTTACGCAACTGCCCTGCTGATCAACCGAATGTTGGGGTTCAACTTGATTGATGTTTGCGAGTACTTACTTATCCTGCATTGCTGCAATGGACTGCGATAAACTAAGTTGTTTACTAGACATCCTTGATTTATTGCCATGCTATATATTGGAGGCTTGCCCTGCGGAGTGGGCGGCAAAGCAGTGACTGCCTATGACGTAACGACGTATTTTCCCATGAAGCCCCTTCACTTGTTGGTTCCTGGGCCCGTATTATGACGTATTAATGGCTCCATTTTTTCAGTGTGAGAAAGTCACCGAGCTATAGAAGGCCGATAGCAGAACCTCTTTTTTTGCAATCAAATAATGATGGCATTACAATAACTAAACATAAAACACGCAACATATGTAGAACAGAATATACTTAAAACAAAACAACTCAACCAATAAATCCGCAGTTTCCACAGCCTCAAGCACAGAACATATACAGGGTGTTACAGAAAGGGCATATCAATACAAACGGGTTGAAGAGTGTATCTGGTCTAGAATCTCTGTACAAAATTTCAGCTCAAAAGCATTAACTTTGAAAATGCTTAATATTTTTTTTATTTCGACATCACGGCGCTGCACTGGCGCGTGGCAGCGTGATGTGCGTGTACTAGGCGCACAGACACACTACAGATAATCGATAATGACCCTCGTAGTGCGGTGACACGTTTGTTATGATTTCAATTTAATAAACTATCGAAATTAAAAAAATATTAAGCATTTTCAAAGTTACTGCTTTTGAGCTGAAATTTTGTACAGAGATTCTAGACCAGATACACTCTTCAACCCGTTTGTATTGATATACCCTTTCTGTAACACCCTGTATACCCTGCCCCAAGCGTAACCGCTGTTGTCCCTTTATGTGTAACCAAAGAAATGCTTATGTCGTCATTTACCTTGATATCTCCCCCAGATAGAAACTTAAAAACTTTGTATTACAAAGGCTGGGCAGCTACCTCCTCTTCCCATCCTAACTAACCGTGTTCATGTACCAGGTACACAGACACAATGCTGCACCTGTTCCGAGGGAACATCGGCACTGGCCTGCTGGCCATGGGCGACGCCTTCAGGAACGGCGGCATCATCTTCTCGCCCATCGTGACCGCGCTGCTGGGCATCATATGCGTCCATGCGCAACATTTACTGGTCAGTCGAACTTACGAATCCAGAAAGTTTCAACTGGTTTATTTAACTGCGCTTTCAAAATGGACATTTGGAACTCTTTTCATTTTCCTGTTTCATAGGTAGACGGAAGTAGGAATTGGTTATTTCCTACTCCACCAATTTACCTTACGTAATTAACTACAATATTAGTTTTGATCCGAGTTCCAAAGGGGATTGACCATTTTTATATGTAGCCTGGCTGCGTGCCATGCGTGGCTGCCATTTTGAAAAAAAAAAATGCGCTACAGTAGTTATGCCACGGACCTTCAAACCCCTTTGTGTTCAGTTCTCCGGGACTTGCAGAGTTTTTTGGTCTCGGCTCACAGAAGTTGCAGCGGTAGGCTTTTTAAAGTAGGAAACATGTGAAGTCAACAAACCAGCGAGCCGAACACAAGCATATTTAGCTAAAGAGTATAGATAGTGCCATCCATGAAGACGCGCTCCACTCTTCTTACTACTACTTACTAATCGCTAGTTAATTCCGCTAGTGTTTTAGTTTTTCGGTACACACTAATTACCCACTAATAAGTAATTACTGTGTATCGACAAAACTAAAACACTAGCGGAATGTTGCACACTTGTACTGTAAGCGATTAGGGAGAAGAGTGGGGCGTGTCTTCTTGGATGGTGCTATCTGCACCTAAAATTTATCACTGCAAAAATTTGCGTGCCTATTAAATGATATTTCTTTACAGCTAAACTGTTCAGAAGAAATGCATCTCACGTCAAAACGAGACCGGGCTCCAGGGTTCGCGGACACGGTTTACCTGGTGTTCAAGAACGGGCCTGCCAGGACTCGGAATATGGCCGGTACGATGAAGATCCTGGTTAACGGGTTCCTCTGCGTCACGCAGCTAGGCTTCTGCTGCGTTTACATCGTGTTTATCGCGAATAATGTTAAAATGGTAAGTTGTATGAAAGTAACAGTAGGTACATTGACTTTTAAGTCAGAGACTATAGCCACTTAGGTATGTGCCAGAGCTGACGCTCTACAAGGCAAAACTTGGCTGCGTCTGCGTCTGGATACTTCTGTGGGGAGTTTTGGGCGAGAATCAAGGCAAGATCATTTACGTCATCTATATCACTCCATGCACAGTAAATTATTTCTGAATAATTTTTAGCTCCGAGTATCTGTAACCATCTTGTTCTCTAGTGCAAAATTAGTTTATTAAAAACATCTTCTGCGTCTCCCAGATATGCGACCAGTATAACATACACATCGACCTCTCCATCCACATGATATTTGTGGTGATCCCGGTCCTCCTGGCCTGTATGGTCCGCAACCTCAAGTACCTGACACCATTCTCCACCATTGCCAACATCATGATGGCTGCAGGCGTCGCTGTGGTGGTCTATGAAGCCACCCAGGACCTGCCAGCGGTAGAGACCAGGGATTACATAGCTTCGTGGGAACAGCTACCTCTCTACTTCGGAACTGCTATTTACGCTTTCGAGGGAATTGGATTGGTGAGTAATTTTTTTTTGCCAGGACTTGGGACACTTTTCGTATTATTTTTTTGCAACACATTGCACAAATTGGCTGTAAAAAACTTCAGACTTCGCTATTTGCGACCAAGTTTACCGCTGATGCGATGCGTATTGCTATCAATGCGAAAGTATTTTGTCCGACTCTCATGGATCGTTCTCATCGGCATAGACATCTTAAAATGACGTCACAATTGAATCCTGGCTCGTGGGTCGTCATTTAAGTATCTACTAGTAATTAGCTTGGTTTTCTTGGGAATTCACTCGGTGGTTATATTTATGTAGGTATAAAATGTAATATTGCCAACAGGTTCTCCCTTTGAAAAACGAGATGAAAAGACCAGAGAAGTTCCAGAAACCTTTGGGTGTGCTGAACGTAGGCATGGTGGTGGTCGGGAGCATCTTCATCACAGTGGGATTCCTGGGCTACCTGAAGTGGGGAGACAATGTGCTCGGCAGCTTGACCTTGAATCTACAGCCTGGAAAAGTGTAAGTTATCAAGCATATTTCGACTGGTTTTCAAAAGTGGTTCAATATTTTTTATAACTTTCCCACTGCTGGGAGTTCTCTCTGTGGCACTATTTTATTCGGGCGGCCGTAACAGAACGATGGTGAAATAAAAGCTGGCCTGCAAAATTTCTTCCATTTCTGAATTATCAGAGAGCCTTGAGAATGGATTCCTAATTTATCATTATTATTGCAGGCTCAGTAACGTGGTACAGGGTCTGATCGCGATGTCGATTCTGTTCACCTACCCATTGCAGTTCTACGTACCGGTCGGGATCACCTGGCCAGTCATTCAGAAGAAGTTCGGTGCTTCCAACCCCGTCGCAAAGGAACTTGGGTATAGAGCACTGCTGGTCCTGCTTACTTGTAAGTATACCTACAGAGAACTGGAAGTCTAATTATTATAAGCTGAAATTTGGTATCATCGGTACAGTTCACAATTATTAACGGTATCACGACAACAAGACCCTGTGACAATTTTCAACCCCAGGAGTCCCAAGCGTCGGGAGCCGCGCGACGACTCCCGGCCACCGTAGGCCCGGGCCTGCGGACGGAGAGTAATGGGTAGCTCACCGTCCGATCAGGACCAGGCCCGTGCCGGACGGCGCGTATGTGTTCCACGCGGGCCTCAAAGAGATGTCAGCATAAAGGAAGGGGCCTGTAAGGGCCGAGGCCTGCCGGGGTAGCGGGATTGTCCGAAAGGGTTACCCCCGGAACACAAAGGGCTAAGGAAAGAACAAGGATGGGTTTTAGTTAGTAAGAGACTGACACTCCCTTCCGCTCCACCCAGAGCGGGAGTGGCCATCTGATGATTTCCCATCCAAAAAAAAAAGGAGTCCCAGGACGACTCGACTGCGACACTTACTACTCGACCCGTCGGGATCGAGTTGTCCGGTTCGAGCTGTTCTGGGGTTGAATTATCGTGGCGTCGAGATGTCGTAGAATCATATTAACTACACGACCCATAACTTCGTGACATGCTTACAATTTGATAAAGTTCGAAGGCAAAAGAGCTCGTCGTGGTGGACCTCGTACAGAGCAGTAGGTACTACGACCATATTTATACCTACCGTGGTTTCTATCAGGTAAATCAGAAAGCTTTGTTTCTGAGATTGACTGATACTGCTGATGAAGGCGACAGTGATCACTTAACATAGAACAGCCAGACAATTTGCCATCAAATAATAGAAAATCTTCTAATTGTTTTTCTTTCATTCCAGTCGTGCTGGCTGAATCAATACCGGAGCTAGGCCTAGTAATATCGTTGGTGGGAGCGGTGAGCAGCACAGCCCTGGCCCTGATGTTCCCCCCTCTTATCGAGCTGGTCTCCACCTCTCAGAAGCCAGGAGGCATCCCCAAACACATGTGGCTCAAGGACAGCTGCATCATCCTCCTGGGGCTGTTTGTGTTCGTCACGGGGACGTACGAGAGCATCCGGTCTATAGTAAAAGCTTTTCAAGTGTAGATGTTCGGTATATTTATTTTATTACCATTACCGGACCCTTTCAAATGACGACTAGGGTGAGGTACCCTTCGTTTCTTGTTTTTATTATCGTAGGGCATCCAGCGTTAGTGGACTGTTCATTCAGTTAAATTATTTATTGTATAAGTTTATTTAATAATTAGCATTTGTAACTCATGTTTAAATGCCAAATAGGAAGACAAATTAGACATAGAATTCTTTAAGGGGCCTACATCACGCCTGATCAAACAAGCTATGCGTAAGGAAATATGTAGGCACCTTTGGCATTTAACTTTTTCGTTAGAAAATCCGTATGGACAATAAGCAGAAATGTGTTACCTAACGGTCTAAAAACCTAACTGATAATAATATCTTACTCTCTAAGAGTGATCTTTAGTGCAGTGATATTTAGTTGTTATCTCGTATAATATTAATTGTATTGTCCCTAAGAATGTATAATACTAAAACCATGCCTACTTAGAGTTTATAGTCTGCTTGTAAGAAATTCCGAATTTATTCAAACAAAGTAAAAATACTAGTTGCCTATTTAATAGGAAGTTACCAAGTAAAATCAAATGAGTACCTATCTATATATTTTATAAACTATTTTTTCACAAACTTTTTTTTTAATTTAGCTCGCGCGTTTTTCTTTATCATACAGCCTGTTACTTACTTGTCCATACAATGTTCATGATTGATCTCTTTGGTGACTGAAAATTTTACTAACAATATCCACATTCCAAATTCAAATCACTTTTAGTCCCTAGGGATTAAAGAGCTATTTAGTCCCTGTTTACGAAGAATACACCAGTTTTTTTTGAATAGATGTGATAAAAGAAAATCTACGCAGGGAGTTCAGAATCATGTACCTACAGACTCCATTTTAACAGGTTGCGCGCCGACGTTTATGCCGCCTTGTAATATTTCCTGACTTGAATCACACACGTAGGTATTTACTTTTGTTTTAGTAAGCAGGTACCTCACTGTAGGAAAGTATCTAATCCGTTGTTGGTAGTTATGCCACAAACATAGTTTTGTAAGACATCTGTTTATGAATGTTTGAATACCTTGAGATAATACATATCGATTAGATACTACGAAATAAGATTTACCAGACTATGGTATTACTGGATTTAGCATTTATTATCAAATGAAATATGAAGAATTACCTTCCCTTATTTGATGTGGTAATGCCGTTGGTCCCGGCTGTCATTCTCGGATCATTGGCAGTCGTTACGGGTAGTCAGGAGCCCGAAAGTCTGACAACCAATCTTACCAAGGGGGTATCGTATAACCCAGTAACTAGGTTGTGGAAGTCAGGTAGGCAGTCGCTCCATGTAAAGTACAGGTATTCAGCTGCATCCGGTTAGACTGGAAGCTGACCTACATAGTCCACCTATTTTAAACTGTTAGAGGACTACAATATAGTTGAAAACATTAAGATGGGCTTGCAGAAGACGAATTTCCATGTGTTGTCAAGTATGTGATTGTTTAGAATTAACTGTGTACAATATTTAGGATAAGGATACATGTTATATATTTAGGATATTTTTACATTATGTCTATGTACAGTCAACAAAAGAGATAAGTATGCAGGATCGTCGGATATAGTTGAAGTTTAGTAAGAAACCGACGGATGTTGTCGACTGAAATAATTTGATAAATGAGCTGTGTGTTTTCTATTAATAAAACTAAATTTTATTCGAAAACATACATCGGTTTTTTACTAAACTTCCACTATATCCGACGAACCTGCATACTTATCTCTTTTGTTGACTGTACTATTTTACAAATAAGATGCAGACTTTTTTATTACAGCTACAAAGCTGTTGAATCATATAATTTTAATTAAGATGATTTGAGGACCTTAGAGTGGCATAATAATTATGATGTCTGATTGTGAAAAACCTTAACAATACCTAATATTATTATTTTCATAATATATTTAAAATGAATGTGAATTCATGCATTCTTTGTGAAAACATATTTATTTTGTAATAAAGTTATAGTCTGTGATACAAGGTATGGATTAAAAATCATCTTGGAATTATTCTTAGTTTTATTACAGCCTCCCATCTTGTTTCTGGCGAAACTGTCTCCCCCCACCCCGTTTTGCCTACCCCTTCAGAGAATGCAGGTGTGACGTTATGTCGGTGTATCTTCTTTTTTGAAGTGAAACTTCTTTACGCACGCTTGACTTGGGGAGTATGCTGGCGAACGCGTGACGTAAGCGTAACGAAAAGTGTGATCGGGCCAGGCGAACGGGAGTTGAGTGGGGGATATAAGCAAGAGAAAGCAGTGCGCGCGCACATTTTCTTTCTCTCTTCCTCTCAAAGCCAAATACGTTTGAAGTTTCACTTCAGTCGTGTGGTTATAAGCACACTCGGTTTTTTGCGACATTGAACATCGTCATCATTTCAGCCCAGAATCACCTCTGGATATAGGCCTCCCCTTTTTTCTGCCACACTGCCTCCGGTTCCGTGCGTCCCTCATCCAGGCGATTCCCGCGACTTTGACGATATCATGAACCCAATGCGTTTATACCTAACCTTGGCCACCACCCACTCACAGTTTTAGGATCAATTTACACCGCAACGGAACGAATCGAGATTTCGTAATAGCAAAATGAACTTTATATCAATTGTCTAACGTACAAACTAGATACGAGCTTGTTACTGCAGGAATTCCCGAGAATGCGCGATAATTCTTCAGAAGATGCGCGACCTGTGCGTATGGGTGTATCTAATTTGTGCGTTACAGTATTGACATAAAGTTCATAATGCTTTGTACAAAAAAAGTCGCTTCCATTCCATTCCGCGGCGGTGTAAATTGAGCCTTACTCCGTCAGCTATCTTTTCCGACATTGAACAGGTAAAGATAAATTAAACAAACTGATTTTCCATTAGGTACTTTATTACGGACTGATAGTTTCAAAAATACAATTACGTTACTAATAAATAGTTACCGAAGCCACATCTTATCGAATATTAT
The DNA here is from genome assembly GCA_945859645.1 of Amphipoea oculea. NCBI lineage: Eukaryota > Metazoa > Arthropoda > Insecta > Lepidoptera > Noctuidae > Amphipoea > Amphipoea oculea. The sequence continues at coordinate 32,476,413 of OX243861.1, read as the reverse complement.
AGGAAAGTTGACTCCATCACATGAACCTTCATTGACCGGATAATTACTAAAACAATCTTAAATGACACTAAGTAACATTTTTAAAACAAATGATAAGTAGGTCTTGCCATTAAAAAGTAAATGTACCTCTACGAATAAGTAAACGTACCTACACAAATAGTATTTATAAGAATACAAAACTTATATCAATTTAGAATCACAACATAACGTGTAGAATTTTAGAAAGGAATTAAATAAATTGTAATACTACGCACAATCGCACATAAATAAACAATATGTAGTATTTAATCCAAAGCTCGTTTCAATGATTCATAATTTGTGAAGTTTATTAGTCTAAAAAACCTTGTCACATAAATAATTAAAATTAAAAAAGCCAAGACAGTTCACATTTGACAAGAGCCAGACACCACACATTTACAGATAGTTCGCAGACACAACACTCCAAAATCAGTCATTCATACATCATAAGTAAAACTTTCCCAAGAAAAAGGTGAACGGTTACACAATAACGACAATAATACAGGGTGTGTTATGATACTTTTATATCAAATACTTGTGAAAATGACAGATTTTATGTCAGCCGTTATAACATGACGGTACCGCTTTCTTTGGAAACCCCAGCTTAAGTAAAATTGCCCTAATCCTTTGATATTAACATTTGCTATTCAGTCCTTAGAACATCTGCGAACGCTCTGTAAACGTGTGGGCACACTACACTAGAGGCTTATTAAGTAATTCACACACTCGTACGTACCTACTTACTAAATCAGGACATATTGTGACAAAAGAGCAGCTAGCATAGGTCATACAAAATTAGTGTAAAATATTTTGAGAGGTAATTTGATAGGATTACATTCAAAAGAAAAAGTTTCAGGTACACACATCGACCTCCTTTCATTCTTTAATAAAAATCTTAAAAAATTTAAAAACAGACATTTAAAACATGGTTTTGGTTCATAAAGTTCACAGAGACGCGAGTTGACGCACTTTTTCTATAAAAATAAACTAACAGCTAATGATCGTACACCGTGCATGACGTAGCGTGCGCTAACATACGTCAACGCGCGTAAATATGGTAGCGTCTGTGGACACTAAATAATCGTAAAAATCCAAGTTAAAAACTATGATAGTACTACGTACGAGTGTGTGTGAACGAAGCATACGCCGCTGAAGATAGCAGTTTAGACACCAAAACAACATCCATGCATGCACTGAGAATATCATAGAACTATTCAGAACTAAGACTTCCGGGAGAGTAATTACTGACTCCTAGATGGGTAGGGTAGTGTTTACTGGCAATCTATGTAATTAATACATGCCACTGTGAATGGTCCCTAAGGCACGTAGCACACGAGATACACGCCAGCTAGAAGACCCCATTAGTTAATTAGCTTCGAGACTTATAGGAGGATGTAGTGTGCACCATTCCTTTCATAGAAATAGTAAAGAGAGTAATTTCGGTTAAACCACTTAATATTTTATTTTATTTTATTAATTACATAGGTACTTTTAAGCTGTTATCACAATTGATAAAAAAGTCAGGACATTAACGATGACAGTCCAAATTAATGTAAAATCAAAGTACATTTTTGCATGATCAGGATTTGAAGTAAGTACGCTTTTAGCAGACACTGAAGGACTTTTTAATCACACCCGTGTTTTTTTTGTAAGTGTATGGCCTTAGAACTAATTTATTCTATTTTAATGATAACTAAGTTATTATGGCAGAAATCTGGATAAGTTATTAACATCCGCTTTCTGAGGTATTCTTAACCGAGAGTTAACCATAACCGGAGTTTATGCATCAATAGTAACTGAGAGTTTGTCAGAGGGGTTTAGATACCAGGCAAAGACTGGTTGTAAAGTCTACCTCGTAATTGCTTTTGAAAACAGTTCCCAGTACATTGAATCTTAATAAAGTTGATGTGTCTGTTCGTAATTTCAAAATTACAGCAAAAAACAATGTTTTACTAAATGCATATGATATGAAAGTATAATACGGTACTTATAACAAAAAAAAAAAAAAAAAACTATTTTTGTCTATCTGTTTGTTCCGGCTAATCTTCGAAACGGTCGGACCGATTTTGTCAGGACCTTTACTGGCAGATGGCTGATGTTATAAGGAGTAACTTAGGCTTCTTTTATCAAAAAAAAAAATAAAGAATTAGGGTTCCGCGCCAACTAATAATAATTCAAATCCATGAAATCCAAAAGTTGCGGACACAGCTAGACTTCACTAAGATTTAAACTACCCGTCACATTGACAAATAGACCTCGCCGTGCCTTAGGGTGGTAAAGTAGTTACGATACCTACCTAGAAAGACTATGATTTACGAGTAGAGAATCAAGTAGTAAGTATTAATTATTGGTTTTCTTATATTATCAACATGCTATCTTCAGCGTATGCCTTAAGTTTATATCTAAATACACGACTAATTCTAAGACCTGCATGCGCACACGGCGACTGACGACGGTCACACGTTTGTACTAAGTAATAAATACTAGAACATAATATAAGTACACTGCGTACGACACTGACTTACATCTAAGTATATAATACTGTTTAAGTGTATTAGGATAAGAAACACATAATAGGCTAGTTTCCTAAAAAAATCTAATTAGTCCGTCAGTTAGATTATCGAAAAATAATGGACCCATATTTTTTCTTTTGTCAATCAAACAAAAAATGACAAAGATAAAGCGCGTCAAAATTTGGGAGTGGGGGGGCGTGATGTCACGCCGTGCTAAAAATTGTCGCACGGCGTGACGTCATGACCACCAACTCCCAAATTTTGACGCGCTTTATCTTTGTCATTTTTTGTTTTTTTTTTTTATTTGAAATGGGCTTGCTCTTGACTCTAGCCTAGGTCAAAGGTGACAGAGACAAAGTTTGATTGACAAAAGAAAAAATATGGGTCCATTATTTTTCGATAATCTAACTGACGGACTAATTAGAATTATTATTTTTTTACCCAGGAAACTACCCTATTACTGTTATGTATTTTTTGATGATACTGTTTGCGACATCTTCTATCTATGTATATAAATAAAACAAAGTCGTCTTAGTTACACTATTTATAACTCAAGAATGGCTGAACCGATTATTATGATATTTGATTTGTTAGATTTGTCTCCGCCCGGAATAGCCATTAAAACATGTTTCTTTGTCTTGCAGGAGATTTTTTATTTTTTTCTTACAGATAAGATAGTAATTATTATGATAATCATTTTTGCACTTGAATGTGTTTCATATCCTAATAATAATTAATGTAAAGATTAATTTGTTTTTTGTCCTGTTGTGACGTCACTATTTCGTATGCCGATCGAGCAGTAGGTACTGGTTGTTCCGAAATATGGCGCGAGCAAAGCCACGGTCTTCAAAGGTTTTTACAATTATTGTTGATTTTTTTTGCTGAATGTCCACACGCAATTATCCACGATCCACTCGAAAACCATTTGCGAAAACGACAATCAACAAAATTTTCGTTACAAGTAATTAATAATAATCATAAAAATATTTTCGAAAAGTCTTACTTTTCCTTCGACATATCACGAACAAATCGACATTCAATAAATTTATAATTTAGCTGAATCGATATGATTTTCGAGTCGATTTAATTATACCCTTAAATTTTCACAGCTCTATTTTATGACTACTTAATAATATTAGCGTAGCATCGAGGAATTACACACAAAAATAGTTCAGGTTTAATTACAACACATGGGTGGAACATACCGCTCCGAGTTATAATTTTTTACTCCATTAATTTCTATGATTAGTTAGCTCGATTGTCTTACAGTGCTAATGGACAAACGATCCAAAAATTCGTGCTTCTTAATTTCACGCTTAAAATACACTAAAGATGAGTACAACTAAGAAGGAGACAGTCTACATCGAGATGGGTTATGTTACTAAGTGAAATGATGCCGCGCGCCGGGTGGGATGGCGGGCGGGATGCCGGGCGGGCAGATGAGCTCGTCACTAGCCTAAGTTTATGATATTATCCTAGTAGTACTAAAGTAATTAGAGAGGAACTGTAACGCGTTACAGTAATGCCGCAATATAAAACCTACAAGGACTCACGTGCTCCGTTAAGCACAATAAAATAGCGAACCCCGCATTTTTAAATAATTCCCAACTGTCGCTTACAGAGTCGCTTCCCCGCTTGTAAAGCAACACGCTACAAATTCTATGAAGAGGCGGACATTTCACACAAACATGTTAATTTAAGTGACTTAATTTCTAGCAATATTTAGAAGTTTTATTGACTCTCCAAAGTAGGGATTGCTTGTGGGACACGAGGTGTCCAAAGGATCGCCATCTGCTTCTACCTCAACGCTTGAGATTGAGAAAAGAGAACACTCAGCAGAAGAAGATTGCGACGGGGCTGTTTAAATTAAATTCTCACTCCGAATGCCCGTGTCCTCTGACAGACTGCACGCGACGCAAATTAGAAGGCCAACCGACGGCGCCCGCGCATCTTTTTCCACATGACGCGTCTTTACAGTCTGTCAGTGCACACCGGCATTAAATCCAGCATCTAACATTCCGTTAAAATAATTCACAAACTTCCTCGAACATAAAACATGTTTACAAACTAAAAGTACCCATAAACAATTAAAACTTGTCGAGATTTATGCTGAAGAGTCAAATAAGACTCTTCACAATAATACAAATAAATGTTAAAGTAAAGTTTTAAGTATAGATAAAAAATATAAGTGTTTAATACCGGTAAGTAAATATTAAAATTCTATGGCACATAGAGCACTACTGTTCAAAATAAAATAAGTAAACGTTTATAGTAATTATAATAATAATAAAAATGGGAAATTAATATTGGCAGTGACGTTAATACTTGGTAAGTATAATTATTAAAACTTAAAAAAAAATTCAACCAATTTTTTTTGTATAAAACGACTTTAGCTAGGCTCACCTCTACTCGAATCAAAATGTTGGCTGAAAGGTCATGGAAAAGGTAAATAAGTATTTTAGATAAGTTCAAGAAACTTTAGATTTATGATTATTACACGACTTAGTTTTCAATATGATGGAGAAGATGAAGAAAAATACAACTTTAAAAAAATAAATTTTATGTCTTAATTTTTTGTTAGCTGAGCCCATCGTTCCATTAAGATTTTTTGTCTATGATCTGTAGTTTACAACTGAAAAGTGCTTAGAAAAAAAATGTCCCTGTATATTATGTACTTCCAGGTAACTTTCCAAGAACTGATATAATGAAGCATACAACATTTCAATTTCAAATTTTAAACTCAACTTGTTTTTATTTTTTTAGTTTACATAATTTACTTATATTATTTGAAGGGGTTTTCATAATTTTCAATAAAATTACAAAATTGTCGACTTATTTTGTGCTCTATAAATTTAAAGAAACTGCGAATTGCCAATTGTTTCTGACGAGGATGATTTTGGCTAGTTTTTCATATAACTTTCCAAATAAGAACTATGCCGCAAAATCAATTATAAACCTAAGAATATCGTTGAAAGTAACACTATATGTACCATAGGGACCTATATTAAAAGTATGATATGGCGGATATACACATAAATGACGGGTGTACTAAGAAGACCCACCAACCTAGCCGAGAATTTAATATTCCACACATGTCATTGCGTTGTTGTCGATTTATTCTGCAAAACTCACCAAATTCTATATCAGTAATTATGAAATGTTGTTCGTTCGTATAGAAAAATTACAATGGAATAATAATAACACCAATTTTTTTTTGTTTCTTCATAATAATACTTGAATTTAATAGAAGTCTACATCTCTGAATGTAAATGAATTTGAAAATTTATAAGAAATCAAATGCGTTAATTTAAAATTAAGCGTGTTCATTTAAAATCAAATGTTTCAATTAAACAGTCAAACGTGTAAACTAACTTATTGCTACAATAACCACATAGTAAAATCATAATCGTGTTTTATGCAGAACAATGTGAAATTAAATTTAAAATATATTTTAAATCAATAGGTGCTGTACCATATTATTTTTTATTGGACAATAACTGAGAAAAGGCTGGATATGAAGGTCTAAATACTTTTTTTATTTAAAAGATTTTCAAATGTAAAAATAACAGTCCACACAATTATTTTAGTTTGATGGTACTTATTGTTAGTAAGGTGTACAGAACGCGTAGATTTCGACTTGATGATGGGCCCTTTTGTACCGTTTAATATTTATTTATATCGACACACTCATGTTATGCTGGTTAACATTTACAAACTACTCCCGAACAGCCCAAGATTGCTGCCACTTATACCTAATTCATAAGAAAGGGTGCGCGGTTTCATGAAACATGTACAAATAGAACCTAGCATTAAATAAGTACGCGTATTTCGAATCAAATTATAGGAATAATCCATTGATATAAACACCCAAGATATGCATTTGCTTCAAATTTACAGAATTCAAGTGTGTTCGATTATCCAAATATCACAAAATTAAACTTCAAACGAATAGACACAAGACGGCTTTTTGAACAAAACATGAATAAACTCACGCCTCGTTTCTATCGGAATAGGTAGAAACTAAAATACTCCTTTTGCTTCATATACATTCATATATCCGATCATACACGCACGCCGGGTGCGAGAACTTCGCACCTGATCTTTCTGAAGACTCACCACCAATAAGGTCAGTGTATGTCCTTCTAGGGGCGTCTTCCCATACCACATAATAATATGCCTTATAAATACCTTTTGTTATTCAAATAATACGAAAATCCAAATAGGAACATGCGTCGTAAAATACACGTCGATTTTGATAAACAGGAATTCCTATTTTAAACCAACCAACGTCAGCTGTTTTTTTAAAAACACCGGAATTAGAAATGAGGTTGCGCCGGGCGTAGTGAGCTTCATTTTTGTGGTTTTTGGTTTGTGGCTTTTAACATATCAATGACATCATTATCATCACTATAGCTGGAAGACGTCCACAGTTGGATATAGACAATGGATTAATCTGATTTAAAATACGCGTAACGAAACCTAGTGTAATTAATAAATTATGATGTATTCTAATAATACATAAGGATTAAATCTAACTAAACTAATTGGTGTTTTTAATTTTGCGCGCTTCATTGCTGAGGGCAATGTTTCGATGCAGGCGGCCCAAGTGTAATGTTATCACTCAGTTTATCTATTCCAAACTTCAAAAATTGGTAATCGAACGATTATGTTCAAAAATAAAATAGGAGGGACTCTAATGATAAATGATTTATCATTAGAGTGAAACTTTCAAATTGTTTTTAATTTTAGCGCGATCCCAATTTATTTATTTTTTACTTAAATTAATACTTATCCTTGGTTACAGTTGGACTAAAGTCCCACCTATTTTATTTTTGAATATTATCTCTCGATTACCAATTTTTGAAAATTTCAAATTTATACAGGGATATTTTTTATCACAAATCCAAATTTTTACAGGGTGTTCTACTCATGAATATGAACTACTTTCACTATGGGACCAACTCTGAAATCACGAAAAAAAAATCTGCTGTTTCATACAAAAGTTCAATACCTACTTGACCAAAATGTATGAAACAACTGATTTTTTTTTCGTGATTTCAGAGTTGGTCCCATAGTGAAAGTTGTACATATTCATGGGTAGAAAACCCTGTAAAAATTTGAACGGTGATAAAAACATCTTCTTGTATATGTTTTGAAGAAGGTCTGAAAGGCGGTTACACAATACGTGAGATAGATAGATTTACTGTGATGTGTATTGTAGAATATATACAGGGTGAAATTGAACACATGCGACAAATCAAAATGGGAGATTGTACTCATTATTATGAACAACTTTTACTATGGAACCAAACCAGAAATCGCGAAAAAAAAATCAGCTGTTCTCTACATTTATGTTCGCATTACTCATCAAAATGTAGGGAACAACTGATTTTGTTTTCGCGCTGTCAGGTTTGGTTCCATAGTAAAAGTTGTTCATAATAATGAGTACAATCTCCCATTTCGATTTGTCGCATGTGTTCAATTTCACCCTGTATAATTATGTACTTTTTCCATACTGTCGACATTTTGCACAATGTATGTATTTGCTAATAATTAAAAAAAAAAAATTCAAGATCCAAATCAAATAAATATTTAATTTATTGCCAAAATCAACTTAGCCAAAACTGAATAAAGAGAATTTGAAACCAAGGAAAGGAGTGGTTTGAAAAAAAAATGTTTACAATGTGGATGATGATTTTAAAATGGCGTCGCTGACATGTGTCAATATTTGGCGGGAAGAAGTAATTTTGCGAAATTCGATTTGCCAATGGTAAGTCTGGAAGCCAGCTCCAACATTGTTGGGAAAAGACTAGATAGAAAAAGAACTACTAGGATAACTATAAAGAATAGAGAGTATACGATAAAAACTAATTTGAAAGATTTTGTGTCCTCATTGTACATTGTGTCAAGTTTAACATTCAATCTCTTTTTTTTTTTCAATTATTGAAGGTATTCTCTACAGAGCTCCACTGTGTTTCTCCAACACTTACGTGGATCATATATGGTACATTTTGTCTGCCAAACCACAGTGGAGTATGGTAGAGATTTCTTCGTCTATGTTCAAGGCAGTTCACGGAGATGTCAAGTTTTTTTTCTTTTTTTTTTGTATTTTTATTTAAAACATTAACACTTCTGTATTACTGCAAGCATTTATTGGTTTAATTAATTGAAAGTTGTAATTTTGTTCCAAAGAAAATCCGCCTGCTTAAAGGTACCGAACGTAGAAATAGCGCTCGTTTGCATACCTATTTTTATACTTAATACGGGTTTATACAACTTGTTATTGAAATAACTGAAAACTTTTAAGGGGTTATTGTAAGTACTCATTATTATGTACCACTTTTACTATAGGACAACCCTGAACTCGCTAAAAAAGCAACTGTTTCCTACACTTTGTCAATGCAAACATGACTGTATGCAGCAGCTTATTTTTTTCGCGGTTTCCGAGTTGGTCCCATACTAAAAATGGTTCACAATGATGAGTTTAATGACCCCTTAAGTGGTCTTCAGTTGTTTAAATTACATCTTGTATACATAATAAAATATCTAAAACGATATAAACTCTTTAAGTAAAAATTAGTTAACACCTAAATCGTAACCAACTCAAATATATCTCTGTACGACACAATAAATAATTCTAAATTAATATCTTAAACACATCATTGCTGTTTACAGGGCCTTTTGAATGAATCGGAGTAACTTCACAGACGATATATGGGTATTTAAAATGGTGAAAATGAAATTCTGTTCGTTGGTAAGCGAATCACTTCAGAACGGCTGGACCGGTTTGGCAAATTTTTGTTTTTAAATGTTCGTAATAGTCTTAATAATCAAGTTTTTATGTTTATTATATTCATTTATTTCAAATTTCCAAAAACATCCATATAATTATTAAAAAATATTTAAATGAATTCATTTACGTTACTAACAATTATTGTTAGTAACGTAAATGATTTTAAAGGATAGAAAAAAAAAATTAAAAGTTGCCGTGAAAATTTTGAAAATTGGGAAAAACATAAAGTGCATTTTCTATGGCTATTTTGTATGAATTATGAAATTTAAGTTACTTGAAAACATGATATAATAAAACAAAAACTCTTGTTTTTATGGCTTTAAGATGCCAATACCACTCACGTTTGCGAAGTTTCACTAATTCATTCAAAAAGGTCCTGGATAATAATTAATTTAAGATATTATTTTTATCAGATATTTAACGAAATATATTCGTGCAAACCTAACTATAAAATCTGGTAAAACGAAAAGACTCTAAAATCTAATAAATCATTCCGGGAGTGTGACCGATATAAGTAAACAGGTGTATTTCCGCCATACCCTACTCGCTAACCTAACCTAGCCTAAATTTAGTAAACAAAAAAGAACTTAAAATTAACGCAAAAGTTTGATACAAAATAAAAGTCACATTTACCATAATATCTACGTTTGATTGCTCAAACTTAGACTTAGGCTCGTTTGCACCACATCTCACTAAATGTGTTAAGCGCTAAAGGTAATTTAAAACATCATTCTGTTTCTGTCATCTTCAAACAGAACTAGAACGACGTTTTAATTACGTTTACCGCCGTTACGTAATTTGTGGTGCACGTGGGCCTTATTGTATTTGCAACTTTTAATTTATTTCAAAAGCAATTAAATGCCTGAAATGGCAGTGAATTATAACTACCAAAGACACTGAATGTGATGATATTACCCTAAATTATGCACAATTATTGTAATTAATAATTATGGATAATGACCGGAATTGTGGCGACTGCCGACTTATAGCGCATATCTACATGGTAAGCAGACAGGCTAGACGAGAAGACCAACAGGTACCACCACGAGTAGGTAGACCTGCACTCAGCCATGAATGGTGGAAGTGGAAGGCTGAGGAAGATGGTGGATTTACTCTACATTTAGACGTATTTGGAGTATTTTCTCAAAGCTGTTGATAATGAGAGGCCTATATTTAACTGCAGGTAAACGCGATGTTTTAGCAAATCTTAAGGCTGTTTCAAATCCGTGGTGCAGTTGTTAGTTACAGAGTGGCCAATTCGGATTAATACAACATTTTTTATCCCCCATTCTGATTTGAACCCAAACGATGCAGTTGTTTGATGTCCATTATTTAATTAAAATGCGGAAAATTCGTTATGCATAGTCTATAAGACCACTACTTTTAGTAATTTTGTCCTGCAGTTCTTAAACGAATTTTAAAACGACTCAATATTTCTAACAAATCATTAAGAGTAACGAGTACCATTTTGATCACTGAAGATTTAGCGACGTGTCTTGGTCAATCTTGAATACGAAAAGCAAAATATTTGTGACTTTGTTATTTTGGAATACCTAAAAAAAGTATGAGAAAATTTAATGAAAAACCCGATGAAAAACACGCATTTTTAAGTTTAAAAAATGAGGAGATTAGGCAGAAGTTATTTACCGTATAAAATTAACAAACCTGAATAATATAATTATAGAAAAATATCCGATACTTTCCGTTTGTAATAAAAATAATCTTAATTTAAAGTTGTATACTCACTCATTGGCCATCCTGTATATGCCAAAGTCGATGGTTTCCGCCTAGCCTGCCCGAGAGCCGATAGACAGCGGCCATATAGTCGTATATATTACAGAGGAACAGTGGTCACATCTCTAATCATTGTGTAAAAGCACGTGAATGCCAACAATACAAACGTAAAGTGAACTATTCAATACCTAACGTACGTAACCTAATATAACTAAGGGCAAACTGTTGCCTACCGATAACATATCATAAAGTTCTATGGAATAACATTAAAGCACGCTAACTGGTTTATGCCAGATTTTTCAATCAAAAGATTTTTTTTTTTTCTGAAGAACAAATGTGGCTGTAAGCAGCCATTTTTGTTCTTCAGATGAAAGTTACCTGACGTTTGAAAAACCGAACCCCTAATACTGCTAGGGGCGGATGCGACCAAACTTTGAGGAAGCCTTGTTCTGCGAATTAAATCACTTTTTACTCGAGAACTAGTCGTGACTAAGAGTGAAACGTGATTTTATCCGGACGACAAGATTTAGGTACTCCAGTTTGGTCGAATCCGCCCAAACACTGATATGTACATTTATTTACAGGTTGGGTGAGGATTTATTGCAGAGTCTTTTAAAATCTATCTTCCGTGCTCCACTATTTTTTTCCAACACTTACGTGGATCATATATGGTACATTTTGTCTGCCAAACAACAGTGGAGCAAGGTAGAGATTCCTCCCGACTCGCTGAGCGCGCTGTTGATTCCTAATCGGTATTGATATTTAACAAGACCACAGAGTGTGCAAGATCTCAAGATGGTACGTCTTTGTTTGAACCGTATCTCAACATTGTGATTGGGTCAGCGTGCGGGGACCGATTGGCGATACAAAACGATTGCTCATAGCGGCGTTCTTTGGGCTGTAAAACTTAATCTCCAAAGGATGCGTTGAAATTAGGTGTAATAAAGAACTCAGTATGGTCTATTTGAAATAAAATAAGATATTTTATTAATTCCTCACGTTGTTGTGTAATAGTAAAATAAATGAAGATTTCAGTATTTTGATTCCTCAATATTAGGCCAAGTGCAAAGGACAATGCAACTAAATGGTTTACAATTTTAAAATATGTTGTTCACAGTACGTGTGTTCATCACAGCGAGGGTTGGCGAATTGGGAAGCTGTCGAAGTCCAGTAAACGAAGCCAGGTTTATTAACAAGTGTTTTGAGACCTATTTTCCGTGCTACACTGTTTCTCCAACACTTACGTTGATTACACACCGTGAAATTTTAATCATCGTTTTCCTCTTAAGGGATCATTGTACAAACATGAAATCGCAAAAAAAAAATCTGCTGTTCCCTACATTCTGACGAGTTATGCGAACATAAATGTAGGGAACAGCTGATTTTTTTTTGCGATTTCAGTTTTGGTCCCATCTTCTCCTTCTTAGCGTGTCGATGGCAATCTAAATGTACTCGGCCCAGAATTCGGCCACTTGTTTGGCGCCATCACTAGCGTCCATCAGTTCCTGTAACGTGCAGCTGACAGGACACGGTCCCATAGTAAAAGTTGTTCATAATGATGAGTACAATGACCCCTTAAGAGGAAAACAGTGATTAAAATTTCACGGTGTATAACGGACTCCGACCGATTAATATTTCACTTTGTCTGCCAAACCACAGTGGAGTATGGAAGTGGTCTCTAAATTGCTCAAAGTCCAGTACACATAGCAAGGATGATAGTATTGGCAATCCATCGAAGTCCAGTAAACGAAGCGAGGGTCAGAGTATTAAAATACAGAAACCAGAGGAAGTCCAGTAATCACAGCGAGGTTCAGGTTAAAACAAACCAGTAGAAATCGGTCAGTGTCCGGTTAACACTGCGAGGGTTCGGCTATATCAAATCGATCGTAGTTCAGTATAGACAGCGAGGGTCAAGCTATTACAAATGCGTGAAATGCCAATAATCACAGCGAAGTTCAGGTTATAACAAGACGGTACTAATCGGTCGGAGTCCGGTAAACACAGCGAGGGTCCGGCTATTACAAATCGGTCGGAGTCCGTTATAGACAGCGAGGATCCGCCGGTCCGGCTATTACAAATCAGTCGGAGTCCGTTATATAGAGCGAGGATCAGGCTATTGCAAATCAGTCGGAGTCCGTTATAGACAACGAGGGTCCGACTATTACAAATCAGTCGGAGTCCGTTATAGAAAGCGAGGGTCAGGCTATTACACATTGGTACAAATCGGTCAGAGTCCGTTGTAGACAGCGACGGTAAAGCTATTTCAAATCCGTGGAATTCCAGTAATCACAGCGAGTTTCAGGTTATAACAAACCAGTAGAAATCGGTCGGTGTCCGGTTAACACTGCGAGGGTTCGGCTATATCAAATCGATCCTAGTCCAGTATAGACAGCGAGGGTCAAGCTATTACAAATGCGTGAAATGCCAATAATCACAGCGAAGTTCAGGTTATAACAAGACGGCACTAATCGGTCGGAGTCCGGTAAAGACAGCGAGGGTTCGCGGCTATTAAAAATCGGTCGGAGTCCGTTATAGACAGCGAGGGCCAGGCTATTACACATTGGTACAAATTGGTCAGAGTCCGTTGTAGACAGCGAGGGTAAATCTATTTCAAATCCGTGGAATTCCAGTAATCACAGCGAGTTTCAGGTTATAACAAACCAGTAGAAATCGGTCGGTGTCCGGTTAACACTGCGAGGGTTCGGCTATATCAAATCGATCCTAGTCCAGTATAGACAGCGAGGGTCAAGCTATTACAAATGCGTGAAATGCCAATAATCACAGCGAAGTTCAGGTTATAACAAGACGGCACTAATCGGTCGGAGTCCGGTAAAGACAGCGAGGGTTCGCGGCTATTAAAAATCGGTCGGAGTCCGTTATAGACAGCGAGGGCCAGGCTATTACACATTGGTACAAATTGGTCAGAGTCCGTTGTAGACAGCGAGGGTAAATCTATTTCAAATCCGTGGAATTCCAGTAATCACAGCGAGTTTCAGGTTAAAACAAACCAGTAGAAATCGGTCGGAGTCCGGTAAACACTGCGAGGGTCCGGCTATTACAAATCCGTCGGAGTCCGTTATAGATAGCGAGGTTCAAGCTATTTCGAATCCGTGGAATTCCAGTAATCACAGCGAGGTTCAAGTTATAACAAGACGGTACTAATCGGTCCGAGTCCGGTATAGACAGCGTGGGTCAAACTATTACAAATCGGTATAAATTGGTCGGAGTCCGTTATAGACAGCGAGGGTTAGGCTTTTACAAATCGGTCGGAGTCCGTTATACACCGTGAAATTTTAATCACTGTTTTCCTCTTAAGGGGTCATTGTACTCATCATTATGAACAACTTTTACTACGGGACCAAACCTGAAATAGTGAAAAAAAAATCAGCTGTTTGGTCCCATAGTAAAAGTTGTTCATAATGATGAGTACAATGACCCCTTAAGAGGACCACGGTGATTAAAATTTCGCGGTGTATATACAGCGAGGGTCAAGCTATTTCAAATCCGTGGAATTCCAGTAATCACAGCGAGGTTCAAGTTATAACAAGACGGTACTAATCGGTCTGAGTCCGGTATAGACAGCGTGGGTCAAACTATTACAAATCGGTATAAATTGGTCGGAGTCCGTTATAGATAGCGAGGGTCAGGCTTTTACAAATCGGTTGGAATCCAGTAAACACAGTGAGCAACAACGTCAAACAATATAGCAATGAGACTAAACAAAAAACTAGTCGATTTTGTTTAAATTATAGCTTTCTTCTATTGATTTAATATTTTTTAGGAATTAGTTTTTACGACATGTTCTACAACGTGTAACGATAAATGCGCAAAACCTGAAAACAGTTTGATCAGAATAACGAGCAGAATCAATTGAACCACTTTTTAATATAGGTCACATTTTTCAAAAAAACTTTTCATTAAAAACGTTGCCGTGTCTATTTATTAATAAGTCAAGCCATCACATGCGCAAACCCGCCAAAATAGGTAAACAAACACAAGTAGTTGTCGACCAATTAAAATTTTCCCATACGCGGGATAATAATAGCTCTTATTTCAATGCAAATTGCAAATACGAATCTTCCGTACAGTAAGTACCATGAATAAGACAATTTGAAATAAACAATAATGCTATCTATCTTATTTTAACATAAACTTAACCTAAGGGTTAGAAAGAGAAATGACGATCTGCACGGGGGCGGGGCGTGCGAAATACGTGACAGCGGCCGTGTTTACTTCAGTCTGAGCGGCGCCGGCACATGCGTCACAGGTGTAATTGTTCTATCCCGTTACCCCGGCGAGGCGGCGCGTGCGCGTGAATTTCGCAACGTTTTTGTACACAAACATTCAATATTGTGAAATGGTGAGAATGTTGGCGCATTGTAATGACAACGTTAATTTGGCCAAAGCCTGGAAAAGTGTGATGGAAACATTTAAGTCACTGTTCAAAGATAACCTAAGTTTTTTAGGAGCGTAGATGGTAAATAATGCGCGGCGCAGCGACCCGGTGACGACTCCTCCCTCAATAGAGCGTCGTCGCAGACGCAGTAAACGATTAGAATTGCCAGTAAAACTAAAACAGCACATAAAACCTTTACAATTTTTTTAATGACTTTTTTTTCTCTCTGAATTTCTGAAATAGGTCAATTGAATTAAAAATCAGTTGGGGTGTCTGAGGTTTTGCGCATTTAACGTTACACGTTGTATAAATAACATAACTATTTAGATTTTTGAAACCCGCTACTTTGAAGAAAGTTGCATTATCCTTTACATATTTTTTTACTTCATGTTTAGCTGAATAGTAAAACTATAATTTTGAATTAAATGTTATTATTTTGAATATTGTGCTATTAGTTTTTTATTACTGCCAGTTTTAACTCACCGAAAATATGGATTTGTTTAAAATGAGATCGTCCGAATCTATTTTTTGATAAAAACATAAAATTACTTTAGAAATAATCGAAATGTATGTTTAATCACGCCGCTACTTAAGATGGTATCCAATAATAATGTCAACGCCAAACAGTCAAACGAACTGCAATGAAAACAGCACCCAACCGCCAGCACAATAGAGTGCAATTTACCTCCAGATGAATGCTACATTAGGGTCGTCTTCTATGATCTGGTCGAGGGTCGGAAGGTCGATGCGTGCGATGCAGCAGATCTCGTCGGCGCAGTGGCGGCCGGTGAAGAGGCGGCGGATCCCAAGGATGGGGTCCACGCGGTTGTTGAAGCCGTTAGAGCGCGGTGGGTTGCGTAGGAATACTGGGTATCTGAGGAGTTGTGATGGTGATGATCAAACTGTGTCCTGAATTCATCATCAACATTCAGACGTCGAGGCCTCCTCGAAACATGTCAAATAGAAAGAAAAGAAACAAAAAAAAAAAAAGAAAATACATTCATGTAACACATACTAAGAGGCACACAGCATACTCTGCAAATAAAAATAAAATAAATAGTGTATCCCGAGGAATGTGTACTCGCATGAAAAACGGCACAGATTAGCAACAAAAAAAAAATTTTTTTTCAATTTACTTCCATATTATTAATATCAAATATCGACGGTGTAGTATCAATATCTAATAACTACAAAATCATGATTTTACAGGAGGCGAAAAAAACGTTTCATTTCTATAGTTTTTAATATTTTAATAACAAAGTTACTAAATATTAAACAAATATGTAGTAGGAAACGTCGTCGTCGATTCAAGACCTTATGTGTTTGCAAATATGAGCTATTTCATATTTTACCTACGAATATGCAATAAAGTGTAAATCGCTAAAATGTTAGTTATTAGATATTGACACTTCACCGTCGATATACTGCAAAGCGCAACTTTATTTATCTCTCCCTTATACTTATAAATACCATTACAGTTTCATCACCTAATGCTATAGTGCGGTTTCTTATAATGAAAATTATTTACTATTTAAAACTATTAAGAACTTTAATTTACATAACATAACTATGAAAAACAAAATGGGAGCTTGGGAAGGGCTATATCCAGCGGTGATCTGTTATAAGTTAAATTGGTTGACGGCTACCTTTTCAGCCGGTTGGGAGGGAACCATGATGTATTACCGATTAAGTGTTTCTGGCAAGGGTCCAATTCTGCTTCCATCCGCTCTCGAAAACAGACCACCTAAGGGCAATGTACTAAAAAAAAAGACGGGTTGCACTCCGGGAGTGCCGGCAGAAGTGAAAACTTGAATATTAACGTTGAAATAAATCAATTATTAATTGAATTAATATAACTCATTTTTCCACATCCACGTCCATCCATCCATCCATCCCTGCGCCGCCTAAACGAAACAGCAGGCATACATTTTCGCAGCGCCGTAGAAAGAGAGGGGACACTCCTACGCCGCGCCGGCTGTCTACTCTCCATCCGTCTTACGAATCTGATGGTCCGTGTCCTGACGCGAGTTTAACATTTTTTACCCATTACAAAAAAGTGTACAACGCCGCTAGTTTTCAATTTGAAAAATCTTACTTTTTAAGACATTTGATGAGTCCATGCAGCTGGGAGAAGACTACCAGGCGTCGAATGTCAAAGGTGGGACCCGGCGAGGTGGAGAACCGCTCGCACACAGTCCGCAGAGTCGTGCCCTGCTGCAGAGCGCACAGGATCTCTAGGACTTCGGAGATCGTTGGCTGTGACAGAAATAAGTCTATCAGAGATTAGAAACCATTTTCGAGTAAAATATTGTTTAGTATAGTTTTAACACAAGTATATTTGTTTTGTTAAATTATCTTAAAGTCGGTTATGGTAAATTTTGGCGTCAATCATCTAATGGCGCGCCATGGGGTAAGAACGACTCGAATGCCGTGACGGCTAACGGTATGACGATCTCTTATGCCGTCATTCCCCCTCCCCGCCATGTTTCACATCTGCCAGGCGTCCCATGAAGGCCACTTTTTTTTTTCAAAGATTCTTTGACATACCTGACATCGGTGAAGGAAAACATCGTGAGGAAATGTGGACTTATCTATACAGGGTGATTTTTTCAAGTGGGCGTGGATGGCCAAATCCGAAACTATAAGGAATAGCGAAAGCTCTTTCCTTTAGTTTGCCGTATGTCATTACTTCCCAGAATTCGATACTTATTAGCGACATTATCGAATGGTGTAATAATACAGTGTTTTTTTTTTTTCAAAATCAACGGGTTCGATTCCTGGCTAGAAATATAGATTTTTCAAAAATCCAATGATGCAGTTTCAGTTTTCATCAAAATCAAGCCCGTGACTCCTTTGAGTACTTTTCACTATTCCTCAGTTTCGGATTTGGCCATCCACGCCCACTTGGAAAATTCACCCTGTATGTGTATTTTCGTTAGCTGATTATTTTTTTGTATCTAATGCATTTTTCTTATTTAATTTTTTACCATCGTCCTTATTTTGGTGGTCTGAATGATTTGTAAAAGTTTGTCCATCTATTTTAATTGGACCTTATAAGTATATAAAATTCAAAGTCCGGACTGAGTGATATATCAACGCACAGCCTAAGCCGCTGGTCCTAGAGACATGAAATTTGGAGGCTGTGTTCTTTGTGAAGAGCAGGTATCCACTAAGAAAAGGTTTTTCGAAATTCCACCCCTAAGAGGGTGAAATTTCACGCAGACGAAGTCGCGGACAGAAGCTAGTAGTTAATATAAGTCTGAAAGCACCAATCCGTCTTGAGCACGCGTGGTTTGAGCTCATGCCTTTTTGCTTTTCTTTTTGAGGAGAGGCTTGTGCCCTGCATTGGGACGATAATAGGGTAATTAAGTCCCTACCTTTTCCTTAGAATCGCTCCCTTTGCCAAGGAAGGAGATGCAGGACTTCTGCAGCTCGGTGTCACTGAACAGGCGGCTGAGGTTGGGCGTCGCGCGGTACATGTTGCTGAACTTCATCACAGGGAGAAGAGTGACCTGGTAATCCAAGATATATTCATTTATGTACAATTAATTACTTAACCTTTTGAACGCCATTGTCACATATATGTGACAAACGAAATCTTACCCTGAACGCCAACGTCACAAATATATGACAAAATACACGTCGTACCATATTATGAAATAAACAATTTAATCATTACTTTTGTGTGTATTTTATTTATATGATTTAAAAGTTTAAGCTTCCGTCTATATTGTATTGCATGAAACTAATATAAATAAACCACCAATATCGAGAAATTTTGTTGTTTTGTGTGTGTGTTGTTGTGTTGTTAAAGTGGCCTGGCGGCAGGGGTACGGCGATACGTTTATACTCTGGCGTTCAAAAGGTTAAGAGCACTGGTGGCCCAGTGGTAACAGCCGCGACTTATGAGTTGTAAGTCGTAGGTTCGAACCCAGACAGGGGCTTTACTTTGTGTCAATTATTTCATCACCACTGCTCTCAAAAACGGTGAAGGAACACATCGTGAGGAAACCGGCATGTCCTAGAATCAAAAATTCAAAGACATGTGACATCTACCAACCCGCACTGGGCCCGCGTAGTGGATTACGGCCCACTCCCTCTCACAGAGAGGAGGCCCGTGTCCCAGCAGTGGGAACATTATCTATAGGCTGATTATGTTATGTTTGTGTTATTAATTAAGTATACTGTTGACATTATAACATATATGGCCGCCAGTGAGTCACAATAACCTTCCGTGTTAGTTGATACTGTATTACAGTGGCGTATTATTTATTCTTCATTTCTGTGACCCCAAGAGTTATACTCGAGTGAGAACTTAAGATATTGGCTCCTTTGGAAAATAAATTATAGCAATATTTTAGCAAATATGAATAATAAATCATAACAGAAGGAAGGGGTTACTGCAATTTTCCATTTCTTGAAGTCATATTTATTTTCAACCCCAGATAAATTTTCTGTAATTTATTATATGATAACTTGATAAGTTGTTATTAATATTAATATGAGTATTTGATTAGGCTTTCAGTAAGCAAGAGTTAGTTTCTCAACATTTTGTTTTTTTTTTTCTTTAAAAATAGCACACATAATACAGCAGCAAAAAAAGAAATGTAATTTATAAAATAAAAAAATCTGACTACAACCTTATACTAAAACTAACTGAAAAGCTAAAATCAAGCCCATTTTAAATTAAATAAAAGTTGGAATCAGGCGGGACCCATTTAAGTTTGAAACTAAAATAATGGTATGGGCCTCACCTGCTTCCAACTTTTATTTAATTTAAAATGGGCTTGTTTTTAGCTTTTCAGTTAGTTTTAGTATAAGGTTGCAGTCGGGTTTTTTAATTTTTTAAATTACTTTTTTTTTTCCAGCTTTTTAGTTTACAAATGTGAAAGATTTCGCAGACGATTTAGTTCTTGGCACGTGTTTTTTACGATTTGTTACTTTGAATTACTTTTAACCGTATAAGTTGTATATATTTTTGTAATCACCTTTTAAAACCCTTTATTTTGATACCCCACTCGATAGGTTTTGAAAAAAAAATTTTTTGAAAGCGTAATATGGCGCCAAAAATCCGCCATTTTGTTTTTTTTTTATTTTGATATACCCAGTGTCACTCTCACAGTAAATACGAATCTAATGACACCTCACAAGCTAAAATCCATCGAGCCGTTCAGGCTGCAGAGCGTGCCAAACAATTCTACATACATACATACATACTCTCGAAAAACATAACCCTCCTTCTGGCGCAGTCGGGTGAAAAAGGGAAAAATAATTTTAATTGTGTGTATGTAGTTAATACATTATATTTGATCTTTTTATTTTGTTATTTGTATTATGTGTTTCACAAACTGTGTCCTAATAAACGTTAATCTTTCTTTCGTTATTCTGGACCACCATGTGTTAGAAACTTTTCATCGGTTATTTAAAACAAAACTGCTGTTTCCTACAAAAGAGCAATACCTACCTATGCCGTGAAAGCGTATGGAACAGCAACCTTTTTTTTTAACCTTTTGAACGCCAATCACTTGTATACAAGTTCGAGATTTTCGTGCCCTCAGCGCCACTACTTGATTAGAAGTAATAATAGTATAAAATAAATTTACGACTTTTACAAGACCTTTTATTTTGTTTTTATGGAAAATTGCCCTGTTATAAGCCATATTTTTTACTTTTTCGCACATAATAAGTTCTTGTTTGTTTTATATTCAATAGAAACAAAAACGCCACAAAATATTTTAGTGCCCCCAACGCCAAGTACTTGATATAAAGTAAGCCAGTGATGGGACACGATGAAGACCTCGCTATATTTCATTTCGTCAAAACGATCATAAATATCATTATTGCAAGAAAATGACGTGAATAAATAATATTTTATAAATATTGTAAACTATAAACTACGTTTTATTCGCCTTAATCAAGAATAAATAGGTTTTCTAATCATTGTCGATAGTGAAACACCGTGTGAAAAACCCATCCCTACAAAGTAGCTAGTTGTCAGTGCGCACAACGCCACGAACTAGTATTGAAGTAAATCTGTGACGTCACAAGCGGACGGCTTTCAAGGTCATGGTGACTGTGCATTTTAGTGTAGTGCAATGTTTACATCTTGTTTCTTTTTGAGTAGATTCATCATAAGAAAAAGTTTGTGAATAATCAGAATTTTGAAATAGTTCGTCGTCCTGACATTACGTTAAGTCGTCAACTTCCGTTTCAGGAATGTACTTCCGTTTTCTATTAGTTTCTCAAAACAAGAAAAATCATTGCTAGTATTTTGCGACACCTATACCTACCATTAAAAAAAAGATCTGTATCATCTGCGTAAAACAGTCACTTACACTCCATTTTAATTTTTTTTAAAAACACGTAGATAGAAAACCACGTATCTAGCTTCTATTGATTGTATTTGGTTCTATTTTTTGTAAGTAAACGAAATAAATTATGCATGAATCGGTTGAGGTTATGCACGTGTAACTCGACCACAGTGAATAGAAAAAAGAAAAATACCATAGACATCGACATCTAGACATCCTTATATCAGAAAGGATTTTGACGTGCCTCGAGCGCCAACGACTTGATATGAAGTAGAAGGATTACATTTGGAGACAAATAGGGATGTGCCTTCTAGAACACACGTCTAATAAATTTACAATTCTTTTCTTTTATTATGGGAAATATATCCAGGTTTTCATATTGATTTTTTTATGAAATAAAACAAAATATGAAAATACGGTATCAGTTTTTATTTAGCTTCGTAAATTGGTGAATAAACGTTAATTTCAACTTATAATATTATTTATCGATAGGACATTAAACCCATCCCTACGTTTTACTATAGATACGTTATACATTTGTAGCGTGGCGCTGGAGGACACATCGCGTATTATGTAGATGGGCGTCGAAAAGGTTAATAACCGTCGAAACATTTCAACGCAGGTGGGTCTCGAATCAGGTACTGAATACATGGTACCAGGCTGCGCGTCGAAGTTCCAGCCACACTGTATTTTTAAAAATAAAAGTGATTTGATTTGATTTACTATATACCATGCCATTATTATAGTTTCAAAATCAAATGGGTCCCGCCTGATTTCAACTTTTATTTAATTTAAAATGGGCTTGTTTTTAGCTTTTCAGTTAGTTTTAGCATAAGGTTGCAGTCGGGTTTTTTAATTTTTTTAATTAGATTTTTTTTATTAAAATGTTTTAGGACGTGTGACTCCAGTTATCCGAAAACCGATGTTATTTTTAATTTGTCTGTATGTGATGTCTTGCTTATCCTTCTGAGTTGACGTTTTTGTCGTAGTTTTATTTATTAACTTTATTTTTTCTCATTAAACTTGAGGGTAGTAGGACCTACCACTCCATAGTAGACCAAGTTCTGGATGCAAGACTTCACGAGGGTCTTCTCTACGTTGGTGTCGGCGGCGATCTTCGACACGTGGTTGTAGCCGTCGATGTAAGGGAGAAGCTGGAAATATTGGTAAATTCAAATTATTTTATTTAACATAAACCTTCATGGGCACTTATGAAATGTCAGAAGCTAAGTGCACAGTTTCAATTGGCTGTTGTCTATCCAGAAGAGCCGGCAAAAACCTCCTACTTTTTTAAATAATTGGCTTTTACAATGTTGTCAAATTACAAAAGGTTGTGTAATCTGTCGTGTCGGTATATCCTCGTGAACACCAACCTGTCTAGTTGTTAAATCCCAGTCAGCTTCCATGTCGACCTCGAAAGGCTCTTCATCATCTATGTCTAGGTGTTCTTGGCTCTGGATGGTCTCTGACCCCTCGGGAGGCGCAGTCTGCCGGGGACGCCCAGGTCTGGGTAGGCCGACGGACGCGATGAGCACCGGAACGTGGTAGTCGAAGACAGGTGGTGGGTCATTACGAACCTCCAGCACTTTCAGGTGCATCACGGTGTCGCCCTCTGTAGGGTTAGGAACGTGTCAATTTTGAGCTGCTTTTTCGTTAAAAGTACGAGCGCAGCGCCAGCAATTGCTTTTGAATTTGTACAACTATGAATTGAGGGTGCACCATCCAACTGTCTCATGTCTGTTCCCAAGTACCTATCTGATGAAAGTGTGAGTGTGTCTGCCTAGCTCTTCGAGGAATACTGGCGTGTTTGTTATGTTAAGTACCTATAATATTTGTACCTACAACGTGTAACAGATAACAACAAAATAAACCAAATAAAAAGTGAAAAGTAAAAACTATTTTACAAAAAAAAAAAAACAACCGACTACAAAAAAATAACACTGCAAAGCTGCAAAGTGAAAAATAACTTTAATTTCGGAAGTCGGTGCCGCTGGTTCCGCATTTTCGTTTTATGACACCGACTTCCGAAACTAAAGTTATTTTTAATTTGTAGTGTTTTTTTTGGAAATTGGTTGTTTTTTTTTTTTTAAAGTTATTATTTTTCACTTTTTAGTTGCACCTACCCCACACAAATTCATATAACACTACTTCCTTTGCGAATACCAGTGACAGGAAGCTATTAAAACATATAAACAAGTGGAAAAAAATCGTATTATTGAAGCTAATCCAAAAACTACCCAACCAAATTCCATAACATTTATATGGGATCACCTTCGATCAATAAAAGTCACTAAAGTGGCCACTTTTGCACACACAAACATTTATATTTCTTACTACGAACTATAGAAAAAGGTTTAATAATATTAACAACTTCAGATTATTATAAACCTTAACACCCTAACATAAAGTTTAATTACGATTGCAAATTATTAATATTTAAGTCCTTCTGTCATCGGAGAAAGGTTAAAAGCGATAAATTTAAAATGTCACATTAAAATAAAAAGTCATTTTTATTACAGAATTATTACAGAGTTTTCCTTTTTTACAATTTTGTATAAACGGCCTAAGCATCAGCCAGCCAATTCATTAAATGTTGTATTAGACGAATTGGCGGAATATCATTTAGGCCGCTAGTTGAACGGCGCCGTTTAGTTAAAAGGCTAAAAGGCAGTTAACTGAACGGCTAATTTAACTAGTTGGCTGCGACATGTATATAAACATCCGAATTGAGAACCTCCTCCTTTTTAGAAGTCGGTTAAAAAGGTTTGGCTCCCAACTAAGTTTTGGCAATAATTAATAAAATTGTCATAGTATTGTTAGTTATGATTAAGCTGATTTTACAAAAAATGATAATATTGCAAAATAATCCAATAAAGTTAATTTAATTGTTAACTTCCATATTTTACAATAAATGATAATATTGCAAAATAATCCAATAAAGTTAATTTAATTGTTAACTTCCATATTTTCACTACTTAAACGTTGTAAGTATATGCTGCTAATTATACCAAGACAAATTGCGATGCACGTCCATACAACCTAAAGATAATTTTACGCAAATACCTACCACATTGAAACTTAATCAAAACGTTAGTACGTAATTATGAATGAACGTTAACGTCAACAAGTTTATTTAATCAGTAGATATTTGTCACGCAATTCAGAACTATTTTTTGTGCCGTTAGAGGAGTAGGTAAGTACATGACCTCTAAGTCGCATTAATAACTAATTATTTGCACTGATTATGAGTCAATTCGTCTCCAATTAATGCGGTCGACGACTCCAGTAATTTCTGAATCAAAACAATAAATCGGACGCAAAACAATAAAAATCAATAGAATAAACAATGACGTTTGTTTAACTCCGTTGCGTAAATACGTTGAAGTGCGTAATGAAACAATAACAAGCTGAAACTGGCTCTTAATCAATGCCTATAAAACTTCGCATCGCAATCTTTAACACACAAACAATACCTATTAGCAAGCCACACAAGTACACCCAACTCCATTGCGGGAAATGTCTCGAAACATACTTCCGTAAACAAAAAATTTCCCGAACACTATTCCTCGATACTTATTATTAATCATTACCATTTCCCTATGGTATTCCAAAAGAGCAGTTTCTCAAATGCTTGATTATAACAACAAGTCAATTATTCTAAATCCTCAAAACAGTTCGTAGCTGCATACGGCTAGTGTTAACTCATTAAACTCCTGAGAGTATAATGAGTTAATTAACATTCGCTTTACGCCAACTTGCTGCGCTCGCAAGGACCCAACCTACTTATAAGTACATGCAAAATGATTGCATCCGATAATATAGTCCTTCTCCAAACAAAATCAAAATCAAATCAAAAGTCATTTATTCAAACTAGGCTGAGAATCAGCACTTTCGAACGTCAAAATTACAAAAGACAGTCCCCCAAAACGCCCGCCCTTCACCACTTCCTAGTGCTTTCGCTGAGGAGAAGAAGTGGCGGAACAAACTCCCCAGCAGCACAGCTGTCTGTTCAGTTAGAAAATAATTGATTTTATACAATACTAAGTAGACTAAAACTCTCAAATAAAAAAAAATATAATAAAAAATAATAATAATAAAAAAACAATAAACAACAAAATCACTAAACCTCATTTAAAACATCATGACTTTACTTATTCGAATCCTCGAGATTGAACGAATAAAACATCGTTCGTAGGTAATTAAAAGCACAGCTAAACGATTGCATCCCATGATAGTCCCTCTCCAGACAAAATTACTAATCCCTATAAAAAAAAAGTTTACTACTCTTATGCGTATCCTAAAGATAGAAAATGAACGAATAAAACATCGTTTATAATAAAAGCACAGCTACCCCGGACAGCTAATATAATTAATTGCACATGCAAAACGATTGCATCCAATGATACTTCTCCAAAGACAACTACTAATCCTTATTAAAAAAATCGCGACTACACACCTAGATATAAAATGAACGAATAAAATACCGTTAGTAATTAAAAGCACAGCTACCCCAAGACGCCAACCTAGTTACATCCAATGATCGTCCCTCACCAAACAAAGTTACTAACCCTCATTTTTAAAATCATGACTTCACATCATTCATACGCATCCTAAAGATACAAAATAAACGAATAAAACTTCCTTTGTAATTAAAAGCACAGCTACCCCGGGAAACTAATATAATTACTTACATGCAAAACGATTGCATCCAAAGAATCTTCTTCTCCAAACAAAACTACAAATCTCTATTAAAAAATTAAGGAATAAAACTGCGTTCGTAATTAAAAGCACAGCATCCCGCGCGGCTACATTCGAAACAACAGTTCGCATCAACCTACCTAAGTGCCCCCACAATACACGCCACCCCATACGCAAAATCAATCAAATCTGTCTAGACATCACGAGATCATGCATCGAAAATTCCGCACTGTCGTATTTATAACATGTGAATAACTATAGATGAACTGCAGACAACTCTCACTCCCTAACCATCCCTCACCCCAAAATCATTACCTTCCCGTTTTATTTTGGAGAGTACCAATTTCAGAGCTAGGTATATTCGGTTCCCCCTTTATTTGGCTCTCGCTCGCACTTATTAAATCGATCGACCCTATGCAGTCCCCCTGTCTGTCTGGCTGGGGTGACTTTGAGGTACGTTGATACATTTACATATGTTTGTATTCGGAAATGGCGGACTTAGGGCGCGGCACGCTGCAGGCCGGGGATAGACACGTGTAGTACTTACCGACAAGCGTGGCTTTTCGGTGGGTGTTCAGGTCGTGGAGGAGATGCGCCAGTAAGGTCGGCAGCTTACTCGATCCGCTCGAGACGAACCGAGTCTCTTCCTCCATTATAGTCTGTTAAAGTACATTCTTTCTATGTAAACTAAACTAGGTAAACTACATAATATTCTCAAAATACATCATTTACCTAAATTATACGGTAGTATTATTTGATCATAATTCATAATCGGCTATTTAATCAAGTCAGCATTCAGTTGCATCTAGTCCATGCGTAAATGACCACGTGGTTTCCGATTCATATCCGGCCATTTCGACCGCGACACACGTGGTCCTAACCTTATGCCCAACGTTCATGGCAGTAATCATTATTCAGGAGGTATTTTTTACTCCCTCCGTGCCTCGGAAAGCCCGTTGAGCCGTTGGTCCCGGCTGTCATTCGAGGATCTTTAACAGTCGTTATGGGTAGTCAGAAGCCCGAAATTCTGACAACCAGTCTTACCAAGGGGTATCGTACTACCCAGTAACTAACTTGTGGAGGTCAAGCTACAGTATTGACCCGTATCATAGGATATTTTATGTTAAAACAAGAAATTTCATGCAGACGAAGTCGTGGGTAGAAGCTAGACAATTATATTTACTGTCTGACACTGCTGACACTGTGTTAATGACTAGAGGTGAGCGAAGAAACGCCGAAATAAACGTTAGGGTCAAGGTCATATCTAAATCTGGCTTTTTTAATGGAGATCAGAGTTCTTAGAAATGACTGTTACAGAAGAGTGGGATTGGAAAGTAACGCTAGTTAATTTGGCAACAATTAATGAAGAATACATATAATGAATACTTTTAAGACTAGTCTCAGAGGTGAACAATAAGTATTTAATATAATTTGTTGCAATATTCAATGAAATACTATCTGTACTTTTGTACATTTTTTTATTTCATTTGGATTGTCAGTCATCACCAGTTGGGCTGATGGCTGTTCATATGAATACATTTCTGCTGTCTGCAATAGCCCTATCTGTAAGTCTAATAAAACTATGGAAGGCAGTATTTATAAATATTCAGATAAGTCTGTTTGGTTTCAAGATAATTATGGCCAGTTTCACTCATAACTATGGGGATTTTAGTATGATGGGACAAAACTGATGTTTTAAAGAATATTTTTACAGTTTGAAAAGGACAATAGGAAGAGTACTAGAAGATACTGCTTCTTTGCCTACACCTAAAACCCTGATGCTGTGTTAAGATAGATATTATATGATAGACTAAATGTTTGACAAAAAAACTGAAGACCAAGCACTCGTTGATCTTACTAGCTGAATCGCTGGCACGTTGCAAATTGGAAGAAACGTGACCTATTTGCAAATACCTGTGAAGACCAAGTACTTACCTGTTGATGATGCTGGACCGGTCCGGTTGGCACGAGAGACCTAAAATGTGACTTAGTAATAACTAGCTTACCAGATGTTCTCCGAGTTTCTTGACAACTGGTTCGTACTGCACTGTCTTAGACCAGCTGTCGCACACGAAGCAAAGGTTGAATAAGTAGACATTTCTCTCATATCTGGGGTTGTCTATCCGTATTGGGTAGCCTACAATCTTGTGACCGAGGGCATTTCTGAAAAATAATAATGAATTAGTATTTGTAGTACAGACAGCAATGTGTTATAAAACTGTACAAATGATTAAATCTTTAAAATACTTTTAATTCAGCGATTAGTTTTAAACCTTTTATGTAGTCCTAGACATAGAACACTCTTTATTATGTATACCATATAAATACTAAATACCATTCACCAGATTTCAACAAAATTTAAACCACTGATTAAACTTTTGTAACTGAAAAATTAACAAAGTAAAAGTGTTGAAGGTACTTACATAGTCATTGTACATTTCTGGATTTGTGGTTTTGGAATGATGTATGCACTGATTGAATCAAAAACTTCCTTGGAAATGTAGTCTTCAGGAAACTATGAGCAAAACAGACAAAACTATTTTATTTTGTGGGACATGTTAACTGCTTGCTGGCTAGGAGCAGTATGAACAGACAGGGGAGGAGCCAAACAGTGTGCAAGCTTCACCCCAACTTCGTTTGTACTGGCCGCTGTCTAGACGGGGGGTCCGACACGCGTATACACAAGTACCTACTATATAATAGCGCTGTCTAGACGCACTACATACGTACAGGTGCAGGCACACAGCCATTAGATCAATAATCCACAGATCATGATGTACTGTCTATGCATATCACATCTATGTGTGCATACCTATGCGCAGTCATCAAATATGACCCGTACAGAGAAAATTGCACATTATAGAGTGAAAAAAATGCGTTTACATTATTAGTGAGTCATACCTGACACGAAACTTTGGGGCCCGCCACTGGATGGAACTCGCCGAGGAATATGCACCTGATAGGCCCCTCTCGTCCACAACCCTCGTAGTAACGCGTCTCCATCATCTTAGTGGTCATCAAGCTTATTTTGCCGTTTTTGCCGTCCTCATACTCTAACTGGCTCAATACGTTCGGACGACGTTCTACTTGCATTTGATAACGCTTAACGGCGTATCATAATTTGGAAACAATAATAAAAAAATAACACACAAATTATGTTTAAATTAAACAAATAGCACTATTTTATTTTTATTATTTATAAACGTGAACGTGATAATAAAATGTACTCTGTGAACGTGTGGACATTTTTGACGTTCTGTTCAGTTCAGTTCTGTTTGATTGAGTCGTTGAACGACGGAACGAAACCTAAAGAATGACCAATTTCCATTTCACAGATTCACAGAGCTACAGATGAGAAAATGTTGTTTTTTTTTTTTTAACTGTTCAACCATTTGTAATAAATTATCAAAACCAGGGTCGAATAAAATTAAAATTATTTGTGGAATGGTATACGAATTTTATTACTTGTTGAGTTATCACTCACATGTTGGCAACGGTGCTGCCACCTTTTGCCAACTCTAAAACCCTCGTACTTTAGAGATGGCAAAAGGTGGCAGCACTCTTTTCCTCTGAGCTTTACCGATGCACCAATTTTTTTTTCATGAAACGAACAGGAATATAGGCAGTTTACTACCAGAAATTATTGTAAAACCATTTTATTTAGGTAGCTGTTTACTTTCGACATCGGGTTTCGCGCTATACAGAACGACGGCGACGCCTCTTTCAAAAAGTGCTGTAACATGAATCCATGATCCACATAATTGGTTGTGGTTGTGATCAGATGGCGTTGTGTGCTTAGTTTTATTATGTCAGAGGGTAGAAAATTCTTCCCAGAATTTGATCCTTACTAACGTTTTCGTTAATTTTAGTAAGTATGGCTTTCCACCTTTGCCAGCTTTATCAAACAATTGACGGGCATCTCTCAATATTTTTTATATTGAGAGATGCCCGTCAATAATTGTTATAGGTACATTGCAGCTGCAAATGTAAGTTGGACGACTATTGCTCTTAAACTTGTAAGCCTTCTTAGCTGTGACAGTTTTAATTTTAATTTCGTTACTTATACTACCTAGTAATAGAAAAAATTCACGGCAGTAGGTACCTACCTACTGCCGTGAATTTTTTCACACATCCAAAAGCAACCATTTAACTGGCAGTTACGACGACGCTTGAGTCTAATAATATTTCACAGACGGATCCTTGAATCATGGGATAGACGAAAATAAAAACATCCCCACTTTACACGTACAGGAGGTACCCACAATTTTTTTTTATTATAGTTTTCTTACCATTTTGTCGGCGTGTTTAATATGTAGGTATATCCATGCCAAATTATAGCTTTTTAGTACTAAGAGTCTCTGAGCTAAGCTGCGGACGGACGGACAGGCGGACATGGCGAAACTATAAAGGAAACCAACTAAAACTATATATTGTTGACTACGGAACCCTAAAAAGGAAAGTTGTGATCCATCAACCCGGTAAACGATTGTGGCACTGTATGAACGGGATTGGTCGTATAAAAACATTACTGATCATGTGGCGTGTTCCAAAACTAAGGTTTTAACGTTGTTGTAAATATCGTCAAGAAATTCGACACTACCAATAATGTTCTTCGAAAACCTAAATCTAGAAAGCTAGCTTCATGTTTCTATTATCTACTTATTGTCATAATGTTTAAAAAAAAAAATTGCAAATAAATATATCATTCATTCATTCATTCAAAAATAAACGTCATTCTTCATTTCATTGTCGGCATTTCTATTCAGGCTTTTAACAATTTTTTTTTTAAACCATCAGAAGATCTGCCAAAACTTAAACAAGGTTCCATTTTAACATTTTCAATAGGGGTTCAAGTTTGAAGCAACTGTAGATTAGGTATGCATCACAATTGCATCAATAAACCACTTTCTTAGTTCTTTATTTTTCGTCGCCGTATAAATCCTGTCACTCTTTATCAATCATTTAAATTATAGTTAGGAGCTCGTGGTTCAATGATAACAGCCGCACGGCTCGATTGGGGGTTAAGATACGACCCCACGTGCCTCGGAAAACGCATTAGGCCGTTGGTCCCGGCTGTATCCGTAGATCTTGACAGTCGTTACAGATATTCACAAGCCCAAAAGTCTAACAACCATTCATATCGAGGGGTATCGTATTACCCAGTTACTGGGTTGTGGTCGTTGTGGAGGTCGGATAAGCAGTTGCTCCATGTAAAATACTGACTATTCAGCTGCATCCAGTGAGACGGGAAGCTGACCCGAGTCCCCAATATAGTTGGTAAAAAGCTGGGCAGATTTTTTTCAATGTTATGTATACTTTTGCTGTCACAGCATTTAAAATTCTCAGCCCATTTAATGAGGGCATTCATCGGTATTCCGATGTAGGTGCATTAGTAGGTACTAGTAGGCACCTACTGCTATATACCAGCTATAATAATATATACTAGGAGCATGAGTGGTGAAAAAATGTATGTATGCACCCGTCACGTCACCCGGGGAGCAGTCGGCAGCACTGCCTTCGTGCTGTTACAGGAGATGAGACAGGTTTCCAGGTCTTTAACCCTAGAACCGTAACCTGGGTTTCAAGTCAAAAATATAAATTTAAATTTGCGATTACTTTTTCATTACTCTACCGTTTTTTTCGCACTGCCGCGTATTTGGCCTGGGCGGAGAGTGGTGTGGACGTGGAATGGTTCATCGGGCGCATGTCATGTGAGCGTGTGTTCGTGGTACGCAGTGCTTGGGGTAGTCCAGACCTAAATAAGTATTGGGCCTACTGGGAATATATCTGGGAGAAAGCGATCATCAGATGAAGTCAGGAAGATGTTCATTATGTCCAAGGTCAAAAAACCGAAAATCACGAACTAAATGAACTTTTGTAGTTTTAGAGCACCAAATAAAAATATGCCGAAATTGTTAACTTAGATTAATATTATAAAGAATTACTTCTAAGTTAGGCTGATTTTAGTGCCATAAAAGTCTATAAGTTGATTTAATAAATGTTTAATAATGACATTTTTTTATACTTTTTTATTAGGGGTAGGTACTCCAATACCCCTGGGTATGTTACTTAAGTTTTATTTTTGGGTACGGTTCTAGGTTTAATCGTACTTTCAGGGATTTGACTGTTCGTAGGTACTAACTAGTTCGACAAGTTTTGTTTCGTTTCCGACGAGCGAAATCAGTGTTACTTACAAGCTATGAGATGAAATCTACTAGATCCATTTTGTAGCAACTCTCGATATAAATCTACAAGACCCATTTTGCAGCAACCCTCGATAAAAATCTACTAGACCCATTTTGCAGCAACCCTCGATAAAAAACCTACTAGACCTATTTTGCAGCAACCCTCGATAAAAATCTACTAGACCCATTTTGCAGCAACCCTCGATAAAAAACCTACTAGACCTATTTTGCAGTAACCCTCGATAAAAATCTACTAGACCCATTTTGCAGCAACCCTCGATAAAAAGATCAGCTATTTTGAATCGTCCTGCGCTGCGCCTGTCATGACCGCCGCACACAATGATGCAGCCGACAGATGCACAAGACAGCTCTCACAGTACTCAATTATTGTCAGTACAGTAGCGTCATTGAACCGATACTTGTCCCTTACTGTGATACTGGATGCTGAGTTGATGATAATATCCTCATTATACACGAAGCGGCTGAACGGTTAGCAGTGAATGTTGTATAAAATTGCAAAGCTTCTGAAGTCGGTAATAAAAGTGCGGTTGAATTTGAATCGACTCGGTGTTAGTGATGAACTGAACGAAAGGGGGGAAAGTAAAAATATTAAAGTAGTTTCATGAAATAGTGTGGTAGGTAGATGTGTAAGCTGAAGTTGGCAACTTGATACTCGGTCGGTACGGCCCATTGAGAAGTCCCAACAGAGTGGCACGTGAGTATTGACTCAATTTCCTCAGATTAATTTCTGCATAGCTATTCCCAAACACTCGATACGCTTCCGTATCGTATCGAACATTAATCATTGTTATCGGAGGAGTCTTCTAAACGCTGTTCACAAGTCCAAAACCCAAAAATTTGTCAGTTTAAATCAAATAGACGCCCGCTATTCTTCCAACAGCTGTTGAGGGCAAGTCAAATCAGGTTATCGAAATGTCAGGTTTTCGATACGATAGCCTGTCGTATGGTTGTGAATAAGGGCTCAGGTCTATCAATTGGATGTCAAGCTAGATCATCTGCAGGAAAGTAAAAATTGGTTTAGTTATGTATGTCATCGACTCTTCTTCATCTTATCGATTACTGATTCCATTTATATATTTCAAATAAGCTTCGACCACAATTCGGTGACTTCAGACGGCGTTAGCGTTGACCCTGCAGAGGTCTTCCACAGTGCAGGTGTTTTTGTACAGAGAGCGCAACTTCTTAGTCAGTTAAGCAATTTCCAGGTCCATGCCATTTAGACAGCCTTACTAGACTTCATGGTGATCTGCAAACACCTTTTCAAATTACCTTTTACGAAGGAAAAGTAGGCTGGGGATATTTTGCAGCAGGATACCAATGTTTCAACATAGAAACCTCTGTCGTCGGTCCGTTTGACACAATTCATCTTCATCTCCATCCGCCCGACTTCACCTAAGTACTGCTTGGTATAGGCTTCTTTGCAGCATTATGCTGAGCGATAGCCGTTTTGCGTGGATGTGACGCATGTTTCCCTTACCTTCTTTTTTGTGTTTATGTTCTTTTTTGCGTCATGTTCACTGCAAATAAACGTATTTTTTCTCTCTTTCTTCTTTCTTTGTTCGTCCTAAAATTCACGCTCCTGTGCCTGTCCCATCTTGCTTATACCCGCAACAATGGTGTCTGTTACTGAGCACTATAAGTAAAATGAGCAGTGGTGGCCAGTAACAGCCCCGACTTACGAGTTTTAGGTCGTGGGTTCGAACCCAGACAGGCGCTGTACTTTATGTAAATTCATTACATTACCACTGTTAACAAAACGGTGAAGGAAAACATTATGAGGAAACCGGCATGTCCTAGAACCAAACATTCGAAGACATGTGACATCTGCCAACCCGCACTGAGCCCGCGTCGTAGGTTATAGCCCACTCCCTCTTGAAGAGAGCAGGCCTGTGTCGTGCCTGTGTCCCAGTAGTGGGAACATTAGAAGATAATTTTGCTACAGGTAATATACCTATCTACAAATGTTCTGAGCTGAGATCAACAGTGTCACTTTGTCTGTCTCCCGCATATACTATAACTGTTGTATGCAAGTACTATGTTGTTGCATAGGGGATGCACTGCCCGCACAACCACGCACCTACCTGCTACTCAGTGAATTAGGACAGACTGAAACTAGAGCCAAGCAACTACGTGAATGAAAGTGTACGTGAACAATGAAAAACAAGAATGTGTGTTAGTAACAGAATCAGACTTCTGAGTTACTAAGATATTGCTGCCAAAAACTATCGAGATATTACATGATTATATACACAATATTACATCAGACATTCATAAAACATTCCTAAGTGTGGTGTTCACTATGTTATTAGGGGCTTAGGGTTTAGAGTAAAACCACCGAATTATCAGTAAGTACACCACAACTCAAAGGGAACGTCTAGTCGCCACAGGGGATAGAGGGGGACTCCTTGAGGCGCTACCATTGAGTTGTGTGCTACATTTAATAGTATGTCACATCTCTTCCTTTTTACCCGACTGCGCCAGAAGGAGGGTTATGTGTTTCGAGAGTATGTATATATCTATGTATGTATGTATAATTGTTTGGCACGCTCTGCGGCCTGAACGGCTCGATGGATTTTAGCTTGAGAGGTGTCGTTAGATTCGTATTTACTGTGAGAGTGACACTGGGTATATTAAAATAAAAGAAAAAACAATATGACGGATTTTTGGCGCCATATTATGCCTTCAAAAATTTTTTTTATCTCAAAACCTATCGAGTGGGGCATCAAAATAAAGGGTTTTATGATAAAAGATGATTACAAAAATATATACAACGTATATGGTTAAAAGTAATTCAAAGTGAGAAATCGTAAAAAAACACGTACCGAGAACTAAATCGTCTGCGAAATCTTTCACATTTGTAAACTAAAAAACTGGAAATAAAAAAAAGTAATTAAAAAAATTAAAAACCCGACTGCAAACTTATACTAAAACTAACTGAAAAGCTAAAAACAAGCCCATTTTATTAAATTAAAAGTTAGGCGGGGCCCATACCATTATAGATTCAAACTCAAATGGGTCCCGCCTGCTTCCAACTTTTATTTAATTTAAAATGGGCTTGTTTTTAGCTTTTCATTTAGTTTTAGTATAAGGTTGCAGTCGGGTTTTTTAAATTTTTTTAATGTTAATTAATTTAATGTTATTAAGTAATCTAGTTGTTAACTTAGGTAACGTCAGAAGCTATGTGCACGGTTCCAATTGGTCGTTTCCTATGGAGAAGAAACGGCAAGAAACTCCACGGTTACCTACTCTATTAAAATAATTGACTTATACAATGTTTTCAAATTACAGTAGGTATATACGAGTATATAGGAGGACAGCGCAGGCCTATCAACAAGTACCAGGTACTTGATAAAATATAGGTAAATGGTCTAGAGATCTAAAGTCTACAAGGCCTACAAAGTACTCACGTTTACATTTTTAAGTACTACAGTGTTAGCTATTTTACTAAACTTTTTTATCTGAGGCTTCGTTGCAGTATGTAGCGTTTATATAAAACTTCTATTATCTGAAACTTCGTTATCGTTAACTTTCCATTTGCCTTCTACCTTCTTTAGGAGTATGATGTGCCTCCGGCCATTTCGAGTTTCGTTATTCCTTATATCCTTTACATTTACTGCTTCGCCAAGTTATAATTCTGTATACGTAGCATTTATTTTCTTATTTTAGTTTTATTTGTTTATTTTCTTATTTTTTGTTGAATGGTGTTGTCGCTAAGTTCTGAATTTCGTAGCTATTTTCGAGATCTGTTAGAAAGGTTATTCCTTTCTGAATGTTCTTGTGTAAAACAGCTCAGATGAGGGTTTTCCATTATATTCCCAAAATATATTTATTTTTACTTTAAAAAGTAGTTCAGTAAGTATTAAGTAGTGTAATAATTCATATTTCCATTCTGATTTTCGCATTGACTGCTTTTTAACCGTTTAAAGATATCTCTTGTTTTGAATTGAGGATAGTTATTATACTTGCAGGATTTTCGATCCGCGAAAATATTTAATTTCCACTTTATTGTGTCTTGCGTGCAGTGCAGATAGATTCCATGATTTCAATCTCTTTGGATCGACTACAATTATATTAATGATCACGAAAAGATTTCGGTGTCATTGTTTATTTTCACCCACCAGACTTATCGCGTAACCTGTCCTTCATGTTGACAGTGCTTGGGTGGCTTCATGAGCTGCTTCTGATAGGTTTTCTTAAATGAGTGGGAATCACCAATTAAGTAGTTTCCTCATAATAAACCGCCTTTGTTGTTTATTGAAGAGAAGTTGTTTATTTATTTCTTATTAGGGGCTTAGGGTTTAGAGTTAAACTACCGAATTATCAGTAAGTACAAACAACTCAAAGGGAACGTCTAGTCACCACAGGAGATAGAGCTCCTTGAGGCGCTACCATTGAGTTGTGTGCTACATTTAATAGTATATCACACTAAGTATCTAACTGTCAAGCCTTATCATGAAAACTCTGGTAAGGCTGCCTCAGCGGCCTGTGGGTGGACGCATTAGAAAAATTAAGACGTGGTGTTGTTTAACGATGCGTGGTGGATTGACCTAGTAGCCATTTGACAGGTGACAGCGTCAGAGGGCTGCCCGTGAACCAGGAAGTATGCCCAAGGTCAAAGTGAGGCATGCGCGGTTGACACCCATGAACATCGACACAACTTTGCCACGTGACGCAGAATTTTCCGCTGGCTAAAGAACGTGACTGTGTAGCAATAGAAATGTATTTTTTGTGAAGTAGTTACATAAAGAAATATAAACAAGAGTTTGGTGGGCTTCCCGAATTTCAAAGCTGTTGATCTACCTGCGGGACAAGTGTATTGACATTGTTTTTAGTGTGTTTTGTTTCCCCATCAATATGAATTTAGTCGCTAACTTGGAACAGAATGACGCAGTGAAAAAATTATATTGTTTTATTTTGTATAGAAAAAATTGTGAACAGTTGAACATCTTATTAAATGATGTAATTACAAACCCTGTTGCGTAAATGTGTGTTGCGTAAGGTTGCCTCGTGCCTACTAAGCGTAAAAAGCGTAAATAGATTTCCACGAAAATTGGTATATACTCGCAAATTCGGGAACAGATAGGTTAGGTTTCCAAGTTAATAGATTCTATATCAGCATGCTTCATAAACATTCCTAGTGAAAAGTACCAGGATGGGTAAATAAAACCATTCCTGAGGCCGGTGTCCAAGTTGTGACAAAAATATAACAAAAAACAGTTAAACAGTGCATATTAACAATGACAAAATTAATGATTAAATGACAATGATGAGCAGATCGGTGTTAAGTGAGGCTACCAGCTCCTCGACATCGGCAGAAGATGACTTATATACGTAAGTATTTATTTCAATATTATTACGCGTAAGAACTACCATAAAAACAATAGATGTAAACACATTAACTAAATTTTTCTACAACAATATTAATGTAGGCAAAGGAATCGGATAGTAGATCGATACTATTGTAGCCCGTAGGCATATTAAATATCTTTAGTCTTAGGCAATGTATGACGTAGCTCATAAGTTAATTCTAAGTCCTCTCAAGTAAACTTTCAACTGAGAACACGCTCTTTCATTTGCCAAACCTTTTAATTACACACACATCAAGTACCTTACCGGCAAACGAATTGCCAAAATCAACTGATCAATTCACTGTCCTATTTGCTGATGACACCACTATTTAAACTACAGAAAACACAATAGATGACGCTATAAGGGTAACAAATAACGCTCTAGTGGATGTTGTTGACTGGTTGGACTCGAACAACCTGAAAATAAATCTGACCAAAACTAAATATATGACATACACTACAGTTAATAAAAACAGGGAAAACTCTGACATATAAAACAACACAATCATGACATTGAAGAAGCTAATGACATTAAATTTTTCGGTATAGTTATTAACAGACTCTGTAATTGGAAACCACAAATAG
Source organism: Amphipoea oculea (assembly GCA_945859645.1). Classification (NCBI taxonomy): domain Eukaryota; kingdom Metazoa; phylum Arthropoda; class Insecta; order Lepidoptera; family Noctuidae; genus Amphipoea; species Amphipoea oculea. Next base: position 32,437,811 of record OX243861.1, on the reverse strand, counting down.
ATAGTGTATGTAAAAAAATAAACAAATTTTTTTTTGAGCTTAGAAAAATAAAAATTCTCACAAATCTAGAAACTGTTTTCATAGTTTATCATAGTCATGTTCTGTTCTAAGATATGGATTAATCATATGGGGTAACTCTACAGATGGCCAGAGAGTATTCGTTGCTCAAAAAAAAGTATTAGATCTATTTTTAATATTAAGTGGACAGATTCTTGTCGACCAATATTTATGCAGCAAAAATTACTTACACTTCCGGCATTATACCTACATTATCTATTTGAAGTAAGTAAATTCGTAAGTAATAATCCATCACTTTTTAATAAGGACGATAAAGCTCCATTTAAAAGAAAAGTCGTTCAAAAACCATTTCTCATCCCAGGAAATCGGCTTAGATTGTGCGATAGAAACTGTTACACTAAGGCTGTTAGAATATACAATAAACTACCTATATTATATGTACATAAGAAATTCATCAAGCTTAGAATTTAACAGGACTCTCTATAATTGGCTTTGTTTCTATTCAATCGATGAATTTATGAACTTATAACATTGAATTTGGGTAATATTTTACTAACTATGGAAAAAATACACAACTATTATACCTATATTTATATTTTTTAATGTGATACTGCATGAAAATTTTAAATTATGTCCTATAAATTTATTTAAAAATCTATAACTTTAAATGCTATGAATTTATTTTGAACTATTATACAATTATTATAAATTAATTTAAAATCTTTAATCGACCTCTACCTATGGCCGGGGGTGCGGGATTCGCATAAGCATTCACCGCTCCCCCGACAGGCATCGACCCGCTTTTCCTCAAGACCCAAATGTTTTTAATGACTTACTAAGCTATTGTTAATCAAGTTTAAATTGCATGAAGCTGTATTGTAAATGTAAAATATCAAATGTTCCTTATTAATTTATTTTGACTTACTTAACATTTGCACAACTGTAAGGTTGAATATAGTGTATCAAATAAACTGTATAGCATCTAATGTACATCCTATATTCTAGCAAATCAAGATATCATTCATAATCATTCAAAGTGGTGACACCCGTACGTGTCCATGCGCGATCGAGTTCCAAGTTATCGTAACCGAGAGACCATAGTATCGCGCTTAAAAATAAACGACGCACGGTACCAGGCCGCAGCTCTGCAACAAACCGTAGCCATGTCAATCCCGGAGGACTCACAGCCGCAGCAAATGACGGCAGTTTCCATCACACCGAGGATACTGGCCTTTTGGCGAGACCGATCAAGGCTCTGGTTTCACCAATTCAATGCCATCGTGGATCCCCAAAAGGCAAGTGACCTGCACAAAAGACAACTTTTAATAGCTGCCTGACGAATTACCTGATATAAGTGACATCCTCGAAAACATGCTTGAATAGTACAAGTACAGAAGAGGCACTTCGCGTAACAATTAATAGAAATAGCGACTCTTGCTACTAAGCAACAAAGTGCAATTCAGTACCTCTAACCCCGTTCCGTAACCCCAACAAGGTTGCGGAACTCAAGGACGCGCCCAAGGCCAATGTTAATGCCGCCTTACTGCGCTTACAGCTGATAGCACAGAATACTTAATAGTACCACAGAATAAATAGTACAAGTACAGAAGAGGCACTTCGCGCAACAATTAATAGAAATAGCGACTCTTGGTACTAAGCAACAAAGTGCAATTTAGCTCGCATAAGCACTCAGTGCCTAACGCGATATTCACCTAAGCGTTGCCGTTCTCTTCTAACGCGCAACTCTGTCGCTGTCTGGCGCGGAGTGACGTGCTAGCTGTGGCGCTACGGTTGTCGGCTAGTGCCGCTGCTACTATAATATTCACCGTCTATCTGATGCATTTGATGCAATATGAACTCAAACTCAAAAACTCAAACTCAAAGCATTTATTTCAATTGAACCATTTACAGGCACTTTTGAATTGTCAAGAAGTCAGTCAGTCAGAAAAAAAATGAAGCTAGTTGCCCATTCCGAAGCGTAGGTACCTATGGAGAAGAACGGGCAAGAAACTCCATGGACACTCTTTTAAATCAAAATAATGTGGTTACAAAGTCTTGGTTACATCATTCATGTTAAAAATTATACATGTGAGAACGATGCAGAACGTTAAAAGCGTCCATAATGAAAAGATGAGAAAAAACAACAATTCAAATAATAAATTAAAATAAGCCATGGCAGCAAAGAGATGACCAGTCCCTACTGACGGCGCCCGTTCACGAACATGACGCATGCATCAGCACCATTCAGCTCAACCATTTTGAAGGGAGCTAAATGATCCAACACATGCGCCACCATCAGCGAGACATTTGAGTGAGCATGACATACTCTCAGCCGCCAGAGCACATTCAAGTCAATGAAAGACGTACCCAGTAAATGGTAGCTTTATAGTGTGTACATAGTACTCACACATGTGTTATGCAATTATACAATACTAGGACATTGAATTTATACAATGCAAAGAAAGACTTACAATCTTCAGCAGCTCCAACAGTATTTTCAAGTGTTAATCAATTAGTTGTGGTTGTGGAGCAGGACATTTTTATCCGCGATGTAATCCCCTAACTTATAATATGCCTGCCTGCATAGTGTGCGTTTAATACAAGACTTGAATTTTGTCTCATTCAGTTGAAGAATGTGGGGAGGTATTTTATTATAACATTTTAAACAGTACCCCATAAAAAATGAGTCTACTTTAGCTAGTCCGAAACCTGGTTGAATTAATAGGTCCCTATTTCTAGTACTTACTATAATTATGTCTTTCACCTATTTACTAAAAAGATGTAAATTTTTCCTTACATACATGATGTTTTCATAGATATATTGACAAGGTACCGTCATGATGTTAATTTCCTTAAACCGTTCCCTTAGAGAATCGCGCCTGCGAAGATTATACAGGGTGACTGGAAATTAGTGGCGGAGCCGTTAAGGGGAGGTAGTCTAGGGTTATTCCGACAGATATCACTATGAGACCTACCGTCCTTACTTAACCCTTTCCAAGATATTCCTACTTTTTGTTTAGCAGTTTTTGCATAAAATAATGACAGTAGCGGAAATTTTACAATTAATATTACTTATTTAGAATATCTTTGTTGCAAAACAAAAAAAAGTAGGCCAAAATCACTTTTTTTTAGGATTTATTACTATCTCTTTAAGTAGGAATATCTTGGAAAGGGTTAAGTAAGGACGGTAGGTCTCATAGTGATATCTGTCGGAAAAACCCTAGACTACCTCCCCTTAACGGCTCCGCCACTAATTTCCAGTCACCCTGTATATGGCTCTGATGGCTCTTTTCTGCAGAATAAAAATAGAATCGATGTCTGCAGCCCGTCCCCAAAGTAAAATACCGTAAGACATGATACTATGAAAGTAACTAAAATAGACCAGTCTCGCGGTATCTACATCAGTAAACTGACGGATTTTTCTGACAGCATAAGCAGCTGAACTTAGCCGTCCTGCAAGAGATGTTAAATGAGGACCCCATTGTAGCCTTGAGTCGAGCGTGATCCCTAGGAAAACCGTTGTATCGACGAATTCTAGTTTCTCTTGATTCAATATTATCTCGCAATCACTACCTTTGACATTTGGTAAAGAAAATCTTATGCTTAAAAAAAAAAAAAGTTTTTTTCCATTTAATACTAAATTATTAGCAGTGAACCAATTTTGGACCTGCAGTATGGCGTTATTTACGTCGTCAAAATTTATAGCACCTTAAAAATTAAAGAAGTGTCATCAGCAAATAACACCATTTGTGGTTGGTTTTTTAATAAATGGAGTAGATCATTTATATACACTAAAAAGAGGAAAGGACCCAAAATCGAGCCTTGTGGCACACCCATTTTTACTGTTAAGCCATGTGAATTGACACCATTTATTTGAACTTGCTGTTGTCTATCATTTAAATAAGAACTAACTAAACTGAGCGCAAGTTTTCCAAGTCCGTAATGCTCAAGTTTCAAAAGCAAGGTTTCGTGATCGACGCAATCAAATGCCTTGGAGAGGTCACAAAAGATTCCTACGGCGTCTTGAGCCTCTTCCCACGCGTTAAAAATGTGTTTTAATAAGGTTACACCGGCGTCGGTCGTACAACGTCCTTTGGTAAAACCATACTGTTGGTCGTGAAGGATTTTATTCGTGTTAAAATGATTGAGCATCTGATTAAGCATTATCTTTTCAAACACCTTGCTGAAAACCGGCAACATGGATACGGGTCTATAATTATTGGTGTCTTTACTGTCCCCGGATTTGTATGATTCGGTCAATTAGGTAGATAGATAATAAATATTAAAGTCTGTCATTTGTAATTAACAAACGAAAATCTTTAGGCTACCTAGATACCTCTTTGTTTAACATTCCTTATTAACTTACAATAATAATGTAACTCTTAAACGAAATCGAACTCGGAGACCAAAAGCCTTCACAATTATTACGGCGTATGCGAGATTTTTTGAGAAATAGAGTGCCAGACAACGCTTTAAAATTATTGTTGTAAGGTCGTCCTCCACATTCAATTAGGGCCGTCATAACCGCATGCGACAATGACGAGGTAAAACTCGACAGTTTGGCCGCATTTTAAATCGCTGATAAAATCCTAGAAAATACCAGACCATCAGAAATAGCCCCGGTTACCAAAACAACTCCGAGTGCAGATCTCGACCATACAATTCCCGAAACCATTGTTAGCGAATTAAAACAAATGAAATTAGACATTTCCGAATTACGCAGTAAACTTAACTTTTTATACTGTTTTAATTAAACTTTTGGAATGTTTAGTACATTCCAAAAGCTGCAGAAATTCAAGCACCACTAAACGCGTATTCACATAATTCCAAAAAACGTGACAAAACCGAAATTACGTGGACCGAAAGCGCATTAAAAGCATTCAGTCGATGTAAACAAATCATCAATAATACAGTCTTGTTATCACATACCGACGCAACTGTGCCACTAGTGTGGATGACTCAGAGAGTTACTGGTAAATTAGAACCTCTAGGATTTTACCCAAAGAAACTCACTTACACCTAAACAAGATACAGTACTTATGGTAGGTGTACATAATGTTATCACAAAATTGAGAAATAAAGTCTAATTGTCTTAATCGCCTAGGTGATTCTGAAGGCGACACCGTTTTAGATAGGGCGAATGTTAATGGCTTGTGGTCCGTTAGGACTGTTAGCTTTCTGCCTTCTACCAACTGGCGGAAGTGCTTTATTGCTAGGTATGTATATTGCTAGACAATGACAAAAATACAGTCACTGACGCGTTATTCCGAATTGATGAGATTATCGTGCCATCATTATTCGATTATCAAAAGTTAGCCGAACTACAAAAAAGCGATTCGGAATTACAAAACCTATGCAAACATGATAAACTCCAATTTAAATTAATCACCATGCCCAATTCGGAGATAAAGATAGCCTGCGAAACATCGACAAATGACATATGTCCTTATCTACCTATACAGTTCCGGGAACTCGCCATCAAAACTTTACACAATGGGAGTCATCCCGGAGTTGCAGCTACCCAACGCTTAGTTAAGTCAAGGTATTTTTGGAGCAGCATGAATACTGACATAAGAAATTACGTGAAAATGTGTGTTCCCTGTCAAAAATGTAAAATTCAACGCCACACAGTAACACCGATAGGCGAATTTGACAACACAGGAAATCGTTTCGAACGTACACATAGTTATAAATAATAGGACGACTGCCGCCGGCAGAGGATTTCAAATATTGCGTCACCATCATCGACAGAGTGACAAAATGGCCTGAAGTTATACCCGTTAAAGACATAACAGCTGAAACGGTTGCTATGGTGTTCGTAGAGCATTGGACTGCTCGTTTCGGTTGTCCAATACATATTACCTCAGATCAAGGTCGTCATTTCGAATCTGACTTATTTCGGCAGTTATTAAAAAGACTCAGCATATAATTGTTAGGAATGAAGCACTGCGATCTTTGGTACCACCGTACGAAGGTCCATATAAAGTACTAACACGACGTCCAATATTTTATACTTTAGACTGTAACGGCAGGCAAGGCACAGTATCACTAGATCGTCTAAAACCAGCTTATTTATTAGACTTTGATAATATGCCGGTCCAAGAGACCCAAACCCGACACCGTCCCACAATCGGCGAACGTGACGACTTCATACGACACTTCAAGCACTACGACACCGCCGGTTACAACGAAACCGCGTCGTTAAGAGGACCGCGAGATTCGACATGTGAGCCGCCACCATCAACGTCGTTATCAACCTTCTTTATATCTACACTGGCCTGCAAAACTAAGTATCACACTTTATAAATTGGTATAACTTTTTAAGTAGGTACACAAGATACACTTTTCCGAAATAAAAAGGACTCGAAAAAGAGTTTAATTTTGTATATAAAAACTTCATAGTCGAGAACCTTCTTTATAAAAAATGGCTGAAGAGAGCTTTAAAAACAAAATATAATCCTTTACGAAATACAATTTTACCATTCATTTTTTTGTTTCTGTTTTCAAATTTTTTCTTAATCGATGAGTCTTGCTACAAAAGCTAAGTTAGACAACAGCACATAAATTTTATTTATCATGCATTTTTCACCTGAAGAATGTGCTAGGATCATGACTTTTCTGGAACTAGGCATCAGTATGCGTCGTACTGCAAGAACGGTGGGTGTGACGTTAAGAACGGGTCCAGAAGGTGAAGCAAAGGTACGAACAGACTGGAAACCATCCGAAGAGATCTTGTAATGGCAGACTCAGGTGTACTAGTGCCCGAGAAGACTGTTACATTGTTTCCAATGTGTTGAGAAATCGCCACCTTAATGCAGTTGCAGTCCAGCAACAGCTTCTTCAGACCCGAAGGGACTAAATGGCATACCTCAAACAAACATAAGGTGTAGTGTAGTGTACGTCTAGTATAGTAAAACAATTGTCCGCAACCAATGACGTAATATAATGTTTATTTAAGTATGTCCGTAACTCAATTTGTTTATTTTAACGTTTGTACTGTTTGTAGCTTAGTTCATAATTTTATATTATTTTGGGGAGTAGCAAAACTTAATTGTTTAGTCTAAGGGATTGTAGCGCGTAGGCATATTAAATATCTTTAGTCTTAGGCAATGTATGACGTAGCTCGTAAGTTAATTCTAAATTTCTAAGTCCTCTCAACCTCTGTATACAACATCAGTCGTTCAGTAAACCTTCAACCGAGAACACTCTCTTTCATTTGTCAAACCTTCTAATTACACACACATCAAGTACCTTACCGGAAAACTATAAGACTTAGTACCTGTGGTGGTACTATCAGGCCTCCTTCACTCGGCCGTACCTACAGCGATAAATGCCTACACTTTCACGTGGCCTCGTGGCCACTCCGATAGTCGGTTGTCACCGCTCGCGCGCATAGAATTAGACTCAGTTTAAAATAAATGTAACGTTTAACGTTTGATAAGACACGTTTTTAAAAGAATTGCAACGCGTTTCATACATGTTGGATAATTACGAGAGCAACTTGAAAATATGATTTTTTGTTTGTTGAGATATCTTGACGAATTTGAATGTCAAATGAAAGGTCTAGATCTAAAATCATTATATCCGTTTGAATAATGTAAATTGGTCCAAACATTTAGGAGATAATTAAGAATTAGTATAGTGAAAATGTAAACAACCAGAATTTTTGATGTTTTTGTTCTACGAACTTTTCAATTAATGCAAAATGTGAAAATATTATTATTGTAAGATAATAAGGAATGTTAAACAAACAGGTATCTAGGTAGCCTAAAGATTAAAGGTTTGTTTTCATTTGTTAATATTACAAATGACAGACTTTAATACCTATTTATTATCTATCTACATAATTGACCGTATAATCATACGCATCAAACATAAGATTGATTACGTGGTCAAGTAAGTAGATAGACGATGAATATTATAGTAGCAGCGGCACAAGCCGACAACCCTAGCGCCACAGCTAGCGCGTCACTTCGCGCCAGACAGCGACAGAGTTACGCGTTAGAAGAGAGCGACAACGTTTAGGTGAATATCCCGTTAGGCACTGAGCGCTTATGCGAGCTGAATTGGACCTTGTTGCTCAGTATCAAGAGTCGCTATTTCTACTTATTGTTACACGAAGTGCCTCTTCTGTACTTGTACTATTTATTCTGTGGTACTATTAAGTATTCTGTGTTATCAGCTGTAAGCGCGGTAAGGCGGCAGTAACATTGGCCTTGGGCGCGTCCTTGAGTTCCGCAGCCTTGTCGGGGTTACACTAAATAGGTACCTATTACAACGGAAAACTATACATCCGCAAACTTCATTACATTGCGCCAGTAACTATGCACTATGCTTTATAATTGCGAAGGTATGGCACTATACAGGGTGAAATTGAATTCATGGGCATCCTTTTAAGGGGTGATTGTAATCATCATTATGAAAAACTTTTACTATGGGATCAAACCTGAAATTGCGAAAAAAAATCAGCTGTTCCCTACATTTGACGACTTATGCGAACATAAATGTAGGGAACAGCTGATTTTTTTCACGATTTCAGGTTTGGTCCCATAGTAAAAGTTGTTCATAATGATAAGTACAAAAAGGATGCCCATGAATTTAATTTCACCCTGTAGATGGGCTATCCACCCGGGTGGGTTTAAACCGGGTGTCTTGGGGTTAAAACCCGATTTCCACCCAAATTTCGGGTGTAAATAATTTTGATATAATAAAAAACATAACTTTACTTATAAATACAATAACCGTACGGAAGAAACGTAATCCCTAATAATTGGGTGAAAACGTTTGTAAAATTTGTTTCTAAGCAGAATGGAAGGCAGTAGCAGTGATGATAAAAATGTTGCATTAAAGCAGATCATTTAAACAAAACTACGCGAGTTTTACAAATAAATTAGATACATAGTTATCATTATTCTGCAATATTATGTAGGTATTATAGCCCCTCGGAATAACGACAGAGCTCCTTAAAGCCGGCGGGGCTCTTGTCCTGAGAGAGCTAGCTAGTCTTTTTAACTCCGTCATCCAGAAGGGTACAACGCCCCAGGCGTGGAGCAGAGGTGCGGTGGTTCTGTTCTTCAAAATAGGTGACAAATCCTTGCTGAAGAACTAAGATCCATCTCACTTCTGAGCCACGTATACAAGCTGTTTTCGAAGGTCGTCACGAACCGTCTCGCCAGGAGACTTGACGAGTTCCAGCCACGAGAACAAGCCGGTTTTTGAAAAGGCTTCAGCACCGTAGACCACATCCATACTGTTCGGAAAATTGTGCAGAAGACCGAGGGGTACAATCAGCCGCTGTGTATGGCATTTGTGGAGTACGAGAAAGCCTTCGACTCCATCGAAATATGGGCAGTTCTGGCCTCTCTGCAAAGATGTCGAATTATGACGCTGCCACGATGACTGTCCAGATCCAAGATCAGAAAACCAGGCTCCATCCAACTGCTCAGGGGGGTCAGAAAACCTAAAAAAAAAAGACAGTGAATCAGTTCCAACAGGCAAAGCTTGTGGCTTGCCTGAGCTTCAGGATGAACAAGTCATCATCTGCCTAGCCTTTTCCCAACTTTGTTGGGGTCGGCTACCAGTAACGACTGTCTGCTGAAATCTACAAGTAACAGCCGGGATCAGCAGCTTAACGTGCTTTCCGAGACACGGAAGTGTCAGTATGACATGGATGGTCATCCATCCACGGAATGACCTCGACAACCCTTTTTTTTTTTTTTTTTTTTGTTTCCGGGGTGGAAAATCATCATGGATGTCCGCCGCTCTGAGGCGGGCGGCGGGGTCTGTCAGACTCTTACTGACTAAAAACCACCCCGGTGTTCCATCTCACACCTACGCCAGGGGTCGCGGGAACGTACGATCCTTCCGCAACCCCCGGCTGGTGCCGGCCCGCCGCTGCAGGCCTCCTCAGGTCAGGGGGGGGGGAGTGAGGTGTTTGACTCCCCCCGCGACGTCTAAAAGGGGCGCGCGTGGAACACTACGCGCCGCCACCTCGGGTCCTAGTGTATGGGGGGCTACGGACGTCCCCGAGTCCGTCGCCCCTGGACCCATTTAGGGGGGCTGGAAGAGCGCGTTGTCCGCCCTCCGCCGACGCCCGGTGCGCCTGCTGCGGGCCGGGTGTGTGGACGAGATCTCCCTCTCCCTTTCCGCAGCCTCCTTCTGCGAGACGACGACTTCGCAGAAGGAAACCACCGCGTCCCAGGACTCTTCGCTGCCGACCATCGACTCGACCACGGCCGGCAGCGACAGGTCACCGCCTACTTCTGAGATGAGGGCACGGCGCGGCTCCTCCCAAGCGGCACACTCTGCCAGCGTATGCCATGCCGTGTCCTCCCACCTCGACAACCCTAGGTTAACCTGAACGACCGATCCATGCGGCTGTTATTACTTAGCCAAGAACCTCTCTCTGGCAACACAAGTACATAAGTACCGGATGCTACATTATACCTAGTACAAATGCCTAGATATTCTTTCCTGTCAGACAATCATGGTCCAAGAGAGCCCTACGTAACAGAACATAATTATTGTTCATACATCGAGTCGTTTTCGTATTTTCACTTCTTTATTCCTAGTTTCGGGCAAATTTGTAATTATAATAGCACCCCGCTCGCCGTCGTCGGTCGGGGCGGACAATGCATAAGCGATTTTTGTTGTCAATTTGTTTTACAATTCAAATGATTAAACTCGGCGACTGGCCCTCGTTTGCTACTGTACGAAAAAAAAGTCAAATAAAAACTCCGATATCGTCCTTGAGAGTACCTACAGGCTCCCCAATAACCTAGTGGCCGTGTTTATGTAGTGAAACTACTTCTATGAGACAAGTGGTTGCTAGCCAAGGCGGGCGAGTTGTGTCAGGCCGGGAATCGGGAGTCGGGCCGCGCATGACACATGTCACATGTATTTGTGCTGTTTAATAACCACGTATGGAGGTGATAATAATTTATAGTCTGTGTTTGAAATATTTTGGGGTTTTAGTGTTACTTTTAAATGAAAAAGTGACATAATCTAGTGGCAGTGAACGAATGTTATCAGCAACGTTGTCCCGTCAGTCAGTCGGTTCCAACATGCCGTATGTATTATTAATAGGTACCATCTTTCGCAGTTTCCTCCGCCTTAAAACCTTCGTTATATTCGGTGTGTTTCCTTTTGCAGATTCAAGGAGGAGCCTTGTTCCCCGGTAGCAGGCTACTCCTCAGGTAAGAGAAGCCGTTTTATTTTTGGATACGTTTTGTTTTTATTTTCATCCCGGTTTGTTCTATGGAAATTATTTAGATTGGGCATTTTTTCCCTGCATCCGTTGTAGGACCATAATGTGGTCAACGGGGACCTGGGTTTTTTATGGTATTATATTGAGACCAGTGGTGGTACAGTGGTAACAGCCGCGACTTATGAGTTGTAGGTCGTAGGTTCGAACCCAGACCCAGAACTAAACTAAATAATTTACACAAAGTAAAGCCTCTGCTTTACTTTGTGTAAATTATTTAGTTTAGTTTTAGTTACGGTAACAGTGGCGCGAAGTCAATGGTTTTTTCCCATCTTAAAACAACGCGCATAAAGAAAAATATACTAGTAGGTAGTTTTCTCATTTATTTTAATAATAATTTAGAAAGACAATTATTAAGAACTAGCATCGGATATCTATGACAACTAGGTACTGTTTCATTCCGATTCTTCACAACTAGGCAAACTTAGGGTCAGTTCACACCGCGACGCCGACGCGACATGGCGCGCAGGTTTCAGGTCGGCCCTGTCAGTTCACCAAAAATTAGTTTACAAATTTTTACTTGACAAACAACGATTGGCAAAAACATGATTTGCCATTTCATCATTATACAACAACAAGTTTTCCAAATAATTCACTTTACAAAATAATCACCAGATAAACTTTTGTTTAATAACGTGTTATTTAACAAGCAATTCATTATTTATTTATTTTATCTCATAAAACGTTTGGAATAAAAACGTTTTACATATTGACTTATCATTACGCAATTACCTAAAAATGAAACTCAACTCATAGAAAAAAGAGATTATTTTTAGTGGGCGACCCGGAACTGAACTAGCTAGATTAGGTTAATTATTAAAAAAAAAATGTTTGGTTAGGTTAGGTTAAAACCGTGACCCCTACGCACGAGCCGAGCGAGCGAAGCGAGCGGGGCCGCGGTAGCGGCCGGCGAGTGCCAGAAACAACTAGATTATATAGAAAAAAATTACTTTTACACAAAATATGGGTGTCAGAAACGACTTGCGCTAATAGAAGAAAAAAAGATTATTTTTAGTAGGCTACCCGGAACCGAACTAGTTACATTAGATTAATTATTTCAAAAAACATAGTTCGGTTAGGTTAGGTTAAAACTGTGACCCCCTACGCACGAGCCGAGCGAGCGAAGCGAGCCACCGCTCGCTTCGCTCGCTCGGCTCGTGCGTAGGGGGTCACAGTTTGGCACTCGCCGGCCGCTGCCGCGGCACCCCGCGGCAGCGGCCGGCGAGTGCCAGAAACGACTAGATTATATAGAAAAAGATACTTGCCTGAAAATTATTTGACCCAAATGGAGAATACCGTCATGATCACTTTATGACTGGTTTAGAAAATCTTTACATAGTATAAAACAAAGTCACTCCCGCTGACTGTAAGCTTAGATCTTTTAAACTACGCAACGGATTTTAATGCAGTTTTTAATGCAGTCGCTAGTGTATTATAAAATGATATTTTGTATAAACGTTATTTTTCCAAAAGAATCTAAATATTAAATGAAAAATGTATAAATGATTAAATATCATCCGTAACATTTGTAAAGAGAAGCATTTGCGAACTAAATGTTTGTAAAGCGAGTGTTTATAAAATAAAACTTTTGCGGAATGAGTTGTTTGTGAAATAAATAGTACCTACCTATACGAAACGTTGGTTGTAAACTAAAAATTTGTCAATGGAGTTTTGGTGAAACATTATTGAACCGCAGTTTTCAAGATAGCAATACAATTATAGACCTTATCTACTACACAAAAGGTACGTTTTTCCGGTGGTACAAGTTTGCTTAGAATTTTGTTGATCAGGGGGCAATTAGTTACTTCGTAATATAAATAATCCATAAAAATGTTCTCTCTTACAAACCCAACTTGCAGGATCTTGAAATATCAAGTCCACCAACAACTAAAATCTTAACTTGTTAACCTTTCCTGTAAGTTTGCACTAAAGGATTGTAGAGCTCTTATAGTTGGTTTAATTTATACCTAACTAGCTGCACCCCGCGGTGTCAATCGCGTAAATGTCGATACCTTGGGAATATCGGGATAAAAAAGTAGCCTATATGTTAATCTAGAGTGTCAGCTACCTCCAGACCAAATTATATCAAAATCGGCCCAGCCGTTTGAGCGTGAAGAAGTAACAAACATATAAACACACACACACAAACATTCGGATTTATAATATTAGTGTGAAGTGTGACTAGCGGACCGCCCCTGCTTCGCGAAGTTTTTACGGTATTATTATTATAAGTAAAATTCAACCTTACGGTGGTTTAGCAATTAGGTACAAGGTCGGCTATACTTCACGTGTTGCATCAGACGATTGCGTGAAACCTCCCATCAGGACTAATCAACACCTAATGAGGCTAATGAGAGCGACAAGTGAACAATACACTCTGCAGTCAGATATCTAGGACATCCCACTTAGGTCTCGACTCTCAACCCAGATGAGGGTTCAAAGAAAATTGCGGCTAACGATGTCCTGTTATCACAACTAGATAAGGATCTCCCCGACTTAAAAGCCTTGCACGGGAACACTATTATTAGTTCATCTGAGGTAATGATGACCTGATGTGTAACGAGTTAACAAGCTTCTTACTGCAAACAAAAAACACTAACAATCAGAAAAAGTATATAAATTATGGACTCATTATGACATTACGAAATAATAATGATACAATTCCATGGTTGACGTATATTAACTATAAGTTCATGTATCCTCGCGATGTTTTTCCTTCACCTCAACTTCATGTCAGTTATGCAGTACAAGATAAACTCAGACGGCCTTATTACAGAACAAGGTTTATATTTAGACATAGGTATAAACCATTGAGGTATACAAACCAGGGGAGGGGGGACCCGCTGAGGAACAGCGGGTCGAGGCCTTTCGGGGGAGCGGTGAACGCTTATGCGAATCCCGCACCCCCAGCCATAGGCAGAGGTGGAACACTGCGGTGTTTTTAGTGGGTAAGAGTCCGGCATGACCCTCCTCTGTCACCTACGACGGAGGAAGTCCTTGAGGATTTCCACCGCGTACCAAATAAAAAGGGTATATAAACCATTGATCATCAACTTGCGTGGTAAGTAGTTTATAGCCCATTTCCTTTCCAAGAGAGAAGACCTGAGTTCCAGCAGTGGGAACATTATAGGCTGATTATTATGCTTATAAACCATCGAGCAATTTTTGAAATTAGAGCTTAATTCCCACAAAATGAAAGTTCTAATTATGAAAATTGACGATAAACCCGAGTCTAAGTTGTCAATTTTGTAATATGAACTTTAAAGTTTAAAACACAATCACTGGTTCGATGGCTTAGCCTTAGACTAAAGTTAGAACTCGTTCAAAGTCAAAGTCAAAGCATTTACCTATTTCAAATAGGCACATAAAAGGCACTTTTGAACGTCAAAAATTACCTTAAAATAGAATTGATTCTAGTCGCCCCTTCCAAAACGTAGTTTTCGTATGGAGAAGAATGGGCAAGAAACTCCACCGTTACTCTTAAATGTTTTACACTAATTTGTATGGGTACATTAATTATATAATAATATGTGAGGACGATGCACCTAAAATAAAATTACTATACCACAACAGGTAAAAGAATTAAAAACGAAACCTGTAATAAGACGGAGAAAGTACAGTCTGTTATAGCAATTAGCTGACCCCTTAAAAATTAAACGAATTTGAACCTTCTGCTTGTTAGCAGTAAGCTTATCGAACTAGAACAGTTCAACGTCTACGATTAATAAAACAGTTATTCGAATTTGATATTTAACACGCAGTGTTAAGGTAGGTATGATCTTGAATATTGTTCTAGCTTGTAATATATTATTGCTAATTTCAACGACAATCACCATGTTCGTGTGGTCTAGTGGTAGCTGCAGTGAGCTGACAAGAGCGTGGTTGCGAGTTCGAAACCAACATGTTTTCTGCTGCGCATTTTGTTTTATAATATTTTTTTTTAAGTTATAAATAATAAATTATAACTATAGCAACAAAAAAAAAAGCTGAACGAAAATAAAAAAACGATAATGATGGTAAAAACGATTTTATTTTATAAAAAAAATTATTATAAGAATAACGTAAATGATATAACAGTTACTAATAACGTTGTTACATACTTCACAGAGTTTAATGTAGTGAATCAACATGTTATAATATTTAGAAATATATAGGTATGTATTTCTATTTCATAACAATAACATCACCACATTAAATATCGTTGAACTAAATAAAATAGCATTATACGTTGATGTTTTACCTACTAGGTATACTATATATCAATTTGTTTTGTAAGTATTAGGTCCTTACATATGAAATTGGCGTTTTTCGTACTGGCCACTTTAATCACGAATTTCTCCTCTTTGGTAAGGAATTCCAAATTCAAATGACAATGCCAGATCCTGCCCCGCCTTTCATTAATTTACAAGAAATGTAAATTAATGAAAAATATCCAAAGAAAATACGACCCTAGGTTACTTAACTTTTAGTCTGGTAAACTTGCAGATAAAAAGTTAGATATAAAAGGAATTTAATTAAAAACCAGGGTATTTCCTGTTTTTATCGCAGCCATTTGCGTTACTTATTACGCATACGCGAGGAACAAAACGAGTCATTTAATTTTTTTAAATGACATCTATTAATGTATTATGTACGGATTTTAATATGTATTCGGTTTAAATACACACAGTTAATGAAAATAACGTTTTTTTTTTTTGTAATATAATTTTAATACATATTATGACTGTATATTCTAATCATTAATTCGCATTTGAGCGTTAGTGATTAGGTGTAACGAAACGTAATTGGCTCGCTAACGCTAATACTTATGTCAAACTCACTGTCAAAATAGAGTCATTCGTTGACATTCGCTTTCGCTCTGTTCTGTTTACATTGTTGTTTGTTTTTCGCTCCCTAATCTCTCGCTCCAGAAGTGGAGCACTCTCATGAAATGGTGTCACACATTGGAGGAAACTACCCATTTTTAATAAGAGGCAGGATAAAGTCTAGGCACTTTGGCCAAAGACACTATTTCACTTATATCCTAGTTGATAGAGAGCCTAACAGTAGCTGTGCAATCGACTCTATATTAGGATATTGCTGCAATTGTATTGTGGGTAATCGAACGGTTGGTTGTTGTTGCCATGTTATGACCATTATATGGTACCTTGGTTGGGCACGTCATCAAGACAATATTGATCAGCCGGCAGGTTTTCTTGATAATGTTTTAATAATGTTTGAAGATCAATAAATCAATCACTTATAAAACTTGTTTTATTTTATTACCGATCAACAATCAGGATGTTATGTTATGACCTAGGTCAAAAATATTATTAAGGTTGTGTTGGTGTTATGCCATTCCTTTCTTTCATAGCTAAACATCCTAGGATAGCATTGTAACAATATACAGCACTTATTTAATTATTTCTACAATTATAACTGCAATTAACCTAAACTTAGGGTACCTAACCTAAATGTATTTTTTTTTTATTTAAACAGAAACCGCAAGTTCTAAAGGTTATTAAACGTGCTTTTAGTTACCACTAAAAAAGCACCAATAGAATGCTACATTTGGCATGCCTGTAAACCAACTTATATTTGATGGGTCAAAGTTCTATAGAGTTTCTGGCATTGTCCTTTGTACAGCTATTTACTCATGTATTTGTGCTTCGATGACCGCATTCATTTGTTTTTTTTCTTCTGTTTTTTCTGTTTGCGTCACTCATTTTACAAAATGGAAAATTTAAAATATCGCATTATTTACGAGTACGAGTTCCGCCGTGGCACTAGTGCTGCGGAAACGACTCGAAGGGTGAATGATGTGTATGGCGGTCATGTTGCAAAAGAAAACACAGTTAGTTTTTGGTTCCAACGTTTTCGTTCTGGAAATTTCGACCTGCAGAACAAGCCCCGTGGACGGCCTGAGACCCAAGTTGATAATGGAGAATTGAAGGCTATTGTGGAAGCGGACCCATCGCAAACCACGTCCGAGTTAGCTGCAGGCTTCGATGTTAGTGATAAAACTGTTTTAATTCACTTGAAGCAAATTGGGAAGATTAAAAAGCTTGAAAGCACGACAACGCCAGACCACACACTGCGCAACAGACGGCTACCAAATTAGAAGAGCTTGAATTGGAATGTCTTAGACATCCTCCGTACTCCCCGGACCTTGCTTCAACAGATTACCATTTTTTTCGCAATTTGGATAACTTTTTGCAAGGGAAAAAATTCAACTCCGATGGGGCAGTCCAAATCGCCTTCAAAGATTTTATTGATTCCCGTCCGACTGGTTTTTTTAGTAAAGGGATCAATGAACTACCTATAAGATGGCAAAAGTGCATTGAAAACAATGGTTCATACTTTGATTAATTAAATATATTATACTAAAAAATATTCGACTTTTTGTTCCTTCCATACAAAACGCCAATTTCATATGTAAGGACCTAATATGTAGTTATGTTTAGTTATAAATAAGGTTTTGACAAAAACTTCTCGTCGGTAAATATGACAACATAATCTTCCCAATTAAAATTGAGATATTCTTGGGCAAAGCGGACCCTTGCTTGGCGATGTGCAGCAGTCAGTTAAATTTTACGTGCTGGCTTGTATTGTTTCAGTCCAGCAACATGCAAATGTTTTCTGACCGTCTGAACAGAAACATTAGGTATACTGCATTGAGTAGGCAAAAATGGGTGTTCAGTATGCCTTCTAACAATTGCTTGATGATGTTTTGACACAGGAGTAACATTGCAGGTTTTGGTTCAGGACGATCCTTTTGAATATTCCCTGTCTCTTCAAAACGTCTTAGCCACAGTCTGACTGTATTTCTCTGAAACAACACAATAAGCATAATTTTAATAACCCGGTAATCATAATTTTTCGAATAAGTTTGCAAAAATACCTTTAGATAAACCACATTAGACCTATAAATGATCTCATAATGAAACAGTTAATTTTCTATTATTCTATACTCACGTTTTTAAGCCAACTAACGAATTAAGGAAGTATGAAAAATAATACACTTACCGCTATATTAAGTTTCCTAGCAATCGCTTTAATACCAACATTCTCCTTATGCAAATACAATATTTTGTATTTTAAATAATCACTCAACTGAGACATGACGATTAAACTATCAAAACCGATAATAATAATTAATAAAAAGGCGTGGATTTTCGCAACTTAGGCAATATAAAAATGTTCGTGCGTATTCACTGCTATTTGTGCATAGAATGTCTTGTTCAATTTATTCTTCTACCCCATATTCCTAAAATCATTACCCACTTATTGAAAAAGGTGAAACGTTTATCGTTTATCAACTTAATTGATATGCTTGTTCTTTACAATAATGCAAGAAATACTTACGAACAATTTATATATTGAAAACAAAATTAAACATGAGACTAGATTTGAACTCGCATCTTGCACGTCTCAGCCTTACGCATGAACCACGACACCAGATTAACTTGAGTAAGATAGATGAAATAAGGTATTAGTAGCAATGACACAAATTATCACAACATTAACCTAACCTTTAAGTCTTGCTGATTAAAAATGAAAATTGCGTAACAAATACCCATACATAGTAAATGACCTAACACCAACATCTTAAAGCTCAAATTTGCGTATCAAAATTATTTATTGTTTCTGTTCATCGAGTAGTGTTAGTCCGATTAACTCATACATATTGAATAACCTTTAATGTTATGAGAGGAGGGTGCAAAATCGAGTAATTTTTAGGGGGGTCAGCTAATTGCTATAACAGACTGTACCTACATATGAATTGAATAAGTCATATTGGTTCACTTGTCCGGATTTGAACCCACAACACACAACTTCGTGGGCTCGTGCAGGAGATATTCTCTGGGCCTTATATGCCTCGAACAAGAAGGTGAAGGAAACTGGCCATCTTTTGTCTTTTCCAATTAAATTATCAGCTCAGCCAACGTGTGAACATCTTCCTCGAAGTACTTAGTACATAATGCAGTTCTCTCCATCGTGGGTGGTCTAATTGTGATTGTGTATGTATGTGTACAGGGTGGTTGGGACATCGACTCGAAACCTGTGACAGTTTACGTCGTTTATTTAAAAATGTAAAAAAGTGCCACTCCGGGAGTGCCGACAGAAGTGAAAACTTGAACAATTACGTGTGTATATTTTGAATCGTCATATAAACAAAACACAAACAAAAACACCACTTTCAAATCCACTTAAAAAATATGTATATTATGACTTGAGACATGGATGTTTGGAGACTTGACTATTTTGCAACTTGAACGTTTTGAGATGTAGATATTTTGCAACTTGTAGGTTTCGAGACTTGGGTCTTATGAGATTTGAACTTTTTGCTACCAAATGTTATTTTGCAACTTGAACGTTATGAGACGGAAGGATCGGAAATACATTAAAACCGAGTACATCCTAAGGACAGCCGAACACATCCGAAGCGGTATTGGTTACGGTAACAGTGGCGCGAATTCAATGGTTTTTTCCCACCTCAAAAAAATGCCCAACAGGCCTTAAAGAAGTTTTCACTTAAAAAAAAAACGGCCAAGTGCGAGTCGGACTCGCTCATCGAGGGTTCCGTATAAAAATTTGAGGTATTCGGAATTTTTCCTTTATATGTGCTATAAAAAATTGCTCGCCAAATTTCAAGATTCTAGGTCGACTGGGATATTAAATATAAATATTTTGATCCAAGCGTCCTCACGTCGCGTCATCGGGGGACGGCAATAATGAATGTACCTATGCTATTGTAGAAAACATAGCTTCCAATTTTCAGCCGTCCCCCGAAGCGAGGACGCTTGGATCAAAATATTTCCTGCAACTTATATTAAACTTAAAGGGCCAATATATATTATTATTTTAGTTTTTAGAGGTTTTCGTTTGAGTCGGGGGTTTTTTAAATTTTTAATTTTTTGTGTTTTTGTTCTTTCCTTGCGTCATGTTTACCGCAAATAAATGTATTTGAATATTTTTTAAGTAAGTATAAAAAAGTAATTAAAGTTATGAAACA
Source organism: Amphipoea oculea (assembly GCA_945859645.1). Lineage (NCBI taxonomy): Eukaryota > Metazoa > Arthropoda > Insecta > Lepidoptera > Noctuidae > Amphipoea > Amphipoea oculea. The sequence continues at coordinate 32,417,535 of OX243861.1, read as the reverse complement.
ACATTATAACTAGTGGTCGGTTAAATATGCTGAATTTCAATGATTTTTTATACTGAAAGGTTTGTAAGCGTATAACATTATTAAACATTGTTTCTCATAAGTTCCTTTATGCCTTTGTGCTCGGCGTTTTTAATGAAGCGGTTCAAAGGACTGGTTTCTTCGCTTTTCTGCTTTGCAGTGGCGCTACTACCACGGCTTCTTATTCAGTCAGTGTTTGCTAGATTTCATTTATGAAGTTTTAATTAATTTTTATTATACGTATTACGTCTGAGGAAGAGATGCTCTGAAATCAAGATACTGAATAGTTACGGTACGGTGGTATCGTTTTCCATTTCGCGGTAGTAACGATTAATCTTGACGTTGAAGTTTTCTGAAAACCTTTTTCTGTTCACTTAATTAGTAAGGAGCAGTGATGGCCCAATGGTAACGGCCGCGACTTACGAGTTTGTAGGTCGTGGTTCGAACCCTGTCAGGCACTTTGCTTTTTGTAAATTATTTCATCACCACTGCTCTCGAAACTGTAACGAAGATATTGAGAGGAAACCGGCATATCCTAGAACTAAAAATTCGAAGAAATGTCGCACCTTCGTCGGTGTAATAAAGTCACAACAGCTCATTTTTTAATTTTACAGGAGAGGACATTTAATTTTTGAAGCGAAAACTTCTTTAGCGGCATTGTACACTTTTTTTGTAATGTGTAAAAAATGTTAAACTCGCATCAGGACATCGCGTCAGGACATGTGACCTGATCGAAAATTCGTAAGACGGATGGAGAGTAGACAGCTGGCGCGGCGTAGGAGAGGAAATATCCCCCTCTCTTTCTACGGCGCGGTGAAAATATAATTATGCCTGCTGTTTCGTTTAGGCGGCGCAGGGTGCTTGCGCGAATGTTCGTGTGTGTTTATGTTACAGCGTGGCACGCGCATCCATGGATGGTGACAGCTGATGGCTCGAGCAGGTACGTATTTACAGAATTATAATAATTAGAATCATTAATACATCTTTCTAAGTTAGATTTCTACCGTTAACAACAAATCTCGTATGGAAAAGTGTTTATGGTAGAAATCTAACTTAAAGAGATATATTAATTGACTATAATTCTGTAAATACATGCCTATTATAGTCGCAAATGATATTTTGATCAAGATACAACCTGACACTGACCTACAAATTGCAAAAAACGTAAGAAAATTTAAATTTCGCGGTCTACCACTGCACATTCACCTTAACTTCTCTTTTGTGATTATCGTTTGGTTTAGAAATAGCCCCTGAAAAATCTATCTCTCGGTTTCTCAAGGGAAGTTGGTGAAACAGGCCCTAAACAAACCAAAAATTTAGGCAGCTATTAATAGGCTATTAATAATTTTTTTTGATCAAAATATCATTTGCGACTATAATCGACATGTATTTACCGAATAATAGTCAATTAATATATCTCTTTAAGTTAGATTTCTACCATAAACACTTTTCCATACGAGATTTGTTCTTAACGGTAGAAATCTAACTTAGAAAGATGTATTAATGATTCTAATTATTATAATTCTGTAAATACGTACCGGTTATAGTCGCGAATCATATTTTGATCAAGATACAACCTGACACTGACCAGAAAATTGCAAAAAACGTAAGAAAAATTTAATCCGTGGGCTACAACTGCTATTCACCTTAAACATTATTAATTGACAATAAAACTTCACTGCGCATGCGCAGCTATTTATCCCACCGTCGTAATTATACTGACTACATTCTGTGGTCAAAGGATGATATAGCGAGTGGTTGATATCAATATTAACCACATAGACAAAGGGCACATAACTGACGAACTTTGGGTATAATACAGGTAGGTACAGTCAACAAAAGAGATAAGTATGCAGGATCGTCGGATATAGTTGAAGTTTAGTAAGAAACCCAAGGATATTTTCGACTGAAATTTAATTTGATAAGTGAGCTGTCTGTTTTCAATTAAAAAAAAAATATTCGAGAACATCCATCGGTTTCTTACTAAACTTCAACTATTTCCGACGATCCTGAATACTTACTTATCTCTTTTGTTGACTGTACATCTCAAATACGTGCCATAACACCACCACCTGTGTAGTCATATTGTAACGACAGGTGAATGGGGTCGTCATAATAACACCACCACCTGTGTAGTCATATTGTAACGACAGGTGAATGGGGTCGTCATAATAAACAAACGCACTAGCACATGCACTAGGTTGTTTTAGAAGTGGTTAAAAAATGGTACTACCACTTTTAGACCACACTTGACACCATGCTGCAAAAGCCTTTTTTTTTATTTGTTTGTTTTTTCTTTTTTTTTTTCTCGCGGGTGAAATCCTCATGAACTTCCTCTATCGTGGGGGTGACAGAGGGGCATGCCGGACTCTTACCGGCTAAAACCACCGCGGTGTTCCACCTCTACCTGTGGCCGCGGGTGGGTGCGGGATTCGTATAAGCATTCACCGCTCCCATGCTGCAAAAGCCTGCAATGGCCCTAAAGAGGCGAGGGCTGATGTGATATAATGCCAATATATTACTGAACTTTTCAGTAAAGACGTCGTGCCGCTTAAGGTATGGTCAGTATCGTCGCTTTCGTATTCATTATTCAAGTTATTCACATTGACCATTGTTTTTTTAATATTTGAATAATGACGGATCTTGTGCGTCGCCCTGAACTTTTACCTTCAACTGCATTGAGGTTTAGATATGCTACATCCACGTGCATGACACTCATTAGTCGCCAAACTGATGATGAGTGGCTACACCAAGTCTTGTGGTTATGTGCAATAATGTCGTCGTAGTTGCGTTTTCATTCCAGACATGTAACACACAGTACCGTCTTTACCATAAGGGCACACGGGGCCCGTGCCCAGGGCCCTCTACCCCAAGGTGGCCCTGGTAATCAGATATTACAACGCTTACCTACATTCAAAAGCGCAATTTCATGATTCTAGGATCATAAAATATGGCAAGAAGCAATGTCATGTAGCATAAGTAAAGGAAAAATCTGAAAACCGACATATTGAAGTTACATACCTACAAATTTGTGCGGAACCCTCGGTACGCGAGTCTAACTCGCACTTGCCCGGTCTTTATTACTTTCCACAGGGAACCCAAATTCTTGTGTGCTCAAGGGCCCCGGCCTGCCTTAAGAGGGCGTTGGTAACACACATAATCAGCCTACAATCTAAATCAAATACAAAGGCTGGGACCCTCCTCTCTTCGAGAGGGATTTGACTGTAATCTACCATGCGGGCCCAGCGCAGGTTGTTGTAAGATGTCACATGACTTCGAATTTTCTAGGACATACCGGTTTCATTACGATGTTTTCCTTCACCGTTTTGATAGCAGTGGCGATGAAATTATTTACAAAAAGTAAAGCGCCATGCTCTACCATCCCAGACAATAAAGAATCATGGCAGGATTTTTACGAAAAAATAAAGATGTTTCGAAAAGTTGGTATTCTAATTCATATACTCTTGGGTGCCTAAAGAGTATCTTTAGGAATTTATAATATTTTTATAATCCCGCAATAACAATATGTTCAAAGTTAATGTTCAAAATTATTATTATTATTTATTATTAAGTAAATAGTTTAACGAGGAGCTCATTATTTCAGTACGAAACGGCGGCAGTGCAAACAGCAGTGGCAAACATTTAAATCTTTGGATTCACCCTAGAGTGCGTTTCAACAAATAGTTCCTATGTTATAATGTTGGCTCCCCTGTCCTCCGCTAGGAGTATATGTGTTTTGTGCCCATGTCTCTCAAGATAGTAGATATGGGAAGACGATTCCGCAGTTTTTTTTAAAGATTTATAAGGTGTCCGTCTTAGAATCATGCCCAAAACATTAAGGAGTGGTGAAGAATAAGAAGTGGTATACATTGTTGCCAACATAACGGCATAGGAACTATTTGTTGAAACGCACTCTACCGCCGCGTTAAAATATAGTATATTGTCATATTTCTGATTTGTTTTGACACCTCTGATGCACAACGACGCAGTGAATACACTTGATTGTCATAGAAACGCTATTCAATAAAGTGTGAGTTCACCCTTCTCAGTATGGTCATGCACGTTTTCTTGTGACCAAAATACGGTGAGGGTAAATCTAGCTATTTAAATATTTAGGAGGCGGGGTTTGACTTAATGTCAAATCCTCCTCCTCCTCAAGTCGTACTCCTCATTACTGAGGGTCGTGATCCTGCCTTGAAAACAACTTTTCCCTGACGATGTTTCGCCATTTCTGTCTATCCTTGGCCAAGTGAAGCGCATCATGAAATTTCGTGTCAAGAGAAGAGCTTATCTGGTCAGACCATCGCAAAGGGCTGCGACCTCTTGGTCGTTTACCATCCACCTTGCCGGTAACCATCAGTTTTTCGAGGTTATTGCCATCTTTCCTCGCTATATGACCGAAAAATTCTAAAACTCTGCGGCGACAGGTCGTAGAGAGTCTGGTCTTTATTCTGAGCTCGCGTAGGATGGACTCGTTGGTGCGGAATGCAGTCCAGGGTATCTGGAGCAACTTCCTCCAACACCACATCTCGAAGGCGTCTATACGAGCTCGGTCGGCCTTTCTCACGGTCCAAGTTTCTGCTCCGTATCCGAAAATTGAAAAGACCAGCGTGTTGACCAATTTCACTTTGGTATTTCGCGAAATGTTGCGATCTCTCCATATTTTTTGAAGCTGAGACATAGCATTCTTGGCCATGCCTATACGCCTACGGATTTCTTTTTCGCAAGAGCCTGTGTTGGATATGTTAGAGCCCAGGTAAATGAAGTCATCGACCGTTTCGAGATTAAGAGCAATGAAAAATACCTCCCTAATGAATGTCAAATACCTACTGTTTTTTTAAAAAAAATTCAATATCGCTAGTGTTTACATTCTCTTTGTTGTTAAAATGTGCAACGAGATGAAACGAAAAACTGATATACAGGGTGTTACAGAAAGGGTATATCAATACAAACGGGTTGAAGAGTGTATCTAGTCTAGAATCCCTGTACAAAATTTCAGCTCAAAAGCATTAACTTTGAAAATGCCTAATATTTTTTTATTTCGACATCACGGCGCTGCACTGGCGCGCGGCGGCGTGATGTGCGTGTACTAGGCGCACAGACACACTACAGATAATGGATATTGACCCTCGTAGTGCGGTGACACGTTTGTTATGATTTCAATTTAATAAACTAACGAAATAAAAAAATATTAAGCATTTTCAAAGTTACTCCTTTTGAGCTGAAATTTTGTACAGAGATTCTAGACCAGATACACTGTTCAACCCGTTTGTATTGATATACCCTTTCCGTAACACCCCGTAGTGTTCATTTCGAAACATTTTAATTGTGCGGGGTTTAAAAAATATGATAAGTACGAGTATATCGATCTACTCCTGGTAATGATGTATTCTCAACTTTGGACAATATTTTGAACCCTCTAAATGAACTCTTTTTTGTACAAATTAAATGAATCTCGCCATGATTCTTTAATTAATAATTTAAGTTTAAACTAAGTATGCTTTTTAATTCCTATAAAAAAAAAAAACTTTGTTTTATTGTATTTCAAAAATGTAATTTTTAATCTTTTATAAAGGCATGTAAATCTCTTATTAGCATGTATATTGTTTTTATATATTTACTAGCTGCGCCCCGCGGTTTCACCCGCGTAAATGTCGATCCCGTGCGAATATCGGGATAAAAACTATCCTATGTCCTTTCCCGGGACTCAAACTATCTCTATACCAAATTTCATCGAAATCGGTCCAGCCGTTTTCATGTTATGTCGTGACAACGGAAAACGGGTTTCATTTTTATATATATAGATAATTTAATTATATATTCAGAGCATGTGTACTCGATAATGTGTAAGCTGTGGTTACCTGTAATTGAGTATGCATTACAGGATAATGTACTATTATACAAGTTCTATAATGGTAAAAGATAATTGTAATGCCTCTTATCTCGTTGTTTATCCTTAGATAAATAAATAAGCTGTTAGGTCTCATTTGACTGCAATAAAACCTACATTTATATCCTTCACGCTCGTGCCTGGGATCAGCTCCTTCTCGAATACTTCCACTACTTCCAAAAGAGAGAAATTAACATGTTCTAAGTAAAGGCTGGGCGGTTTCAGGGGCTGCCTCTATTAAACGATGACGTTCAAAAGGCACTTCAAATAAATGAGCCTTGATGAGCGTTATTAAAGGGTATTGATCTGTAAACAGTCAGTCGGTCACCCATCAAGCACTTGACTTCAGCAACGAGATCAATTGACTGATGCTAGCCTGCTAGTTTGGACTTCAGGACATTCGAAAGTTCAAAATACAACGCATATGATGGATATGACAATGTAAATAGTAAATAAAGGGTTTCTTTAGAGCAATGGTGGGCCAGTGGTAGCGGCTCCGATTTACGAGTTGTAGGACGGGGGTCGAACCCAGGTAGGTGCTTTAACTTTACAAATAATTTTATCAACACTGCTCTCAAAACGGTGAAGGAAAAAATTGTCAGGAAACCGGCATGTCCTTGAACCAAAACTTCGAAGACATGTGACATCCGCCAACACGCACTAAGCCGCTAGTTTACGGCTCACTCCCTCTCACAGAGAGGAGGCCTGTGTCCCAGCAGTGGGAAAATTATAGGCGGATTTGAATAGGTTTTTTTTTTTTTATTCCTTAGCAAAATGGCAAAACTGGAACTCTTATTATTTTGACATGTCCGTCTGTCCGTCCGTATGTCACACAGGTATTTTATTGGGAGACTATTTGCACTTTATCGATGAAAACTGACAAGAAAGTGTATTATGTGCCTTGCTAAACAAGTGTAGGTGTAATTAAATTAAGGAAAACATAATTAGGCGTAGCACTGGCACATACATGTAAATGAAAGATGAAAAAAAGAGTTTAATGATAAATAAGCCTGTGGGTTGTTGGATCCCATGACCCATCATTAAATTATGATGTTTTGCTATTTAAGTATGAAATAATGGAATATTTTCGGTTCTTCTTCGTCATACCCTCAAAGCTGAGGATCGCAACCACGTAAGATAGATCTCCAAATTTTACGGTCTTCTGCATCGCGCCTTCTAGATTGCATCTGACCATCTTGTCGGTGCTCTGCCTTGAGCGCGTTTTCCTTCCACCCGGCCAAGTATCATAAGCCTTTCCAGACCATACGTATTTTCTGTTACTACCGCAGAAATAACTTATTTTGTGCAGTCGATAAAATCAATACTGTGCAAGCGTAAATATTCATCCCAATTAAGAAACCCTTCACTGTGCATGGTCGGATAAAGAAAGAAAGAAAGAAAAAGTATTTATTGCGACTCGTACAGGAAAATCACAAACTAAATTAAACACAGTAAAAAATAAAAAAAAAACAAATTATATAAAAAAAGTATCAAAAAGAAAAATGAAACAGAAACTCCGCATACAGGATACGCACTCTGCCAGTATTTTTTTTTATACGTAGCCACTAGCCACTCTGTATGATGTTTATACGTAGCCACTAGCCACTCTCTATGATTTTTAGCCGTAGCCACTAGCCACTGTCTATGATTTTTACACGTAGCCACTAGCCACTCTCTATGATTTTTAGCCGTAGCCACTAGCCACTCTCTATGATTTTTAGCCGTAGCCACTAGCCACTCTCTATGATTTTTATACGTAGCCACTAGCCACTCTCTATGATTTTTACACGTAGCCACTAGCCACTCTCTATGATTTTTAGCCGTAGCCACTAGCCACTCTCTATGATTTTTATACGTAGCCACTAGCCACTCTCTATGATTTTTACACGTAGCCACTAGCCACTCTCTATGATTTTTAGCCGTAGCCACTAGCCACTCTCTATGATTTTTAGCCGTAGCCACTAGCCACTCTCTATGATTTTTATACGTAGCCACTAGCCACTCTCTATGATTTTTATACGTAGCCACTAGCCACTCTCTATGATTTTTATACGTAGCCACTAGCCACTCTCTATGATTTTTATACGTAGCCACTAGCCACTCTCTATGATTTGTATACGTAGCCACTAGCCACTCTGTATGATTTTTATACGTAGCCATTAGCCAGTCTCTATGATTTTTATGTTCTCCTTCTTCGTGTTCCCGGCACATCTGTATGTCAGATCTTGTTGGCCCAAAACTTCACCACTTCCAGGGCGCTCTCGGTGGCAGCCCAGAGGTCGCTTTGGCTGCATGTTTTGGGACACAGGTGGATCATAGATTGTAACACAGCTGTTTCACAGGATCTTTCATAAAACAGCCAGACCCCCGACCCGGAAATACTGTTTTTTTTTGCTTGGAATTGCCTCCGAATACGTGTCGCTGATGTAGCACATAGTTTAAAGAATAATTTCAGGCAGTAATTCATGGCAAACTCTTCGCACATAGTAATAGAACTGAATTTTTACCCGACTGCGGCGAAGCCCAAAAGGAGGGTTATGTGTTTTTACCGAACTGCGGCGAAGCCCAAAAGGAGGGTTATGTGTTTGACCTTTACCCGACTGCGGCGAAGCCGAAATGGAAGGTTATGTGTTTGACCTGTATGTATGTATGTCCGTTTCTTTGTTCCCTCGTAATTTCCAAACGAATGAACGGATTTGGATAAATAATACGTCTTAAGATTTGTCTTGGTGGCGCGAGTGTCACTGGCTACATGAAAATCAAAAACAGAGCAAAATGGCGGATTTGGGGTGCCATATTGTGGTGTTCGACATTTTTTTTTCTTCTAATATCATCGTGTGGGATAAAGTGGGATACCAAAATGAAGGGTTTCAAAAGGTGATTTCCAAAATATATACAACTTATATGGTTAAAGTAAACGTAAAAAACGAAATAAAAAAATTAAATAAAATCTTTCACATTTGTAAACTAAAAAGCTGGAAATAAAAAAAGCTAATAAAGAAAACTAAAAAACCCGACAGCGGTAAAAAACTTAAGTTAACAAAAACCGAAAAGCTAAAAACAAGCCCATTTTAAATTAAATAAAAGTTGGAAGCAGGCGGGACCCATTTCATTTTTACCTATATTTTCAAACTCAAGTGGGTCCCGCCTATTCCAAGTTTTATTTAATTTATAAAAAATAAGTTTAAAAACTAAAACCCGACTACTGAAAAGGATGAAACAAGAAAGTACCTTCCAGTGGTCGCATGCCGCTGTACTAAGAAGGTACTTTCTTGTTTCATCCTTTTCAGTAGTCGGGTTTTAGTTTTTAAAATTATTTTTGAAGTGAAACTTCTTTACGCACGCTTGACTTGGAGAGTAAGCTAGCGAACGCGTGACGTAAGCGTTACGAAAAGTGTGATCGGGCGATGCGAACGGGAGTTGAGTGGGGGATATAAGCAAGAGAAAGCAGTGCGCGCGCACATTTTCTTTCTCTCTTCCTCTCATAGCCAAATACGTTTGAAGCTTCACTTCAGTCGTGTGGTCATAAGCACACTCGGTTTTTTTTATTTAATTAGTTTGGGGCTTATTTCAGTAATATTTATATTTTTGAAATGTGCTAATTAAGCCCTTTCATTTGATACCCAACAAGGCATGATATAAAAAAAATATTTATGTCGTGACTTTATGTCCGCTAGAGGGCGCCGTAATCAATTTAATGTGACGTCACATAGCCTATAACTAGCGGACGATCAAGACGGTTCCAACGATACCTTATTTGTTTAATTATGACAAGGTAAGTTATGACTTATGAGGGAACAGATGAACATACCTACATACATACATACATACCGGTCTAAATCAAAACCATTCCTTTTTGCTTCGCTGTAATCGGGTAAAAATGGGCTTGTTTTTAGCTTTTCAGTTTTTTTTAACTTAAGTTTTTTACCGCAGACGGGTTTTTTAGTTTTTTTTTATTTAAGTAGGTTTTATTATCTTCTTAGTTTCAGGGAATTTTAATAAAAGCCTCTTTTAAAAGCTTTCACAGTTTATTTCTTTAGATATACTGACTGCGTTACTACTGAGCGTGAGGACTTGGGTGCGATTCCCAGGTCGAGCAAAGTGTTATTGGGTTTTCCCATCTTTCTCCCCAATTTCTCAGTAGCAGCCTGGAGTTAGGATTTGTGCCCGGTTGATGGCAACAGACTCGCCCCTGTAACGGCATCGACACCGCCATGAGCGGACAACGCATCATACTGACGTCACCCAAAATCCTGTAACGCGCAAGCAGAGTTTGCCGCGCGACTAGCATATAAACAGCCTGACATGAATTACCGGGCAGTTGCCCACCAGAGGCCTGGTTGGAGGATCCTCCCTTTACTATGGAGCATGAGTGAATTTTACACCCTGTTCCTCATACCCCTATTACGTGGAACTTAAACATAACTGGCGAGTGTTTCCTATTAGGTCAGTGGCGTGCATTGGTTTTCAGAATAGGTAGACACTAGGCCGGGTCTGGTCTAGGCAAACGCGGTCACTAATCAGAAAAAAAAGTGAGGTCAAAAGTGTGGTTATTTGAGTAGGCATGCCTACTTAAGGGTGATAAATTGCGAAGGTCAAACGTCATGGTATTACGCGTGGTATTACGCGTCATGGTATTACGCGTCATGGTATTACGCGTCATGGTATTACGCGTTACTTATAAAATCATATTTGCACGACAGAAAACAAATAACCGAAATAAGTAGACTGAACACTAAAACCAAACATGAAGAAAACATTCTATCGGAGGAAAGAACCGTTATCTACGGAGTTCCACAGGGAAGTGTTTTAGGACCTCCACTTTTTACGCTTTACATAAATGACTTTCCAAAATCAATTGACCATCCTGTAACACTTTACGCGGACGACAGTACTATATCTATACCCTGTAACAATAAAGACCTATATAAATGTGACATTAATAATACATTGATCAATACTATACTTACAATGGTTAGATAATAATAATTTAAAAATTAATTTAAGTAAGACAGTAATTATGCATTTTAGCCAGCGTTTATTGACATTTTCCAATCTTGACATATAATATAACAATTGACACGGTTAATACAACTAAGTTTCTGGGACTAATTATTGACCGACATTTAAATTGGAAGGATCACATAGATTCTCTGAGTAAGAGAATTAGTAGTAGTGCCTATGCATTGTACTTGCTGTCACGTAAGGTCAATAGGGAGGCGTTATTAACACCGTACTACGGTCTGGCTGAATCCGTTCTCAGATATGATGTTATCTTTTGCGGTAACTCGACTAATAGATAAGTTCCATTTAAAGCACAGAAGAGATGCCTTAGAGCAATGTTTAATTTGAAAACCACGGACAGCTGCAAACCCTATTTTATAATGCAAAAAATTTTAACACTGCCATCCATATATATTCTTGAAACTGTTATGTTTGTCAGGAGCAATCCTAAATTATTTCCGCGCACAGCAGATCAATTTCCCAGGAACAGGCGTGACCAAACCCAACTATGTGTACCTCCCTGTAGGACTGCACTTATGCGTAAAAGTGTTTTTCATATGGCTCCAATTGTTTACAATAAGTTGCCTAAAAGTTAGAAGGAGCTTAATAATGTACAATTGAAAAGAAAACTGAAGACATATTTAGTAAACAAAGCATACTATAGCATTAACGAGTTCCTAGAGGAAAGATTTGTATTGACAAAGTAGCTTATTTGACTTGATTATTAATTTTTTTTTTTTTATTTACAATGGAATAGTTTAATTATTTGTTGGATCTTGTAGTATTTTTATCTTTTGTTATAATTACTTTCTAATTACTGAATTGATTGTTATTCTATTATTTTAATTAATAATTTTTCTTGACATTTGCACGTCAAATCATGTGGCAAACATGCCTGTACCTAATAATGTTGTTACCATCTTGCATGCATGTAATTTCTTGTATGTATCACACATGTTTAAGCAAATAAATATTATCTTATCTTATCATGAGGAGTACGTATTTTTAATTTTGTCGTATTAACTTGAACGAGTAAAGACCAATGATAATGTGCGAATAGTACGGAAGTCGAGTAGGCCGTCCAGCGACTGCCTACTGCCGCGCGTTTTGTATGAAGATTTTGCTTTTTGTTAGGTATAATAATTTAGTGAGTTTCTTAATTGTGAGGCACACACACTAAAATGTAATTGACAGGCTCATGTTGATATATCGAGGTAGGCACTGCTTATATGCCTATATGCAATGCACGCCACTGTATTAGGTGCACCTCTGCCCAACCCTTCAAGCAATACGGGCGTTATGTTATGTTGCTCAGATAGACCGCCCGAGAGAACATGGGACTTATAAAATCATACTTCATACTAAAGGCGAAAGTTAGTGAGTGTGTGTGTTTGTTACTTCTTCACGCTCAAACGGCTGGACCAATTTTGATAAAATTTTGTATGGAGGTAACTGACACCCTGGATTAACATATAGGCTACTTTTTATCCCGATATTCTTACGGGATCGACATTTACGCGGGTGAAACCGCGGGGCGCGGCTAGTATAACATAACTGGAAAATATGGTGTATATTTCGCAACGTAGCAGTTGCGCAAACACAAAAATAACTTAAAAAAAAAACAAACAAACTGTTGAAACTGTTTCTGTAGAGTTCCTTGCGTTCACCGAGAAGTTTTACCTAGCAACTTATTCCTGACGTCAAGCACAGTTTTAAATTTTAAAGGTCGAACCTTCCAACACATTTTTGTGACTTCACACTTTGCTTAGGCATGAGGTTTTGCGTGCGTAACGTCTCTATGCGGTTGTTATATATAACACGACATGTCCCTGTATAACTGAGGTTCTGAGATAAACAGACATTCCTTATATTGAAGTGAAACTTCTTTACGCACGCTTGACTTGGGGAGTAAGCTGGCGAACGCGTTGCGAAAAGTGTGATCGGGCTAGGCGAACGGGAGTTGAGTGGGGGATATAAGCAAGAGAAAGCAGTGCGCGCGCACATTTTCTTTCTCTCTTCCTCTCATAGCCAAATACGTTTGAAGTTTCACTTCAGTCGTGTGGTCATAAGCACACTCGGTTTTTTTTTTTGTTCTTATGCCAAGAAACGCATTTTTCTTTTACTTCTTTCTTACGAGTATAAGTAGGTACATATGTAGTCGACTGCTTCGTTGATCTAGTGGTCGTAACTGCAACTAGTGAACATAAAGTCTTAGGTTTGGTACCCAGGTCGGGAAAATTGTTGCTGGGTTTTTCCATTAGGAATTACTCAATTGCATCTCGGCCTAGGTGATGCTGTCTGCACCCCCTATTACAAGAGACTCCTCTGCCTAGCCCTCCGGGGAGGCGTGTTGTATAATACCTAAGTGTGTATACTAACTGTATATTACCTATGCAGTTGGTTAGCCATCTTAGTGCTGATACTACAAAGGAACTAACGTGTGGTCATAAGCACACTCGGTTTTTTTTTTTCCAATGTTTTTCGTCGGGTCGGGTTTCAGTCGTCAAGAATTAACCAACAAACAGAAACAGTGTCGGACTATAATAACATCAAGATAATTAGTAGTTGACGGCCCCGTCGCTGGTCTAGTGGTCGCAAGCGCTTCTACTGAACACGAGGTCCTTGGGTTCGATTCCCAGGTAGCGTAAAGTATCATTATTGGATTTTTCCATGTGGAATTGGTTAGTAGCTGCCCGGAGTCTGAATTTGTGGCCGGTTGATGGCCACAGGCTCGCCTCCTCTTACACATAACTTAGTGAATTGTGGGTGAACTAGCTTAACCCTTCGGAGACTCCAGGCGTGATGTTATGTTATGTTATGTAATTTGCATGTTTTTTTCTCGTGAAGTATGTATCCGCGACATACCGTCACCCTGCGATAACCCGCGCAGGTGAAGGCACCTATCCAGTACTAATTCAGGAGTTAATCCCGGTTATCAGCAAATCTTGTGAGACAGCCAGGCCTATCTGCTAATGTCACTACTTTGCAAAACCTTCCACCATCCCTCTGCAACCCAAAATGAACTTTACCACCCACTGTTACGTTAGAAATCTGATCACCGTTACACACAAACATGTTTGATTAGATGCTAACACTCACAATTTCTCTTGATATGGGATATTCCGCCATAAGTTGTGGGGGCAGGGTGCAGATTGGTTTGTTGGAGTGTTTCTAACAGCTATACCTGGTTCAGCGACCCGTGCAGAGGTTTGCTTCCTGCGTCGCCACGTTCAGCTGATAGTGATGTGTTTTGCGAAATATTGGAAAACGGCCACTCGAGTAATCGAAATCGATTTTAATAATAAGCAACTGTCTTTTAGGTTTAGTGGTCACAAGCGCTACCACACCGTCAGGTCCCGCGGGGCAATTGCGTAACACACTAACAGTAGGAATGGGTTTCATTTTGATAGTTCAGCAACATTAATTCCGTTATTTACGTTGTTCAGCAGACAAATTCGAGCATTTATGAAGCAATGGATTAGCAATATCCTTCAAAATGATTCAGATTGATTGATAGTGGATTCCTATTTAACCGATCAAGCGGCGCGGTTCGCCAATCGGCGACGAAACAATAGAAAATCAATTGTGTCTCATTAGCGGAGCTTGACCGATAAAGCTAAGTCGAAATAATTTTAAACTAAGTTCTACCAGTGCCTTCTTCCGTGTGCACTTCGAAACTGAAATTTCCGAAATACTCATGTTCCTAACACCAGAGAACACGGAATGCTTCGTGTTCTAGGCTAGGTAGGGAGGAAATAATTAAATTACCTAATGGACACCTAAACTCTGTACAAAAGCAGGTTAACACCATACGTTGATTTACCATATTATCGTATTATAACAATTTTAGGTAAATGTCAAAGATTGACAGTAGGTAGTGGTTTGAATACACAGACAATTTTAGTTAAGTAGTAGTCAACTTGATAAACAATTAATTTCCCTCACTTTACCTATTACGACAATCGTTCATTCACTCGTTTGGCAAGATTATGATGGTTCGAAATTACTTGATTATGCCAGCACAGCACTAATCGTAGGTACTGTAGTCAACATGATTGAAACTCGATCATTGTCCAAATCACTTAGGCATAAACCAGCAGCTACTTTGGGTTGTAAATAGCAAAATAATGTAATTTGTGCACAATGCACTTTCGATGTCATGGCGGTTCGAACTACGACATAAATATTCTGGTATAAAGCTGACATTTTGACTATATACGTGTTGGTGTACAGAAGTTGGTATGCAGCAGGAATAAATCGTGGCTGACCGGCATTTAAGAAAGCAGGAAATATATTCCCAATTAATGGGTTCCCTATACGAGTTCGAAATATTATTCTGCGAAAATTTTTACATCGAGGTCTATACATAGCTTGTCATCTTGAGTACAATATCAAGTTGACACTAAATATTTGTATAAGAAATATCGGTTACCTTAGTTATCCTGCGGATCTCCTCATTTCTGATTCGATCACGCAGGGAAACTCCAAGCATAGCCCTCTCCATTGCCCTTTGGGGGACTTTTAGCCTTCTAATAAGGCCCATTGTGAGCGACCACGTTTCAGTGCCATATGTCATCACTGGCAACACGCACTGGTCAAATACTTTCGTCTGGAGGAGGACCAAGGTAATCGACATAGCCCGAAGAATTGCCAAACTTAAGTGGCAGTGGGCAGGGCACATTGCTCGCACAACGGATGGCCGATGGGGCCGAAAGGTTCTGGAGTGAAGACCGTGTACCGGAAGACGTAGCGTTGGAAGGCCTCCCACAAGGTGGAACGACGACCTTGTGAAGGCCGCAAGAACCCGTTGGATGCGAGAAGCACAGAACCGGTCGAAGTGGCGATGCTTGGGGCAGGCCTATGTCCAGCAGTGGACGTATTTCGGCTGAAATGATGATGATATAAAAAATAGGGGGAAGACAGCATAGGGCATCAAAAACTACGTCCGCATCGCTGTCAATGGGAAAAGAGCCCAAGAGGCTGGCAGCATTGCCACATTGGATGGCAATCCTGACTCTTTGGCATCCAAATTGCTGGCTGATGAATTGGTGGCTTGGGGATAAGCACATATTTGGGAGGGGTGGCTGTCGATATTCAGTAATGAAGAAGCGCAAGAAGCAGAGTTTAAAAACTTCGAATAACAAAACTCATCAATCGATAGTACTAAATATCGAATGATACTCACAAGCTCATCACTATTCCAACCAGTGGTTTTTGCGCTGCGTACGCGTCGCTTCACGGCCCACAATATTCTCTGTTATTAGATTTTACGACAGCTAATACGAGGGAAAGATGTGACTTCATGATTAACTAAGCAAAAAGCTGTAGACACTCCGTCTCCCTCTTGCGCTTGATTTATTAGTGACGCTTTATATCAGAATTATTGTACGCACGATTTGTAACACGCGATGGCTACCGAGGATGCGCTCGCGCTGTGGGAACTTTATTTATAGTGGCGTAGTGGGTAGTTATGCTATGTGGAGAGAAGGCACGGCCGCTACTAGACATATATGGTATAATTATGTACGTTCTGTAGAAAAGTGCATTTGAATTTCTATCTAAGTAAATAGATTAGTTATGATTTTATTTAATTACTGTATCGAATTTTAATATTTACACTAGATACTATAAAATGACTAACTAACTTACTGTACAAATAAATACAAAAACAAAGGACACTTAGGCGTCAAAGTACTCGTCCAAAGACCCCGCATATCGTTGTCATCCGGAAACATGCCCAGAAGACTGGCAGCATTGCCACGTTGAATGGCAACGCTAATTATTTGGCCAAAGAACTATCTAACTTAACTTTAGGCGCAAATAATTAATTTTCTTTTTTTCAAATTGTCTTGTACGTAACATACCTATCATCATCCATAGCCTAATTTCATCCCACTGCAAGCATGAGCCTGACGAACAAAGCCTAAACCCGCGGTCTAACCCAAAGTGTTCGTCCCGTGGTCGCGCTCTTTTATATGAATATGACAAACTCGCGCGATTAATGAAATCGCGTTTGAACGTCATCATTCTTACAGACTATCGCGTCAATCGGATACCCGTACGATAATCGCTTTCGGTTAGGACGCGGCCTAGTCAAAATTAAATGATGAAAAAACATACAAATATTTGTTCCTTACAGAATGTAAAGTTCCATCAAGGATTTTTGCAAAACATTCATTAGGATGGCCATGGCAATGCTGCCAGCCTTTTGGGCACTTTTCCTGTTGACAGAGATGCGGAAGAATTTTTTGATGCCCTATGATTCTTTTCCCTCTTTTTTATATACATGTACATATTATTAATACTTATTATTTTAAGTCTGTTAGCTTATACAACGTGTTTTTTTTATATCATAACTCTAGGGTTATATTCTATACCTAAGTAAAAATAATACAAAAAGTCCTAGAATATGTGGTCCAAAATGCATAGCTTCGAAGATATCATGTATCTAAGTTTCATTGATAAATACGAGTAATTCATTTTCATTCAAACCAAACATAAAATGCGACGTTGTCATATTTCATGTAAGGGTGTTTTACATTAATATGTCGAATTATTTTGTATGAAAAATGAAAAAAAAAAGAAAATATAATTGAAAAATAATTCATATGCCAGTTGATTATTTGATATTGTCTCGTTCATACCCTAGAGTTAAGGGATATAAAAAAAACACATTGTATAAGTAGATAATACTTGAGATGTTAATTTAAAAAGAAAGTTATCAAAATTCTAATTCTAATTGAGTCTAAAAATGGGGTTGAATTTAATACAACGTTCAGAGTAGAGCAACACCTACATTCTATGCAAATAAACATATTCTATTCTATATTATACCTAGATAAGTTATGTTATACCTATTTATATATTATCTTCCAACATCGGTTTCCAAGTAAAGGTATGTGTATGTGACATTTCTGCCTGTAAATGCTAGCGCGATACAGTACCTTAGTGTGGGGCAATGAAATATTTCTTCGTTCGATTTTGTATACAATGGTTGACATTACTAGGGGCTTGTGATTCATAATAATAGCCGCACGGGTCAATCGATTGCGGCGGTTGGCCTGTGGATGGGTGACCATCTTTACATATCGTACTACTAAGTATAGTATAGAATAGTACTCCGTGTCTCCGTGCCTCGGAAAGCACGTTAAGCTGTTACTAGCGGCTGTCATTCGTGGATCTTTGGATATCGTATTACCCAGTAACTAGGTCAGATTCGAGGGTTCTGGACTAACAGGATGCAGCTACTGCCTATCTGACCTCCACAACCCAGTAACTGGGTAACACGATACCCATTGGTAAGACTGGTTAGACTTTTGGGCTTCTGACTAGCCGTAACGGTTGTCAAAGATCTACGAATGACAGCCATTTTGTTATACGTTATAGGTAAACTTATTATGTAAGCCATTCGAGCTACGTACCGTCGGAACTCGGATTAAATC
Organism: Amphipoea oculea; assembly: GCA_945859645.1. Classification (NCBI taxonomy): domain Eukaryota; kingdom Metazoa; phylum Arthropoda; class Insecta; order Lepidoptera; family Noctuidae; genus Amphipoea; species Amphipoea oculea. The sequence continues at coordinate 32,399,181 of OX243861.1, read as the reverse complement.
ATTGAAACTAGATTCATGGCATAAAAAGTTAAATAGCTGTATATATCGGCGCTCATGTTTAGTCAGTGTCATGGGTTTTGGAAATCGGTCAAGTGCAAGAGATAGACTGTATACGAGTAGTGACAACAAGGACTGGGTTAAAACTCTTTGCCATTCTTTTACCTAATGGGTGGAAGTGCTTATGAAATTGGAAAGATATTTCCCTAGCGAGCAGTGGTGGCCCAGTGGTAAAGGCCGCGACTTACGAGTTGTAGGTCGTAGGTTCGAACCCAGACAGGCAAGCGCCTGTATAAAAATTTAAGGTTTTCGGAATTTTTCCTTTAAGTGTGCTATACATTGCTTCATGCCAAATTTCAAGATTCTAGGTCGACTGGAAGTACGCTTTAGGTTTTGATTCCCTTGCGAGTAGTTGCGAGTTTGAAAATATGCCGCTTAAATTGCCGTTTCTTTTGATTGCGTTGACATAGAAGTTTGATTTTGTTACAGCTTAAAGGTATTATAGACCTGAGTATTTGATATTAATTTCAATTTAATACCTCTACGCGTTCATGAGAAAAGAAGTAGTAACTTTAAAGTTTTCAAAAATATTTTTTAATAGCTGCGCCCCGCGGTTTTACCCGCACAAGTCTCGATCTCGTGATAATATCGGGATAAAAAGTACCCTATGTCCTTTTCTGGGACTCAAGCTATCTCTATACCAAATTTCATCAAAATTGGTCAAGCCGTTTGAGCGTGAAGAAGTAACAAACATATAAACACACACACACACACTCACAAACTTTCGCCTTTATAATATTAGTGTGATTATATGATGTAACTAAAATTTTACGGTTTTCTCAATTTTTCTTTATCTTTACCATAAGACGTTACTTCGTACCAAATTTCAAGATTCTAAGTTCACGGGAAGTACCCTGCCCTGTAGGTTTTGATTCCCGTGCGAGTTTCGAAAATTTGCGGCATAAACGGCTGTATCTTTTGATTGCTTTGGCTTAGAAGTTTGATTTTTTCACAGCTCCAAGGGACAATAGACCTCAGTATTAGATATAAATTTCAGTATGATACCTCCACGCGTTCCTGAGAAAAACGGTCTTGACAGACGGACGGACGGAAAACAAAGTGATCCTATAAAGGTTCCGTTTTTTCCTTTTGAGGTTCGGAACCCTAAAAATAGGCCTGCTGTTTCATACAAAATGCGATACAGGAGTCTAATGGACCAATTAATGCAATATGTCATCCTAAAGATCCCAAAAACCGTTCTAGGAACAGTTCCTAACATGAAACCTTTTTTTTATTATTTTTAACATTATTTAAGATAACATAACATCACGCCGCGCCGTCGGGAACAAAGGCGTGATGTTTGGGCAGAAGGACTAAGGGTTGCGCAGAGATGAGCAGTAACACCCAATCCCGTTCGTCCCACGACGGGGACGAAGTCGGTGGGACGAACGGGAATACACCATTTTCAATAGGGGGCGAGCAGATTGATATCTACCAGGCACAAATCCAATCTCTCCGGGCTGTTACTGGAATTATTTCTAAACGAATACCAAATAACACCTTGCCCAGGGAATCGAACCCTGGACCTCACGCTTAGCAGTCGTGATTGCGTCATTTAGACCCACAAAGCGGTATTATTACAGTAGCCAGGTAATTCCTTTACCAAGCTAGCGAGGAAAATAATAAAAACTTTGGAAATGTTTGCAATTTGACAGGAGACCGCGTTTGACTTTGACATAAAAGAAAACTCTTTGTCTTTGGTACCTACTGTATTGTAGATACTGGAGTGGAACACAAATTGCGCAAACGCAAGTACCTACGATATGCGCTTGACTTCGAACAAAGGAGCACGTCAGTTCCTTTGTAGTATCAGCACTATGATGGCTAACCAACTGCAAAGGTAATATACAGTTAGTATACACACGTAGGTACTATACAACACGCCTCCCCGGAGGGCTAGGCAGAGGAGTCTCTTGTAATAGGGGGTGCAGACAGCATCATCTAGGCCGAGATGCCATTGAGTAATTCCTAATGGAAAAACCCAGCAACAATTTGCCCGACCTGGGTACCAAACCTAAGACTTTATGTTCAGTAGTTGCGGTAACGACCACTAGATCAACGAAGCAGTCGACACATATGTATTTATAAGAAAGAAGTAGAAGAAAAATGCGTTTATTGGCATAAGAACAAAAAAAAAAACCGAGTGTGCTTGTGACCACACGACTGAAGTGAAACTTCAAACGTATTTGGCTATGAGAGGAAAGAGAAAGAAAATGTGCGCGCACACTGCTTTCTCTTGCTTATATACCCCACTCAACTCCCGTTCGCCTCCCACGATCACACTTTTCGTAACGCTTACGTCACGCGTTCGCCAGCTTACTCCCCAAGTCAAGCGGGCGTAAAGAGGTTTCACTTCAGAAATACCTTAAAACTATGCTATGGAGGTTCACATTTCTCTGTGCCAGAGGGCGACAGAGTTGATATTTATAGCTCTCCCGACAAAGATACTGAGACCTAGGCTAGGCTTCAAGACCGTGCAGGAGAGAAGAGGTCTCATCAGGATGAACGGTGAGTGACGGTGACGGTGACGGTGACGGTAACGGTGACGGTGACGTGGACGTGGACGTGGACGTGGATGGATGGATGGATGGATGGACAGCTGATGGCTCTACCGTCTGTGTAGTAGCCACACTGCTGTGTATTTTGTAAATTCTAGTATATAAAGTGTTTCATAAAATGGAAATTGAACAAAGTGCATCGATTAATGAAAAAAGTGACGCAGAAATAGTGAAAAAAACTTAGTTATATTAATTCAATTAATAATTGATTTATTTCAACGTTAATATTCAAGTTTTCACTTCTGCCGGCACTCCCGGAGTGCAACCCGTCTTTTTTTTATTGTCAGCCGTGTTTGTCACGATAAGAAACGTTGGAGTATTTCCTGAAACTATGTAGGAAATCTGTCTACAATTTTATAACTTAGGCTCGGTATCTGCACCTGCAGCCAAGATTACGAAATTATACATAACTATGTATAATGTCTTTACGAGTACAAACTTATAGGGAAGGCTTCTGTCCTTTAAATACGCAACCAGGGCCGTCTTAACCATATTGGGCGCCGGGGTGCGAAAATCAGCCTGCGCCCCAACCCCAATTTTTGTGTTTTAGTTTTTTTTTAATACTAAACTTACTCTACAATAAAATTAGGTACATTATCAAACATCAAATTTAATTTTTCCGGCTTTAAAATCGGCAAACTTTTTTTTTATATCGTCTGTTTTGTAATCAACTTTCAACTCGATAGGTAGGTATACTATAGCCAAATTTGTCAATCTATGTTGACTTGAGTCATAGTTAATCATGTAGTCTTTTTATTAATTTCAATTTCAAGAAGCTTTACGCGTGGTACCGTACGTGTAGGTATAAAGAATTGGCTTGCGCCTCTAGACCCTGCGCCTGGGTGTCACGCACCCCTTGCACGCCCGGGTAAAGACGGCCCTGGACGCAACTCGCCATTAGTCATCGGAGGTTATAATTAATTCGCTCATTAACTCCTCGTAATCTATTAGTGCTGCCAGCGAGACCACAACAGTCGGCAGCAAGTGTGAGTACATCTTATTTATGTTGTGGCTACAAAAAAGACACCATACCGAATTCAAAAAAACTCTCACTGCTCCGTTTAGATGCGCGGTGCGCGGGCGCCGCCGCCGGCAGCGTCCACTTATTTCGAAGGCACAAGCAGTCAAGCTCGAGAAAGCTCAGTGCGCGGGTCGTATCGAGGGCCGGCGGACGCGAGCCGACGACTGCCGAAGCACGCCGGACATGTTCGGAATATGGACATGTGGAGCGGTCGACCCGCGACGTGCGTGCGCGCTTCGTCGCCCCTCGCCATAGATACAGGCGACAATTTTGCGCACACGTTCTTCGAGAGCAAAGAGCAAGCGCCGCCGAAACAAGGTGTGTTGTGATTATGTTATTACTGCTGCATGCGTACGCGCCGACAGCACGTCACACTTGTTATGCGAATGTTACCACACAGTCTCATCTGTTCGGTTCTATGCGATAGGTTTCAGGAGATGTTAAGTGAGTGTGTGGAAACTGCTGTCACTTTTCGTATGATGGAATTATTGTAGCTTATTCTAGGTAAGCTACGTGATGTAAGACTGCGAAGAGATACATGTCTTCCAGCTAGCTAGCGGAAACTGGTTGGTTTTTAGCAGACAGATTGTCCATTTTTGTAAAAAATCTACCAGTAAAATAATTCACTGTTTCGATCATGTGTTGACGTTTTAAAAAGTGTTTTGGTATTCAGCTTGCTGTCGGGATTATGGTAATAATAATTGTGGGCTATGTATATGTAAGTGCGCGAGCGCCGTGATTGTGGCAATGTTCCCCTGTGCTCGGGAATTGTAGCGGTGTATGAGGAGCTGGACCAGAGCTGGACGTGGGCTGATGATGATAACACCATCATTAATTAATCACTGACCATCTGCTTTTAGGTATCTTCTTTGAATACCTGTTTTTTGGTATTCCGTTCCTATTTAGGTTCAACTGTTTCTTTATTCATAACACCATAATTACCTAATTTTGAAAAATTTGGATGCTGGTTTACGTGATTTAGATTTTGACAATCAAGAGTCCAAATAGTTTTAATACTATTACGAATTAATAGGTATTACGTACATGGTCTATATGTAAGTTTAAATAACACTAAACCTCGTAAACTGTACCCACGAAATTGTGGCTCTCGGTAAACAATAAAATAAACATGAATAAATTAAGCAGTTTGATGATCTTTTAACGTAAGAATTATAGACGTAAACTTATCAGCTGGCTCGTGAAAACATTACACAATACGTATCGTAAAGTAAGAGCGTATTAAAACAAAGATCTAAGTTGCGGAAGCAAGTTGTGGGCGAAAATTAGCACCGAACGCTCTGCGGGTACCGTTAGGTATTTATGACCGTGGTATTACACTACAATGCAAAATTTATACACTCTCATCTTATTCCCTATACATTGCTCCTTTGTAAATAAACCGATCCAACAATTCACATAGTCGCTGGGCAGTGGAAATGATATCAAACTAAAGATCGCACTCTGTACAAATCGTGGCGAAAGCGACATTTATTTTTCTTTTGTTTAAGAAGTATTGAATATTTTTATTATTGTTCTTAGAACTGTCAAATATTCTAGCGTTGGGTGACGAAATGTTTATCAGGCAAGTTACAATGCTACTACGATCTTTGGGCGCTCAAATGACGTTGTTAGGAGGGCGCTGTTGGTAAACATTTGTGCAAGTGCTTTGTGAAATGAAATGAAATACAAGATGGCGGCGTTAGTTCCAATTTTGTCCACGCGCCTAAAGATTCTTGTACAACTATGCTTAGTCTAAAAGTGAAATGGTTGCTGGAACTACGAAGGCTGTTTTTGGTGGTTTCGAAGCGTACGGTCATTACCTACTGCTTGAAAAACATACACTACCAACACGCGAAGATATGCGCCGCCGGGCCCAGAGGTCGAAGCTCCCGCCAATGGCTTCTCTCGTTTGTTCTGTAACAATTTCGACCTCGCCTAGCATTCCACCGGCGTAATTTCGGCAGTTCGGTGACGGTAGGGGGACGTGGGAGTCCTGTCACCACAATCTATAATGATTACGTGATTAAAGTCACTAAAGACGAAGGCAACTGATCGAGCTAAAATAGATGTTCCCTGAACCCTCCTCCACCCTCCTTCTCGATCTCCTGCTAGTCCTTCTTCTGTTTGAATAAGTATCTGAAGGCCAATTCTCGTAATTTAAAACGTTCAAAATCTAAGTAGTCGCAGTCTCATCTCAGCGACAAACAAATGTCAAAAACTTGTCAAAATGTAGGGAAATTAGAGGAATTTTTGACAGATTGAGACTGAGATCAGACTGTGAACGTTCTTAAAATTACGAGAATTGCCCCTCTGTCTTATCCACTATAAACTGTCTCATTCCGGTATGATCCGGTTTTTCTTTCTAAATAGCGATCTTCTTTTGTCTAGATTGTTTCGTCTTCCTGGGGCCTAAACAGAATCTTTATATACCCCGGACCCACCCCGTCGCTTCACTTCGCCTGCCCGCTCTATTGCCTACTTCGTTATCGATTGCCGAGCAAAAAGAAAAAAGTCAGAAAGAACGCGTTGTTTCCGATTTTTTTTTCTCGGCTCTTAACGGTTTTAGCCAATAACCTTCCAAAAATAATAGTTTAAATCCGACTGGTAGTTCCAGAGATTAACGCGTTGAAACAAACTCTTTGGCTTCATTATTAGTAGGTAGGTATTGATAGATAGGATAACTTGAGTTGTAGTTTGTGCGCTCAGCAATGTAGCTTACAAGCTGGATCAGTTGAGTTGCATTTATAGAAACCATTGCCTAGTTAGTTCCTTACACGGAAGTTATTGCAAATGTCTAAAGGCTCCTTCAGACAGATTCTCGCATTCCTCTATTACCGGTTGTGGTAAGTTAAAGAAAATCTTATGCTTTACCTGAAGTATGTTGTGAAGCATTATTTTAAAGTTTTTGAACTTTTAGTTGGTAGATTTTTCTATTTTGCAAACAATCAACGCAATTATGAAGTACCATGTGTGTTTTAATAACTAATTAAAATAACATATTCGGCACTGAATGATGAAATCTGGTTTTAGTCAATTATTTTAATTGAAATCGGTTCGCACATTATTAACTGGTTCTTATTATTTTTGTAAATATTCTGTCCGATGAGACTCTCACACCCTCACATCCTCATTTATCCTCATTCACTGACATCCTTTCGCTAGCTGAGAGCTTTTGCAATCGGGTCATTGTAGCATACCTTCATTTAAATTGAATTTTTTGAAATTGATTATTAATCTGTCAAGCGCCGCTAATGAGACACAATTGATTTTCTATTGTTTCGTCGCCGATCGGCGAACCGCGCCGCTTGACTGGTTAAAACTGAAAAAACAAAGTTATGATAACAACATTTACGTTAAGCTATTGCAACTGCATCGCGGAAATAAACAAACAATACCTACTCTTGTTGACCGAGTTCGTCAAAATACCTATAAGAGAAATATTACTGATCCAAATAAATTTTACTTAAAGCTTAGAAAACTTTTAAACTAAGTAATTGGAACTTTAACTTACTAACAGGTCTTAATTATCTATCACTCTGATCCATCGTTCACCTAAATAACTTAGGTAGGTAAGTAATCCTACAAAATAAAGTAATCATGCGCACCTGATGTTTGATGCCTGACATGATAAGCCGTCAGCTGTTTTTTGAACTTGATCTATTTGCCGCGAGAAGTCGGCTCATCTGACGCGACCTTAACCTAGCGTGGTGACGACATGGTGGGACTGGGGACACCATGCGAGCCGAGGCGGGGCGGGGGGAGGGGGGGCGGAGGCCTGCGCTCCCGGTCACTGACCGCGAGCGTTATGCAACACATTGATAAATAAAGAGATGACTCCATGAGGCTGCACGCCGTTGCTTAGCAACCTTTGCTCGGGACACGGTGGGGATCATATCAACTCCCCAGACATATAAAATGATACTAAATAAAAAAGGTTTTAAAAATCTTTGTGAAGTTCTCTCGCTTGAGTGTGGCGCCGCTGTTAGGAATAGTGTAACTTGCATTGTTCTCGGTCCTTAGACACGTGTGGACGTGCTTTTAATGCCTTTTGTTGAATTGATAAAAATGTGTTGGTACACAACTTTACTGAGTTAAGCTCAGTTAAAATTTGTGTAAATGTATTTTTAAGCAGTCTACTAAATGTTTATGGTTTCTTTGTATTATTTGCAGTGGAAATTATATTTTTATTCGGGTACTACTACTAACTTGTGTAGTTTAGAGAAATGGGAACGATTTTATTTATTTATTTATTAAGGATCTCCAACAAAGGATACACATACACAATATAAATTTACAGTAATACAAAAGGTTCTTTTACGTGTGCTCCTTCAATTACAGGAGACCACAGCATGCACATATAACTAGGAGTAAACACGATAAAAATAGACAAAGTAAATGACTAATGAATACAAAATATAAAAAGTGAAGGAAAAAAATTAAATTAACATGTCAAGAGATTCATATTGCAAATAGTGTAGACGGGATAAGAATAAAATATTGAGAAAGATTGAATAAATTTGAGAAAAATAATAATTATTAAGAATTAAAATGTTGAGATTGAGCATTAATATTGATTTTGAACTAAAATCAGTTATTTTAGTTCAATCTCATATTTGAATAAAGTAACTGCCACCAACTGCATCAGAGTGCTCGAAAAGTGAGCTAGTTTTAAGCTTTTTAGTTGCAGTCGGGGTTTTTTTTGCGTTTTTAGTTTGTAATTTCCTCTAGCCCTTTGTTTTGATACCCCACATGATCACGGCACAAAAATAAGATGGTTTTTTAACTTATTATTCACGTAAAAGATCGTATAATCGCGTTTGGTTAGGATGCAGGGTATGAGTCAGAATCCTGCCTACTTTTCCATCAGACCCAGTTTGGTGAAATTATATAACTTTTCAAGCTAGGGAATCGCAAGCGTGTGATTACGTATTCTCACGATCATCTCTTCCGGGGTGAGCTGAAGTGCAAGCGATCTCGGTATCGACGTCCGGCGGTGAACGTCAAGTAATAGATGAATATGATACTGATATGGTTTATTTTACTTATGGTGTGAACCATTACACTTATTTTTAACCGACTTTAAAACAATGAGGAGGTTCTCAGTTCGTCGGAATCTTTTTTTTTTTATGTACGTCCCCCGATTACTCGAAGACGGCTATGATCGACGGCGTGGTAACTACCGCAACTAACGAGTTGTAGGTCGCGGGTTCGAACCTAGACAGGCGCTTTACGAGTACTTTGTGTAAATTATTTCATTACCACTGTTCTCAAAACGGTGAAGGAAAATATCGTGAGGAAACCGCCATGTCCAAGAACCAAAAATTCGAAGACACTCTCGATAGACTCCCTCTCGAAGAGAAGAAGCCTGTGTCCCAGCAGTTGGAACATTATAGGCTGATTACGTTATCCTGCGCGGGATTTGCGTCGTTGTGGCAAGAGCCTAAAGAGGCTAATATAGCCTCTCCAGTGAGCTAGGCGGCCATCGGGACACAGATTCCTCCATGAGACGAAGGAATTCAATAGCTGTAATATTAAATTCCTCGCATGACGCCACTTAACTCGTCGATACAGATGTGGGTGATAGCAAACAGAATTGATTGGAAATGTAGAAAGAATACTCGTATTGTGGTAATTGAATGAGTTACAATTGTTTGCATGTTACGACTGTACTTTGTTATAATTGTCTCTATGTCTATATCTACAGGAAAAATTATATCTAGTGCGCAAATTGTAACAATGAATTCAGCATCTGATTCTAGACACTGGCGGATTTACACATTTGCCGCCAGTAGGCTATTCAAACTCTACCGCCCCTACCGACCTTTCCAATAATGTCCCATGTCTTTTGTATACTGCTTCGCCTTTTCTTCAAAGTACTTAAAATGTTCTCGTTTATCAGATACGAAAAACTTGTAAAGAGATTTGTAAAGATCGGCAACTGTGAGAAAATCTACGGTAGAAGCCTGAATTTGAGCATTCACTTTGTTTATTCTTTCCATAAAAACATGGTAGCTATATAAATATTCATCTCTTTAATTTCAGTAAGACATTAAAAAAAAAATGTTAGCCCAAAATTTGCCACCCCTAAAATCTTTTTGGGGTAACATTTTAACCTAACGTAACCTAGCCTATTGGTAAATCCGCCACTGATTCTAGACCCCGCGCGTAGAAACTTTCCGTAGGTTATAAAAAATAAATTGCTCCATACATTGTGACCGCATAGGTATTGCACCTTTCTACGAAATAGCAGATTTTTTTTTTGATAATGACGAAAAGTTTCTACGCCATAGTTGGATTGAATTAGTGACTTCTGTTTTGACTTTTTACGAAGATGTCAAAACTAACACACGGTGCGTTCTCTAGACCGGGAGATCAGGACAATGCTTAGCGGTTCCCAGTTGGAATCAAACAGGGCAAATTGTTGATTTATTAGACAAGATGTTTCTGGTTTCTTTCACCGGAAGTATCGATGCGTATCAGACGTGCCAGCCAGGGTTTGAACCCTCGTGGGTTCAAACCCACATAACCACATAACCCATAAGATACACAGTTCGCGGTCCTAGGGTCGTCCCTAGGACCGCGAACTGTGTATCTTATGCAAACATCTCACACGACTTCCTCGTTGATCTGGGTGTACCTAATTACAATATCGTACTTACATACAATATACAGGGTTACTTGTAATTCGACGTATATACGTCAGGAACTGATACTGGACGGGCAGAATGCAACAAATTGAACCCGAATCAGATGCGAGTTGGCAAGTTATTGAACTTTTTAGTGGAAAAAATATACACCGTGTTCCAGACGATAAACATAAAATCCGACCAGATGTTCAGACCATGAAAATAAGCAGTTTTCATTATGGACACATTAATGAATTCTTATTTTTTATTGAAGTGAAAACTTCTTTAGCGGCGTTGAACACTTTTTGTAATGGGTAAAAAATGTTAAACTCGCGTCAGGGCATCGCGTCAGGACACGTGACCGTCAGGAGAGATTTCCCCCCCCCCCCCCCCTCTCTTTCTACGGCGGCGCCAACCGAAGTGAACCAAGTTTAGTGACACACGACAACGTATGGATGGATGGATGGATGGAGTGGAAGTGGAAGTGGAAGTGGAAGCAGAAGTGGAAGCGGAAGAGGAAGTGGAAGTCGAAGTCGAAGTCGAAGTTGAAGTCGAAAAATGAGTTATATTAATTCAATTAATAATTGATTTATTTCAACGTTAATATTCAAGTTTTCACTTCTGCCGGCACTCCCGGGGTGCAACCCGTCTTTTTTTTTGTTTATTATCATACAAACTAAATACCTTGACGTAAATCACCCGATATGCATGCCTCTTTATCCGAATTGGCAACGATGACGTATTTTCATTCATAAGATTTGGAGGGCTGAAACTTGTCAAAACTGAGTTAAGACCCTTTCTTACTGCAAAGCTCAATTAAATTTCACTAAATAAAAATATCTTTGTAACGGAGGCTTTTTATTAAGTACTATTTTAAGTCTTATATAGTAATTATTAAGTCCTTTGTTAGATTTAATTTGTAAAAGCTAAGAACACGGTGTATATAAAGTACTGGATTAAACTTCTTATACTAAATTAACTAACAAACTATTAAAATTAAAATATAGTAACCTAACCTAATTAAAATTATAAACAAACTTAAATATGGCTTCGATTTGTTCTCTTTAATAAATAATTTAATCAATACAAATAACATGTTAAATTAAAAGTTAAGAATACAAGGTTAGGTATTTATAAAACACTAAAAACCTCGCAGGACTATATTAGTAACATCATAAACAACAACTTTTGCTCTATGACTTTTTACAAAACTTAATAAATTTACCAAAAATAATGTCAAGTAAGGACCACGCCTGCATTTGTAACGCACTGTTTGTTTACTTACCCCCTTACTAACAAACGTATTATATTAGATGGATAGTTACACACCGATTTCTCTCTTTCAGTCGTCAGTAATTTGTCTTTCGAAAGAAGAAGACAAAGCGTTGTAGTTATACAGAGGCTATACAAAATTTATTAGTAAGGGGGTTATAATATAGTGCTTTATTTTGGTACCACGTGGAGTTTTTCAAATTTAGAGCGATCATATGAATAACTAGCTGCGCCCCGCGGTTTCAACCCGGCATAAGTCTCGATCCCGTGAGAATATCGGGATAAAAAGTATCCTATGTCCTTTCCCGGGACTCAAACTATCTCTATACCAAATTTTATCTAAATCGGTTCAGCGGCTTAGGCGTGAAAAGGTAACATACAGACAGACAGAGTTACTTTCGAATTTATAATATTAGTATGGAATAAAAGTCATACAAAAGTTGTTATTTATGATGTGAGTATTTATAGTCCTCCGAGATTATTAGTGTTTTACAAATAACCCTGTAAGTAAGTATAACTGTTTTGTTTCAGTCAGGTTTTTTCATAATACTATACTAATAACTAGCTTCTGCCCGCGACTTCGTCCGCGTGAAATTCGTACTTTCCTCTAAAAGTTTCGAAAATGTATGTTGGTATGATCTTTATAATTAATTTAGATAAATAAGTATTCGGGTCAATTTTTAAGTTTATAGAACAAAGGAATCAGATTTTTCAAATAAACTGTATCCCCGCTTTTCACCCCCACAGGGGTGGAATTTTATAACTTGACTCAGTTTATTTATATCAATTTTCGAGCTAATCAAGCCACGCGATAAAATCCTCTCCTTTAAAATTAACTACCTCTTTTCACACAGTTAGGGGTAGATTTTCGAAAAACCCTGATACATGTTATTAATTATTTTTAGTCCTTAGTATAAATACTGAGTTTCAAGTTAATCGGACAGGGCGTTAAAATTCTTCCATACAAATTTTGACACCCCCCAATACCTCTTTAGGGGGTATTTTAGAAAAACGAAAAATTCCAAACTTCATAATTTACTTAGATAAGTATTCGTGACAAGTTTCAAGGTTATTAACTCAAGAAATAAGATTTTTCATACCAACAAAATCCCCCCTTTTCTCCCCCTTAAAGGTTTAATTTCCAAAAACCCCTTCTTATTCGATACCTACTCTTCACAAAGAACACACCCTCCAAAATTCATGTCCCTAGGAAGGACCAGCGATTTAGACTGTGCGTTGATATTTCAGTCAGGTCGTTCATCCCCCTTTTGGGGGAGAAATTATCAAAAACGCTGAGACACGTATAAATTAATTTTTAGTCGTCAGCCTAAACACAAAATTTGATGATCCTAACTTTTAAACTGACGGACTTTCATACACAACTTCATCCCCCCTTTTAACCCTTTGGGAGTAGAATTATCAAAAACGCTGAGACACGTATAAATTAATTTTTAGTCGTCAGCCTAAACACAAAATTTGATGATCCTAACTTTAAAACTGACGGACTTTCATACAAACTTTCATCCCCTATTTAACTCCCTTAGGGGTTGAATTTCAAAAAATCCTTCCTTATTCCTTGTCTACACAACAAAAAAGAAATGAAAATAAAGCTGAAACGCCTGTGCAATACTATCTACCTATACCTACTTCACTTAAAATAAATACTTATAACTACTTTAATTAATAAAAGTACCTACGCTTAATAATTTTTAATTTGAACGAATATTTAAACACTACCAAAACAACTCATACCTATTTTACAAAATAACAACAAAAGAAATTCAAATAAACTATTTAAAGACTAAAAGTCGCGCTGATAGGCACGGTTTCTCAATATCAATTATTGTCTGTCAATAAGGTCGAACGCTCTGAACGCAACAGCCAAATATTGAATGAAGCTGAGAAGCTCGCTCTCGGACCTCCCGCCCGCCGCGACCCGTGTCGAGCGCGGCAACCGTTACACAAAAATAATCCTTATAGCATGATTCAGACGTGCGACGGCGCGATGGCTTATTTCATGTATAAGTTTGGTGTTTCTATACCGATTTCCATGATTCTTTTTTTATTGAATAGGTAATAATGTTAACTTTTTTAAATTAGGGATGAGTGAGAGTATTATAAACGTAAGAGTAAACAAATATAATCAGAATGCTCCGAACTGCTAAGCTATCAGGAGTTACACGTGTTATTGTGAGTCAACCATAAAAGATAGACATATGCTGTTACGGGATATTTTTTAGACAATTTAATGTAGAATATTTCCGTCATACATGATTTCTATGTAACTTTAACCATTAAGGCTGCACACGCGACGGAAGCTTAAAAAATGGAGTAACTTCTCCCGTTTTCCCAACATTTCCCTTCACTACTCTGCTCCTATTGATTGTAGCGTGATGAAAAGTATACTATAACCTGCCCAGGAGTATGAAAAATAATTGTACCAAGTTTCGTCAAAATCCGTCGAGTAGTTTTTGTTTCTATAAGGAACATACAGACAGACAGACAGACAGACAGACAGACAGACAGACAGACAAAAATTTTACTGATTGCATTTTTGGCATCAGTATCGATCACTAATCACCCCCTGATAGTTATTTTGAAAATATATTTCATGTACAGAATTGACCTCTCTACAGATTTATTATAAGTATAGATATAGTAGTATAGGTACTTATATACTCGTACTTTTCATTTTTGACCTTTTAGTGTGTATTTAGAACTGTCTCATCAAGCCCTTTGTTTTGATATGACAATATACAAAGATATGTACATAGATACGCATGAAAAACATAACCCATTCTTTGAAGTCGCCTAGTCGGGTAAAAATAAATCTCCTTTTTTTGAAGTCGGTAAAAACGTCATGTTTATCGGCATTCGAGCCATCGTATCCACTATGATAATGTGATAATGATGTGAAATGCAACCAAGATACTAAGTGCATATTTTATCTAAGTGAGTTGTAGTTCCTTAGTAGTGCTGTCCCCTAATAGGTATTATGAAAGTTAATCTCATCTCAGCGACAATTAATGTCAAAAGCTGGTCAAAAATGTGTTCTGCAATGATTCAGGCTGGGATTAGAATGCGAACGTTCTTAAAAATACGGGACTTGTCCCTAGTTCTAAATCATGATAGCCCAGCCAGGCAGCCAAATTCATTACAGGTACTTATTAGGTATGTGTGTGTATGTGTTGTAATGCGTGTATGTACACCGTAAAATGCTCAGTTTTTGAAGTGAAAACTTCTCGCGTTGGGCATTTTTTGAGATGGGAAAAACAATTGAATTCGTGCCACTGTTACCGTAACTGACACCGCTTCGGATGTGTTCGGCTGTCCTCGGGATGTACTCGGTTCTAATGTATTTCTGATATGTCACTGAGTGATGGCAAAGTATTCTGTTTGTGTTTTGTTTATATGACGATTCAAAAAATACACACGTAATTGTTCAAGTTTTCACTTCTGTCGGCACTCCCGGAGTTCCACTTTTTTTTTGTCGGAGAGTTAAGCGTATTATTAAATATTTAATGTATTGTCAAATATTCACAGAAAATACCTTATTCAATTAATCTATATATATAAAAATGAAACCCGTTTTCCGTTGTCACGACATAACATGAAAACGGCTGGACCGATTTCGATGAAATTTGGTATAGAGATAGTTTGAGTCCCGGGAAAGGACATAGGATAGTTTTTATCCCGATATTCCCACGGGATCGACATTTACGCGGGTGAAACCGCGGGGCGCAGCTAGTATTTAATAAAAATATAACAATATCATGATAAAATAAACAAAACAGAGAGCACATTTTTTTCCGTCGCATAAGTAATTCTCGAAATTTTACGCGTAAACTATCATATTTTATGTAATGATAATAAAGGGAATTCAACCAACTAAAGAAATACCTAAAAATTATTCCACTGGACCGTGTATATATTATTTAATTAAATTAAAACTGCAAGATTACATTTATTTTGGTGGTCATTCGATTCAACTAACACCAATCAAAATTTCGATTCAAATAACTGTTTGGAACCTTATTTGTTGCCGCGATGCTATTGTCAATTACCTAAGCTTCTTAATCAGATAATCAGTCTCAGTATTATAGCCTACAGTCTTGTTGTTTAGAACGTAGATGAAAACGCGATGAATTGCATAGTCGAAGTGTATAACATTCGGGAAATCGACGCAAGATGGCGCCACACGCTACTGTATTCATTTTCACTTCCTGAAAACTGCAACTTTTGTTTTGTTGCCAAAATTGATACTGGTTAATAACACTTAGCTTTTCTTTTTTTAATGTATCACAGTTGTTTTATTATGCTCATTTTAATGTAGGCTGGCTAATAAGTAATTTTATCTACACCCATGCTATAAATCATCTATAAAAGTTTCTGAATGAAACAGTTAGTATCTAATCATAATATCATCCAAACGAGTGTAATAATGTTGTACTAAATTTCATTATGCGACTCCTTTTCAAAAAAAGAACATTTTCATGCACGCGCGTTTCACTACCACAGCGCGGCAGCGCCGTCATTTAAAAAAAGAACCTATAGGTTATTCACGTCGTATCCCTGCAGCCGCCATTTTTATTCGATATTAGTATTTAAAAAAACTGTTTCAGAACCTTTATAGAGGATTCATATCATGGGTATAGATAAACAACTGCACATAACAACTGCAACAACTGCTGCAACTGTACATAATTAGGTATTAAAACACTCATGTGATACTATTACCCATATTCTTATTTTAATACCTCTTACCTAGGTAGGTACAGTCGAGTTCTTTAATATCTGAGCATGTTCATGAATCAAAAATATATAGGCGTAAGTTTCATAAAACTCTAAACAGCTTCGCCGTACAATAAATTGTAAACAATCTGTGACATCATAAATATGTGACTACATTAAATCAATAATATTACTACAGACAAAGACTCTAAAAATTGTGCGCAATCCCTTGTTCATATTATTTAGCGCAAAGTTAGGTTCACAAATATCTATGCAATTATTTTTCTATGAAAAAGATCTTGAAACAAAATCAACTTGAAGTTGTCAGTTATGACATCCTTCAACGGCAATATTGCATTATTACTCGAACTTCTGCTCCGGCAAGCAAAAATAAATTTTATGGTAAAGGCCATTTAGTTGAATATTCAAAGCTGTATAGATATTTATGAATCCTAGGTTGTAACAAATATATTGAACACTAGAGTGTTTAGATATTTATGTTCCGAAGAGTAGTCAGATATTATTGACTGCACTACCGTAACATACTTATGAACAGTTTATATGAAAACATTTTATTGATGTCTAACTTTGTATAGAACTATATGATCATTTTAACGCTTACAATATTTTGAAACATGGTCACTGCCAATATATTAATGAACTCGACTGTACATACAGGGTTAAATTAAATTCATGGGCATCCTTTTAAGGGGTCATTGTACTCATCATTATGAACAACTTTTACTATGGGACTAAACCTAAAATCGCGAGAAAAAATCAGCTGTTCCTTGCATTTATGTTCACATAACTCGTCAAAATGTAGGGAAGAGCAGATTTTTTAGGTACATAATATATTTGGAAAATGTCGTGGGTACATTTTTACTTACTCTGTAGCTCATATTATATACAATATTGTAATGAATAACAGTTTATTTTCCCAAATAAATAAAGTAAATCTCCGTTCCAATCAGACCCCAATCTATCCGGAATGAACGTACTTCCTAGCCCATCGTAATTACCTGCTAACAATGTTACCACCTACAAGTACATACGTAGGTATGTTTGCATACCGCAAATTCGCGTTTTCATCAATCGTCAATCAAGTTTCGATCATTCTGTAATCAGAACAATTACGAACAGTTAATAAAGTAATTATATCGACAGATATATAGGTAATACTAGCTTCTGCCTGCGACTTCGTTCGCGTGAAATTTTTTGTTCTCCCGACCAACCGCGTCGCTGCGCATCGCCCGCCCGCTATAATTTCGATATAGCTTTGCAATCTTTCTAGCTTTTTAGGGTTCCGTACCATAATGATAAAAAGGAACCCTTATGGTGCGACTCAGTCTGTCTGTCTATCTGTCACAGTCACAGCTGCATATCTCAAGAACTGCTAATGCTATCAACCTGAAATTTGGAATAGTTTTAGATGGCGTTTGCCCAACTATTTTGCAAATAAGAATGAAATTTTTTTTTTTTTTTTGTAAAGGTAGGTACTATAGTAGCTGTGCTACCGGGGTCGTAGCTGCAGAGGCGCTGACGACCAATAATTAAGACACTCTAAGCTTTTTACAGCATTTATTGCATAAGAACCACCTCTTACAATAGCAAGTTTTAAACTCAATATAAAAAAACACTAGCAGAATATTTGACACTCGCTTGAAATATCGAATGGAACATACTTTAAAATATAACCAGCCAGTCTTGTAGAGGTGTGGCTTTCCAGCCAGCCTCGCTTTAGAGCCGGCCTCTACATGAGCTACGCCCACCCTTGAATAACAGTCTGGGCATAGGTCATGACTTTTATTCACACCATTCGAATTTCCAAGCCCTATCTACCTATCCTATTGGAAGTTTACCTATATCGGGATAGAATTTACACGATGAGGTCCGTCTCTTACAGGAGAAAGCTTAAGTCAGGACAAACGAAACGCGAATCCAACACCACGCTAAGTGTCAGGTAAGTTAACATTTACATGTGCCAACGTGCACTCGAACAAACTAACGCTGCCATGCTTAAGCCTCGTCGGGTCAAAACCCGACTAAAAGGCTCGACGCGGCCTCCTAATAAGAACAACTGATGTGAAAGTTCACATCGACCTGGAAGAGGCTTAAGAAAATTAACCGATCTTAGCATCAGATTCTTTTAACTCCATCGGACGGGATTGAGCCAGAGGGAGGGAAAAGTTTAAGAGGCCAGGGTTCATTGAAGAAAATTTACATGCTCCTACTCCAGCAAAGTATGTCAAATACCTATTTCGAAAATCAATTATTTAATATCAGTCAATACTGATAAAACTGTTGGTCCTCAAACACAAGTTGAACCGAAAGTGTCAACCAAACACACTTTGCAAGGGTTATACCCCTGTTAGCAAAGTCGGTGACAACTTATGCTGAGTGTCTGTCACCCCCCCTTCTATAGGAGTGACCACAGTTATAAGAGTGACTTTCCTCCCATAATTCGCGTCAAAATATGCTGGAGTCAGGGCAATCTATTTGATCCCTAAACATTGGAGCCGACGATTTATTCAAGCCTCCCTTCGGCCCGTTGCAGGTGTGAGGGCGCACCTCACAGCCCTCTGGGAGGTGCGAGACCTCACACGCTCCCGGCCGCGTCCGATGTATTTTCTCACAGCATATGTAACACACAAATGGACACATATTAATAAATTGTAACATATTATCCAAACAAAAATAATGCATTAAAATATGATGTTTACATTCAAGTGACATATTACATTACATGACAAGATACATGACAATTAAAAAAAACAACAACTATTAACATACTAATATGAAAAGGTTTTAATTAAATAATCTGACTTAAAAAGGGTTCTATCTCTAAACTTCCTTTTTCTGAATTTATATTTTAAAATCGAAAACTTCTTTATAAAATGATGCTTGTTTACAAAAAATGTTTTTATAAAATTATCAATTATTAAAAAACTTTTTGGGAATATTCTTTTAGTTTTAGTTTTCTTGAAAAATGGGATTCTTTTCTTCTTTCGTGCTTTTCTTTTATTGTTTGCAGCACATTGCGAAAAAACCTTATTTATTTTAGGGATATCTACATAATGTAATATAAAATCACTACAACTAAGAACTACAACCTCATCCGTAGGAAAACTAAATGAGTTTATCAACTGTGCGCAGTTGTTCGACGCTGCATCTTCATCTCTGACCGCATCCAAGTTCATATCATCCTCAACTAACTTAACATTACTATCCACCTTGTTAATATCACTCATATCGATGATGAGACAAGAGTTCTCCTTAGTTTCGGAAACATCGACGTAATCTTTCTCCTCTAACTCAGAAGAATCGACGTGATCATCCTCCCCTATTTTGGATGAATCGATCGATACATAATCCTCATCAAAATGATCAGCAGCGACGTTAATTTTATCTGTTTCCACATCGTGGTCATCGTGCTCATCTTGTGCCTCTGAAACATTACTATTTACGTTACTAAATGGACTAGACAGACCCGATTCGATGTTTTCATCATTGTGTTCGCTCTCGAACACTTTCATCGGCTTCTTCTCCTCCTCCGCGGGGATGCACACCTCGCTGCTGCGCTCGTCCTCATCTCCATCACTGCCAACTTCCACGCTGCTTTCTAGGCAGCACTGCTCGTTCTGTAGCGGGTCATCTTGTCTTCCACTAAATGATATAGAAGCATCATTATCTACATTTACAATATTTTCTTGTCTGCTTTCCTCAGACAGATCTTGTGCCATCTCGACTACTTGCACCTTAATAATTTTTCTATCTCTGTGACATTTACATGGAAGCTCTTCCCATAACGCATCACATATAGCCTCAAATGACATGTCGTCATAGTATTTCCACTTATGAACTGCTAGGGCAGCACCCTCAAGATATGCGCTTAATATGAGCGCCCAGTCGCTCTCACGCCATTTATTATAGGCGGCAACAACTTCAAATCGCCTCAGAAAGTCTTCCAGGCATACACCGTCCATGCCCGCAAAAACTTGAGCCATCTTTCTCTTTTTATATTAAAAAATACATATATCCACTTAGCTTTATATCCTCCTGGCGACGTTTCTTCGCATCTAAAATATATACTCACAGTATACTTTGTGGTCTCACCACGCAATTTTTAATAATGCCTGAGCGTATGTATTGGGCTGAAAATAAAGTTTATTAGGCAGCAAATTTTGAGGTACGTGAAACTTGTGTAGTATTATTCGGCTCTACACACGCCATCCAAAGAAAAAAACGTCCGAAACTGGCGCCTCCACCAAATATAGTAGCTGTGCTACCGGGGTCGTAGCTGCAGAGGCGCTGACGACCAATAATTAAGACACTCTAAGCTTTTTACAGCATTTATTGCATAAGAACCACCTCTTACAATAGCAAGTTTTAAACTCAATATAAAAAAACACTAGCAGAATATTTGACACTCGCTTGAAATATCGAATGGAACATACTTTAAAATATAACCAGCCAGTCTTGTAGAGGTGTGGTTTTCCAGCCAGCCTCGCTTTAGAGCCGGCCTCTACAGTACTGAAAGCAGGTCTGAAAAATTCGAACTGCTACTACTACTAGCTACTAGGAAAAAGGAAAGGGGCTACTAGGGCATGTGGGGTATCATATGAAACAGCGCAATTTGCACATTTTGAAACAAATTTTTCTTTTTTTAGGCAGCATAGTTTTTGACGTTGATGAAAAATGTAAAAAAAAAAATACCGTTCCCCTCCTTATTTACGAAGATTGCATAGAGAAAAATCTGAAATTATTCTATGTGATAGAAGTTGATGTAAAGATTACCTACAGGAAAAAAATAAAACGATGTCTCTGAATAGCAGACTTTTTCAGAAATCATCAACAAAAGTTACATTAGTTCCACTATCGGTCAAGAGGTGGCGCTGACCTAAAACTGCAATATTCTTCACCGCCGCGCGCAGTGCGAATATAGGCCTCGCCAATGAAAATTTAAAAATATATTATTATGATGGTACGGAACCCTTGGTGCGCGAGTCCGACTCACTCTTGACAGGTTTTTCTTTTTCCTCGGCTCCTAAGGGGCGTAACGTGTTGTTATAAATAGCCTAAGTATAATCTTCCTGAAATTTTTCGAATCCGACTGGCAGTTCCAGAGGCGTGCGTGCAAACAAACTTCAGCTGTATTGTAATAGCACATAGATTGATTTTGGCTAAAACATACGATCGTATATTAAGGCTTGCAATCTTGCTTGACATTTGGCACGTTCATAGAGTTTCGTAATTATTGGAGGCTTAGTTCTTGTTGAGCTAACTGAGTACTTGGGTGCGGTGGTTGACTCATCAAGTACTGTTATCGTTTCCTTCACTGTTAGCTACGATAGTTTTGATATCTTATGGGCGAATAACTATGATTGTTTTGTTGAAATAATCCATCTGTCTTGCTTACTTCCTGTTTTTACCTGACTACGGCGAAGCAAAAACGAGGGTTACGATTTTGGCCAGTATGTATGTATGTCTGTTCATCTGTTCCCTCATAACTTCTAAACTGCTTGTCATAATTGGACAAATGAGGTATCGTTGGAAGCGTCTTGACCATCCACTGGTTAAAGGCTATGTGGCGTCACAATAAATTGAATATGGCGCCCTCTGGCGGACATAAAATCGTGACCTAAAAGATTTTTTTTAATCATGCCGTGTTGGATATCAAATGAAAGGGCTTAATTAGCACATTTCAAAAATATGAATATTAATAAAATAAGCCCCAAAATAATGAAATAAAAAATAAGTTTAAAAACTAAAACTCGCCTACTGAAAATGATAAAACAAGAAAGTACCTTCCCGTGATCCCATGTCGCTGTACTAACATACATATAGCATGCGACCACGGGAAGGTACTTTCTTGTTTTATCATTTTCAGTAGGCGGGTTTTAGTTTTTAAACTTATTTTTGTCTATTTTGTTTTTTTAGCCTCATATATGCGTATATAAAAAAAAGTCTGAAAGTGGCACTTGGCACTGGCACTGTCGCAATGCATATATACAATACCTACGAGATCCCGCCCCAATTACTCACCCCCTCTTCGAAAACAAGGAGCGCCCTTCCATGCAGTGACCGCATACGTAATAATCTGTGCAGAGGAACCGTTTAAAGCCCTAACAAGCATTACCGGGGACAATGCTGCAGTGCCTGGGTCGCACTGCACTCGAGAAATAAAATGTCGTTTGTTATTGAAGTTTCTAAACCGATTGTTTCTAATGATTTGTGGTAAAATACCTTCCACGAGAGAAGACAGTTATTTTGTAAGTGTGCTTATAGCCTTCTGGCTAGGTAATTTTCAGATTAACATAAGATATAAGAATGAAAATAAAACTAGCGATTTAAAAAACATACCAAGTGGAAAATAATTTTAGTTTCGGATCATACACAAAGTCAGATTTTTCAATTTTTAGTTGTAGTACCTACCCCACACAAACTCAAGTAACAGTACTTTATAATAATAGAAACGTCATCAGCATAGACGAACTGGATTACCTATAAACCTATTGGGTATTGTAAAAAACTTGAAAATTACGCCAGCAAAGTGTATGAAATTTCGCGATTTCAGGCTTCAGTGGTTCATGATCATGAGTACCCTTTTCAAATATTCACTTTTTGAATTATTTTTTCATATTTTTTTTTTGTTAGGAACCGTCTCTGGCGCGTACACAACAACTTCACTTCTTTCCCACCGCTCAACTAGATTGCTCAACTGCGTAAAGTTGAGCAGTGGGTAATACCAACGGCTCAACTGGTAATTGCTCAACTATGAATAGTTGAGCAGTGGGTAAAGTTTAAAAGCTGCTTGTGGTGACTGTCGTCTTGCTGACCATGGTTTTATTTTTGTTATTAGTAGTAATAACTTGTTTATTTATTTTACTTCGATGGTCCTAGTTTATCATTTGTGACTTCAAGTGACAGCTATGTAAACAGAACCCAGCATTGCATACATATGTAAGCTGTCACGCCCTTTATACCTGGAGGCTTTTATTTGGTCAGTAAGTTTTTTTTTGGTTATATTTTTAATTTTTTTTTGCTTGAGTACGTATAGTGTTTATTGTATTTGTTGGTATATTGGCGTGGCTAGTTAACCTATGGCAAATAATTTAATTTAAGGTTCTGTGTCCTGTAATGTTAATTACTTTGCATACATAGTATTGTATAAAATAAATTATTTTCTAACTGAACAGACAGCTGTGCTGCTGGGGAGTTTGTTCCGCCACTTCTTCTCCCCAGCGAAAGCACTAGGAAGTGGCGAAGGGCGGGCGTTTTGGGGGACTGTCTTTTGTAATTTTGACGTTCGAAAAGTGCTGATTCTCAGCCTAGTTTGAATAAATGACTTTTGATTTTGATTTTGATCACAATCGGTCGAGCCAATTTCGAGATTTTTCGAGACTAACGCATGAAAATATTGAATTAACCGTAAAACAATAAATAATTTGTATGGATCCACACAGGGTACCCATCAGGTTTGCCCTTGCAGTGCATTAGAATTACATTATTACCCTTGTTCATTACAATGTCCGGTACAGTCGTGTTTACGGGCATCCGCTGTCAGACATAATAATGGATAATTATTTGAGACCGTTGACGAGCTACTGAAGATGGGCAAGGACAGCCATTTACCCTTTTTTAAAGGATTACTCTAGTTATGTCTGTTAGGGCTGGTTTTATTAAAGTCAAATATATTTTAAAATCCGTGGAATAACATGGAGTTCTGATATTTTTTGTGTAAATGGCAAACTGACAATAACTAAGTTCGCAAGTATTACAGTCTTATCCTGTGAATTGAATAATTAAGTATAGTTTAAAGGTTTCCTCGAATTCGCCCTTGAAAACACGGATAGTTCAATACTTATCATCTGCCTAGCCTTTATTGCCTTTACCCAACTATTTTGGAGTCTGCTTTCAGTCTAACCGGATGCAGCTGAATACCAGTATTTTTCATGGAGCGACTGCCTATCTGACCTCCACAACCTTACTTATGGGTAATCGATACCCCTTGGTAAGACTGGTTGTCAGACTTTCGTTCTTCTGACGACCCGTAACGACCGTCAAAGATCTACGAATGACAGCCGGGACCAACAGCTTTCCGATGCATGGAGGCCTCAGACGGATCGATACTAATTCTTGTTATTCGTTAGATAAAATATTTCTGAGATTGAGATATTTCTCAGTATCAAGCTTATCATTGTCCATGGCAGGACAAAGCCCTCGTTTACAAAAAGGTAGAAATTAGATCAGAATCACCTCGCTTGATCTTTGTGTAGGCTATTTAAGCGTTTTGATCAACTAAAGACTTTGAAATATTTACTTACTATTATTTCGTTTATTTATCTATTTACACATAAATTATATTTTTAATAAATATTAGAATATATAAAAACTTTTTAACAATTATTTCACGATTTTTAGTGGGTTTGCTTATAATTTATCCAAGTTCCAATAGCCAGTGTCAACATGCTCATCGCCTTTTACAAAATATTGCTTTTCCCGATGCAGGGAAGTTAATTGTTGAGGAGTTCTCCTGGTCCACCATCAGCTCCATATTACTATTCACATCGTGGCGAGCATAAATTGCTTAGCAACCATATTAAAGTAATCAAATCGCAACCAGTGAAATACTTAAATATTATTGAGTAGTTCCGGTGGCCATCTGTGGTCTTCATCATCAGTTCCACTTCACCAAATGGTGCTTTCCGAGAGCAAATGCACGAGTTACTATAAAAAATACCCAAATTGCTATAGGTGTCCCTATAATATTTAAAAAGTTCTAACAAACACACAAAAAAAAAAACCCCCATCCCCCATGTCATAAAAAATAAGCAAAGCAAAGACCCCCCGCCCCCCTGTAGTGCTTACGTAATACTTGAATGGCCCCTTATCGCAGAACATCAATATTTAAATATAACTAACAAAATTTAACAAAACTATTGCGAATTCACACAGATTGCACGAAAATATGTCAATCGAAAATATCCAAGATAGTGTCACGAACAAGGCCTCTTTACTATTACTCACAACTGATTGTCTGTTTGTGGAAATGATACGTACCTAGCTATATAAGATTCTACATATACTGAAATATTGTTAGTGATGCGTTTAGAACAGGAAATTAAACCTGAAATTGCATCCATGTGCCAGGTACTAGTTTATCTCATTGTCCGTTCTCATCCTGGAAGTTTTATGTGTAGGTACTTATAGTACATTCATATTAAACTTACATTTAATAAAGAAATCTCCGCAAACCACCAAACACCCCAATTACAATAATTATTATGTTATAATGACATACACTGAACGTTTATTATTATGAATTAAATATTATTTATTTGTTTATTAAATTAGTACTACTACTAAATACTGATTGTGGGAGAAAACTGTGGTCATATTGAAAATCTACGCACGCACACAGTTGCAAACGTATATGTGTCTAGCGTGGTAGTTACTTTGTCAATTTTGGTTTGTTTAGACTATACAGCGGAAGTGTGACTGTAATTTACGTAGTTTTAATTATTTTTGGGAAAAAAAATAACTAGGTATAGAAATCGATTTAGTAAACGATTCTGAACTAACTACTTTCATAATGTGTATCAATTCAATTATACATTGTATAGGTAACGGAAAAGCGACATGCACAAAACGGATATACCTACTTATTTAAAAATGATAACAAAAGTAGAGTATAAATATTATCTGTGACAAAAGGAACTATTGATCTTTACCGAAGATATCCTCTATTATCATTCAATATTTTCCTAGGATGCGCAACAACGAAAAGCTTTTGTATTTTAAAGATAATTATCTACTACCAAGAGTAGTTTAAGAGCAGTGGTGGCCCAGTGGTATCAGCCGCGACTTACAAGTTGTAGGTCGTAGGTTCGAACCCAGACAGGCGCTTTACTTTGTGTAAATTATTTCATCACCACTGCTCTCAAAACGGTGAAGGAAAACATCGTGAGGAAACCGGCATGTCCTAGAACCAAAAAATTCGAAGACATGTGACATCCACCAACCCGCACTGGGCCCGCGTGGTGGATTTCGGCCCACTCCCTCTCACAGAGAGGAGGCCTGTGTCCCAGCAGTGGGAACGTTATAGGCTGATTATGTAAGAGTAGTTATTGATAGGTACTAAGTATTGCTAAACTAGTTGTGATATAACAACTAGATATACCCGCGACTCTGCCCACGTGGATGTTGAAAAATAAAGAAAAAGAAATAATTTTATTTAGCACAGACTATGGGGACAACGGGAACAGACGCTAAAAGACACACAATACACTAGATACATACATTAGATAAAAACAAAATAAAAAGTGTAAAGTCCGATGTAAGACATTAGCAGGAAAGTGTGCCTCACGGCTGCTTCAAAAAGGCCCATTTCAGCAAAAATGCCAGACAACTAGTGCCAGACGCTGGTTTTCAACTGGACCTGATGACCTGGTGACGGATATAAAAAAGTTTTATACAGCACCGTGACGTGTGTATGCATACTGTAATACTTAGGGCTGAATTTTCAAGAGTCAGATATTTTTTATCTGAGGAACAAATATTGCGGTTTGACAGTTTTTGTATAGAAAATATGTCAAGTTGCGAGTTGATGAATCTATACTTATTAATATTATAAATTCGAATGTAACTCCGTCTGTCTGTCTGTATGTTACCTTTTCATGCCTAAACCACTGAACGGATTTAGATGAAATTTGACAGAGAGATAGATTGCATCCCGGGGAAGGACATAGGATAGTTTTTATCCCAGAAATTATCCTTTAAGGGGGTGAAAAGGGGGGTGGAAGTTCCAGATGAAAATAACTGTTATACAGGGTGAAATTAAATTCATGGGCATCCTTTTAAGAGGTCATTGTACTCATCATTATGAACAACTTTTACTATGGGACTAAACCTAAAATCGCGAAAAAATCAGCTGTTCCTTGCATTTGTGTTCACATAACTCGACAAATTGTAGGGAAGAGCAAATTTTTTTTCGCGATTTCAGGTTTGGTCCCATAGTAAAAGTTGTTCATAATGATGATTACAATGACCCCCTAAAAGGATGCCCATGAATTCAATTTCATCCTGTATTTTGGCCACCTACAGAAAGCATTTCTGACACCTGTCAGTTGGACACGTTAGGAACTAATTAAGTTTAAATTCGTAAAAGACGTATTCTTTTGTACTCAGTGCTTGCAGTCCTTCCGCAGTTATTTTACTTCTGATTGTGTATCACATTGATCTTTATCGGCGTTGCGATAAGGTTGCTTCCAGATGAAAATAACTGTTATATAGGTAAAAATCGCATAAATAACTATACGCCCCTCCACTAAAAAAAATATACAACAAGCAGTGGAGGGGCGTGCAATTTTCAATTAAACGATCTCTAGGAGGAGGAACGCATTCTCAAACATGGCGTACGTGACAGTTTTCACGTAGCCCCTTTTGAGCAATTTTAAAGCGAAAATCTCATTGAAATCAGACCACTTTTAAGGTATCTATAAGCCTAAGGATGAACAGGTGGACAAACAGTGTAATGAAAAATGTTTTGGCTTCCATTTTGATTTACTTACAGATCAAATATTTAATGTAAGACTCGTAGATACGGGGCAAAGTTGCTTGCTCACTGCGTACTGGCAATATCAAGGACTAAGGCAACTGTCCTTTTCTCACGGTTTTTTTTTTGGAAAAGTCAGATTTCACATGTTAAATGGAACGGTCGTCGATTCTTATGACATCGAACCATAACGGGTCCTTTACAAGTAAAATTATGACAAACAAACCCAAACTTAAAGCATTTGTTTCAAATAAACCAATTACAGGCATTTTTGAATTGTCAAGGGGTCGGTCAGTTAAAAATATGAAGCTTGTTGCCCATTCCAAAGCAGTAGGTACCTATGGAGAAGAACGGGCAAGAAACTCCATGGACACTTTTAAATCCAAATAATATGGTTACAAAATATTGGTTACAACAACAACAAAAATTGTTAACAATAATAATAAGTAATTGATCAATACTAATTGAACACACGCACTCAATTATCGGAACTCATAATAAAGAGAGCTGATTTTTATGCTATCACTTATTATCTGCATATTATTGTGTTAATTGACCCAGATAGTCGTGCACACGTGCTCGCGAGCGTGCAGGGCAGGGAAAGAAGACCCACTACCAGTGAAGAAAGTCTCACAAGTTGCCAGTGGAAAATAGAACAGTGTTGTATCACTGCAGTCGTTGTAAACACGTGTCTGAGATATACCCATTATTGTTGCATGTGTACTTGTTGCTACAGTACCATGAGACTTTTCAACGCGTTTTTAAAGTGGCCGGTGGGGTGTACAAATGTGTAATATGGCCATAAGACAGTTACGTAGATAAACACAGTGGTATGGTCGACTTACGGTACTGATACGGTTAAAGTGCTTCCTTGTCTGTTTGTCCGTGAAAAATACGCCGTGACAATGGAGTGTGTGGAATACACTTTGTGATGATTATGCACCGTATGATCTTCGACCTGCTAGAGTTGTTTGTGCAGTATGCGGCGACATGGGGATGATAGCATCTGAGACGGGAAGGATGGGTATTCGTGCATAGTTAAACTTTATAAATAGAAGTGTTTACTATTAAACATTGTCACTGAAACTCATTCATGTTTTAGAAGTATACATATATTTGTATGCAAGTGACATTTTTTAAACATAAAATATTTTTCTTTGGATGTTTGGATGGACATTTATCAATCGCAGTTTTATTCTTAATACTCTCGTCCTAAGCTATGTGGAAAAGTTTTATATAATTTTCCATGAGGAAAGAAACAATAAATGCCACTTGAGTTTTGAATTGCTCGCAAATTGATACGAGTGAGTGGGAAACAGATGCGTTGTGGTTCCAGAGATTTAGTGCACTGTGCTTGTGGTCAGTCAATATTGTCCTAGGCCATATTGAAAATTACAAGATATCTTAAATTAAAAGTTTACTTCCTGCTTCTATTATTAATGTGAGTATATTTTTTATGTATTCAATTCAAACGTAATTAAAGAGTGCTTTTGTCTTATTTGTAGTACTCTCGTGTTTATCTTGTATTTGTAGTAGTTATAATATACCTACGTTTCATAAGTTTAGGTGGACAGTAATGTTGGTAAAGTCAACACACATCAAGCACATAAGTCGTAAAAAATTGACAGTGAAAGCGCCCTTATGTCGTAGCAGTACGATACGTTTATTATTAGTATAATTTTTCTCATTATATTTCAAAATAATAATTATTATCTTTCTCTGTTTGATACAATAATAATATACCTTTTTTCTTATCCCGGAGAGGGTAGGCGCTCTTACATGTTGTTCTAACTTAACCGATTTCGATCACGGTAGCCAATCTCAACGGAGATTAGCCAGGTACGCAGGATATACCAGAAGGTCAATTTTCGTAATTTAAAACGTTCAAAATCTAGCCGCGCAGTCTCATCTCAGCGACAAACAAAAATGTCAAAAACATGTCAAAATTTTGGGAAATTAGAGGTATTTTTGACAGATTGAGACTGAGATCAGACTGTGAACGTTCTTAAAATTACGAGAATTGCCCTTCTGGCCACTCAGAAAGTATTGCGAAAAAGTTTTTATATAAAAACTTTTTTCGCAATATTTTGAGACTGGCCAGTTATAATCTATTTTGAAAATATGATTATTTGAAAGTAAAAATAGGTACTTACGTTCCAATTTCAAAACCCTCTACATTAGTCTACATTGTTTGCGAGCTAATTTAAATTATCGTGTCTCATTAAAAAATGGATCTGTGCCGGGAACATTTTCGCCCTATGATTTTTTACGATTTCAAGTGTCGCATGAAACCGGACGAATCGTACGATAGACTTCAAATGGAATTCTTGGATGAAGTCCCTTCTAAGGCAACCGTGTATCATTGGTATAACGAATTCAAGCGCGGTCGACTAACTTTTGGCGATGAAGAAAGAAGTGGTCGCCCTTTGGCGGCTGTTACGGAAGAAAACGTGCTAGCAATAAAAAAAAAATCCAAGACAATAGGCGAGTTACGTATCAAGAGATTTAGCACATACTGTAGGTTGGATCGGGAAGCCTTTACGAAATTCTACACGTGCACCTTCGCGTGAGGCCGATAGTTTCTCGCTGGGTGCCGCACAACCTCACCGACGATGCTCAGAAGCAGGGGTGAAATGGTGCCGTGATATGATAAACTTGAAACAGGCTCGTGTCGGCGTGTTTACGACATCATTACGGTGATGAGTCTTGGTTTTATCAATACGATCCAGAAACGAAGCGCCAGTCGACATTTTGGGTGTTTCAAAACGAATCAACGCCTACCAAAGTGAAGCGATCTAGAAGCGGGGGGAACATTTTGATCGCGAGCTTTTTTAATTTGACTGGCTACTTGGTGTCAATTCCTTTACGGAACCAAAGAAGCATCAACGCTTAATGGTATACTACCAAATGCTTGGCAGATGTTTTCTCTGTTGTGCGCAACAAGCGACCAAACACAGGGCTCCGCGGGCTACAGCGCACAGCGCGCTCAAAACGAGGGACTTCCTGGACAGCATGCCGGTCGAACTCCTGGGTCACCCTCCTCACAGCTCTGACCTAGTAACTTCTTTTTATTCCCGAAAATAAAAAATCTGCTCAAAGGGATACAATTTTCGTCGCCGAAAGATGCGCTGTCAGCGTTCGAGCAGGCTTTAAAACTTTGTATAGAGGCTAGTGGAGAGTACTTCGCAAAACTTTCTGAGTGTCCTACGTATTTTAGTGCACAAGTGTGCGCGAAAACACACAGGTTCCTATACTCTCATAGTCCGATGGGACGCGGCAATCCGACACGACCGGGGAGAGATCAGGCGCAGGACCAACGGCTTTACGTGCTTTCCGAGGCACGGGGGTATTAAACCGCCAAATTCCAAACCCCGGACTGTTACTATGTTTCTTATGGAAAATCCAATAACACTTTTTCCGACCTGGGAATCGAACCCACGACCTCACGCTCAGCAGTCGCGCTTGCAACCACGAGACCAACGCGCAACGGGGCAATTATTTAAAATGTACTACGGGTTATCTACAAGTATAGACTTGTAGATAACCCGTAGTACATTTTAAATAATTAATCAACCAAATCAATCGAGTAACGAGGAGCATTTAATTTTGATTTATAGGTCTATACCTATAAATAAAAATTAAATGCTCCTCGTTGCAAAGCACATCAATTGAGAGTACTCGATTGATTTGGTTGATTTAAAAAAGAAACCGTAATAGTCTGAAAAGGTATTTAGGCAAATAAAAATGGAAAAGTTGCCCGGAAATTTGGAAAACTCTATTTTATGTAGGTACCGTGTGTGTGTTGATAGTACCTTGTGCTTTTATACCTTAGGATAGTTGTATTTCCAATCTAAAAATCGTTTTAATAAAGTTACGTTTAGATTAGATTAATTTATTTCTGAGTATATGGTACATTAAGATCTTAATATTAAACAGTTTCACATATACTACCGTTGCCGGTGTAGAACTATTAAAATTACTTACAAATTCAAAGTGGCCAAGTTTTAGGCCGCAAAACTATAATCATAGGACCTAGTTAGTTTGTCATCGAAACCCTAAGAAGAAGATTTATCCCCATTAACTAACATAATTATAAATTCGTTCATATGAAAATTGGTATTTTTTATACAATTTCAAGTTTTCTCCACACGTTCGTGTTGTAGACTGCGGTTGATATTACGGTTGAGATTGTAATATATTTTGAGACATTGTATGAGGCGACACATGTTCAACCAACGATCTATGTTGATCGACCTCCGTCTTGTTTCAGCCCTCTTTTGTTTAGTAGATACCTCCAGAAGTAGGGCACAAGGAAGGTGCCTGTTTTGACCTCCTGCACATTTTCATTTGTATCACAACTATTTAAAAGTAAACAAATCCGTCTGCAGAGCTTAATTAAACGCGTCTTTGCACAAAGGGTTGGATTTAACAATCGTAACCTGCACGGCAGGGTAAATGCATATTGATTTATCTCAAAACCTGTACAGAACCAACGTGGGAAACTGTGGAAAACAAATGAAATGAATGCATGCCTTAACTGAACAGGAAATAGGGCCAGAATAAGGCTGCGTTAAACAAATCCGTTGCGCATAATATGTGCTCTTTGAGTGCACATGCGTCACTCAGATCAGATCAGAAACCCTCGGGACACCCAAATCATACACAGATATTCTCAACAGACCAGGAGACCTGGTCAGCTTCTGGCGGGAGGCTGGTTATACGGTGGTTATTCCAACCAGCCCATGGTTGGAATAACCACCGACGGCCGCCATGGCTCACGCACAATGGTCCATTTGAAGGACTAAGAGCGGAAACCAAACCCATAACATAGATAGAACATAGAAGGCTGCGTTTCCACCAGAGATGAGCGAGGATGCGTAGCGAGGCATGTGTGTAAAACTAACCAATCACAACGCTAACTTAGTTCGAGCTATGAAAATGAAGCGATGTTATTGGTTTGTTTCACACACATCCCTCGCTACGCATCCTCGCACATCTGTGGTGGAAACACAGATATAGATACACCTAGATAACGCAAGAACACCTACTTCGCGTGCCAAAAATCGCACCAGTTTACGATCGAAAATCATAAGCCGCCACTTTCGCGCTCAGTCCTGCGTACTGCTGGCTGGGTGAGCGTGAGCGAGAGAGCGCGAGCTTGTGACGTCATAGTAGGTAGTCAAAAAGTGGCACGCTTAGTTTTCATACAGTTCGTGATACTTGCGTTATCTACGTATATCTATATCTGTGGGTGGACACGCAGCCTTAATCCGGTGCTGAAACAATAAATAAATAAAACTGGAGTGTTTTCAAAATGTTCACTTGGTTAAAATGAGGCTCAGCATAATCAGCCTAAGTATATTGTTATTGTTATATTGGCCTCATCCCTGTGAGACGCAGTGCGCAGTGCGTCCACCACGCGGGCTCAGGATCACACATGTCTTTGAATTTTTGGTTCTAGGACATGCCGGTTTACTCCACCGTTTTGAGAGCAGTGTTGATGAGATAATTTACACATTGTAAAGTGCCTCTCTGGGTTGGGAACTACGATCTAAATCTCGTCTGTCGAGCCGTTTCAACTGAGCCACCACGGCTCGAAAGACGTGGCTGTGGGTCTTCAGACCGGCAGGCTGACAAACGAACGGACGGAGGGATAACGAAGTGATCCTAAGTACAAGGGTTCCGTTTTTTCCTTTCGAGGTACCCTAAAAATTATTCATTTCTCTCTCAAGTACCTAGTTTGCTTTGTCACCTACCACGGTAATTTGATTTGACGTGCCTACGTCAGAGAATGACTACAAAAATAACATGTAAACAACAGAATGTATGAGTTTTGTGCATCAAGGAAAGGAACTGCATTTTATTTATGAATTCCAAAGTCAATGCTTATATGAATAAACTTCTCAACCGGCGTCGGATTGGACGATAGGTATCTTGTGTGACCGCGTCAACATTACTGTTTATTCAATAAAGTAGAGTTTAGTCGAAAAATAAGTTTCTTTGGTACTATAAGAGACCAAACAACGCTATGATTTCTTTACGTTTATTCTAAGCCTCTTTGCATTACTCCCCCTATATTAATACCGTTTTCTTTCAAACAAAAACCTAATACACAGTCTATATGATTTTTATACTGTGCCTAATACAAATATTTGACACCTCATTCTAAACTCGCTTGACTTTTGGAGAATGCAACCAGTTATTTTATTGCCAGCCTGCACTATTATAAGGTCGACTTTAGCAGACAACCTTTACAGTACTAAGGGCTGATTTTTCCATAGCCAGATTACTTTTATCAGAGGAATAAAATGGACGATTGACAATTTTTGTATGAACTGTCAAAATTTCGAAATTATTCCTCGAATAAAGCTACTGAGGGGCAATTTTCGTAATTTTAAGAACGTCCACGGTCTGATCTCGGTCTCAATCTGTCAAAAATAACTCTAAAATCCCTACATTATGACAAGTTTTTGACATTGATTGTCGCTGGGACGAGGTTGCGACTAGATTTTGAATGTTTTTAATTACTGGAATTGCCTTCTAGATGATTGAAAAATCAGCCCTAAGAAGATTTTCCTGTAAACAATTACTCTCTTTTTCTATGCACCATATACCTATGTCAGTAAGGATGGTCTCAAACTCAAAGCATTTATTTCAATTAAACCAATTACAAGCACTTTTGAATTGTCAAAGGGTCGGTCAGTCAGAAAGATGAAGCTAGTTGCCCATTCCAAAGCGTAGGTACCTATGGAGAAGAACGTCTCTGTCGAAACCCTTAATTGTCATTGTGTCCTAAGTTCCGTACAAGTTGTCAACAATGTCAGCAATTCAACATACAATCGGGCGGCCGAATTTAAAACAAGGCCTTTTTTTTAATGTTATTTATATTTATTAAATGGACAAACTTCTAATATTAAATGAACTTAAGCACCCGGACCCTACGGCCCGAGGGTTTCAACGCCATACTGCTAGAAAATATAATTACCGATAAGGTCATTATGTTTTCGCCGCTTGAGGCAACATACAGACTTTATATCGATTTTTGCCCTAATGAAAACATCAGACCATATACATACGTTACAGACGCATACATATACAGATACATGTGTGTAACTGTAGGTATGCATATGCGTATGTATGTATGTTAACATAATTAAAAAAACTTAATTCAACAAAATAATGAAAATTATGAGCGATTTAAGAATCTTACCAATATTATTATTCACCTAAATATTATTAATAATATTCTTAAGTTTGCCGTATGTCATTACTTCCCAGAATTCGATCCTTATTAGCAACATTATCGAATGGTGTAATAATACAGTGTGTGTGTTTTTTTTTTCAAAATCAACAGGTTCGATTCCTGGCTAGAAATATTGATTTTTCAAAAATCCAATGATGCAGTTTTAGTTTGGAGTCCTCATAGTTTTGGATTTGGCCATCTACGCCCACTTGAAAAATTCACCCTGTATATTAGTAGCTAGCTATTTCTTAATATGCATGTAAATACAATGGCCTCTAAAAGTTAGTCGACATTTATCCACTTCAGCTTTGACACACCGCTTTATGATTTAAAATTGTAGTGATCCAAATGTTTGAATTACTATAACGTTGATATTGACTAATTCCTTTGACTTTTGACTTATCATAAACAATAATCAAGTAATCTATTTGGAGTACCTGATGTTTTTTTTTTTTAATTTTAATCATACTGTTGAAGTGGAAAAATGTCAACTAACTTGTGGAGGCCACTGTATATGACTGCTAATAAAAAAAAACTATTACTCCGTGGAAAAAAAAAAATAACAAAAGCTATGGCGAAGTGTACTTAAATGTTTTTCTATTTATTGCAATGCGAATGATGTTATAATGTTATTGCTTTTTCATTTCTCGTACTTGGAAAGTAGTGTTTGTTTGATCCAAATAGCGGGTGGAAGACGCTGCTTCCCACCACAGGGCGGGAAAGACTCATAGTAATTACTTCTCTCTTTAGGGTGGGAATGAATTTTAAAAATAGAACGGTAGTCAGCTACGAAGTTTTTTACATAAATTAAGAAAAATGCTGCAGTCTTGTGAGTGTATAAACAGCCAGTGTGAATTAAAAAAAAACCTATTAAGCGGGACAGCCCGCGGCGATGACGCGGTGTGTTCCATGTTTAAAATAAAAAAAGACAATAGTATTATTTGGCGGGATACTAACCCTGTAAGCTGTACCGAAATTCAAAAACATTGCATGTTATTGTTATCAATAAATATTTTAGAAAAACTACTACTTTTTACTTGCCTTATATTCGAAATGAAAAGTAGAGTGTTTAACACGGGTGAAAGGAATCAATTCCTACTCGGGCTATAGCCGCCCTCGCTGCGCTCGGGCGTCTAAATGCCTCGTATAGGAATTGATTCCTTTCGACCCTTGCATAACAATCTAATATTTCTCTCTCATAAATATAAGTAGGTTTCTTAAAGAAGGATATTTTTTTGTGTTTCTTTTTGTCATATTATTTTTACAGTACGGGGGCTGTACAACTTTGCTTGCTTAAGACGTTTTTCAATCACTCTTTTTTATGTTAAAAGGACGAAAACTATTCTGTATCTTTGTTTTCCCTTATATGCCGTCTGTAAGTTTGGCGTTGGTGTACAATTTCACTACATTTGCACTCACTATTTTTATGCTTTCCTAAAATATGGGTATCAAATGAAGAGTCTTGCTGAGAATACGAATGCGAGTTATACTCCAAAAAAAAACCTGTCCGTTTAAAAAAAGGTTTTAAAAACAAGCCTTTAGTTAAATGCTCCAAAAAGAATAAAATAAACTTTTCATTTAAAACTTTTACTATCAACTTATAACGTCATTAAGTACACAATTTATATGATACTAGCTGCGCCCCGCGGTTTCACCCGCGTAAATGTCGATCCCGTGGGAATATCGGGATAAAAACTATCCTATGTCCTTTCCCGGGACTCAAACTATCTCTATACCAAATTTCATCGAAATCGGTCCAGCCGTTTTCATGTTATGTCGTGACAACGGAAAACGGGTTTCATTTTTATATATATAGATAAAAGCTTGTCGCGTGATTTACCTGTGTAGATAAACAAGTAAAAATAACTTGATCTGATTGCCTTTAAATTTTCAAACTAAGTAAATACAAGTACCTACTTAAATCTCGCGACAAGCTTTTATGTCTTATAAATTGTGTACTTAATGACGTTATAAGTTGATAGTAAAAGTTTTTAAGGAAAAGTTTATTTTATTATTTTTGGAGCATTTAACTAAAAGCTCTTTTTTTTTTTTAATTACTTTCAATTTTTTTTAAATTTTATGTCTGTGTCTGTTTGTTCCGGCTAATCTCCGAAACGGATGCACCATTATTGACGGGAATTTCACTGGCAGATACCTGATGAAGGATTAACTTACTTTTATTTTAGGAAAGAATTAGAGTTCCCCGCATACACGCGAACGAAGTCGCGGGTACAGCTAGTTTTACATAAAAGTATACTTAACTAAACAACGCAGTTTCTTACCAAGGCCTATAGTTTCCACAGTAGACCAATTGTAGGAAAACGTACCACGGAGTGCATCGGCCGTCCCCTCGTGAGCGCATCAGTCAATTGGGGGTAATAGGTGATTGCGCCGCGCGTGCGCATCTCCTCTCGACACAATTTATCGTCACTTAGCACATCCAGACCTACTAGAGGCTGGTAGTGCTGGTACCATCAGTCCTTTAATGTAAATGACGAAATATCTAATTGAACCTTTAAAAAAAAACATATTGACCTTATAATGATGTCTGCTTTTTCGAATACCTATAATTGAGCTTCTATTTTACTTTCTGACCTTTTCTCACAGTTGGCCGCAGTAACTAAGCTTAGTGACCTTAGGTTTTGTTTTATATTTTCAAACAGAAACAGGAGTTCTTTACATTGCCGACTTATGCAGGAAAGCCTTAAGCAACGACGAGAATGTAGAATGCAAGAGCGAGCGAAGCGATCTCGATAATTTTGCACTCTCGAATAGGTTACATTTTCTTTTGATGATTCCAAAAGAACTAGGAATTACTTATTTGTGTAAGAAATAAATAAATTGCTTTGTCGAATTATGAAGAAAAGCTCAAGAATCAAGAGAATGTATAATGCAAGAGCGAGCGAAGCGACCTGAGAATTTTAGGTCCCAACCTTGACTAGGTTATGTTTTCTTTTGACCGCTATACATAAAGAAAACCCTAAAAAAGTACCTACTTACTTTGTCGAGTTATGACGAAAAGCTTAAACTTACTTTACAGCAGTTAAAGTTTTGAGTTTTAGAATCTGGCCTTAAACTTAGCCTTTCGAACGAAGTAAATCGTTCAGGGTCTCGACAGCTTGAATTATTTTGGAAGGGGGTCATGACCCCCATGACCTCACCCCGGACCGCGCCTGTATCAATTTACATTCGTGGTCGCATTACTGGTATTTTCAAATTGTTTGTTTGTCTTGTTTAGTAGAGGGTTTCGTCCGGATGGTATTACTCAAAGTAAGGGTACTCTACCTGTTGCTCGCGATTAAGTTCTTCACCTCCGTTTGACCAGACACCAATCGTTTTTATTATCAATCGTAACTAATTTAAATGATCTATCATCACTTGCCTAGCCTTTTCCCAATTCGTCGGTGCTCCATGGACCAATTGATATTTAACCAATTGGTCTATGGGGAAAATGACATGTTTCCATCGTCCAAATACCAACTGGACTATGGAGAATTTTTTGTTAGGGTCGGCTTCCAGTCTAACCGAATGCAGCTGAATACCAGTATTTTACATGGAGCGACTTCCTATCTGACCTCCACAACCCAGTTACTGGGTAGTACAATAACCCTTAGTAAACTGGTTGTTGGATTTTATTGCTTCTGACTACCCGTAACGGCTGCCAAAGACCTACGAATGACAGCCGCGACCAACGGCTTGCCTCCGTGCTTGGGAAAACACGTTTTCCGAAGCACGAAAGGGTCTTGTTATGTACAGATAGTCACCCATCCACGGACCAACCGCGGCAAGCGTAGCTCAACCTGATCGATCGACCTGTGCGGCTGTTATTACTTAGCCACAAGCCCCTCTAATTTAAATGCTCCATTATTTTTCAAATTTATTAAGAACTTATTTGACGACAATATTATTTTCCATTATTCATCTAAATTAAAATGATTAATATACACCCACTTTGCCAAACAACATTTGATTAAAACAACATTTCTGTTAGGAGACATACAGGGTGAAATTGAATTCATGGGCATCCTTTTAACGGGTCATTATAATCATCATTATGAACAACTTTTACTATGGGACCAACATTGAAATCGCGAAAAAAAATCGGCTCTTCCATACATTTTGACGAGTTATTTGAACATAAATGCAAGGAACAGCTGATTTTTTTTCGCGGTCTTAGGCTTAATCCCATAGTAAGAGTTGTTCATAATGATGAGTACAATGACCCCATAAAAGGATGCCCATGAATTTAATTTCACCCTGTATACTTTACTTACCTGCGCACCAATGTTTGTACTTACTTACTTCGTAATATGCATATAAACTTGTGTATAAACTAAGTACCTACAAATTATCAAAGAGATAAAATGGCTTCCTGGCTAAGTTTCATGCAGTCCCGTAATAGGTTAGTAAATGGTTTCTGAGTCCCTCTGGACAAACTAGTAGTGTATGAAATTGTGATATAAACGATTTAATGTTTCATACGAGTTATCTTTTCGAAAACAGCGAGACTTTACCATGTTTAGATTTTTTAATGTAACATAACATTACGCCTGTTATGTTTAATTCCCATGTAATAGGGGGGCGAGCCTATTGCCATCAACCGCATAATACATAATAATTTAATTTTTATTTTTTTCTGCAA
This sequence comes from Amphipoea oculea, assembly GCA_945859645.1. Taxonomy (NCBI): domain Eukaryota; kingdom Metazoa; phylum Arthropoda; class Insecta; order Lepidoptera; family Noctuidae; genus Amphipoea; species Amphipoea oculea. The sequence continues at coordinate 32,359,477 of OX243861.1, read as the reverse complement.
AATTTTACCTTCCAAAATTTCCTTTGTTTTAATAATGTGTCTCAGTTTTATTTCTCTTATAATTATCAAAATCCGGATCTGACAGTAGATTGACCCTGAAATTAATCAATTGAAAAAATATGGTGTAAGCAAATTTGTTTTTTTTTTTAACTAGCCTGCGCTGTCCCACTCCAGGGCAAAGGCCTCCCTCCACTCCTTCCATTTTTCGCGAGCCCGCGCGTCCTTCCTCCAGTTTTGACGGAACCTATCCAGCTCGTCCCGCCATCTCCTACGTGGTCTGCCGCGACCGCCTCACTGTCTCAGAGCACTGTGTCGTGTCTTTCCGATTTACCTACAGATATTTTTATTTAAACATAAGATTGCAACTCAGCATTAACATGGACGCCACAGGAACTTCCGTATAAAAACAAAGTTAGAACCTCATCCGGGGTTTCTCTATGACTAATACGAGAGATGCGCGAGCGCAGAGCGACTTTAACCGCGACGAACCTGCGCGGAAAACTTGACGCAGTCACCGATAGTTCTCACACACCTAAATGCAACTTTCGCACTAATAGGAGACTACAACAAAATCACGTAACAACTAACAAGTACGAGTTGACCTACCACGCTAGTCCAATATTCCGCGAGTCCAGCGGGCAGCGCGGAGCATCTTTACTCAAAAAACATCATTACTTAATGGTCTGGTGCCTTGATGTCAGTACCCAACGAACACAGTCACCGATCGTGTGCAAACAAAAAATACTATCGACATGAATAAGTAGGAAAAGTTCGCTCCGCTTAGCGTTCGCAATAAAAACAATTGAATATTTTGCTAACTATGTTTAATACATGAAAGTAAGGAGAATGGACGACGTAACTTTGATTATTGCCCGTTGCTAGATAACGCGTACATTGCGCCGTGATGCAGAGAGAGTTTATTTCCCACAGAACAACACCTTCAATAGTTACGTTAAAGGAAGGTATATTGCACCGGTGAAAGAGACCAACGATGAGACTGTGGCGCGTGCGAGAGGGACGGAGTAACGGTTAGTGCAGGTTCAACGATCGACTCGCGCGCAGTTTGTTGAACTGCAATCATTGCTTTGGAAAATTGTTAGGGCTGGCAAAAATTATTAGATTTTTTTTTAGTATTTGTGGAATAACAAAAATGATTTTTCCCATCCGAAAGTGAAATAACAAAATCAGTTATTTTTTTCAAGATTTTCACGTTTTACGATCTCAGACAGCCTGGACCCAAAGAACTTGTCATTCAAAACAGGTGTTTGACCGTACTGCAACTAAATGGAACATCTCTTTTGCACGAAACTGCTTAGCTGACGAATAAAATGCCAGGTCAACAGCAAACGTGTCCGTAACCCGTGAAAATACCGCACGTTTCCATAATGTTTCTGTACTGAGCCCTGATTCACAACCATACGACAGGCTATCGTATCGAAAACCTGACATTTCGATAAACTGATTTGACTTGCCCTCAACAGCAAATAGCTGTTGGATGAATAGCAGGCGTCTATTTGATTTAAACTGACAAAATTTTCGGGTTGTGGACTTGTGAACAGCGTTTAGAAGACTCCTACGATAACAATGATTAATGTTCGATACGATATGGAAGCGTATCGAGTGTTTGTGAATAGCTATGCTGATGATTTTTGAGTCTTATAAAACTTAGATAAAGACGAAAGAAATCGAGTGGACAAGATCAAGACCCTTCAACTCTGCCTACGCTGCTGCTAATTATAATAAAGCGCTAGAGATTTGACCCTCCCAAGTAGTAGTAGAAGGTGTATGTAGGCCATCTATACAAGGTGGATTTTTGAGACTGGGCACTAAGGGCACCTTAAAAGGTGTAGCTGCAGGAGACTATCCTAAGCTTTTTAAGTAATTGTTAACTGCATTCACAGATTATAGAAAAATGGTAGTCAGCTAGAAAAACGTCAACTCTCACCACATAATTTCATGATGCCAATTGATTCAATATCGTATAAGGATTAACACCACCTAATGACGTTTTCTTGTAGCTGCAACGGTTAAGCTACCCTTACTGTCCCGTATTTAAAATCCACCCTGTATATTATGTATATTATTCTGGTCTTGATAAAATATTTTTCATTAAAACAACGAAGCTACGTGCAATAGAAGAAGCCTATGTCCAGCAGTCAGGAGTGAACTGCTGTAGGCTGATGATGCCTATGAAAACTACTTAGGTACCGTCAAACGGGGTGAATAGGGATGCAGGGGTGAATCGGGACGAAACTTTAAAATGGATTTTAACGTTGAAATAATATAGTTTGTTGTCAATAAGGGCACGTAATCGTTAATTAAATTACAGTAAACACATTAAGGTCCTTTTTGGCCACAAACTATATTATTTTAATGTTTAAATCCCTTTTAAAGTTTTGTTCTGAATCACCCCTGCATCCCTATTCACCCCGTTTGACTGTACCTATTTATACCAATGTTCCGTTTAATTTTAATGAAACTGACGGAATTTCTACGCTTTAAAATAAAAAAATAGGTAAAATAAATTTAATTCTGGCAAAACTCATAATACCTACATAAAATTAAAATAAATGAAAGGCTTTGAAAGATAAATAACTTTAATGAATAAAACAGACGTCCTGGGTAGTGATTTAGGTAGTAGTAAGTAACTTCCTGTTTAAATGCATTCAGAAACTAAATTAAATAAAGTGCCATTCAGTCCGGAATACCACAATCGACATTCAAAACATAATTTTTAACCCCCGACGCAAAAACGACGGGGTGTTATAAGTTTGACATGTCTGTGTGTGTGTGTGTGTCTGTCAGTGGCATCGTAGCTCCCGAACGGATGAACCGATTTTGATTTTGTTTTTTTTTATTATGAGTGCATATTATTGCATTAATTTTGTTAGTAAGTATTTTTTTATTGCAAAATGGGCCAGCTCTTGACTTCGATCTCGATATTCGTACTAATTTGCGTTTTAATCAAAGAAAAAGTGATTCTTCTTCTTTTCGCGTCGATTTACTACTTAGCCATCTAGATACACTAGGTAGCCACCTGAAGTGCTCTATCATTGGCTTCGTTTAAATCTTTGAAGATCCAGCTGGTTGTGCAAGCAAAACCAGCTGGAATGCTGGATCTTCCAGGATTTAAACGGGATCTTCCAGGATTTTCATCATGATGAGCAGGAAAGTAGGTCAGGCATATTCTTTACTCAAACTCATATAAAATCTAAATTTTAGCTCTTGTAGTGAACATGATATAGGTACAGTACACCACACATCTGTAAAACATGCTCTACGAAAATCACCCTTTAGGTAGGTGCGACGACATAAAGGTGATGTCAATGTCAAATTGTTACCGCTGATGTGCGGTGGTCTGTACAAGGTGGTTGACAAAAACTTTTTTTTTTGTATTTATTCAAAGAGAACATAGTACTTATCCATCATTTCAGCCGAAAGACGTCCACTGCTGGACATAGGCCTCCCCCAAAGTACATAGTATCCATTTATTTTAAATTAATTACAAGTCCAAACATCTTAATTTCTCACACGTATCTAATTAAATACCGCCAATAATCTGAATAAAGGCGTGGCGTGCGCAAGCGCAACCCTGCGCGCGCGCAGTCTCCGGGCAACGCGGCATGTCTCTCGCGCGGCCCCCGAGACGATCGCGGAAGAAAGCAACGCGCCTTGTTACGTAACCAGTTGTTTTATCGCCAATCACTGCGCAGCCGCACTACTTGCTTCATTGTCAATTTTATACCTATTATAGAAATCTTCACGCTTTTTGAGCTCAACTTTTATATGGAGAATAATTCGAATTAATTACGTAGTTCATTTGTTTTTTTACTGGGTTGTGGAGGTCAGATAGGCAGTCGCTCCGTGTAAAATACTGGTATTAAGCTGAATCTAGTTAGATTCGAAGCCCATAGATGTACGGGACCCCAAATAAATTAGGATGAGGGCATGAGGATTGTCAACATATTTTCCCCGAAGGTTTGGGCAGAAGTCTATTTAGAAACAACCACATTTTGCCAGTTATTTTGAAGACCCATGTAATAGGGGGCGAGGCTATTGCCATCAACCGAGCACAAATCCAGACTCCGGGCTACTACTAAGAAATGCCACATAGAAAAACCCAATAATAATTTTCTCGACCTGCAGGGCTATTGCGTAACACATTATCAATCGGAATCGGTTTCATTTTGACAACATTCAAAGGTACAAAGCATTCCTTAGGATTCTGTATAAGCGTAAACACGGCTCGTACCCTTACCTTTATCCGACTAAATTTCTACTGGGATGCCTCGGATATAACTCGTTAGAGGTAAGGCGAGCAAAAGACCCGCTTACCATAGCCTGTAAGACGCTCCGTGGCACTATTGACGCGCCTGACCTAAATGCTGTGCTGGCCCGCTTCTTTGTGCCAGACAACTACTGCCGCGGCAGAAAGCACAGGCTGTTTGCTGTGCCTCCATGTCGCACAGTTGCGCGTGCTAAGTCCCCAGCACCACGTACTCTGGCCGCACTTAATTATCTCTTGGACTCTAATCCAACAAACGATCTGTTTGTGGACGAGTGGACGAAGATTTTGTCGGCATGTCAGAAGTACTGTGAGAGGGATGTATGAAAGTGTTGTTAACTTTTTTAAATTTTTTATTGATGATTTCTTTTGTTTCATGTTTCTTTTGTTTCTTGTTTCTTTTGTTTCTTTTATTGATGAATCTTTTGTTTCTTTTGTGTGTGTCTTTTTGTATTTAATTAATGTAATTGGTTTTAAACCGTTTCAATTAAATTAAATAAATAAAAATAAAAATTCATTGCGTTATTTGCGGGTTGAGCAGACAAATTTTTCGAACTTATGAAGCAATGGATTAGCAATTTGCTTCAAAATGATTCTGATTCCGATTGATAGTGTGTTACGCAATTAGGGTGCTGGAAATCGAACCCAGGACCTCAGCAGTAGCGCTTTCGACCACAATACCAACGAGGCAGGAGGATTGTGAACTGCAAAAATATACTAAATACCCATTTTCTTGCCAGTTCTATTCCAGAGAGAGTATCCAATGCATGTACGATCACCATAAGAAACGTCGGACCATAAACGTCTGTGTGTAATAAATGATGAGACCCTCAACTTGAAATTCGTTTTTAATGCAAGCAATGGTAGGCGTCAGTAGCCTCGGACGTCAGTCATTGATCCTATTTCCGTATACATTAGTATCGAACGGCTGTAGTGGTCTTTCTTTTTATAAACTTCTGTGTTTCTTTGATCTCTCACAAATGGTCACACCTGGAACTAGCTGCCACCATCACCCCTATCTTCCTGTCCTTACTCCAATGTTTGGGGTCGGCGTAGCAGAGTTATTCCGGTTGCATGATTTCATCTTTTATACTTGTCTACTAGCTGTCATCTCAGCATTCACTCCCTTTTTCTTGTATATGTTAGCGTATAATTTATGAACATAGTTAATCTATAATCTATCTCGCGAGATTACAACTATCGAAAAATTGTGAACTGCAACAAACCATTTTCAATTTAGCGCACTATTTTTCGATAGTTTATAATGTACTTGGCAAACTGAAAAATTGTGAACGGGATAATAAATAGCCAAGTTACTCCGACCAACTTGCATAGAAGGCGTGGTTGGTCACAGTTCTAACCTTTTTTTTTTTGTTCTGTGGGTTGAAAATCCTCATGGATGTGCGTCGCCCTGGGATGGGCGGCGGGGTCTGTCAGACTCTTACCGACTCCGTCTTCCTTTTTCACACTTGGACCGGGGATCCTGAGTACTTGTACGCCTTCCACGATCCCCGGCTGGTGCTGCACCTCAGGTCCACGTGGGGAGTGAGGTGTAAAACTCCCCCCGCGACGTCCTATAGGGGCGCTCGTGGAACACTACCCAGACCTAACCTCACCCATTTGGTCGGGGTGCCCTGGCTGAGTTATTGCAACCAATTTGGCTACCGCCAAAATAGACAAATCATGGATCACAATTTTACGGGTGATAAAATCGGACAGTTTGCGAACTCTGTCGGTAAGTGCAGGTTCGTTCATAGTTTGATGGTTTGACATGGATAGATTATAAACTATCAAAAATTGATATGTTATAATTATAACCAATATGGTACCTACATTTCACAATTTATCAACGGTGTACAATATCGTGAAATAGATTATAAACTAACGGTGTCCACAATCATACGGTGACATATGCAAGCCGTGTGCCTGATGTAATTTCCCATCGGTCAAATAAAGAACTTCCAGGAACTTTCATCGCTTATTTAACGCCTTCAGGGAAATGACTTTCGCTATAAGGAACTCTTGTGCGAAATTCATGCTTCAAGAATCAGTTCTCTAGGCTGTGTGTTATCTGTCACTGTATGAATTAAAGTTTTCTATTAAGAGGACTACATGACCTAAAGCGCTATCACTGTCGGAATGCATAGAAAAGAAAGAGAAGCGCGATGGCACAACCCTGGTAATTTATTGCAAAATATGAAGCAATTATCTATTCAAAAAATCTGTTGTTTGGACAAAAAAATTAAAACACTAGTGCTTTAGTATATTGCTTGTAGAATAATCTGACAAAAATCAAAATGATTGTATGTATATTAGTATGGTTTATATTTTGTAAAAAAAACGTTTTTGCAGTATCTTCATGATTTTTTTTCTATCGTATCAAATTTGTTATATTATGTTTTCAACACACTATCTGCCTAGCATATATCCTGAAGAATATCATATATTTTTCTGATTTTGTTTACTGTAGTTAATCATATACTATTATTGTTTTTAAAACTTTCGTTTTTTGCGTTTAGGTCCTGTAAGCCCCTTAAGTAGAGAAGATCATAGACAACAATTATCTGTGAAGCCTTAAAAATATCGCGCAATCTCAAAATGCATTAATGCATAAGCCAATAATTTGTTTAGCCTTTAAGTATACCTTACTGTCTGAATCTAGGTCTGACAATGGTTTCTATCGTTCATTATGCAGCACCAAATGTAACCTTTTCAGTCTCGAAGGCTCTATCGAGTGCCTTCCACTCAAGGGTACTGTAGTTACCTTATAAAATTTGGACTTATCATCTCATGGTATGGATAGTTCGTCATGCAACTGCAAGAAATCAACTGTGATATGGAAAAACTTTGTGATTTTTTTGGTCAATTTACGAGTAATCGTTATAGATCTTCTTTAATTATACATTACATTTAAACAATGTGTAACTGAATTAATGCACGTTCTAAAAGTAGTTTGTTCAGAATCTATTTCCGTCATTTTTACTTTCTGCATGTAAACATACGATCTATCAAGAAAAACTTTGCTCAAATTGAGCACATTGTGTTAAATAGTAAACATACAATTCACATTCTATTATTAACTGAAGTAAACATTAAAAGTGAATTGGTACAAATGTTTGGACTCCCTGACTACAACGTATATTCAGAATTAAGAGCTAATAAAAGAGGTGGAGGTGTGCTATTGTATATTCATAAGTCTGCATCTTACATGAGATATAGTAAATTGTGTACACAGGAGTTTGAATGTGTGGCCGGCGAGCTAAGTATACATAGTCTTAAAATCGGATTATGTGCCGTGTACAGACCGCCAGACACATCCAAACTACGATTTATAAAGGAATTGTCATCCTTAATTGCGAAACATCCTATAAAACAGGATTATATAGTAATGGGAGATATGAATATAGATCTAAAAGTATGTAACCCCGTGGTAAAACAATATTTATATTCGCTGTGCACCCTGGGATTTATTAATGGCGTTAATTGTTATACGCGTATAGAAAAGTACGGTGACAGGATTACTAAGTCATGTATAGATCACGTGCTTATTCGCAACGCTAGTGCGTATAATATTTATACATCTGTGGTAAACATTTCACCGGCCGACCACTGCATAACTGGTTGCGCGATAATGAGTGCGCGAAACAAGAATGACTCACACTCTTCGAGTCAATTAATAACTAAGATAGATAATCGCCGAGTGCACAGTGAACTAAATAACATCGACTGGAGTATACCCCTTCAATACGGGTGCCCAAATAAAATAGTTAAGTACATACATACTAGCTTCAATGATGTATACGATGAATGTAAATTCACAATCAGTAAAAGCAGTTTCAGTAAACGTAATACATGTCCTTGGGCCAATGAAAAACTTAAAAAGATGTGTATGAAGCGGGATTTATTGTTTAATATTTGGCTCAAAGATGAAAATAACCCACAAAAAAGATTGTTATATAACAGATATAGAAATAAAACCAACAAATACACAAATTACATTAGAAATAAACAAATAATGACGGAAGTTACTCAAAATTTCAAAAATAGCAAAAAGGTTTGGAGCATTGTGAATAGTTTAACCGGCAAAATTATGCAATGTATTGAACATGTTTTATTTATAACCTTTCGAACGAATCCAACAACATTGGCCAACACTTTCATGACTGAATTTAATTCTAATATAAAGAACCTAAGCAACCCCTGCAATGTGCCTCTTTTAGACAAATCTACGTACGAAATAATCCCTGATAGGTCGATGAGGGTGAAACCAGCACGAGATGACGTGGTTGAACGAATCATCAAGCAAATTAACGATAGGAAAAGCCCGGGTTACGACGGGATACGTGCTCAAGATGTCAAGTATGCTTCAGCTAAACTAATCCCAGTTATTACACATTTAATTAATTGCTGTTTGCAAACGGGTACGTATCCCGACCTTTTAAAGATAGGTGTGATACGTCCAATACACAAAAAAGGCTCACGTGATGATGTCAATAATTATCGTCCTATTACTATACTGTCTTGTATAGATAAGATCTTAGAACGTTACATTGGTAATGAGATAAATAACTTCTTGCAAACACACGGAATAATCAACAGTAAACAATATGGATTTCAGAAAAATAAGAGTACGACACAATTATTACGAGAATTTACCGATGAAGTCAATAAAGAGTTAAATGATAAAAAACATGTTTTGACACTTTTTATAGATTTTAGCAAAGCATTCGATATGCTCCGTTGTGATACACTTTTTGATAAGCTGTCACAAAATGGAATACAAGGGCCACTATTGCAACTATTAAAAAACTATCACACAAACAGATACAACATGGTTAAAATACAAAATGAGTATAGTACAAAGCTTCCATCCACGCAGGGAACGGCCCAGGGTTCAATTATAGGTCCGACAGAATACTTAATTTATGTCAATGACATGAGTAATGTTATAACTTCAGGTTCTGTATACCAATTCGCAGACGACACGTGTATAATGGTCGCTAACAAAAATATGCATGAAGCTGAGGATTCCCTACAACGTAACTTCGACCAAATGTGTAAATGGGCTCATGATGTAGGATTAGTAATAAACGCAACAAAAACAAAAATTGTTCACATACATTCATCACACAATAAATGCTCCACTATCCCTACAATTATAGCACACGAACACACTTGCTTACATAGCTCGCCAAAGACTTGCAAATGTCCGTTATTAGAAGTAGTTGATAAACACATGTATATCGGTCTAATGGTTGATAGCCGATTCTGTTGGGGACCGCACAAAGATTACGTATGCAACAAACTGAGATCTATTCTAGGTAAGCTTAGTATACTTAAATATAAACTGCCTTACAAAACACTTAGAATGTTATACATGGCCCTAGCAGACTCGGTTATCAACTACGGACTCAGCAGTTATGGGAGAACTTATCATACATACCTGGCAGATATATATAAATTACAACTAAGAATATTAAAAGTAATTACGCCAAAACATATAAACAAGAAATTCAAAAACAGTGACGACGACCTTTTTAAATATTGTAATGTTATGAATGTGTTCAATAAAGTTGAATATTTTACTCTTGCGGAAGTCAATAAACCGGAGCTGCTAACCGAAAAAACAAGACCAGACTTTCTGAGAACGATACCACTTAAAAATAAATACATCCTACCAAAATTCAACAACGTGTACGGGATGAGGGTTGCTGAATATTTGGTACCTTTTTTTATTAATAAACTTCCAGAAGACTTGCAAACCTTATACCAAAAGAGTTCGAAAAGTTATAAATACAAATCTAAACGTTTCCTTACACAAAATTTCTCATAATGCATACAGTGTATCGTACTCTATTTTGTTATCATCAGTTATCATTATCACAAATCATTATTAACATCATTATTATAAAATATTTTATGTATCATCAATTCACCATTTCATTTTAGTAATTAATATTTTTGTGTAAAATTGTTTTATTGTAAAATTTTATGTGAACGGCTCGCCAACACACAGATAAACCCTGAGAGGTTTTCGTTGTGTGGCTAAAACCAAAATGTAAATTTAGATTAAGAGTTTTGGAAATAAAAAATAAAATAAAATAATATAGGTATTTTTTATTCCAAAAATAATTAAAACTACATAAATTACAGCTACACTGCCGCTGTACAGTCTAAACAAGCCGAAATGGACGAAGTACCTACGACGCTAGACCATTGCACGTGTGCGACTGTGCGCGTGCGTAGATTTGTAATGTGACGACAATTTTCTTTCACAATCAGCACATATCGCACCTTCGAGCTTCGGTGCAACAAAGTCACAACAGCTCATTTTTAGGGTTCCGTAGTCAACTAGGAACCCTTACAGTTTCGCCATGTCTGTCTGTCCGTCCTCGCTTAATCTCAGTGACCGTTAGCACTAGAAAGCTGAAGTTTGGTACCAATATGTATATCAATCACACCGACAATGTGGTAAAATAAAAATTGGAAAAAAATGTTTTATTAGGGTAGCCCCCCTATATGTAAAGTGGGAAGTGATTTTTTTTTTAATTTCAAATCTAACGTGTAATATATTGTTGAAAAGGTATTTAAAAATGAATAGGGGTTTACTATAATCATTTTTTGATAATGTCAATAATTTCGGAGATAATCGCTCCAAAAGTAATAAAAAATGTGTCCTCCCCCTCTAACTTTTCAACCATAAGTTTAGAAAATATGAAAAAAATCTGAAAAGTAGAAATTTATAAGGACTTTCTAGGAAAATCATTTTCAACTTGATGGAAACAACCGTTTTTGTACAAAAAAGACAAAAAGTTGTACAGACGCCAGCACATCAACCTACCAATCTGTCAAATGTCTTTAATAGATTTTCAACTTTATCACTGAAACATAAGGTTCAAAGTTGATTGGGAAAATGTGACAGTTAGGTGTAGGTTGATGTGCTGGCGTCTGTACAAAATAATTTCTGGACTAAGTTTTTTGTAGTATAATCGTATATGCAAGCATTTTTTTTAACTTCTTGCTTTAAGAAGAGCGCGGAGCGCTGCTGGAGCGCGAACATAATGGATACCCACCTTTAAACAGACTCATAAGTGGAAACACTTATTGTGACGGACGGGAAACTACGGAACCCTACACTGAGCGTGGCCCGACATGCTCTTGGCCGGTTTTTAATTTTACAGGAGAGGTCTTTTAATTTTTTTTCGCATTTATTTCTTCATTTTTTCGCATTTATAACCACAAAGGCACCTGCGCCATCTAGTAGAATTTTGAGATACTTTTGCGGATGTTTTAGTTGCCCCAAGTACGAGTATAGGCATGGCTCATAGACAATTTGGCATTACCTCAATTTTGCAGCTTTGGCTATTTGTCACTTTGTTGAACCGTAGGTGCGATATGTACTTATAACTAATTTAATAAATAAACAATGTTTCTCCGACATGTAGATCCAGAGATTACCCTCTACATACATTATATACAAGCAAACAAACAACTACCTCTTTATAATATTATTATTAGTATAGATATATGCTTGTAAACAAAATATTTCGGGTCGTCAGAAGCTCGAAAATCTGATAACCAGTCTTATCAACGGGTAGCGTATTACCCAATAACTGGGTTGTGGTTGTCAGATAGGCAGTCCCTTCATGTAAAATACTGGTATTCAGCTGCATCCGGTTAGACTGAAAGCCGACCCCAACATAGTTGGGAAAAGGCTAGGCAGATGATGATATGCTTGTAAACAAAATATTAATTATTAATGTCGGCATGCGTGTGAAATTATTTATAATTGCAAGTCGCCTTTGCGGCGCAGGCCTAACAATACAAAATGTCTACTATTAAGTACTGCAAAATAAATGTAAGTGTCACTCATTACTTACGCATTCAAATATTTGATAACTGGGTTCTTTCGAAAGTAACTCGTATTCGAAAAGCGCAACTGAGCAACTGGTGTATCGTGTAATGACTTAATACGTAGGTGTAAGCGCACCATATGTCGTCTGTCGGTTGTAAGTTGCAACTTAGTGTTGTAGTCAACCTGCTGTAGTCCGAGGCTCATTGTCCTTTTGTACTAACAATTACAAAAGTCAATAGATTAATTGTTATACAAACTCAAACTCAAAGCATTTATTTTAAATAAACTAATCACAGGCACTTTTGAATTGTCAAGGGGTCGTTCAGTCAGAAAGATGAAGCTAGTTGCCCATTCCAATGCGTAGGTACCTATGGAGAAGAAGGGGCAAGAAACTCCATGGACACTCTTTTAAATCAAAATAATGTGGTTACATCATTAATGTTAAAAATTATACATGTGAGAACGATACAAAAAACTATACAGGTTGAAATCGAAATCGCGAAAAAAAAAATCAGCTGTTCCCTACATTTTGACGAATTATGCGAACATAAACGTATCTAGGGAACAAATGATTTTTTTTCGCGATATCAGGTTTGCTCCCATAGTAAAAGTTGTTCATAATGATGATTATAATCTCCCATTTCGATTTGTCGCATGTTTTCAATTTCACCCTGTATAAAGTGGCGATTAGGTTATCACACTTATCACATTAAACGGTAAAGCGGTTATTACAAGTTGTTATCAGTCTATTAAAATAATAAAATAAACAATTTGACTAGTATAAAACACCGAATTTTTCAAACAAAATAAATAGCGTAAAAATTGGCACGAAATAACCGATCTTTGATAACAAGGTACTGGACACGCGCGGACGATGGTACGAGTATCAACAATTCAACACAAACTTTTTGGCATTGTTACCAAATAATCACAAATTAAGTTTAATGTTGTTAAATTCTAAAACGAAAAAGGTCCCTCGACTTTTTATGTTTAAAATACGTGATGTAGAATACGAGGTTTCAATTAATATGATAATCTAATCGCCACACCATAATAAGTCAGGAGTTAAATTATTTATTTTTCTCAAATAAGGAGTCGAAACTGTCTCTCCTGAACACAGATTACTCAGTAATCTGGCTAGGAAAGCAGCGATTCATCCAACAATTGGTTGTACCTACACCATGTAATTAATAATGCATACTTTTTAAGTCGCTCATGTACTACAAAACCTTCATTATTGTAATTATTAACAAAAAAAAACAATGTAAAAATGGATAGTCAGCAATTAATGCTTATGCGCAATAAGGCGAATTTGATGCTGCAATATGAACTTTTAATACAAGTACTGTAGGTACTGGCCAAGGCCTATGCGCATAAATGAAAAAATTAAATGCTGTTCATTCATTTTTTTAATACGTGCCTTATTATGCCGACTATAATAATAATAATATCGTTTATTTATAAAAGAGGATACATTTACACTGAATAGCTTAACAATTAAAATAGCGCACAGTTGCTAATTTGCCTGAACTAGGTTGAACCTGTGCTTCAGGCTAGAAAGCGCATAAATACTTTATGTAATAAATTAACAATGAGTATAACGTAAAAACTAAATTAAAACTTATTAAAACTTAGGTACTTAACTAAAAGTAGATAAAATAGCATGTTAGCTGTTCTATTTGCAGACAATAAGTAGGTTTTCTGTCTGTGCATAGTCGATGGTTAATAAATAATTAAGAATAATTTTTTTACAGCTATAGTAATTTAATTTATAGATATTTAGTTTTCTATTTAATCTATTGTACAGGAATGGGCCTAAGAAAGTTAAAAATCTTTCTACAAAGACATGTTTTGAGGTTGCGCTAGATATGCATACTAAATCATTCCGTCTCTTGTTAGTGTTGTCGGCATTGTAGGCAAGCATGGTGTGCTGTTTTAATACTAAGTGCATAATGAAAAGCTGGCGAACAGTTAGTACATTGCAGGATTTATACAGCAGATCTGTGGGAAAAAAGAAGGGATGGAAGTTTGCTACCTTTAAAACTGCTCTCTGAGCTCTTTCAAGAGGAAGCAAGTTAGTTTTTGGTGCTCCACCCCAAGAAGTGATACAGTATTGAATTATAGATTGACATAGGGCCAAATAAACTTGTGTGATTAATTTTGAATCTGCTAATGTTCGCAATTTTTTAAAAACATATATTAGTTTGCGCACTCTTTTAACTAGGCTTTCAATATGTTTTTTAAAAGAGAGTGTGTCGTCCAATATTACCCCCAGGTATTTAATGTTGCTTGTTTTGCGGATAAAAGGACAATTACACATGGTGATTGTACGGTTTCCACATTGATGGGCGTATAGATAGGGGTTAGTAATGTTAAGTTGAGGCTTGCGCATGGAGAAGTGAATATATTTGGTTTTTTCGGCATTTAATGTTAGTAAATTGCTATGAAGCCAGTTAGTCACAGTATTAAAACCTAGTTGAGCGATTTCGAACAGTTCGCTACTGGTTTTAGCGCTAAATATTAACGCCGTGTCGTCGGCATATGATATTATTTTGCCATCTTTAATATTTAGATTACACAAGTCGTTAATATAAATAAGGAAGAGGGTGGGGCCCAGAATACTCCCCTGAGGAACACCAAAACCAGTATTTTTCTGCTCATCGCTCGTAATATTATCTATTCTAACACATTGGCACCGGTGGTCTAAATAGTCAGTAAAAAGTTTCAGCGGCGTTCCCCTTATTCCTAAGATCTCTAATTTGTTCAAAAGAACCGAAACAGATACCGTGTCGAAGGCCTTGGCTAAATCGAGAAAGACTCCCAAGGTCTGGTTTCCTTTGCCGAGTTCTTCTGAAATATAATCAGTCAGGTTGTGCACTGCATCTGCTGTCGACAGTTTGGCTCTAAAACCAAATTGCGCAGGGGATAAGATGTTGTTTTTTTCTAGGTAATTAACTAGTCTACTATTTATAATTTTCTCTAGAATTTTTGAAATTGAGGGGAGTAAGGATATTGGCCTATAATTATTAACTACGTCTTTACTTCCAGATTTAAAGATAGGGATTACAACTGCTTTTTTTTAGACACCTAGGGAAAATTCCTTCGGAAAGACAGATTCGAAATATATGCGTTAAGGGAGGTACCAAAATATGCTTAAAGAGTTTAAGTATCTTATTGCTTATATTATCCCATCCAACTGCACAGTCGTCTTTTAGCCCAGAAATGATTCGGGTTATTTCATCTTCATCGGTATCCAACATAACAAAAGATTTCGGGTTAGAGCTATTGCATGATACTTGGAAAGATGGTTGGACGCAATATTTCGGAATCTGATCGGCAAGAGTTTTCCCAACATTTACAAAAAAGTTATTTACATTGTTAGCTGATAAGAGTGGTGAAGGATTAGCCAGCAATAAACTCGAATTTGATTCACGCTGTTTAGACATATTTGTGACGTTTTTAATATGTTTCCAAAGTTGCTTGGTATTTTTACCTGCTTTATTTAATTCAGTTTTATCGTAATTATTTTTTAAATTCTTTAGGAGATTGGTGCAGAAATTCCTGTATCTTTTATAGGTGGTTTGAATTATTAGATTATCAGGGTATCGTTTAGTTTTCTGATGTAGTTTATCTCTGTGTCTTATACACCGAATTAGTCCCGGAGTAATCCACGGTTTAATATTATAAAATTTCTTATTTACTGTAGAAACTGTCGTGTTACGTAATATTGCTTGTTGAACATGTTTTATTAAGTACGATAAAGCCAGATTAGCGTCAGCAGTATTGTAAACTAGGCTCAGGTCAATGTTGCACAAATCATATTCGAGTTTGTTTGTGTTTAATTTGCTAATAGTCTGAGGACGATTTAGCTTAGGCAGCGTTAAATTTACGTTGAGTAAGACTGCGTGATGGTCAGTAATTGTTGAGTTAGTAACAAGCGTAATATATGAAAGGCTGGTTTTGATCATCATATGATCGAGGCAGGAACCGCTCTGATGAGTAGGCAATGTGTGAGCGGGGAAAAAACCATGGTATAGGCAGATGTTAAGGTACTCTTGGGTCCCTGCATCGCAGTTTTCGGAGCCAATATTTATATTTAAATCACCTGTCAGTATAACATTCTTAAATGGGCTTAGTGCTTGAAAAATTTGGTTTAAGGAGTTGTTAAAAAGATCTAAGTTTCTAGAGGAAGGGGACCTATACATAGCGATTATCGCTGTGGTTTTACCAATTTTGATGACTAAACAATTACTCATACAGCCTTGTAGAGTATGTTCCTCGACTGTGACCTTTAATGATTCCTTGGCATAGACTACCACACCATCATTTTGATTGTGGTTTATTGTGGTATGTAATACGTTGTACCCCGGTATTACTGGGAGGTTATCGTGGCGATTAGAAAGCCAGCACTCGGTAAGTACCATTATATCACAATCAAATTTAAGTCTATGAAGAAAAATATTAAAGCTATCTATGTTCTTATAAATACTACGAATGTTTTGGGTTAGTACGGTTAGCGAATTTTGATAGTCGGAAAGATATTGTTTGCAGTCCTCTACGTTACATGTCTTTGATATAGTTAAAAATGTGTTATCTATATCGGTAATTAAATTATCATCCATATTAAAATAAAACAATAAATTAAGTCTAAAATATAAACAAGTATGTAGCGCTCTTAGGCGCCTTCATAATCTATCGAATTAATGTACCTGTATTCGGCAGCTTTTTTAGCAGGGCAATCTGTATCTCCCGTCTTGTGGTTGGCTTGTTTTTTAAAGCGCGAACATGTAGCACATTTTGGCGGATTGGCTTTCTTTGCGCAGTCTTGGATCGTGTGCCCTTCTTCACCGCAGTGGCCGCAAGTGGGGGCAGCAATTTTGCATGTTTTGGCTGCATGACCATACTGCTGGCACTTGTAACATCTAGTTACCAGTGTGAAGTCTCGTACCGGACAGGACGTCCAATTTATAAATAATCTGTCCTGTGTGACGAGGGCCTTGCGAATGATGGCTGAAACTTCTATAATATAGTTGCAATTCTCAGCATCCTTCCTGCCCGATTTGTGGCTCAGTTTTATTGAGGTCAAAAATGTGTCTTGGGACATGGTCGGCAGTTTGTCGGTCAAGTTCTGTTCATAGATACATTTATAAACCTCCTTTTCAGACATGGATGTGGGAACTCCTATAACTATAATGCGAGGTTTGCGTTTTTGAGGTTCGTCGACGGTAAGCCCTGACGAAGCGAGTTGGACTGTTTGTTTGAGCTTATCTAGGTCATCTTTTGTCTCAGTACTGATTATTAATCCTCCTTTCCCTATTTTACGTACGCCTCGTACTTTCAGCTTCATTTCTCCAGGGCATATGATTTTTTGGACCATGGTCTTGGTTTCGTCACTGGTCTTTGAAATATCACAGGGATAAATCGCCACGGAGCTAAAAGTATTAGGACGAACAAAGCTGTTGGACCCCTTCTTCACCATATCTGCAAAAGATGTGCCTGCACCCTGCTTCGTACAGGACTCCTGAATCGTCCGGTTCATCTGCGTTAGACAGTCTGATAGGTCTCGAGCTTCGGTCATTGTTTTAAGAGACGAATGGGTTTGAATAGCCTTTTGCTTTAAAGACTGGTATTGAACAGCCATTTGCGAAACTCCATGTCCAACTTTTCGGCAAAGATTACTTATTTTTAGTTTCTGCTCAGTGTTGAGCTTACCATCAGAAGCAGTAGCACAGACCTCATTCAGGCACTGCTCAATTGATGTCATCCAGTTCTGGATCTCCGGAGTGGTCACTACTTCAATTATATCCTCTTGGTCCTGTTTTGGTTGTCGGGGCGGTGTCGGAGCCGGTGTCGGTGCCGGTGTCGGTACCGGGGTCGTCGGTACCGGGGTCGGTGTCGGTGGAGGGCTGCGTCGTATCATCGCGCTCCGATTAAAGGGGCTGCCTTCCATATAACAGAATATTTAAAAATACTCCAGTCAGTTCATTATTTAAACTTGTCACTTATAATGTTTCTCACGCTAATACACTAAAACTAGGTCACAATTTATGCAAACGTTAATTTATTTAATTTTAAATGCATTGATGAGCACGTCTGTGTACTTTGAATGTCTGTTATGTCTGTTATAATAAGCAACGTATTAAAAAAATGTTCTATAGAGTTTTTTTAAACAGAAAAATTGGAAAAGTTTCTCGGTAAATATTCATACTCGGGAAAATCTGATTTTTGTATGAACTCATGACATTCACGATGCGTCAAAACGTCCCCCCCCCCTAACCCTTACATCGACCAACAAACTGAAAATGTATCTCATTCAAACCATCTCAGTAAGGTGATCAATTTTTACTATGGCGACATCTCAAAAGTGCGGGATATTCCGAGAAAAATCATGTTTTAATGTTACTATTTTTGGCACAAAATAGCAGTTTGTAAACCATATTCTTTGATTTTCAAACCTCTCAAGATCAACTACAAGATGCCATTAAAAAAGAAACAATCGACTTCCTTAAGATTCTTTATTGCTCTTTTGTGAGAAGTCATCTTGAATATGCGTCACAAATTTGGAACCCCTGCTATGGCAAATACATTAATCGTATTGAGAATATACAAAAAAGATTTATTCGGTTTCTATGTTTTCGGCTACGTATACCATACCACTCTGATGATTACATAAATCTGTGCAAGAAATTTCACCTGCAGTCACTTATAAATCGTCGTCGGCTAGCAGATTGCACTTTCCTTTTAAAAATTATATCTAACGAGATTGACTGTCCTGATCTCCTGCATAAACTGCGTTTCAATGTCCCTCAGAGATCAGTTAGATTTAATCCGCCGATTTCCATACCATTTTCCTCTTCTAACTACAGGCAAAACTCATACATGGTGCGAGCGAGTAAGGACTTTAATATTCTTTGCAAAGAATTCTCATTTGACCCATTTACCACTAAAACCTATTCTGCACGTGCTCGGCTGAACGCTGACTTTTTTAAAAGTGCATAGTGCTTATATACCTTATATTTGTATTTTTTTTTTCTTTCGTGCTTGTTAGTGATCCTAAGATTTCTAATACATTTTCTGTCTCTACCCGTGAGAACCTGTAATTGGCTTTATGTCTCATATTATATTGTTATGCTTCTGTTATAGCTGTTGGTTCTCCTATGAATAAATAAATAAATAAAAAACACTACAAAATGAAAAATAACTTTAATTTCGGAAGTCGGTGTCTTTGGTTTTGTATTTACGTTTTTTGCCACCGACTTCCGAAATTAAAGTTATTTTTCACTTTGTAGTGTTTTCTTTTTGGAATTCAGTTGTTTTTTTGTTAAAAAGTTTTTATTTCACGCTTTTTAGTGGGTCTGCTTATAATTTATCTAAGTTACAATAGCCTAGTGCTCATCGCCTTTTACAAACAAAATATTGGTTTTCCCAATGCAGGGAAGTTAATTGTTGAGGAGTTCTCCTGGTCCACCATCAGCTCCATATCACCATTCACATCGTGGCGAGCATAAATTGCTCAGCAACCATATTAAAGTAATCGAATCGCAACCCGAGAAATACTTAGATATTATTGAGTAATTCCGGTGGCCATCTGTGGTCTTCATCATCAGTTCCACTTCACCAAATGGTGCCTTCCGAGAGCAAAAGCACGAGTTACTATAAAAAATACCCAAATCGCTATAGGTGTGCCTATAATATTTGAAGAGTTCCTTCGATTTCTTCAGGATCCAATCATCAGATCCTGACTTGGTAACTAAACAAAAAAATAATTTTGAAAATCGGGCCACATTTGGCGGAGTACCCGCGTAACAAACACACAAAAAAAAAACATACCGTCGAATTGAGAACCTCCTCCTTTTTTGAAGTCGGTTAAAACAGAAAACGTCATTCGTTACTCGTCCAATTTTTCCTATTCCTATCGGCAGTTGTACCACCGGCGGCGATGAACGAGTAGCGAGTAGAACTAGCAACTGAAAACGAGTTGGCGAGCAGCGAGCAGCGTGTGTGTAGTTCCGATAGTTTTGTCGCTGGTCTATCAGCGAGTGTTCGAGTGCGACGGACGATTACTCGCACCACTCGTTCGGGGCGGTTAGCCCACAGGGGTTTCTCTCTGCGTGAGGTCTGACTGCCAAGCGAGCATCGCTGAGCGAGTATCGCTAGGCGAGTATTATCTTTGATAGCTCTTGTAGCTCAGCGACAAGTCCTCGCCGGCAGTGTGAACAGTCAGTGATCAACTGTTAATATATGCATCTCTTCTGTTTACACGGAATGTATACCTATTGTACGTTTCTTAAGCGAGAAAATAACCCGACAGTTAGTCGCTTTCTCGCCGGCGGTGGGACAACTGCCATAATTATGCTCGTCCACGACGAAGACACGATTTTGTTATTTTCATTATCGGATTGTTTTAACCTCTTACTTACCCCTGCATGTTTATTGGACCTGATTGATACCTTCTCGTTTGACCCTTTGTTTTGTTAACTGAAATGCAAAACGATTTTTTTAATTTTTATTTTATTTCTACACCCCTTGGATTTTGAAGTTAAAACTGGTTGCTAGTCTTTTTATAAATCTTTATTTATCCATTTATTTCAGGCATCAAGGCCCATATAAAACACATAAAATACAATATTAATATAACTTAAAAATACTATAAATACATACAATATTATAATCACACTAAGAAACTAACTAAACACGAAGTGTCGGCGTCGTGTAGTCGTGTTTCGCTGACTGGTGTCATGTAGCCGGCCACGAAACCGGCGATACACAACACCCTTCGGCCAGAACTCTTTCTTGAGGAACTTCTCGAGATGGTGTGTCGGAACACGCACCACGAACGACTTGAAGTTCGTGTTGTGACGCGACTCCAACTGCTCGACCCTCAAAGTCCAGTTGGTCTTCACACGCAAGTACTCCACGATCTCCTCAACCTTCGTCGAGTGGTGCAGTCTGGACACGTAAAGCTGCGTCGTCGGGATTGCTGGACGCAGCAGCATGTTGGGTCCTGCCAGCGCGGTGCCGCAATGGTTTCGACAAGGAGGTTTATTCTTCTTCTTCTTCTCCACTTTGATGAAACCATCCTTGCCGCACGTGTCCTTTTCTGGATCCTGCCTTTTCAAAACCTTGTTTGGTTTCGACCGGCTTGTTGGCTTTTGGGTTTATGAACCTATAACGTTTACAAAAGTTCTGTTGAAGGGGGCGGACGGGTCTCATACAAATATGGTCATCATCCGGACAGAGCAACGTTGGTCGGGTCGTCTAGTGCTTAATAATATTGTTCCACTGCAAGGCAAAGTTTCTTCACACTCAGGAAAAGAACGTACATAATAAGTAACTACATTTGATAATTTTTTTTGTTATTGTATATATACCTACTATCACATCAGTCTTCATAAAAATGAACGCGGCATAGAATAAAATACCAAAATCTTATGAAGAGTTCCGAAGAAACAAAATCAAAGTTACACTTGTGAGGGTTTTTTTTTCGCGTAGTCTGAACAATTTCCGGCCGTATTGGTAACTTTGTATGTTACAAAACGTTACAGGCACCTAAGTATGTCAGAAATAGTCAAAGTAACTGACTTTTTTCACACCCTTTATTACCGTTGTTGTGACTTGGAATGCCTCCTACAAGATGGACCAATGACCTGTTGAAAGGGTGCAGGAATCCTCTGGATATGCAAGAATCACAAAACCGATGGAAGTGGCGAAGCCTGGGGGAGGCCTCCGTCCAGCAGTGGACATGTTTCTTCTGTGTGTTCTGTATGATAATTACCATCGTTACGCAGAGGTGACCTATAGAGTATACCTACCTATACCTACTACCAGTTATTATTAAGTCCAAGTTTCGGCCCTCCATTTTTCCTTTCGTTGCTTCCCTGCAGCTAATGAACTTATCCAAGACATGCAGTCCGTCCCAGGCGCTTTTTAAATTATTTAAACAAGGAATTCAAACTATTTTGAAATATTATGAATGCAAACTCGCATTAAACAAATATCTATTAAACCTGTCTCATCAAAAAACTGAGGACCTTCTTTTAGGCCACCTACCTTAATTTTTTTTATTACGAATTAAGCATATTAATATAATAATAATATAATATAATATTCCACAACTATCACACAACGCCATCTAGTCCCAAGCTAAGCAGAGCTTGTGTTATGGGTACTAGACAACTGATAAACATACTTATATATTTCTAAATACATACATATTATAGATAAATTACACCCAGACACAGAACAAATGATCGTGCTCATCACACAAACATTTGTCCTGGGTGGGAATCGAACCCACGACCTCCGGCATAGCAGTCAGGGTCACTAACCACTAGACCATCAGGCCTGTCAACTAGACCATCAGGCCTGTCAAAATAGCACTTACACCTACCCCCCCCCCCCACACACACATACACACTCACCCCACACTCACACAAAATTGTCAATGAGAATAATATAAATATTTATTTTATTTCAAGTTTTTTTTTTTTATTTAACTATGTAAAAAAATACTATGTCAAATGCCTATCAGTCACAAATACACATGTGACTTCGCTGCGGTGGGACACTGATCTCTAAGATACAGGGTCACCCCTAGTTTGGAGATCAGAGGGGCAATTCTCGTAATTTTAAGAACGTTCACAGTCTGATCTCAGTCTCAATCTGTCAAAAATACCTATAATTTCCCTACATTTTGACAAGTTTTTGACATTTGTTTGTCGCCGAGATTTGGCCTTCTGGATTTCAATATATTGTGCTTAGGATAGCCACTTCGCTCGTATGATAAATATAATGATAAATATAACAGAGGTACTTAAATAGGCCACGGTTATGTATTTAATTTCTAAGTAGTTATAGTATAATAATGTACGTTGCTCGTCATACAACTACTACTTTATATCTTGGAAATTATAGGCGAGGACGCTGGCACCCTAAACACAAGTTAAATCTTACTTTGGGTGCCAGAGTTCATCGAAACCACTCTTTTCCTTTGTTGTAACGCTGCATAGTGTTTAGATAAGTGTTTTTGTACAACTGAAGTTAATAAAGAAACTTTTTTTTTTTTGTATTTTACCAAGTTACAAGAATGTAGGTACTTAATAAACTTTTTCTTTACATTTTTCATCTCGCAATGCGTACCAGCCCTTATTTCATACAAATGCTGTTTATTTTTATTGACTTTATCTATTGTGAAATAGCCCTTATTTAAGCGTTTATTTACCATGCAGTGTGAGGAACGTTCTCCTTTTCAATTAGAATGTATTTTAAACTAATTGTGCAAGCTTTGTTACATCTTGCACTTTGTCGGTTTTTTCCACGTAAGTAGATCGCTCGACCAACTTAAAGACAGCAATATATATATTATAATATTATAAAATTGTTTTAGGCTTTTCATCAATAAACAATTTTTATTTCATTTATTTTTTTAACCCGCTTATTGAGGTCGTCAGTCCTTCTAGGTAGGGGGCCACACACGGAACTCTTACCGATACGCGGTCTTCTCTCAGGGATTCGTCTGCTTCAACCATGGATTTTCCCTTACCAACATCATCGTCACCTAAAATCTATCCAGACTATGGTTATTAAAAGAAACAATCACTTCTTTTATCTTAGTTAGAACCTAGTGGTCTCGTGGTCGCAGTCCATGTAGGCGATAGGACACCATATTTACCAATATTTCATAAAGAAACATTAAAATGAAAGATTTTATGAAACTACGATTTAACAAACGATACAAATATATTAAAAATATTTCATGCTACATTATTTTTCTTTCATATTTTCGTTTTTATATTAAAGAGAATCTTAATAATGACGAGCGGCAAGAAAAACAACGTTAGTTCAAAAAAATAATATTATTAACGTATTTTTTTATTTTGAGGCTGCGTTTCCACCAGAGATGTGCGAGGATGCGTCGCGAGGGATGTGTGTGAAACAAACCAATAACATCGCTTCATTTTCATAGCTTGAACTAAGTTAGCGTTTTTATTGGTTAGTTTTACACACATTCCTCGCTACGCATCCTCGCTCATCTCTGGTGGAAACGCAGCCTTACACTGAAGAACGTTATATTGACCAGTCTGTCAATATGATAAAGCTAACAACTACTTTTATATTGTAATTTTAGATTTTTATATTGTTATCTTAACTGTCTGTGTGGCGAGGTCTGTGAGGGCATTTCAAATAGACAATCTTTCTCTTCACAATATCATTATCGTAGGTGTTGATGCCCTTTATAGCGTAACAAAGAAAGTATCGGGTTTTCGCGTTCTGTCGCGACGCCGCGTTTTATTCCGAATATTATTAATGATAAAATCGAAATCCACTGCTCAGGTGTCCCGCCCTTCGAAATCTTGGAAATAAGAGTTCACTGCACAACAGTTTTCAGTTCGTCGGGGATTTAAAGAAACAAACTATGAATAATATTTTGTTTATTGTTCTTCTCTATATTGTTCCTTTTAATAATTTCTTGCTTGAATCCGATTTTTGATATTGGCTGTCGTGAAGATCGTTATCTTTAGAATTCCAAATTCAAATTAATTTTATAATATAGCATTTTTTTTTTCAATATCTGTTATTCATTTGTTTACGCGACCTTAGATTTTTTTTAAATATCGCTGTTTCTGTAACCATGGAAAAATCTAAATTGCGATAATACGAGTTCCATAGTGGCACCAATGCACAGCCCGCAATATTAATGACGTGTGTATGGACAAACGGTCCGTTTTTGGTTTGATCGTTTCCGTTCTGGAAATTTTGATCTCAGCAATGATCCCCGTGGTCGACCGGAGACGAAAGTCGATAACGATGAATTTAAAGCCATAGTGGAAGCAGATTCATCTCAAACGAACTTGGAACTTGCAGCAGCCTTCATCGTCTTCAAATTGTAAAGATAAAAATGCTCGGAAAATGCCGTATGAACTCACTGAACAATAACAACAAAATCGCGTCGAAGCACCGCACAACGAACCGTCTTAAAACAATATTATCCAAACTAATATTATAAATGCGAAAGTAACTCTGTCTGTCTGTCTGTCTTTTCTTCACGCCTAAACTACTGAACCGATTTGTGTGAAATTTGGTATAGAGATAGTTTGAGTCCCAGGAAAGGACATAGGATAGTTTTTATCCCGATAGTAGGGTATAATTGGGGGTTCTGGATCACTTACTCTCGCTTCGCTCGAGTGCGTAATCCAGAAGCCCCCAATTATACCCTACTGATACAAGTTATCGATTACTTAATATTATATAGGTACCTATATATTATAATTTAAACAACAATACCGTCAAATTTGACCGATGCCATGCATCGCTACTCTTACTAATTTATTAGTGTGTAGCACGGGAACGTGTTTAAACTTGTCCTCCCCGACCGTCATCGAAGTTGCCTCATCAGCCTGCACGCGTCAAGTTGCGGGCACGCTTCAGACAAGACGGCTCGTGTAAACGTGTAAGATACTCAAATAATGTCGGTGAGTATGATTATTTTACTTTGATAATGTTATGTTAATATTACTAAATTATTATATTTTATATAAATTATTTATTTATATTTTCTTTTTGTTTCAGGATTCTGAGGAACTTTTTAATTTTATCCCATATTCGCAAAATGAACCAAAGAAGCCCGAAAAACTCAATTTAAAGAGAAAGGGGGAATTTTCATCACCCCATCAAAAGCGCAAGAAGATTCCAGCATACTCATATACCAAAACAAAAGCTGGAAACATATCTCCGTTATCAAGGACAATCAAAATTGAAATTTATCAAACTGTTAATCAGCCTAAAAAACCATGCAAGTGCAGCGCAGACCAATGTGTGCAATATGTCGTTAATAATATTACTAGTAGCGATGTTTATTTAGATATAGAAAAAATAATTGAAAAAATTCATAAAAATATGCAACAAGACTCTTAGTTGATAAGTGTAGATGTAAGTTCTTAACTAGTTATATTTTAATTGTAATAAACATTATAATGTGTGTCTATATCATATAAATCTACATAACTTATAAGTATAATAAAATTGTAACGTTTAAATGAATAAAATAAAAAATATGTGTAAAATAAAAAGTAAACCTAAGTCTAAAAATAAAATAGCTAAAATAAGGAAGAAAGAAAGAAAAAGAAAATACTTTTCATTGCATGCTTATGATACATTCAAACAAAGTGGTCAAACTGTATAAAATTGAGACATGATGGGAAGAAAATGCAAAATAAATTAAAAGAAAATTAAAAAAGTTGCAGAAAAATCTTGCAATAGTTTTTTTTGTTTTCTAGTTGAATTTCCAAACATATTCGAAATAATTTGTTATGATATTTTTATTTTAATACAAAAATACCTACACATAATGTAGATAATCTGTTATTTCTTAGAAGATTTATTAATATATTTAAAAATTAAAATTGTTTGTTTCATTTACCAAAGTTCAATATTCACGCAGCCTGATTCTGTAATATCAAATAAGAGTTGCATAAGGGAATATCACTTTGAAATCCATTGACATCTCTTTCTATTAACATTAAAATGAACAGGATAGCTATATCTAACACAGCCTTTATGACTTGAGACTTTACAGAATAAGCCAGCATTTCTGTATACATAGCAAATAACTAGCGGAGATCTCATTTTATTGGTTTTCGTATATATTTGTTTCTATTCCACCAAAGCTATTTGACATATCACTCCTTTTAAGATTTTCGTCTCCAGTTGCATTAGAAAACTCGAATAAGGATAAAGTGCTGTGAGAGCACTTTCCTTAACGAGAGTATTCGGAAGCATTCACAGGGCGATTTCATTACGAGAAATGATTAAAATAAAATCTACTTTAAGTGCTCCGGTAATAGAGATGAAATTCTATTAACAAATATAGTTTGAATTATAATTTTCATGTAATTATTTTTGGAAAGTAACATTATGACTGCGGCTTTATAATTTAGGTCTATAAAAATACATAAGCATCTGAGATTATTCTTTACATTTTGTCATTGTTGCGCTGAAAAGCATTTCACTGAGGTATCGTGATTATTTTTAGTTGAATGTGTTGCACTACAAGTGTTGCAGAAAAAGTATGTGAGTATTATATTTTACTTATGTACCTACTTGCGCTGTATTTTTAGTTACATATTATTAATTAATCCTACTAATATTATAAATGTGAAAGTTTGTTTGTTTGTTTGTCTGTTACTCCTTCACGTTAAAACTGCTGAACCTATTTTCATAAAATTTGGCACACACCCACCCATAGAGGTTAACTTGGATTAACACACAGGCGCGGGAAGTAGTTCCTTCGGGATGTAGGTGAAACCGTGGGGAAACAGCTAGTATTAATATAATTCTATCGAATGCTTATTTTCATTTGATTGGTATAACATACAAGACCTGAGATTGATTTCTAAGTAATTTAAAGTATTCTTTGAGATTGTTAAAATTTTATTCCCTATTCGATATTCGAAACATTCATGTGAAAAGAAATTCTAACAGGAAACCTTTCGTATACTGCTGTTGTTTCATGTTGTTAGGAATGTTGGTATAACAAAAATATTTATTGCATTTTAATTATGTCTTCAGGGCTCAGTCGACGAATAATCCTTTTTGGGTTGAAGAAGACGACTCCACCCCTCCAATATCTCGAGCAACTAAAGAAAAAATAAGCGGAGGCTCGAAAAAAAAAGTTGTGAAGAGAGACAAAAAAGTGTCTCAAAAAAAGAAGACTTTGCTTTCTAAAAACCCATTCGCTTCAGAAACAGAGTCTGATAGCGACGGACAGCAAATTGTTGCAACATCAGCTCCAAAAAGAAAGCGGAATATCACCGCTTCAGATTCTGAGGTAAGGTATTTTTTCAAACGTATTAAAACATTTCATTGATTAAACATTCATGAACTATAATATTTAGTGTTTTAATGGGTGATTTTATCCATTAAAATTATACTTGTTTGTGAACATAAGAGTTTATATAAACTTTCTAATAGATATCTATAATTAAAGTAGTAATAGATTAAACAACGTAGAAGTCTAAAAAGTTTCTATTTTTAATTACTTGCCTTCACGCTTATTGTTTTAATTAAAACTAGTTATTTTTATGTATTTCAGGATGAATCGTCTCGGCCGCTGATTCGTGCTGCTACCCTAAAGAGCTGCTTCACTCAGCGAGTAGCTACTGGCCACACCTTCCAGTCAGATCCAGGAAGGGTAGGAAAGTATTATTTTGAATTAAGAGTCTATAATACTGACGAAGTGGAAAAACTTGCGCCAAACGAGCGTTGGAAACATTCTTTTGTAACTTTAAAATTATCGACTGATAAAGATAATGCTGTGTGGAAGGCTTTAACACACCTTGTAAATACCGGAAGGGCTGAATTTAAAGAAATCCAGCCTGTTCTGTACAGTAAACCTTCCTAGATTTAATATTAAAAAAAAAACAATTGTTTTTTTAATATTTACTTTTCGTACCCTGTATATAGGTACAACTTATGCGCTCTTTTGTGCAAGTTTTTTTTTTTAATTTGCGAATAACTATAATATAAATCTGTTTAATCTTTTTAATTATAAATTTGTTTAATCTCGTTTATGGAAACATATACAGTCTTTATAAAAAAATTGAGATTATTTAGACACTCTCATTTCGCACATTTTGTATTGCAAAATTTTAAATAAATAATTATTTTATATTACATATGTACTTTTTCAGAGGTTCAAACTAAGAAAATTTTCAGAGGTTCAAACTAAAAAATTAAAAAACTGAGAAAACTGAGAATTTTAAAAACCTGAAATAAGAAATTAAAAAACTGAGAAAACTGAGAAACTTGATCTGAGAATTTTAAAAACCTGAAATAAGAAATTAAAACTGAGAAATTTAAAAACCCGAAATAAGAAATTCTAAAATTAAAATCTGATATTATATACATATATAATTAAAACCTGAGAAATAATAAAATTAGTATTAGCCAATTGTTAATGAACATGTTTTTTTGTAAAGACTGTAATATTTATGTTTCAAAATTATCAGCACATAGTAGAACAAATATTCATAAATCTAATGTATTGCTCTGCTCCGAATTCGATAATATTCAAATTATTGCCACTGCCTTTAAGAATAGAATCATAAGTTACAAAGTGAATCCAATTAAACCCAGTGACATAACAATAACTCCAGAAATATTTTTAAATCAAGTTTCAAAATCTGTATGTAAAATTATCAATCTTATGATTCAAAAACATAAAGCAATTAAAGTCAATTTTGAATTATTTGTTTCATACATTTTGCCAAAAAATAATGAAAGCTCTATGAAATCTTTCAACACCAAATATATGATAGCAGTTCCGAATACAAATATTCCTGACATCTATTTTCAATGCTCTGAAAAATTAATATCTAAATGTTTAGAATTTGAACTTGCCGAATCTGGGTGGACTATTAATTTTATAAGCCATTTGGAAATAAACATAAACAAATACAATCCTTTGAGAGCTGGCACTTACTTAGAATTGCCTACTGTTATAAAAAACACAAAGTCATGTTTGAATATACGTAACAATGACAATCATTGTTTTTTGTGGTGTATTATTGCCCACATGTTTCCTAAAAAATTGAACGCTAATAGAATGCAATCGTACCCACACTATACGTTTCTTTTAAACATAAATGATATGTCTTTTCCACCAAGTTTCGATGATATTAAAATCTTTGAGAAAAATAATCCTTCTATAAGTGTAAATGTATATGGTCTTGAAGCTAGTAATCATGTAACAGGTCCATTATATTTGACAAGTGAACGAAAGCTTATACATGTCAATTTGTTGTACATAACTAAAGGTGATAAAGCCCATTTTTGTTTAATAAAAAATTTTGGTCGCCTTGTGCATCGACAATTAACCAAACATAAATCTAAACTATTTTTATGTGATGAGTGTTTTTTGTATCATGATGATGAAGATAAATTATTAAATCACAACTGTAGCAAAATAAAAACAGTTTTGCCTGATGAACATAGCAAATTACAATTTTCAAACTTTGAGAGAACGCAAAGAATCCCAATTGTAATATACGGAGATTTTGAAAGTTTGCTTTGCAATTACTCAGACAAAAATAAATCGCTTTTTACTGAATCTGTGCAGGCACATCAAGCATCATCGCATGCTTATTATATTTGTTGCAAGTCCAAACCTGAATTAAATAATCTTGTTAGTTATAGAGGCCCAAACTGCGCGCAAAAGTTTGTTGAAACCATTACAAATGATGTAAAAAGGCTGTACAAAATTTTGCAAAATAAACAGTCAATGATACCTCTTACTTCTGATGAGTTAAATTCATTCAAAATAGCTGATTTATGTCACATATGTAAAACCAAGTTTACACAAACTGATAAAAAAGTTAAAGATCATGATCATTTCACCGGTAAATATAGAGGTGCTGCACACAATGCTTGTAATTTGAATTTAAAACAGTGTCAATACATACCTATAATTTTTCACAATTTATCTGGATATGATTGCCATTTATTTATAAAAGAGCTGTCGGATATAATTGGCAAAATTACTTTAATTCCTAAGTCAAAAGAAAAGTACATATCTTTTACAAAAATCATACCCATCGATAATAAAACTACAGTTCAATTAAAATTTATTGATTCTTTTAACTTTTTAAGCACTAGTTTAGATAAATTGGTAAAAATGTTACACGCAGATGATTTTCAACACATGCGCTTGTTTTTTAATCATGATCGTTTATTCAATTTAGCATGTAGAAAAGGTGTATATTGTTATGACTATGTAGACAGATGGGAAAAATATGATGAAACCCAGCTGCCTGCAAAGTCAAAATTTTTCAATAAACTAACGGGAGAAAATATTTCAACTGAAGATTATCAGCATGCTTTAAACATATGGCAAACTTTTAAAATAAAAAATTTAGGAGAGTACACAGACCTTTATTTAAAATGTGATGTACTGTTATTATGTGATATTTTTGAGAAGTTTCGAGAAATGAGTTTATTTTATTACAATTTAGACCCATGTTATTATGTTTCATCACCATCGTTAAGTTGGGATGCTATGCTGTTGTACACTAAAGTTCAGCTTGATTTAATATCTGACGTAGAAATGTACCAAATGATAGAAAATGGAATTCGCGGAGGTCTTGCCCAATGCTCATTAAGATATGCCAAAGCTAATAACAAATATCAATCATCGTATAATAAGAACGAGGCAAGCTCATACCTTATTTATCTTGACTGTGTGAATTTATATGGCTTTGCAATGATGCAAAAACTTCCAATGCGTAACTTCCGATTTCTTAACGATAATGAAATAAATAAATTCGATATAAATGTCGTAAACAAAAACGGTGATGAGGGATACATTTTGGAGGTAGATTTATATTACCCACCTAACATTCATAATGCTCATTCGGATCTTCCCTTTGCTGCCGAAAAATATTCACCTATGCAAAACAAATGTAAAAAGTTAATTGCAAATTTGTATAACAAACATCGTTTTGTTATCCATTATATGCATTTGCAAGAGTGTTTAGAAAATGGTTTAATATTGTTAAAAATATACAGAATATTATCATTTTATCAAGATAACTTTTTAAAACCATATATTTTATTAAATACTTCTCTCAGGCAAAAAGCTAAATCTGATTTTGAAAAAGATTTTTTTAAGAAACAAAACAATTCTATTTTTGGAAAAACAATTGAAAACAAGCGGAAACAAGTTGATGTTAGGCTTGTAAAATTATGGAAAGATAAGTTAAATACAACCAACAAATTGCATGGTGCTGAAAGGTATATTAGCGCACCGCATTTCAAGGACTTGTCAATTTTTTCGGAAAGTTTAGTAGCTATTCAATTGAATAAAACAAAAGTTATATTAGACCGCCCTATTTATATTGGATTTTCTATTCTTGAAATTTCTAAAACGCATTTATATAATTTTCATTATTCTGTAATTAAAAAAATATATGGAAATAATGTTATTTTATGTTACACTGATACTGACAGCTTACTTTATTTGGTAAAAACTGAAGATTTTTATGAAGATATGAAAAACAATATTCGTTATTTTGACACGAGCAATTTTGAGGATAACAATATGTATGGATTACCTAAAGCTAATATGAAAATACCAGGTTATTTCAAAGACGAATTGGGTGGAGAGATTATTTCAGAATTTGTAGGTTTGCGAGCTAAGTTGTATTGTATACGCACGGAAAATAAAACTATAAAGAAAGCAAAGGGAATAACAAAGTCGGTAACAAAAAAATTGGATATTGAAAAATATAAAAGAGCATTAATGTCAAATGATAACCTTCGAGATGATATGTATGTTATAAGATCAAAAAATCATCAAGTTTTTACACAAAAGTTAAATAAGCTCATTCTTAACAGTGATGATGACAAAAGGCAAAGGATTGAAGGTTGTTTTAACACTTTACCTTGGGGGCATTATAGTTCAATACTTTAGTACATGTGTCTATTTGTTCTACTAAGTTGAATACAATTGAATTAAATGTGTAATGTAATAAGGATATAATAAGGAGAAATGTAATAAGGATATAATTTTATAAAATGTATCTAATCAATAAATGTGTACTTTGTATTTAAAATATCTAATCAATAAATGTGTACTCTGTATTTAAAATGTCTAATCAATAAATGTGTACTCTGTATTTATTCGTTTATTTTTCCCTTTCCGAAGGATTTCCCTCTTTTAAACAATGTGTATAGATTATTATCATGAATAACATTAGTATAATTATACTTTTGACATAATTATATACACTGTTTGCACATTGTTTATTAATAAGAGGTATCATCTAGTAATTAATTAATCAGGTAATTCAAAACACAGTTTGCAGAATCTATTTTGTTTTATTAGGTCACACTAAATTAAAAAAAATAAGATTCACAGCCTCAGAAATAAGATTCACAATCAATTTCACAAATTAATTTTTTTCACTATTTTATCAATCAAATATTCAGTTTCATTCATTATTTCATCACAATTGTTTCTGACTAGGTACTGAACACTTACACGAGCACTGTCATTTTCACTGCAGCTCATTCCGGAAGCATTGTCACTCATGTCATGAATAGTTATATTTATCAAATGATGAGCTTTTCCTGGCTCTTTCCGAATAATATAAGATGAATTATCTGATATAATAGTTTTTGAATAAAATTGAGATTTCTTACTTTTTTTCATATTTGCAGACCTCCTTTTTTTCTCTTTTATTTTTTCTGTTGGATGTTTTTGTGACACAGTTTTGATAACTGGAATATTGGAGGTATTCAGATCTTGAGTAAAATAAAATGATTTAACAACAGCATCGTTATCCACAAGATAAGGATCACTCAGTTTCTGTAAAGAGAATGAAATAAAGTATAAATATGACAGCGATACAATAATACTATTTTTGACACATTCTTGTGTCAAAAATAGTATTTAATATTTAATAGCATTTATTATTGTTGAATGTCAAAAATCATTGTAGGTATCTAAAAAGATGTAAATATTTGTCCATTATTAGTTAGATACATACCTCGTGTAATCGCGATTGTTCGTGTCCTGCAGAAATCTCATTATCCCAAACACTAGGACTGTATGATGGTGAAAGAGACATTATTCTGAAAAGTTAATAAATTAGTCAAAAGTTGTTTGGATATAAACTTTCAATAATAATTATATCAAAACTTACCTTCAGTAAAAAAAAAAAATATTTAATTTGAAAATTATTGACAAGTGACTGTCTTGCACTGGCTGCAGCTATTAAATGATTCATTGTAACAAAAAATACTTTAATAGTTGAGAAAAGAATTCTAGTTTAGCGAAACTATAGCTGTTATTATAATTATCATGTATGTATATGTATATATATATATATATATATATATATATATATATATATATTGAAGGATCGAGAAAAGTGCAATTAGTAGGCAAGATGAAGTTGATCAAACACCCCATATCTCTAAATGTAAATAATATTAATTTTAATGACTCCAGTTGTCAGATCCGACACAGTGCTTTATTGCCTAATACGATTCGTTGTATTATATGTGGGCCCTCAAATTGCGGTAAAACAAACGTTATGATCAGTTTATTATTACATGAAAATGGTCTCAAATTTCAAAATCTGTATCTTTACTCGAAAACGAATTTCCAACCAAAATATCGTTTTTTAAGTGAAGTGTTAAGAAGAGTACCTCAAATTAAATTCTATGAGTTTAGCGACAATAAAGATGTTATATCTCCCAGTGAAGCATTACCAAATTCTATATTTATTTTTGACGATGTTGCAACAGAAAATCAAACGAATATCCGCAATTATTTTTGTATGGGGAGGCATAAGCAAATTGATTGTTTTTATTTATCTCAGACCTATTCAAAGATTCCGAAACAATTGTTACGTGACAATGCTAATTTTCTTATAGTATTTAGACAAGATGATGTGAACTTAAAACATATTTATGAGGAACATGTCAGTCCTGATTTAAACTGGAACCAGTTTAAAGAAATATGTAAAACAGTTTGGAGTAATCCTTTCAATTTTTTACTTATTAACAAAGAGTCTACATTGAATAATGGGAGGTACAGAAAGAATTTCGATACATTTTTTAAATTCTAATGAACGCAGATGTCTGTATGTGGTACATATAAATGAATTCTATACAGAAATATTGCTAGTGTTATTTCTCTCTTAGTTGAACACAGTTGTGATTACATAAGATGGAAAAAAATATTAAAATGGAATTAATGAAGTCTGTCGACTCCATAAAAAATAAAATAAAGGAAATGAAAAATCACGAACATGAAGTTAACTTATCCTTAGATAAAATGTTCAAACCAGTTTCAGACCCTCTAAAAACTTTTATAAATTCTCAAAGATTAATCGAAAATATTAAGCATAATAAAAACGTATCCAATAATTCTGTACCTATTGAATTAGATGCAAATTGTGAAAGCACTCCTACTGAATGTGAAGATTTTCATGATGCTGATATAAATTTTTCAAGCTCTCCTAAAAAAGAAGTAAAAGATAATTTGGAACTTTCGTTGGAAAGTGAAGATATCTATGGCATTTATGATGGTGTAAATGTGCCATTTGGAATAAGAACCGACAATAAAACTTTAATGATGGGTAACTCCGTAGTATCATTTTCTAAAATTCAAAATATTGGCGGAGATAACTTAGTTTTGGTTAAAATTGGAGATAAAAGTTATGATTTCACCCCTGGACTTAAAGAACTTTTACTTCGAAAGAAACCTGATTTAAAGATTGTAACTGTCGCCGATAGACTCGTCTACAAAGATATACTACATTATACCAACGCCCATAAGAGGGATTTTAATCCTAGAGGTCAAATAAGAGGTGACAAAGGCCTCAAATATCGAGATATAATCAGACCATTATTTTCTGAGACTTTTTTTGAAAACAATCAAAAAAAAATTGGAGGCAGTTTGCCGACACTTAAAACATATAAAAAGAATACTGACTTAGTATATTGGGATGATCCGAATGAATTGGTTGAAAGATTAAAATTATTAGTAGCTTCAAGAGATGCAGGTAATACAAATCATGACAATGAAATTTTATCAATAATTGAAGAATTAAAAGAAGCTAATATAATTAAAGAATAAATACTGACGATCAGGAAACTTTTCATTCAGTATTACGACGTCATTCATTATGAATATATAAATATACAATGTATAGGCATATACATATAAATATCTAAATAAAATATATTTAAGATATTATTTTAAAATGAGTAAAGCGGATGTGGTAAATGAAATTCATAAAAGTGCGAGGGTGAACTTTCCGCGAAGGCATGTTATTATGAAGGATATAGATGATCTATGGCAAGCAGATTTAATAGATATGCAAACAGTGTCGAGAGAAAATAATAATTATAAATATATTCTTACCATAATTGACACATTTTCAAAATATGCTTGGGCGCTTCCTTTGAAAAGTAAGAACAAAGATGAGGTGTATAATGCTTTTGCAATTCTGTTGAAAGATAATCGCATACCTAAAAATTTACAAACAGATAACGGTACAGAATTTTATAATAACAAATTTAAATATCTTATGCAGTCGTATAATATTAATCATTATTCAACATTTTCATCTAAAAAGGCTTCAATTGTGGAGAGATTTATAAGAACATTAAAATCTAAACTGTATAAAGAGTTTAGTTTAAATGGTAATTATAATTGGATAAAAAATACGTTGGACAATGTAGTTCATAAATACAATCATACCTATCATCGAACAATTAATGAAATACCAGCAAATGTCAACAATGTAAATAAGAAAGAAATATTAAAAAGATTTAATAGTTTAGTGAAAAAGTATAAAAAGCAAGTTTAAAGTGGGTGATTACGTTCGTATCAGTAAGTACAAAGGAACATTCGAAAAGGGTTATACTCCCAATTGGTCAACAGAAATATTTAAAATTAGATACAAGCAGAATACTACTCCTATCACTTACTTAATTGAAGATACGATCAGAGGACAGCCTATCCTAGGAGCATTTTATGAGCAAGAACTTCAGAAGACAAAACACCCCAATGTATATTTAGTTGAGAAAGTTCTTAAAAGGAAAGGGAATAAAGTTTTCGTAAAATGGCTTGGCTTGCCTTCTAATGAAAATAGCTGGATAGATAAGACAAATGTGCTTTGAGATATAAATAAACATAGTTGACTTACCAAACTCCTTAATATATAAAGTGTTAAGTCCTTGATTGTCCAGTCTTATGATGTGTATTGGAGAGAGTAGTCTTCTTAATTGGTTAATAAACCACCTACCTTTTGAATTACATTTGCCAGGATATAATTATTGTGGCCCTGGTACAAAATTAATTGCGCGACTTAGGCGTGGAGACCAAGGCGTTAATAAATTGGATGAATATTGTAAAGACCACGATATTGCATACTACAAGTCGTCAAACTTGGAGGATCGTCACAACGCTGATCTAGTTCTATTAGAAATGGCAAAAAAACGAACAGTTGCTCCTGATGCAAGTACAGGAGAAAAATTCGCAGCACATCTAGTAAAGAACGCTATGTTAGCGAAAATTAAAACCGGTACTGGCTTAAAAAAAACTCGTCGCCAAAACTCTTCACCAGAAATTACTAGTGGAAAAGGTCTTAAAAAGAAATTGAAAACTGTAATATCTGTTACGAAAAAACATATGAAAAAATTAAAACCAAAATGCAAAAAAACTGCGATAGCATTAGCTATGACTGCTGCCAGAGAATTAGCTAATGAATCATCCATTAAACTTCCTCGGGTTATTCCAATACCAAAAACTGGTGGAGTATTACCTTTGATTCCTATTTTTGCTGGATTATCAGCCGCGGGAGCTATAGCAGGTGGAGCAGCTGGTATTGCTAAAACTATAAATGAATACAAGATAGCTAAAAAACTGTACGAAGAATCGAAGAGACATAATGAAAAAATGGAGGCTCTTTGCATCGGAAAAGGACTACGTCTTAAACCGCACAAAGATGGACTTGGAATTTTTGTATCAAAAGAAAAAAACTAATACATCGGCTACCCAAACGAGCTCTAACTAACTTTGACATTTTAAAATATGGAAATAGTATTCCCTACTTTAGAGGTGTCTTTATGAGAAATGAACTCCCTAAATATCCTTATAAAAATGAATGTGGAGTTGTTAATTTAGATAGTTCTAACAATCCTGGTTCTCATTGGGTAGCCTATGCAAAATACAGTGATTATATTGAATATTTTGACAGTTATGGAAATCTAAAGCCCCCCAAGGAATTTATAAAATACTTAGGCTCGAAAATCCACTATAATTATGAAAATATACAGGGTGATCACCCTTACAATTGCGGACATCTTTGTTTACATTTTTTAACAAACTTTTGGAGTAGACATAGAATATAAGAAACAAAATTATTAGAAAGTGTTCAGTATGCAACTATGTCTATAACTGTGACTATCTCTGGGAATAAATCAGAAGTAGAATCATATTTTCAACCACCTCTTAATTTATCTGAAAAATATGAGTGCGGTTTGTTGTACTATTCAGTATCAAACTCTGTATCAAACGTGCTTTCTAACAATATTCCGACTGTAATCAGAATTGAATGTGATTTAATATATGGTTCTTACAGTAACGGTATACCAACCCATATTATTCATGAATTTATAGCTAATAATAATATTGCAGGACATCATTACATAGAAACGCCTCAGAATGTTATTTACTACCCAGTGAATAAAAATATAATTACATCTATATCTATTAAGGTTGTTGATGAGTTCGGCTACAGCATCCCTTTTATAGAACATATTCAACTACGACTTCATTTAAGAAAAGTAAAATGATAGTATACAATATAAAGCCAGCCCTCAAAATGAAACACCTTACTTCTTCTACAACCAGTAAGGTGCATAGACGTAAGAAAAAAGTGAAAAAATTAACTAAAACAAATAAAGACTTTCTAAAAGCATTGGGTTTTAAAGTATGAATATACTACAAATTAATGATTTACCGAGCTTCGATAATTCTATCGAAGGTTTTGAAATTCATTCTTACAATCCTTACAACAACTGCTTTAGAGAAAACGATGAAATCAGAATACCTATCCACCAGCAAGACATATACGTGTTACCATCAGCCAGTTCAGTTTACATCGAAGGTCACACAAAGTTGTACGGAAAAGATGGAAAACCGATTGAGAAAGCTGTTAAATTTACTAATAACCCTGTTCTGTTCCTGTTTCAAGACATCAGATACGAAATAAATGGTATTGAAATAGATCGCATCAAAAATTCGGGTATAACGTCAACAATAAAGTCATACATTTCATTAAATGAAGCCGAAAATAAAGTTGCTGCCTTATGGGGTTGGAACTTAAACGGATTTCAAAATGATGGTCATTTTAGTGCTGTTATACCGTTAAATAAGATATTGGGCTTTGCAGAGGATTATAATAAAATAGTGATAAATTGTAAACATGAACTTATATTGAACAGAAGTAACTCTAATTTAAACAGCGTTATACTGACAGATGATATTTCCCACTTCCAAATAAATCTTGATAGAGTACAGTGGAGAGTTCCACACATAAAAGTATCAGATCGAGAACGACTAACACTTTTAAAAAATTTAGAAAAAGATAAGCCTATTCAAATGGCATTTAGAAATTGGGATTTATATGAGTACCCTTTATTACCTAAAACAACAAAGCATTCGTGGTCAGTTAAAACTGCATCACAATTGGAAAAACCTAGATATGTTATTTTCTGTTTACAAACTAATAAAAAAAGTAATAAACTAAAAGATAGTTCTCTCTTCGATCATTGTGAAGTTACAAATATTACACTCTTTTTGAACTCCCAATATTATCCGTATGAACCATTAGGCTTAAAGTTTTCTGAGAATAAGTACAGTATATTATATGAAATGTATGTGAAATTTCGTCAGTCATATTACAACAGTCCAGTCGATCCCTTGCTCGATCTGAAAAATTTTAAAGAAAAAGCTCCACTTTTCATCATAGATTGTTCAAGACAAAACGACAGTTTAAAAACGGGTCCAGTAGACGTAAGATTGGAGTTTGAGTGTTCAACATTGATACCAGATAACACAACTGCGTATTGTTTGATCATAAACGATCGACTTGTGGAATACAAACCTTTAAGTAACATTGTGCGCAGGTTATCATGAGTGCTATTGTAGATGTACAAGGTTTCAAAACAGAAGCAAACGAATTCATAATAAAAGAAATTGCTATACTATGTGATAAAAAAATTCAGGTTTTTCTTATAAAAGCCCCATTCCCATTTTACGATTTGACTAAAGAAGAACGACGACAAGTAAGTTGGATTGAACGAAATAGAAAAATATACTGGAATGAAGGCGTTGTGCCTTACTCGAATTATCAGAATTTGATTATAAGTATTTTAAGAGATAAATGTGTTTATACTAAAGGTTCCGAAAAAGTGTCGTGGTTAAAAAATATTGTAATTAATAATAATAATATTAATAACTTAGAAGATAAGGGATGTCCTAGTTTAATAAACCTGTACAAACAATATGAACACTCTCAAGATCTGTACACCTGTATTTATCATGATTCAATATGTGCTTTAAAAAACGTTATCTGTTTAAAAAAATGGTGTAAAGACTATAATATAAATGTGTGAAGATTTATATAATACATTTTTAAATAAATATTTCTTGTTTTATTTACAAAGGGGAAGTGGTCTTAATTCTACAATAATTAAAAAACCTCAGCCGCTCATAGTTCATTTTCCGCCAATTTTTCATCAGTAGACACAATAACGGGGAGAATATTATATCAATAAGTGGAAAAAACATCGTAAAGAATTTTACTGAGATGAAAACCATATACAGAAGCGCATCGAATAAATGATGTCATACAATACATCGTTAAGTAAACAAAATGCATGAAGTGGTTCGCTATTTTGTTACATGTTTGACAACACGTTTGGCTTAGTGGTTAAGACCTGGTCACATCACAATTAAATAAAATAGGTATAACACGGTCTTCAACCATCTAAACAAAAGACCTGGTCACATCACAATTAAATAAAATAGGTATAACACGGTCTTCAACCATCTAAACAAAGTGTCGTGGGTTCGATTCCCACACGAACAAGTTGATATTTGTTCGGTCTGGTTTTTTCTTTTGTAATTATATTTCTCACTACCGTTAATTTAAAAAAAAAAAGATTTTACAGCCGTTAAATATTAAGCTCACGAAACAGATCAGATCTGATCAGGTTAGCTTATATTTCCAAAATTTTTAAAATATACATCCAGAAAACAGATCAGATCAGATCAGATCAAAATATATCAGTAGGGTATAATTGGGGGCTTCTGGATTACGCACTCGAGCGAAGCGAGAGTAAGTGATCCAGAACCCCCAATTATACCCTACTCCCGATATTCCAACGGGATCGAAACTTACGCGGGTGAAACCGCGGGGCGCAGCTAGTTTACAATATTTAACACAGCCAACTATTTAAATTTAACACAGCCAACTATTTAAAGAAAGAAAGAAGAAAGAAAGAAAATACGTTTATTTGCGGTGAAAATGACGCAAAAAAGAACATAAACACAAAAAATAAAATAAAAAGGTATGAATGAATGAATGAATGAATGATATATTTATTTGGCAAGAATATAGGTAACATAAGTTCTTAACATTTATAATGAGTTTCACTATATTCTATTGGTAGGGGAAACATGCGTCACATTCACGCAAAACGGCTATCGCTCAGCATTATGCTGCGACCCTATGCAGTACAGAGCCCCAGCGCTGGTTTAGGGGTTGGTATTTGCACTAGGAACTAAATTAAATGACTAACTAATAGTTCTCCAGACTATATTTCGGCCATGGCGGCCAGTCTCAATGGAGACTAGCTTTCGCCACGGGAGTTATCACACCCACAAATGCACTCCCTTTTCCCCCACTCTCTTAACCAAATAACTTACAATACAAATCAAATATATACAAAAACAAAAGGATATTTATGCGTCGAAGTACTCGTCGAATAAAACCGTCAAAAAATCACAACCGTTATTTTAAACCGTTTTTGCTACTCGTATGAAATAGCTGTGACACTGCAGATTGATGTAGGGAGTCTATTTGCATGATACTTAATTTTTCCGACTGTATTCAGGCCGTATATCGATTGTAACTTTGACCTGTAATTAGATCAAGAACGGCGTCAAAAAGAACTGCATTACCTATGTGGTTTATTAATAAGCCTATTGTTTTTCTACTGCTGGGACTTATGCCATTTTAGATGATTTCGGCGTTTTCTTCGTTTCGAAACCATTTAAGAATAGGGTAGTTTCCTGGGTAAAAAAATAATAATTCTAATTAGTCCGTCAGTTAGATTACCTAAAAATAATGGACCCATATTTTTTCTTTTGTCAATCAAACAAAAAATGACAAAGATAAAGCGCGTCAAAATTTGGGAGTGGGGGGTCGTGACGTCACGCCGTGCGACAATTTTTAGCACGGCGTGACGTCACGACCCCCCACTCCCAAATTTTGACGCGCTTTATCTTTGTCATTTTTTGTTTGATTGACAAAAGAAAAAATATGGGTCCATTATTTTTAGATAATCTAACTGACGGACTAATTAGAATTTTTTAGGAAACTAGCCTATTGGCCATGCCTCACCCAAAGCGTTGATATTCGGTTCATGTTAATTTCTCAAGGGAACGGTACAGGTAACAGGTCCATGTTAAAATCAGTACTTAATCACAGAAATAATATTTAAACAATTAACTCAAGTTTTATTTATTTCATTAAAATATCCTTGTAACTATCAAATTAATCTCAAAAACCTTAAATTAATATCAAGGAAATCAGGATCAGTCAGGAATACTCAAAAGTGCGAACTTCATGCGGAATCTTCGATGAATGAAAAATTGATTTGTAACAACTATAATTACCTTCGACCTGTAAGGTATGCAAAGTAGGTCACAGTATCATTGAACAGCGGGGGTGGTTGTTAGTGCTAGACCGGCCGTGTGTCAGCAAGGCAGTCCTCTAGACCTGCATCTGACCATGCCACAATGGACCCCCAGGATGACCCACCTCCGTTGCCCATACCTCCTCAAACAGTGGCAGACATGCAGGGCTACATGGCACGGAGGTTTGAGTTGATTGTTTTGCTAGAAGTTTTTGTTCTCCCGGCTCTCGACAACGAGGACAGTAAGTAATGAATGATTATTTGGTAGATAAACGTTTTATTATTTTTGACGTTCTTCGTAAAGACTATATTTACTTAATTGTTTGATCGATAGCATGGATGTTGAGTTTACTTTGATCCGTTTCAGTAGATTATATGATATCGGTTGTTACTCACATAAATGAATTATCTATTGTAATTTATGTTTTATGCCCGTCGCGGGAGCGGGTGGCCTCCTAGAGGAAATCGCGCGCCAAAAGTTTCCCACGCACACTATTTCACATGCTTCTCATAATTGAAATATACAACCTTATTTGTCAGTCTTACCATAATGTCATATTTAAAGTTTTTGAATAATTTTAGTATGGACCAAATGCAATGCGTAGAATTTATATTACGCTTTAGAAAATATTTTATGCGAGCGATTCTTTTCCACCATCAACATGTTAAATATTAATATTATTATTAATCCATGTTAACTGTTTACTCATTTTTTAATATCGCATACAAAACCGAAGTCAGTATAATCATCACTAGAAAAGTAGATATCTCGTAAAATGCTTAACAGGAAAAAAATCTTTTTCTATTTCAGGCTCAACAGTAAAATCTCCAAATTCAGAATCAAATCAAAATAAAAATTAACTTTAGTTTTTCTTAAATTCAAAAAATCATAAAACAATGAAACAAAACCTAAAGAACTGTAGAAAAGAAAGATATATATATATTTTTTTAATGTTAAAGTAAAATTGTATAAGGCTGGCTGAAAAAATACCTATTATATACCGTCCTCAGCTAATGTAATATGTTATGCCGTTGGTGTACTTATAGATTTTTTTTTCATAAAAATAAAAACACACAGGAAAATGTAAAAGCTATAAATACAAAGGCAACTATAGATTTTTATGCACGAGGCGCAATTCATCCTACGCTAACGCAACAGCCCTGTGGAGTGCGTTATCATTCCGTGCTCTGTGTCTGGCGGTAAGGGTTGTTCCGTGCGGTCTCGAGCTGTCCCAGCTGTCGGCTCAGGCTCAGTGATGGCAGTTCCTAACTCCAAAAAGTTATATATTTAGAGTATTCAAGCAGGCTTTTTGTCCTTGGTGTGGGCTAAGCGGGCGTCGCCAGCTTCCTCGCTTTGAACTTGCATTCGCGCGTTTCGTCAAATTCAATTACTTCAGTAAGTGATTAAAAATATATTTTGTAGATTTTTTTTTACTTGCATGTCTCAGGCAATTTTTTTTTTGCTGTGTGTGCGGTTTTTATTTGAGTGGCAATTTATTTTATTTATGTGTCTTATTTTTTTTGCGGATAGTTTTTTATTTGTTTTAGATAAATACTCGTACTATGATTACATATTGTATGGATGGATGAGACGAGCCGATGATCAAGCTCAGTGTGCCATTGGAGAGACTAGTAACGAATGAATGGTCAATGTGTTTATTTGATAAGTTCTGTTGTTTTTAGATGCATCTGACATATTATAAAATTATTAGTTAGGAAACACAGTGACGAAATGTCGTGTATAATTTTGACTACCGGTCGATCGAATCTAGTGCAATATAAACGGTAAATGATAACAATTTTAAGAAGCAGTCGGTCACGTTTTCCTTCGATGTTTCCAAAGTTTGCTGTGAACTCGGATAATCATATATCATGAATAATTCGGAAACCGGCTCGATTTCTTTTAGGGCATACAATTTGTGCGAGAATCGAACCCGCGACCCGTTCGACGGAAACTTATGTACTCTGCCCTGACACAGTGTGATGCGAGCCATGATGTTCGAAATGCTCCCTGTTTTTTAACTTTTGCAACAACATTAATAAAATTTCACAGTCTTATTTATAATATTTAAAAAAATAAGATTTAAATTGAAGTGATTATATTCAGTTATTATTTAA
This sequence comes from Amphipoea oculea, assembly GCA_945859645.1. Taxonomy (NCBI): domain Eukaryota; kingdom Metazoa; phylum Arthropoda; class Insecta; order Lepidoptera; family Noctuidae; genus Amphipoea; species Amphipoea oculea. Next base: position 32,314,721 of record OX243861.1, on the reverse strand, counting down.
TTAAATATGATCACCACCAGTAAAAGATCACAAGATGCAAAAACAATGAAGTTGGTAATCACAGATTGCGGCTCGACGGCGTTTTCAACGTCTTTCACGAAACCTTCCACAATAACGTCATAACGTGCACGTAATATAGTCTCGTTAGAAGTGATAAAGGTGGAGGAGGGCACCTACTTAATAGTTATGGGTCACGTATTATGTACATCTTTTGTTGAAGATGCTAAATTAATAAATAAAATAGAATTAAAACCGCCGCGCTCGTTGATGTCTTTTCTTTGCATTTCTAATAACCGCACGTGTGCTGCGCCGGAGTTTAGGATTAAAATGCGTTTGGGGGCAATCGTTGATCTAATACATGTTAATTTACATAGGAGGACTGCACTGGACAAATTCCCGATGCATTCTGCGTAGATAATGTTAACTTAAGTTACGCAGTTTTGAGTTGATGAACTTTGAAATCGGGTTTTGTTATTTTTTTGTTGATAGTGTTCTTCGCGTGGTCGGTTTGATGTAAGTTTTGTATTATACTTGCACGGTAAATTGTTATTTAATTGGCAAATTATACGAAATATTTAAATAGGTTATGTTACATGTTAGATAAGCTTTTTTATCCAGTCAATAAAAGATACGTCTCACGTACGTGTATTGTGATAAAAGCTACCTGAGCAGTGGTGGCCCAGTGGTGATGGCCGCGACTTAGGAGTGTAGGTCGTAGATTCGAACCCGGGCAGGCGCTTTAATTTTTGTAAATTATTTCATCACCACTGCTCTCCAAATGGTGAAGGAAAACATCCTGAGGAAATCGGCATGCCTTAGAAGAAAAGAATTGAAGACATTTGTGACATCTTTCGCACAACCCGCACTGAGCCTGCGTGGTGGATTACGGCCCACTCTCTCTCAGCGAGAGGAAGCCGGTGTCCCAACAATTTGAACATTACAGGCTGATTATGCTATGCAAACTACTCGCTGATTAATTTGTAAAAAGTAACATTTTCATTTTTCAATAAAGGTCATCGAATCGAGGTTGGATTAATTTAACAAGAACTAGGTATATCTACGTAATGGCGGCTACACTGTTGCATTACATATGTAAGTTGCACTAGAGTATTCCTAAATGGTACTTAGATGGGGTTTTAAAAAGTTAACTGGACTTCCTTTCGCCAGCTCCTTTGATTTTTTTATTAATCCTCTTTGAAACTTCGTTTCAGTTTCATAGGGTCGGATGGGCAAAACACCTCTTTTTAGAGTACTTCTACATACTTGCTAGATAATACTTTTTTGACTTGATAACATTTCCCAAAACTTGTATCTCTATAACAACGACTAGAATCAATTCTATTTTAAGATAATTTTTGACGTTCAAAAGTGCCTTTTTTGTGCCTATTTGAAATAAATGCTTTGACTTTGACTTTGACTTTGACAATTACTAACAGTAATGCTATTCTTTAAAAATCTCACCGTGAAAACCTAGGTGAAGTGAGCTTAAAGTGAGCTGTCAATATTGTCAATCCCTGGCATCAGGTGGAATGACAGCTCACTTTAAGCTCACTTCAGCTAAGATAAATATGATATTTTTATAGAATACACCGCAGAAATCATCAGAGTCTTCGTTCTTTCGACGCTGCATCCAATATTTCCATATCATCAACATCTCCTGCCCTCTTATCATCTTTCCCACAGTCCATCCATCGTTTCTTTGGTCTTCTCCTACTCCTCACGACATTTTCTTCACTCCTCCGCATCACAGGCCCTGACAACCAATTTCCACACAACACTTTTCAGTCCAATCATTTGTAAAAGTCCCCAGATGTATCAGCTATGAACGAACACTTCGGATTAATAATTCACAGCTGCATCGACCCCGACGCCTTTATTTTTAAGTGGAACGGCAATGACTTACCATCGATCGTAGCCTAGCCTTCAGAATCTATAATAGAGAAACATCGACGTACCTGATGCTTTTTTCTTTAAGTATTTGCTTTCCTAACGTACATACGCTTTCAAATGCTTTGGCATACTTACTACTCATTTTTAGGAAACAATTCATTTACGAGTACAATACGTCAATGTTTCTCCGAATGAGCGCTAAGTGGACTGCTATCACTTCCGGACGGCTTGTGCTTTTTCCCACCGCTTACCTGTGTCCCTGAGTACATACATAACATAACATGATCAGCCTAAAATGTTCCCACTGCTGGGACACAGGCCTCCTCTCGATGAGAGGGAGTGGGTTGTAATTTATCCACTCACCCAGACAGTCGCTTTACTTTGTGTAAATTATTTCATCGCTACTGCTCTCAAAACGGTGAAAGAAAACATCGCGAGGAAACCGGGACTTCCTAGTACCAAAAATTCGAATCATCTCAAATCAAAAGTTTATTTACTAGAAACATATTGTTTTTGTAAAGATAAGAAAAAGTATTACTTATATTTTTATTTTTCTTATAACCTAAGTGTCATTGTAATCTGCCTACAAGCAAGCGTGCAATTTTTTTATTAAGTTTACATACACGATGAAATTTTTTACCTTTTCTAGGTAGACTAATTTTATTCTAGGCGCATTGTCTTTACATATAATTATATAATGAATGTATACAAAACCTTGTAAAACATTTTAAAAGAGTAACGGTGTAGTTTCTTGCCCATTCTTCTCCATACGAAAACTACCTTTTGGAAGGGGCGACTAGAATCAATTTCGTTTTACGAGTATTGTAATTTTTGACGTTCAAATGTGCCTTTAATGTGCCTAATTGAAATAAATGATTTGAATTTGACTCACAGAGACGGGGCCTTTGTCTCAATGGATCTTTATGTTTATGCTAAGTCCTCTTTCATACATAATTTTTACAATAAGTCTTTATAAACAAAATACCTAGTTTGGATGCGTTACAGAAATAAGATCAATATAATGTAGCTATTGATAGATAAAATATACTAGTTCGATATTGTTGGGCTGTAAGCAGTAGAAAATAAACAAAACAAATATTCAATAGGCAAAAACAACATTTTGCAGTTCATATTTCACATGAAAAGGGCTATCGGATTTTATTTTTAACTTCTATTGAATGATGTCACAAATAATTATGTTCAATGAAATTTGAGACCAGACCGATAATAATGCCGACAGAAGATCGAAAAAACATTTTTTTTTTTTAATAAAGTACAAATAGTGCAATATTCCGAATGTGATTTAAATTGACGGGGTCGTGTTATAGCACTTCGTAATGTCATTCTTCAGAGCAGTGGTGGCCCAGTGGTATCGGCCGTGACTTACGAGTTGTAGGTCGTAGGTTCGAACCCAGACAGGCGCTTTACTTTGTGTAAATTATTTCATCACCACTGCTCTCAAAACGGTGAAGGAAAACATCGTGAGGAAACCGGCATGTCCTAGAACCAAAAATTCAAAGACATGTGACATCTACCAACCCGCACTGGGCCCGCGTGGTGGATTACGGCCCACTCCCTCTCACAGAGAGGAGGCCTGTGTCCCAGCAGTGGGAACATTATAGGCTGATGATGATGAATGTCATTCTAACATTTTAAGGCTTACACCTCGACAAAATATTGAGGTTTTAATTAAATTATTTAAAAAACAGTTTATACTATTAGGACAACCACAGCATTCTTCACATTTGCCAAATTTAAAATTAATTTGCATGCTTAATTAAAGATAAAAATTCAGATTCGCTTTATCTGATTTTTTTACAGACTTAAGTAATGTAGTAAGTCATTTAAGTATGAATAATAATGTTTGTAGACCAAAAAAAAACAGTTCAGAGAAAACCAGATGTTTCTAGATTTGTGACGTGTGCATAAAAATCGGTACTTGCCCGTGGTCCCCCAGTCTAGTCCCCCTTGGGGTAATACGAACAAATAAAAACGTGTCGACACAAATTGATAAAATATTACTAAAACATATACAAGGTGACAGTGACGGGACATCGACGGGCAACAGGCTAGAGTCCCGTAATTTGAAACGTTCAAAATCTATTCGCAATCTCATCTCAGCGACAATCAATGTCAAAAACTTGACAAAAAAAATGTAGAGCAATTAGAGGTATTTTTGGCAGATTGAGAGATAGGGTCCCGTTCGCTCCCATTAGTCCTTTGGGAACGGAACCCTAAAAACTAGCTCTCAAAGAGCTCACCCAGGATACAAATACTCCTTACGCACCAGAAACAGTTCCGAGAAAATACCACTAAGTAGGTATACCACGCTATATTACTACTAAAGTAATTTAAATATTTTAACTTGTGTTAAATTACCTACATATATGCTATTGATATTACCACTTAACTATATTATATTATGTATTAAGCGCTGTTCCCGTAGTTCCCCTTGGTTCGATAGATGGCGTTGTACCGTTGGGGCCGATTCCTGAAACTCGCTATGGTTTCGTTACACGGGCTTGCATACATAGCCAGCAGTCCACCCTTAGTTGTTCTTCCGTTCGACGTTGTATGTATATTTTTGAAAAGTTCTCTTATTGCGCACTTGCGCGATGAGTTGGACTTTGTATATGGCATTATAAATAGGGTATGTCCTATTCTAGTGTGAAAATCGTTTCTTCGATTTTCATTACTTCGCACACTCGTATTCCTTTTACCTGAAAATATACAGGCTGAATTTTTCAAGTGAGCGTGGATGGCCAAATTCTAAACTATGAGGAAGAGTGAAAAGTACTCACAGGAGTCGCGGGCTCGATTTTGATGAAAACTAAAACTGCATCATTGGATATTTGAAAAATCAATATTTCTAGCCAGGAATCGAACCTGTTGATTTTGAAAAAAAAACACACACTGTATTATTACACCATTCGATAGTGTCCCTAATAAGGATCAAATTCTGGGAAGTAATGCCATACGGCAAACTAAAGGAAAGAGCTCATTTTTAACAAAATACGTTTTTATCGTTCTTATGTTACCTACCTCATCATCATCTGCCTAGCCTTTTTTTAACTATGTTGGGGTCGGCTTCCAGTCTAACCGGATGCAGCTGAATACCAGTATTTTACATGGAGCAGTCGCTCCATGCTGCATGCAGCTAGGCAGTCGCCTATCTGACCTCCACAACCCAGTTACGGGGTAATACGAAACCCCTTGGTAAAACTGGTTTTCAGACTTTCGAGCTTCTGATTACCCGTAACGACTGTCAAAGATCCTGGAATGACAGCCGGGACCAACAGCTTAACGTGCTTTCCGAGGCACGGAGGGTTCTCGGTATATAAAGATGATCACCCATCCACAGACCAACCGCGGTAAGCGTAGCTTAACCTGATGGATTGACCTGTGCGGCTGTTATTATTTAGCCGGGCCCAGGTTATGTTACCTATACCTACCTATTAAACCTTAACTGAAAAATTGTTCATAATGATGACTATTGTTTTCAATACATAGCTGGATTCGACGTCTCAAGGATTGTACTGCATTCAGCATTACAATATTATTGATTCCATTAGAATATTTTCCAAAGATCGTAATAGAAATTTGAATTTAGAACATAATTTTGTGAAGGTGACTGCGCTGCGGGTGTATTAATAAAAATATTGAGCATCATTTCGAACAAGGTACGTAATGTAGGTATGAATATCTACTTTAAAGTAAGAAGCAGTTTATTAAGATTCAACATTTTCCTTAAGTTTGCCGTATGTCATTACTTCCCAGAGTTTGATCCTTATTAGGGACACTATCGAATGGTGTAAGAATACAGTGTGTGTTTTTTTTTTTTTTCAAAATACACAGGTTTTTATAGTTTAGAATTTGGCCATCCACGCCCACATGGAAAATTCACCCTGTATACGTATAATAAAGTCGCCCTTCATGTCTGTGTGATCGCGTAGTATTTCTAAACTACGCAACGGATTTTTATGCGTTTTTCGTCATTATTTCGAGAATTTGTTCCGGAAGCTTTACGTGTATAATAGTTAAATAAATATTTTACTTTAGAAGTAATAAACAGATCACGATGTGAGGAGTGTCTGTTCAAAAGGTCCTATTTCCTTGTCGAATGAAATGAATTTTTATTTTTTTCCCCGAAACTGTTACTTAAATCTCATTTGATAAAATTCTGATCGAAAAGCGAGTATACCCAATTTTAAAAAAATCTTAAAGTTTGACGTTCCGACCAAAAGGTCTTATTTCTCATACAAACTATGTTTCATTAAACAATTTTGCTGAGAAGGTAATTAAATCTTGCCATACATTATTGCCTGCCGAAAATAGAGTTTGTTCGATTCATAAAATCGATGTTTTGGCTGTAAACTTTAGTGATATTATTCATAAAATATATTAATAATTTTAATTGTATTTATTATTAGTAGTATTTATAACTCCTAAATAAAATATTCCATTATCAATGGAAATATATTTTAGTCAAAAAGGTATACATATTTCCAAAAGTCTTATTTCATAGTCAAAACATCTGATTTCTAGAATATTCTGATCAAAAAGACTTATTTATGGTAATTCCGATCATAAAGTCCTATTTCCAAATGATTTTTAACCGACTTCAAAAAAAGGAGGAGGTTCTCAATTCGTCGGAATCTTTTTTTTTTTTTTTTTTTTATGTATGTTCCCCGATTTCTCGAAGACGCCTGGACCGATTTGGAAAATTTTTCTTTTGTTCGAAAGGGTATACTTCCCAAGTGGTTGCATGATCATCAGGTCAGGATCTGATGATGGGATCCCAGGGAAATCGAGGGCAACCTTCAAATTTTATAGGCACATAGTACCATTTTCATATATTTTCTAAAGCTATTTAAGTATTTGCATCTGACAATCATCATCTCAGGTGGATGAGCTGATGATGGAAGGTACAACTCCTCAACGGCTTGGAGTTAAAAGAAAATTCTTTCAAAATTATTTATAGTAACACTCGTGCATTTGCTCTCGGAAAGCACCATTTGGTGAAGTGGAACTGATGATGAAGACCACAGATGGCCACCGGAACTACTCAATAATATCTCCGTACTATTTCACGGGTTGCGATTCGATACTTTAACATGGTTGCTAAGCAATTTATGCTCGTCACAATGTGAATGGTGATAAGGAGCTGATGGTGGACCAGGAGAACTCTTCAACAATTAACTTCCCTGCATCGGTAAAAGCAATATTTTGTAAAAGGCGATGAGAAAGTTGACACTAGGCTATTGTAACTGAGATAAATTATAAGCAGACCCACTAAAAAGCGTGAAATAAAAACTTTTTAACAAAAAAAAACCGACTTCCAAAAAAACACCACAAAGTGAAAAATAACTTTAATTTCGGAAGTCGGTGGCAAAAAACTAAAATACAGATCCAAAGACACCGACTTCCGAAATTAAAGTTATTTTTCACTTTGTGGTGTTTTTTTGGAAGTCGGTTTTTTTTTGTTAAAAAGTTTTTATTTTTTAAGAAATACAGTAGAAAACTAAAAATAAAATGTAGGTACATGTATATCAATTAGCCTAATCTGCGTTAAATACAATAATAACGATTATTATTATATTCCATTAAACAATGTAAATAGTTTTTATTGTTTTCTGTAAAATTTGCTTATCATGGAAATAAGAACTTTTGAACGTCTGTTCAATAGGTCTTATTTCCATGATAAGCAAATACTCCTCATGTGTTGTCAAGTCGTATGAACCGAGCGAAGCAGGGGCTAGGGGAGCTACTCATCAAATCGTAGGCAAGAATAAATAGTACCTACTGCTAGGAAAATTCGTAAAGAAAACATAACTCTCAGAAATAGTCGGCAATGTTCTCTTTTCTAATTCGCCAATGTTACAGATATATCCTCGGGTTATAATACGGCCGAACAAACACATACCTAATATAGCAACATATTCTCCGGGGTTGATTTCGTAGGGTATTAAATATAACATCCTGAATAAGTACTACCATAGTATTAATAACAGGAAACTCAATAATAAATCAGCACATTCGATAATGAAAATAGATACATTTCCTTTCGATATAAATATCCACACTGTCCTGTAAATTGCAAATAACGAAAACAAACTTTAATTTCGCTTAAGTAGGTAATTATTTCTACTGCCTCTCAGGTTTCACATGTGAGCGAATACTGGATTTCGGCCTCGATGCTCGACCAATACGATGACATGACGAAATAGGTCACTTCCAAATTATGCATAGGCTATCGATAGCGCCTTAGGCACATAAATAATGCTGTTCACGGACTCAGTTTAGCTGTAGCGTTTACAAAGAAGTTCAGGTGCAAGGGCGAACGTAGCGAGCTCGGACACCGGTACCCCTCGGCTAGGTCACGTTTTATTTTGGCTATTCATATAGGGTAGGAGGTACTTACTTTTTTGACTTCACACGAATTATAAGCCGGTTAAATATAATCATAAATTATTCAGGTAGTCATTGAAAACATGCGACAAATCGAAATGGGAAAATGTACTCATCATTATGAACAACTTTTACTATGGGACCAAACCAGAAATCGCGAAAAAAGTCAGCTGTTCCCTACATTTTGACGAGTTATGCGAACATACATAAATGTAGGGAACAGCTGATTTTTTTTTCGAGATTTCTAGTTTGGTCCCATAGTAAATTCTTGTCATTAATTAAAATAAAATAGATGATCAATGAAACGATTTCGACGAGACAAAACGGATAATGCGTCCATACAGAGATTGTCGGTTGGTGCCTCATTTCATTCAGAAAACTACCTTTTGGAATGGGCGACTAGAATCAATTCTATTTTAAGATAATTTTTGACGTTCAAAAGTGCCTTTTTTGTGCCTATTTGAAATAAATGCTTTGACTTTGACTTTGACATTAAAAGCGTCTAACGGACCTCTGCTAAATAATAATAAGCGGTACGTCTATATACAGCGCGTATTGCTAGGAGGTTCCTCAGGAACCTTGGGCCCTTTCCCGACATCGATGAGCAGTAAAAAAAAAATCGTAATAATAGTAAATATTTTTAAATAAAGAATTTAAAAACATATTTTATTTTTTTATGTTTCTGATTTTAAGAGAACTTTTGACCTCAAATTATGTGTATATTGCAGGTGCAATGGCAGATCCATAGATAGTTTTTTTTTTCTATGTTCTGCAGCAAACAAGGCTTACCTAGATCCCAGACGCACACCGTCTGTATTTGCAAATACAAGAGAATTATAAATTTTAATATCTCTAACACTTCATAAAAGGAGAGTTTCCATTAAAAAAAATCAGTAGCACTCCGGGAGTGCCGACAGAAGTGAAAACAAAACACAAACAGAATACTTTGCCATCACTCACTGACATATCGGATATACATTAAAACCGAGGACAGCCGAACACATCCGAAGCGGTGTCGGTTACGGTAACAGTGGCGCGAATTCAATAGTTTTTTCCCATCTTAAAAAAAAAACCTAAAGAAGCCTAAAGAAGTTTTCACGAAGATGGCAAGTTTTTACTTCAAAAACTTGCCATCTCCAATATTAGATAATTTCCCTCTCTCCGATGTTCACCAGTAGGTATGTGAATTCCTGTTACGCCTGTAAGCTGTTACCAACGATTTTGAGGGACTAATATTCGCGATTTGTTCCGCTGCTGATCTCCGATGTGATTTAAACGGAAATCGAAAATGAAAATAATTAAATGACATCATTTCTGTGTGAATAGAACTTAGATCTAGCTAAGTTATCGTAAGGGGTGCTACTCAACTGTTCGGGTCGGCACATCGATTCGTGTTGAACAACAAAGCTGACCCGAAGCAATCACAACACATGATCGGCTTTCATTCCGCTCGTGTACATCGGCGATCCGTTCGGTATCTACCCTAGCTCAATCATGTTCGGGTCGGTTTGTCAGAATTAGTGCCAAGTAGAGTGGAGTTTTCCTGAACATATTTCTACATAGATACATGTTCCGATTGTGCCTCCCGGCTGTGCCGTCTAATGCGGAGCCGAACAAGTCTATAGCACCCCTAATTTTCATGTATCGAATACGTATTCAATACGTCAAAATTAGGACATTATTCAATGAAGTAGATCAAGCTTAATTTATCAATGCGTTTGTGGACGTAGACAAACGCATAAATTCACATAAAATAAAAAAGAATAAAAGTGAAGTTGTAAAATAAATCAAGCTTTCAAAGCATTAGTTCCAACTACGTCCACGCGGCGCTGCACGCTGCTGCAAGTTCACAGTCTATATTCCCGTAGGATACTATGTATCATTGATAGATAATAACGTTAACCACACTAATTTGATAGCTTGCAATACGGGTCAATTTTCAGATCCAGTTTCGGCAAATTCAATCTGATGCAGAAAGTTACCGCATCAATTAATTTTGACGGTTTACAACCATTTTGTGGGCTTACCCTGCATACCCCGCCATGAGCCGTCGAATTCGATACTAGTAGTTAAAATAAACGTTGTTGGGGTGACCGGACACTCGCTAATTGAACCCCATTGTTTACTACCTATCCGGACATGTTTGAGGATCTCCCAGCAAACGTATGCGCTTCTTAAGGTGAATGCGCAGTTGTAGACCGCGAAATTTAAATTTTCTTACGTTTTTTTCAATTTGTAGGTCAGTGTCAGGTTGTATCTTGATCAAAATATGATTTGCGACTATAATAGACAAGTATTTACAGAATTATAGTCATTAGAATCATTAATACATCTCTTTAAGTTAGATTTCTACCATAAACACTTTTCCATACGAGATTTTTTCTTAACGGTAGAAATCTAACTTAGAAAGGTGTATTAATGATTCTAATTATTATAATTCTGTAAATACGTACCTATTATAGTCGCGAATCGTATTTTGATCAAGATACAACCTGACACTGACCTGAAAATTGCAAAAAACGTAAGAAAAATTGAATTTCGCGGGCTACAACTGCGCAAGATGATGAAATCTAAAATAGCGCTGTTACACCATAAGTACTTAACTGTTCTGTATAACCATGGCTGTGAACCACGGTAACAAAATTAGAGATTAACAACTTCATGCAAGGGGCTTGTGGGTAAGTAATAACCTTGCAGCGGTTTGTCCGTAGATGGGTGACATCTTTATATATCAAGATCCCTCCGTGCCTCGGAAAGCACGTTAAGCAACTATTGGTCCTGGCTATCATTCGTGGATATTTGGCAGTCGTTACGGGTCGTCAGAAGCCGGAAAGTTTGACAACCAATCTTACCAAGGGGTATTACCGTACCCAGTAACTGGGTTGTAGAGGTCAGATTGGTAGTCGCTTTATGTAACGTTATGTTGGTATTCAGCTGCATCCGGTTTGACTGGAAGCCAAACCAAAACATAGAAAAAGTCTAGGCAGATGATGAACTCCATGCAGTTCTAAATAACTTTAACAAGCTACGACCAGATTAGGTGACCCAAAAAAGGGAAAGTTATAAACAAAAGCGCGAGGGAAATACTATTATATGTGCACTACGACAAAGCGCGGCAGTACATAATTTAGGAGCTTTGACTCTGTGGCGCGACGTTCGAACTACCACGAAAACACGAAGATTACGAAGCGCATGACTTCTCTGGCTGTACCTGGATGAAATAGAAGCGCAAGACTAGTTCTGCAAATTCGTCCCCTTTGCGCGAGGAATGTTGTAAGCGAGGGCGAAGCTTGAGAGACATTCCTTAGCATATGCGAACCTTGAAGGCGTGAAATTAGAAGGCCAATTCCCGTAATTAAAAACGTTCAAAATCTAGTCGCAATCACATCTCAGCGGCAATCAATGTCAAAAACTTGTCAATGTAGGGAAGTTACAGGTATTTTTGACAGATTAAGACTGAGACTGTGAACGTTCTTAAAATTACGAGAATTGCTCTACAGTTCTTATCTTTACCAATCTTGCAATAAAGAAGAGTTCTGCTAATGAAACGATTTACTGTTCTTCCACGACGCAAGTCGGTCTGCGTTACCGGAGCTCCTAATCAACGCGTAATGTAATTAGTATCTTTTTTCGTATGGTTATTTGACTTAAAGTATGTCAAAGCGTCACTTTATTTCTTTAAATATGTTTTTCTTTTATTTTCATTTCGTCTATTACCTAGTTTTTATTTATAATAATTTAATTTGTTATCATTTAATTGTGCTTTTGTGTGTTTTATATGCACTGCTGCTTTAGTATACAAGTCCTTAGGTTTAGCAATTACCTACTTAGTTATAATTTGCACGCACTAATTAGAACTTCACAGAAATTGATACTCTACTGCGTCATGACTCAATATTACAGTTAACATAAAACCTGTTTCTTCGAAGAGTTCAGCAGAGTTGTACAGTCACGTCTAAAAGTATGTATACACTTGGCAATTTTCAATTGCGATTTTTTCGTGAAATAACGAATGCAACGTTGAAATACGACACTTAACATAAAACTATGGGTTCGAAAATACTATTTTCGTAATAACATAAAATTTCATTCAAAAATAAAGGAGACAATCGCCTTTGAATAAAGCCAAGTGTATATGTACTTTTATACGTGACTGTACGCACGGCTACACATGAAGCTATACATAACCAGTATAAACTGACTTCTGATTGTACGAAAAACCGGTCGATGTCAGCGAAAACTGGAAATGTATAGCTTGATGTGTAGCCGAGTGTACCTATAGTACACTAACATTTCACCACTATACAGGGTGAAATTGAATTCATGAGCATCCTTGTAAGGGGTCATTGTAATCATCATTAGGAACAACTTATTACTTATATACTGTTATGTGAACACAAATGCAAGGAACAGCTGATTTTTTTTCGCGATTTTAGGTTTAGTCCCATAGTAAAAGTTATTCATAATGATGAGTACAATGACCCCTTAAAAGGATGCCCATGAATTTAATATCACCCTGTATAATAGGGCGCGAACCTATTGAGTCCCGTACGGTATGTAGATATGATTGTCAAACATGGTTCACCTTTGAACGAAAAAACCATTAGTCGATACATCACCACCAACCAGGCATAAATCAAGACTGAGACATTCCTGACTGAAAAACCCAGTAACACTTTGCCCGACATGTGAATCGAACCCATGTGGATCACGCCCAGCGGTCGTGGTGGCGGGCACTAGACCAGCGAGGCACCTAAGTAATTCAATAATAAATAATTATGTATACTGTGTGAAGTCTTCTAAAGGAACTCCCGTATGCAACATAAGCGCCTTGGACGTGGAGTTCCGGACACCAATCTGATATACAACACAATAACAGCTCTTTATTAACCGACTTCAAAAAAGGAGGTTCTGTATGTATGTAATTATGTATATACTGCATCTCCGGCACTTCTATGCGAATTTTAATGATTCTTGTAGTCGGTATCTTCAATTCTTCAATGCACTATAGTGTTAATTGAATTTGTGTGGGGTAGGTACAACTAAAAAGTGAAAAATAAAAACTTTTTTACCAAAAAAACAACCGACTTCAAAAAAAAATCAACAAAGTGATAAATAAACGAAAATGCGGAACCAACGACACCGACTTCCGAAATTAAAGTTATTTATCACTTTGCAGTTTTTTTTTTTGAAGCGGATTGTTTTTTTTTTTTTTTTAAGTTTTTATTTAGTATGTATTATTATTTTACTAGTTGTATTAATATTAATGTTTGTTTGTCCGCAGACCCCTCCCCCTACTCGGTGGACAGCGCAAATACCGGAGTGGTCTCAAAGACCGCTACCCCTTGCAAAGTTTGCGGCGACAAGGCATCTGGATATCACTACGGCGTAACATCGTGTGAGGGATGTAAGGTAAGCAGCACTCTTTCATTACAAGGAGCTAAATGAAACATGAAAACGATTTTATTTCTGTAAGGGAAAATAATAATGGTTCCGAAAAACAAATTAATCTCCAGCGATCTGTGGCCGACTAAAAAAAATGGATCTTCGAAAAACAAAACTAAACTCCCGAATAAAATACTGAACCTCCGACAAAATTACTAAGTTACCGACAACAAAGGTTTTGTCAAGGGCACCCCGAGGTTCGGTTTGGTTAGGTTACTTTAAACCCTTTACATAGACAGAGGATGCAAGAGCGAGCGAATGAGAATACAAATACCTAGGTATATATCAAAACGTAATTTAAGCTGGTAGAAAAGTATTATAGCAATAAACAGGCATGTTTATTTTTCGAAGATATCAGTATCTCATTCGGTCGTTTCGTCATTTTTATTCGGACAAAAGTAGTCGGAAAGTTAGTATTTTAGGCAGTAGATTTAATATTTTTAGTAATGACAATTCTTATTTTTTTGTCGGAGCTTTTATTACTACCCTTCTGTAAGTAGGTTTTACAAACACTTTTACACGTCAAACATATTATAAAACTAAATGAGGTCAGCGTTTCCTATCTGTAGACTCTGAGAAGAAACATCCAGACATAATCTTGGTCAGATAATGTGAAAACCTTGTTGATTGATGTCTGAAATGGACTTTTAAGGAAAGAACCACACAGATTTACTGGACCTGTGCAAAGTTGGTATTACATACGGTTAAAAACAAATGCATTACGAAACTGCCATGATTGTGATACCAAAATAATACAGTAAAATAAAATTATAGGTTGACTCTTCGCGTGACCAGAGGGCTGGCCTATTTTTAGCCCAAAGAATAAGCATTGCCATTCAACGTGGTAATGCTGCCAGCCTTTTGGACACTTGTCCCATTGACAGCGATGCGGACGAATTTTTTGATGCCCAATGAGCTTCTTTGTCTTTTTTTATTTTTGTTATACATTTGTATATACATAGTATATTATATATATTTTAGTTTGTGTGTACATACATAATCAGCCTATAATGTTTCCACTGCTGGGACACAGGCCTCCTCTCAGTGAGAGGGAGTGGGCCGTATTCCACCACGCGGCCCCATTGCGGGTTGGCAGATGTCACATGTCTTCGAATTTTTGGTTCTGGGACATGCCGGTTTCCTCACGATGTTTTCCTTCACCGTTTTGAGAGCAGTGGTGATGAAATAATTTACACAAAGTAAAGCGCCTATCTGGATTCGAACCTACGACCTACAACTCGTAAGTCGGGGCCGTTACCACTTGGCCACCACTGCTCCGCTATGTGTGTACATATATTATAGTAAAATAAAATAAAAAAATATTATAGGTAACTAATCGTACCTACTGATCATCGCTGTGCGGGCCTCGCAGTACACAGGTGTTAATTTGGCACATCGACATAATGCGCGCCTTCTAATGAAGGGGACAGACACACAGCAATGGGTGAAGAAAACTGAAAACAAAAACTTTTTCCAAAACCCGATGTGTTTATTATACCGGCAGTGCATCGTTAATACATACGTCGCAATGCATTTGGGGGAGGCGGAAGTAGTGAGGCCCGAAAACCTCACCTTAAGGTGAACGAAATCGACATCGGTTTAACGAAATTTGGAATTTCGCGGGCTTTCACCTACCTACTTACGTAATTTACAGTATAAGTTGGGATCACACGTCAGCATTATGTTTGTTTACTAACGGTCAACGACAAACGAGAATGTGCAGTTAGATGTTCCCACTGCTGGGACACAGGCATTCTCTCTTTCAGAGGGAGTTCGCTGTAATCTATCACGCAGGCAGTAGATGTTGGTAGATGTCACATGTCTTCGAATTTTTGGTATACTGATTTCCTCACGACGTTTTCCTTCATCGTTTTGAGAGCAGTGGTGATGAAATTATTTACACAAAGTAAAACGCCTGGCGGGGTACGCAACTCGTGGGTCGGGCCGATACCACTGAGCCACCAATACTCTAAATGCATTATGGCGGAACAGAAAATCGGTTAATAGAAAGCATTTGTCTATTCAATTTGAAACTTCATAGTTTATCATCATACTAGCGACCCGACAAAAGTCGACATGACAAAACATGTAGATTTCTTTATTATTATTATATCTAAGTTAAGTATGAATGTGTTTAAATACCAACCTTAAAAAAAAATCTAAATGATGTTGAAAACCGCATCAAAATCCGTTGCTAAGTTTAAAAGAACAACGTGGTATGAACAGGCAGGCACGAAAAGCGACTTTAATTTATAATATTTATAGATTCTGACAAATAAATAGATGTTCATTTCATTCATTTTAAATACTCGTTCTGCAAAAATAATTTAGTTTTAATTTAAGATTGCTTCTCATACGTGAACTAGTATTGCCATTTTTTATCAAAGGATTTAAAATTAATTTACTGATAGTAAGAAAATTATTTCATCATTCTGAGAAGCAAACTCAAACTCAAAGCATTTATTTCAATTAAACCATTTACAGGCACTTTTGAATTGTCAAGAGGTCAGTCAGACAGAAAATATGAAGCTAGTTGCCGCACCTTTTTATTGCACTACATTTTTCCTAGAAACCTAAGCGTTTCATCGACCTATTTTTCCAACGCTCTTTCCTTTCCACGTTGCAACCCACATTCGCAGAATGTAGGCCTTCAATTTTGCAAAAAATCTATTTCGGACTACGCTAGTAATATAAAAGTCAATGTTACCAATGTCAATGTTGTACCTATAAATTCATTTGAACATAACAGGTCGCAGAAAGCGATAAGGCCGCCCATTGTATATGTTTAGTGTACTTTTTTTTGTTTTTGTTATGTACCTATTTTTGTGGTGTACAATAAAGTATAATATCTACACAGGGTGAAATTGAATTCATGAGCCTCCTTTTAAGGGGTCATTGTAATCATCATTATGAACAACTTTTACTATGGGACAAACCTGAAATCTCGAAAAAAAATCAACTCTTCCCTACTTTTTGACTAGTTATGTGAACATAAATGCAAGGAACAGCTGATTTTTTTTCGCGATTTAGTTTAGTCCCATAGTAAAAGTTGTTCATAATGATGAGTACAATGACCCCTTAAAAGGATGTCCATGAATTTAATTTCATCCTGTATAAATAAAAAGAAAAGTCCCCTGACTGACTGATTCATCAATGCCCAGCCCAAACTCTTGAACCTAGAAAGCTGAAATTTTTCACAGTAGTTCGTATAGTGTAGACCAAGGATTTTTCGAAATTCAACCCTTAAGAGACTTAAATAAGGGATGAAATTTTGAATGGAAAATCTTATTCCTTGAGTTAATAAACTTGAAACGTGTAAGAATACTTATCTAAGTAAATTATGAAGTTTTCCATTTACCGTTTTTCTAAAATGCCCCCCTAAAGGCGGTTTGGGGGTGTCAAAATTTGTATGGAAGAATTTTAACGCGTGGTCCGATTAACTCGAAACTCGGTATTTATACTGAAGGCCAAAAATCTATTTATTATGTATATAAAATTCGAAGTCCTGACTGACTGATATATCAACGCACTGCCTAAACCGCTAGTCCTAGAGATATGAAATTTGGAGGGTGTGTTCTTTGTGAAGAGTACCTAGGTATGCACTAAGAAAGGGTTTTTCGAAACTTCACCCCTAAGAGGGTAAATGGGGGTAAGATGAAATTTCACGCGGACAAAGTCGCGGGCAGAAGCTAGTATATAAATAAATAAATAACCTTTCATATGGCTCTTTCAGCGAAAACATACGCTTCGTAAAAATGCGCTGCTCTTCAGAATTGTTTCCATCCAATACAACATTTTCGCATGAAACACGAGTCTGGATAAGCACTTTTGGAATAGACAATATGGCATCGCATTATCAGCACTACTAGCTTTTGGCCGCGGCTTTGCCTGTGCGGAGGTCGAAAATTATTCGGTCAGAAATTAATTACCTACTACAGGGTTAGAAAGTATTGGCCATGATTTACTTTCAGACAAATTTCATGGACATCCGTTCAGCCGTAAAAAGGTAACAGACAAACAGAAATACCTACAGAATGACAGAAAAGTTACTTTGACATTGATAATATACTACTCAAAACAAAATAAGAGCCACTTGTTAATTTTAACATCCGGTCTGATTAAATTATTTTAAAGGGTTCTTAAACGATATAGTCTTTTGTCTGGTATATCCTGAAGTATTAACAAACATAATGTGACGATACCACTTGCATAATTTTTAAAGTGGGTGCTTTGATACTTTTTTTTGTAACCACTTGAATTTACCCTATTCTAAGACGAATACTTAAGTCATTTAATTGTGGATTCTTTTAGGAATAGTCTTACATTTGCTAAGTCACAACATGGATAAACATTTTGAAAGTGCTATGCCGAGGATCCGAAGACATATGGACCTGCAAACCGCAACTGAGCCATCACATTGATCCAAGAGGGACATTCGCAGCGTTCTGTAGCTTTACAGCTTGACTTTTCAACGCGAGCGAACCAAAATGCTTGGAATCGATTTCAAGAGACTGGGAGTGTAACCAGAAAACGGGTATCTGGCAGGAATCGAGCAACCACCCCGCAGGAAGACCGCTACATACACTTGACTGCGCGAAGAGAGCGCGTCGTCACCGCCCGCGCCTTACAAAATCGCTTACGCCAGGCGACCGGTACCCGCGTGAGTGACCAAATGATTAGAAATCGGTTACATGAAGACCAGCAGTTTTCTAGGAGACGCGTAGTGTGGATTCCATTGACTAGTGTACACCGTGCATACCGATTATCATTCCCAAGGCTGCACCTGGACTGGGACATAAGTGAATGGAGCTCAGTATTGTTCACTGATGAGTGTAAAGTGATTTTTTTTAGTGATGATCGTCGTATTAGAGTATGGAGACGAGAAGGTGAGCGATTTTCGGATGTTTGTATCCATGAAAGTGACAGATTTGGGGGTCCCAATGTCATGGTATGGGGAGGAATCTCTCTATCTACATTTTTGTTTTAATCTCTTTTTTCGTTAAATGTCTTTTTTTGCTGAAATTGCATTTTTTATATTATTTTAATAAATTTAATTTTAAGGTTTTTGCATTAAAAATTAGCCAGCTAATTCAATTTAATTATTTATCTATCCTCAAACCCAATACATTTATTAGAATACACAAAATACACGGAGGCTCTTATTTTGTTTTGAGTAGTATATAAATAAATCAATAAAAATTAAAAAGCCTTTATTCTACCATAAATACATACAACAATTTAAGCATAGTAATTATTTTATCACACATAAATTACACATTTCATTATCATTAATATTATTGTTTATTATTTGAGTTGAATTCATATTTATAATTATTGTATAATTCATAATATGTGTTTGTAAGTAAAATATAATTTAAATATATAATATAAAGGATCAAAATATTACTATTAACTTTAGCATACACGTGAAATTATTTATTATGGAAGTCGCCTCTGCGGCGTAAGGCCTCCCCCAACTTTCTCCATTTTTCTTTATCTCTAGCTTATCTCCTCCAGTCTGGTTCACATCTTTCCTTAAATATATCTTCCAAGCGCTTCCGCGGCCTTCCTCGTTTTCTTTTGTATCTCTATACTATGATTTACTTTGTCGGGCTTTCGTTTTCCATTCTGCAGATGTGCCCTGCCCATTTCCATTTCAGACTTCTTATTCTCTCTACAATGTCAGTTATTTTAGTTTTGCTCCTAATTTCCTCATTAGTAATTCTGTCGGATAATTTAATACTCAACATGCTTCTCTCCATTTTCCTTTGCATAACTCCGAGTTTGTGTTCTTTCTTTTATCCGTAGAGACCATGTTTGGCATCCATATGTAAGGCGTGGAAGGATTGCTACGAGTATCTCATACAACTTTGTTTTCAAATTCATGTTTATCTTTCTGTCCCTTCATGATTTCTTTAAAACTCCAGGAAAAAGTACTGGAGACATTGATGATATAAATATTATTTTTTAGTATTGACTGACGTCTGTCCCCCACTCATGATCAACCTATAATGTTCTCATTGCTGGGACACAGGGCTCCTCTCGATGATCACGATGAATCACGATGGATCGTGGCTACGCGGGCCCAGAGCGGGGTGGTAGATGACACATGTCTTCGAGTTTTTGGTTCTAGGACATGTTTTCTTTCACCGTTTTGAGAGCAGTGGTGACGAAATAATTTACACAAAGTAAAGTGCCTCTTTGAGTTCGAACCTACAACTCGTAAGTCGCGGCCGTTACCACTGTGCTACCCACTATCACTGCTCAACAATGTTCAATTGCAACAAAAACTTGTCCTGCAAACTTTTGCAATGTTTTCTTATCACCATCTGCCTAGCTTTTTCCCAATTATCTTTGGTCAGCTTCCAGTCCAACCGGATGCAGCTGAATACCAGTAATTTACATGGAGCGCCTGCTTATCTGACCTCCACAACCCAGTTATTGGGTAAAACAATAGCCCTTGATAAAAACCGGTTGTCAGACTTTCGGGCTTCTGATGACCCAAAACTTCTGTCATAGATCCACGAATTACAGCCGGGACTTAACGGCTTATAGTGTTTTCCGAAGCACGGATGGGTCTCGGTATGTAATGGAAGGTCACCCATCTACGTACCACCCTCGACAAGCGTTGCTTAACCTTAAATACAGACCCGTATGCGTGTTATTACTTAGCTACGAGGCCCTACATTTTGCAATACTTTTAACATTGTAAAAGGAACTAAGTCTACATTTCCTTAAAGTAGATAATATGTGGGTATTCTTGTAATTGCAATTACATTGTTTCGGTAACTTCATTTGTGAGTGACGTGGCTAATCATTAGAGACAATATACAGGATGTCCAGCCAGACCTTGGATGTATAACTAACTAATTCTATGGTATTTACACCCTTAATAACAGGTATACTAACCGAAGGGTGCCTTCGGGAATCATCGGCGTAACGATGTTTCTTTTTATTTTTGCAACAGGTACGTCTCCTTTTTGATTAGAATAAGGGTTTGCAACATTGTGAACTACCTCCGGCAGCCGGAACTTGAGTAATAACTGCAGGTTTAGCGCACAATCGGTGTCACTCAGAGAAGAATATATTAACCATGGACTTATAGTATTATAAGTCCATGATCTTAACCAGATTGCTTCTGTAATTTGACCTGACGGCGCAATTCTTGTAATTAAACGTTCACAGTCTAAATCTGTCAAAAATACAGAGGTATTTTTGACAGATTGAGACGTGATAGTCAGTGTTAAAACGTTTTTAACATTGATTGTCGCTCATATGAGATTGCACTAGATTTTAAACGTGTTTAATTACGGGAATTGGCCTTCTGATTAGCAGATATACATATAATTAGTTAGATTATAAGATACGTAAATGATAAGTCCTCTTCTCCACATATCTTTCTTTTCCTGTGCCCGACAGGGTCCACGATTGTTTCTTTTGGCAAATATTTACCACCTAAGCCTACGTTGCGGATTGCAATAAAGAATGTCCGCGATTTTCGCAAAAACTCATGAACCAATTTTGATAATTCTTTCACTAATGTGATCTACATACTTTCAGGAAGGTTTTAGTATATAATATATTATGTAATTATTCTTATGTACGAAGATATATTCATAAATGTACTGCATCTCCGGCATTTCTATGCGAATGTTGATAATTCTTCTAGTCGGTGTCTTCAATTCTTCAATGCACTAGTGTTAATTGAATTTGTGTAGGGTACGTACAACTAAAAAGTGAAAAATAAAACGTTTTCACAAAAAAAAACAACCGACTTAAAAAAAACACTACAAAAGTGATAAATAACTTTAATTTCGGAAGTCGGTGTCAAAAAACGAAAATGCGGGATCAACGACACCAACTTCCGAAATTAAAGTTATTTATCATTTCTGTAGTATTTTTTTTTAAGTCGGTTGTTTTTTTTGTGAAAAAGTTTTTAGAGTATTTATTTTATCAGCAGTCTAAGAAAAATTTGAAGTATAAGTAGGCCACAGGCTAAAAAGGCTGGACAGCAAACCGATCTATTTCCGAATTAGATCATGGCTCAAGGTGGGCCGCTGAGGCTTGACCGCGAATAGAATACATATTAACTATCCATAAATGCTCTGTTGTAAGCTTCCCAAAGTCAGCCAACGTGGCCCCTTAGTACGGGAAAATAACTATTTTACTTCCGATATAAAACGTCAAAGTCAAAGCATTTATTTCAAATAGGCACGTAAAAGGCACTTTTGAACGTCAAAAATTACCTTAAAATAGAATCGATTCTAGTCACCCCTTCCAAAAGGTAGTTATCGTATGGAGAAGAATGGGCAAGAAACTCCACCGTTACTCTTTTAAAATGTTTTACAATATTTTGCATGGGTACATTAATTATATAATAATATGTGAGGACGATGCACCTAAAATAAAATTACTATACCACAATAGGTAAAAGAATTAAAACGAAACCATGATATATAAATAAATTATCTGATAGATACATGGTGCTCACATATTTACAAACAAGGTACAAGTAAACGATATTTTTTTTTTTAAATTACAAGTATTAAGTCAGGGTGTGAGTAGGTAATGAATGTATTCATATTCATTTATTTTGCGTTCCACAAGGTAAAAAGATGTTTACAAAAGGCTTAGAGCTAAGATCCGTTGTAGACCCTGTTAGGGCACAGAAATTTTTTTTATTGGTACATACTTAGCAATTAAATATCTAAATCATAGAAACTAAAATTAAAATAAAATTATACATGAAAACTGAATATATAAGTAGAAGAATATAAAGTGAGTACCTATTTTCTTAAAATACTATCATTACGTTTAGATAAATTTATATGGGTATCATTTAAGCTATCACCAATTTAATTAGTTTTGTGTTTCTTAAATAATAGGGTTTGTCCTCCAAATAGTAGATCTGTCACCAAAATGTAGTCACCAAACAATGCAAGTGACCTAACCAAACCGAACCTCGGGGTGCCCTTCGCTCGCTCTTGCATCCTATGTCGATGGAGCCCCGCTTCGCGGGGCCCCTATTTCTGTGTAAAGGGTTTAAAGTGACCTAACCAAACCGAACCTCGGGGTGCCCTTCGCTCGTTCTTGCATCCTATGTCGACGGAGCCCCGCTATCTGAGAACGAAAATATTTCGTGGCGATAGATCTATTTATTAGGTGATACAAATATTTCGTGGCGATAGATCTATTTATTAGGTGATACAACTTGATGACAAATATAAATTTTGGTGATAGAAAATATAGTTCCCAATTTATATTTATTTATTTATTTATTTATACCAGCTTAACTGCCATTACGGGGCAGGGGGGGGTTATATTGCCTAAGGTACTTAATAATTATTATTATCACAAAAACTTATTTAATAAGAGATCATAAATTATTTTAAGATTACAAATTATTTTAAAAATCAATTTCAAAAAAAGAATAAAATTTTACAAATAAGCAACCAGTTTGATTTTGTCTAGACTCTAGATTGTCCTATGGAGCAGGACCAGCATGTTTTCAAGCGTTCTTATCATGGATATAAAAAAAATGGATACAAAATCATATTACCTACTTACAAAAACCATACCTATTTTCATAAAAGGCTGCACGGACGTACCTAAAAATCCATTCATTAAATGATAAAAGTGCCCCGTCATTGTAATTGTACGCGAGCGACTGATTAGGTACTTCAATAAGTAGCTACGTTGTGCAGGGGCATGCGAAAATTGAGTTAAAGGTTTTTGCAAGCGCCATTCTGCAAGCGGAAATATTGTCAGCTGGTCGAGGTGCATAGGCAGGCTCGATGCAAATTGATTTAACACACGATAGGCAGATATAATTCAAATATCAGTTATTTACAGAGCATTCCGCCCGCACGTGGTTAATTACGGCAACGTTTAAAATTTACTAAGTGTCTCCGTACATCGTGTTGTGGTTCTTACTCGTACATTACATAAATAACGTCTGCACAGTGACTCCGCTCCTGCTTAAGTGATTCCTTTAAGGTAAACCAGCATGCATGTTCTGATCTAAATAATATGTTAAACTATTCGTATCGTCGTTGAAGGCCTAGGAACAGACTCCAATATTGATTTTAATTGAATTGAATTATGAAAATGAGTCAGCAGGATGAAAAAAAATGATTATTTAAGTTAGTGAGGTTCGCGCCGGAGTGTTGGGGGTTATGTTCTAAGTAGGTACCTTTATCGAAATTGCTTTGTTAAAAAGGCGATTACGATGGAAAGCGACAGATTAAACTATTCAAAAAAATATGTTTAATAATCTACTTACCTACGTACGTACTTAACGTGACTTTATACTCATTTCTTGTTCTTATGTTTCTGGAGTCACGTTACTATGATAGGGAAAATAAATAATTGAAAACAGTAAAGTTTCCTGCTTTGTATGGGTTCATGTAAAAAATTACACAAACATTTTCCCCTTGATGTGTTGTAAGCGAGGGTGAGGTCACGTGACCTCGCGGTGTTTAGGCGCCGCGTGACTGCCAGGGCGCAACTTTCCAGCATCATCACTAGCCTATTATGCCCCACACCTCACATTCGCCTATTCTGGCCTCTCCCCACTTCTCACAATCCTACAAGTGTTCGAAGACCGAACCTATGTGTACTTCATAGGGCATTCTATCTATATTATTGTATTAGTATTGCTTCAATATTAAATCTTAAAGGGAAATTATAAAACGAGCGAATAAAAAAAAACCTTAGCGACTGATGATGAGATACTGTTTTAATAACTCGAGCGGTATGAATTTAAGTAAGCGAAAAATTAACTAAACTAACGACGAATATTGATTAATAATAAAATTAATTATTTTTGTCACTTAAAACTGTAATTCACAGTCACTCGTTCAAATACTACCTAATCTTAAATACAATAGACAATCTAACACTAAAATAAATACATTTTGAACAAGTATTAAATTGAAAATGAGAAGAGCTCATTAAAAAAAATCATATTATTTATTACGTATTTCTAAGAAACATTTTAAGCACCAACAAAAAAGTAACGAATCGAAAATTATGTTACGATTTCAGCGTGTATTTAAAATAATCTCATTTAATTTCTGATGAAAAAATAAGATACTATTTATTAGAATTTATAAACCCTTTTTAGTCATTTCAGTCGTCTAGATTTTGTGGAAATTATGTGATTTTCCCACTTGTGAAATGTTGCAACAAATGTTTGCGTTCTATACATTGGTTGCGAGGTACGAAAACGCTTGCGTCCTGCTATAACTCGGTTAGGGAAGACTACATACTTATAACGTCACCGCCCTACGCCCCGCGAGGTAGTTGCGAGCGCCGCGCTGTGCCATAAAGCCTCCGACGAAGCTAGTTGATGGACAACCACTACTGGGTCTCCTGAATTTCACGATTCGTCCGCGAATAAATACAGTGTTAGTTTAATATTGAATTAAATTATAACTAAAATATTCTTTATTAATTTTAAAATATTTTATTTTAGTTTTTTCTTTGATATGGTGGTGGTTTTTCGTGGGCTTTCATAATTTCGTGAGAGTGTTCGAAAACTTTGGTTTTCTCACTTTTTATTTTATTTCAATATTTTCTTTTGAGTCGTTTGCTAGGATTAGTAATAGTTAAGTTTATGTATGGGGGATTAAAAATGGGGTCTAAAGCTTCCATAAGCTTTAAATTAATATTTTGTTCGTTTCATTTAAATAACTCGCGTTGCCCAGTCACAGTTGCGCTGCTAAAGTTTATGTTAACTTTGAGGACTAAGCAGATTAACTTAACTTTAGAATGTGTTACTTTAGGTTGTCTTGTTTTTTACGTTTCCCCTATTAGTGTAATTAACTAGTGGCAACAGGTCTTAACGTGTTATTATTTTGTCCGTGTGCAGGGGTTCTTCCGCCGTAGCATCCAGAAGCAGATCGAGTACCGTTGTCTCCGAGACGGCAAGTGTCTGGTCATCCGACTGAACAGGAATCGCTGCCAGTTCTGCAGATTTAAAAAGTGCCTTGCGGTTGGCATGAGCAGAGATTGTGAGTACCTAGCTTTATATATTTCCTTGTTCATTCACTTGGCGTCGATTTAAATACTAACCGCTTTACTAATACACGTTGTATAGCGTCTGTATAGTTACACGAGGCTTTGTCTTCTTCTTTCGAAAGTCAAATTACTGACGACTGAAAGAGAGAAATCGGTGTGTACCTATTCATCTGATATAACACGTTTATTAGTACAGAGGTTAATAGGTAGTTTAAAAAAGTTTAATTTTTTTTAATACATATTTTTGGGAATTATGTAAGTTTGTTTCAATTTGTTTGATTTGGATGCGGTTTTATACATCCTTTAGGAAAATGTCTAACGAAAGATGTTAAATATGAAATACAATTCATTCACTCCCGGATGAAGCCAGGGCGGGTTGCTAATTAGAAAAAGGTAATACAGTAAATTGGAATCGAGGAAGGAAACATACAAAAGTCAGAAAAGTTTTCTTCTTCTGCGGATACTTTTCCTAATAATTGTTGTGTCCAGGTTATTTTTTCAATGGGTATATTATTTTTTAATGTGACGGGTCCGCGTTTAAACGTTTGAGTCGTTTAAATTAAAGTAGATTACGAGAAGAAACGTGGTTGCTTCCTTTATTTTATTTACTGTTGCGATATATCGCCCTTGCAGGTCCTAGGGTCGCGCGAACTTACTTTAAAAAACAGATTAATTTAAAAAAAAAAATGTTGCGACCCGTTAATGGGTTTTCTGGAAAATTATTAAAACTATTCAAGGAATTAGATCGTCGAAGAATAAAAAAAATAACAATACGGTTTTACTAAAAAAAAAATAGTAGAACGGAAAAAACTACCCTAATTTCGAATGCCTCTGGTTTTGTACTTTCGTTTTTACCAGCGCTCCTCCTTTTTGAAGTCGGTTAAAAACTAAGAAACATCTATTTGAAACAAAGTCCACAAAGGTAGGAAGGTACGTGTTTAATTACCACATTTAATCCTACTTAACAACATTTTTACAGACGTTGCAAATTAGGGCTATAATAAATAAAACATGTTTCTAGACGGAACAGTAAATATATTACATAGTTTATCACACTAATATTATAAAGGCGAAAGTTTCTAAGTGTGTTTTGTTAGTTTTTCACGCACAAACTACTAAACGGATTTAAATGTAATTTGGGACACGGATATTTTATAACCAGGATTAACACATAGGATACTTTTTATCCCAATATTCCCACGGGATCGAAACATATGCGAGTGAAACCGCGGGGCGCTGCTAGTATAAAATAAAACCGTTACAACTTAACTTCGCTAACTTAACTGAACAACTTTTAAACAGACTGAATTAATTACGAGATCTAGGTAGATAGCTTTTACCTTTTATTTTTAATAGTAATTTGTTACACTAGACTACGAGTACATAGCTATTGAAAATTACTTAGTAACATAGTAGAGACCGACCGAAAAAGGATGTTTCTTTTCGGCCGAATATCCTATGACCTGAAATCCGGTCAGAAATGTATTTTCAGCAAAAAAGTAGAAGCGAGACCGAAAAAGTCCGGAATAGATTTACAACTAAAAATAAAGCATACCTACAACTTGAAAATCCTGTAATCAGAAGAGTTATAATTTAAACACGAAAAATTAAAAAACTAACTTCTCAAAAAGTTATTATTAGAGTTAAATTCAAAAAACAACGTTAAAAGTTGCTTTAAAAATAAAAAAAGATGTATGATGCACCTGTCTTCATTTTAACCCCCTTAGAAGTCTAAGGCTTGTTAGTGGCGACAACAAAAATGTTTAGGTCTGTCTATTGTAGGTAGGCCAAAAAAAACAAATTTTCGGTCGGTTATCTAGCATCGGCCTATATTTGTCCAAAAAAAACAAAATATTCGTCACTACCTATCCTGACGAAGAGGTCCTAGCTAAAAAATTAAACCCTAAAAAATTAAACGCTAAAAAAAATTTTCAAAGCATTTTCAAAATTTCAACAGTAAGTAAACAAGAGTACTGCTCTGACAGATAGTAATAAAACATAGCCAGGCCTCAATCAGCCAGGCAACAACCTACATTCCCAGGCCAATGCGTCAAACATCGCAATTAATAACCAACAGGAAATTACAATCGACGCGCCGCGAAACACAGCGGTGCCAATGTACAAACAGATCACAACTATTTTCCAATTGTCGAATGGAGTCCATTCGAGTGCACTGCGGCGTGCGAGATGCACTGGCGCATATTGGGAGCGACTGTTTAACCATGAGCTCCTCTCCTGCAGCTGTGCGATACGGCCGAGTTCCTAAGCGTCCCCGCGAGCCCGTCGCAGCCGAGGCCCAGTCTGAACCCAAGCGTCCCACCCCCGGCATCGCCACGATCCCCCCGGCGGACCCCATGGAGACCGTGCTGATGAGGCAGCAAATGTCTAAAGAGCTGGTGAAGCTCATCACCTTGGCTCACCGCCACACCAACACCTATACAGACGAGTTGAAGGCCTCGATGACTCCGCGCGCCATAGTGCTCAAGGTTGAAGACTCTGAGGGAGAAGGTGGGTGAACTTTTTTTTTCTCGCTCGTATATTTTGTGAGATGAACATGTATTTTTTCCAGGTCTGAAGTCATGGAAGGCTTTTTTATGTTTTTTAAAGTGTAAAAATGAATTTCAGTTTTTTCAATAGATTCGAATTTCAGCATCAATTATTCAAAACTACCTTAATTTCATTCCCTGGCAGATAACGCACAGCCTCGACCGGTGCGACTAGAAGCATGCAATTTTGCACCAGATTTTTTCTAAAAATGCTCTCCTAAAGAGATTCAATAGCGGATGAAAGTTCGTAGGTACGGAATATCGTTATTCCTGCCGATGAGAAATCCGATAGCTTGTTTTAAATAAATTCTTTTACGTAGGCAACATAAATAAATTCAAAAACACCTCACTAAAAGTTGAAAATGCAATCACATAAAGTGCAGAGCTATATAAACAAGTAGGTCGTATGCGGACGTATCGAATTCAGCCTACGCTACGGTTCATTTCCAATGATCCCGTGTAGGAATATCAAGTTATCAAGGCTGTTGATTAATGCCCATTTTTTATAAACACGTGGTAATTTGTTTAAATATGATTTATTCCTTTACGTGTACAAAAGACACAACTGAAGCTTTACCCAATTAGGTATTATTAACATTATGATTGGTATAATTATCCGTTACTCCAGCAACGGGGCGTTACTTTGCCTGTAAGTCCTCTTTATAATGATTTTGTATATTCTTAGAAAAATAAATACTTGTCATTTATGAAATAATAAGACAAAATGAACAACAACGTACGTACGTAATATGTAAAACTTTTAGATAGTTATAAAAAGGTGTAAAAAAATAGTGAGAAGCAAAATTACAGCACCATATTTAATTAAGAAAGCCCGGAGTTGTACAAAGCAAGCAAATAAACGCTCTTTCATTCATCTTTGCCCTCAACAGGTAGAAGCTCTGTGCCGGCTTTACATTATACGCGACTAAGTGTGAGCTCAATATTGTTAAATATTAAACAATAAATTAGGAGTACTAAATCTGACGATTTCATTTAAAAAGAAGCATTATTAAATGCCAGTTTTACTTTGTATTATAGTAACTGCTCAACCAGAACAGTCATCATTTGATTGCCTTTTAAGGATAAAGCTTCCGTTTTTTAACGTAAGATAGCTGACGATAGGAATCGGAGAAAATAGAAAACATTTTTCAAAATTCTGTCATCGATTCAAATCAGAATCCTTTAATAGGTACTTGCACTTATGCAACGGTAGCCCGCAGCTTAATTGCGGAACGCCAAATCGTCAAATGATTCTGATCAGTTGGCTTCATTTCTATCACAATTGGCTTCATTTTACGATTTTCGAATTGCGAAACTCTAGTTTCTGCGCAGGGCCTTATCGTTCATAATTGGTTTCATAATAAACTAGAGTTTCGCAATTCGAAAATCGTAAAATGAAGCCAATTGTGATAGAAATGAAGCCAACTGATCAGAATCATTTGACGATTTGGCGTTCCGCAATTAGGCTGCTGGTCTTAAAACGTTTGTTGGACAAAGTCGATAGAATAAATATTCTGGTTCAATAGTATCTAACAACTGTAATAGGCTCTCCATCCAATATGCAAGATTGTCACTACTTGGCCTACTTCTCCAATGCCATATCGATCACTGTTTCAGCGGAAACCCATTACAGCGCGTTTGATATAATGAAGGATAAATGACTTGATATCCAGTAGGTTTAATAACATTATACTATTGAAATAGTAGATTTTTTACAAACGGACATCGATATTGGGACGAAATAACGCATTATGCAGATGATTCGCGGCGCTTTATACATCGGCATATAAACATAATTATAGTAAGTCAAAGTCGCTTTTCGTGTCTATGTGTGCGACCGCGTTGTTCTCCTAAACTACGCAACAGATTTTGATTTGGTTTTCACCATTATTTAGAAAATGTATTCCGGATAGTTAACATAACATACAAGTTTAACATTAATGTTAAACTTTCATTTCATAAAGAAATCTGGATATTAGCTCAAATCGTACAAAAAGAGTAAGAAGATATAGCTAGAAAGGGGGTTGCACCGACCCCATATAAATTGAGATAAGGTCAGATGAATGATTAAAAGACGTGCGATGCAGAGACACGTCGCTAGTTCAATTATAAACGAGTAATAGCACATCCATGCCATTATATAACAATAAAAACTGTAGATGCACTAGGTACTTAGCTTCCAATGGCGTCGATTCCCTTGTTCACAATCTAAACTAAATTCAAGTTCAGTCCATCTTATTCTTTCTATTTCATTAAGAAAAGGGCAGAATATATATTAGTTTAGTCCTGTCAAATTAGTCAGCGCCTGACATAAATTGACGTATTTTTAGTAGCCAATTTTTTAATCACGTCTAAACTTGTCTATGGAGTATCTTGATTTGACAGGACTAAAATAATATTTATGTTCTGTCCTTTTCTTAATGAAATAGATAGAAAAAGATGCACTGAACTTAAATTTAGTTTAGTTTGTGAACAAGGGAATCGGCGCCAATGTCTGGAAAAAGTCAATGCCTACCAATCTATACATTTTATCAAAAATGTATTGCTTACATGTATCTATATATAAATATTCAGAGAGTAAAAAAAAATCCTTGATGATGATGCACGAGTAATCTCTCATGGGTACACGGTATGCGCGACGACATCAAGCTATACAATTCCAGTATGAGCTGACTGCACATTGTACGAAAAGCCCATGCAATGCGACGTCAGCAAAAAGCTGGAAATGTACCCGTAGCTTGATATGTCGTCATGTGTACATACCTACCTATACACACAGAGACTTTCCTATACAGGAAGATTTTTTATCACCATCCAAATTTTTACAGGGTGTTCTACCCATGAATATGAACAACTTTCACTATGGGACCAACTCGGAAATCACGAAAAAAAAATCTGCTGTTTCATACATTTTGGTCAAGTAGGTATTGAACTTTTGTATGAAACAGCAGATTTTTTTTCATGATTTCAGAGTTGGTCCCATAGTGAAAGTTGTTCATATTCATGAGTAGAACACCCTGTAAAAATATGGATGGTGATAAAAAAATATCCCTGTATTTAATTAGTAAATCGTTTTAATTTACCCGATGCACGAGTCTAATCTCTTATACGAGCTCGCAAAGGGGATTACGGCAATGTGGATCTTTCTCTTTGTATTCTTTACCTTAATCTTATTTGATGCGCTAAAGCATACAACTTTTTTTAATGCATTTCATCATCATGGTATTTCAGTTTTGCAACATTTTTCTTGAGGGTAGGTAGTAGTGTAGGTTTGCGATATTATATAGTCCAGACCGCATTTCGGCCACGGCGGCCAATCTCAACGGAGACTAGCCTTCGGTGCGGGAGGTATCATACTCGTAGTACACAAGTGTGCGCGCAGACATAGGTGCACTCGCTCTTCTATCACTCTCATCCTCCGATAGGACGGTCATCCGACACGACCGGAGGCAGATCATCGAGGCACAAGGGTATCACACCGCCAACTTCCCAACTGCTGCGGCTGTTACCAAGAAATACATAATGGAAAAACACAATAACACTTTGCCTAGCCTGGGCATCGATGTGTAGATCACCTCTATCTAACCATTTAGGGGTTACAGCCGCCATTATCACTTATATAGTGATCAAATTAAGATGACGTGTACATTTTTACAGCTTTTCACTGCCATTGCATTCAAAAGATGCGACGTCGGTTGCATCAATAGTATGCAGTCCATTCAATCAATCATTTTAATGCCGAGTGACGTACACGCGGTTTTTTTTACTCCTACTAGTGCGTAGATCAGAAGGCCGATTCTCGTAATGTAAAACGTTCAAAATCTAGTCGCAGTCTCATCTCGGCGACAAACAAATGTCAAAAACTTGTGAAAACTAGGAAAATTAGAAGTATTTTTGACTTATTGAGACTGAGATCAGACTGTGAACGTTCTTAAAATTACAAGAATTGCCCCTCTGATCTCAGTCATGTATAAGAACGTTGTGTTCTGACGATCATTAATGGAAAAATCTATGCGGGCTACTCGTTATATCGGGAAAGTCACAAAGTTAAGAAAAAAACTTCCGACGTGCGGGCGTCAGATAATCTCATTTTAAAATTAAGGTGGTTAAGCGTTAAAATCGAATAATGATAAAACATGACGTACTTTCACATAGAAACGGCCAAGTGCGAGCTGTGCTCACTTATTTCGGGTTTTGAACCTCGTTTGACATCAGCGCGACTTCTAGACTTAATTATATAAATCATATTTTGATATTTTTGTAACAAAGAAGAAACATAAGTAAAGATAGTATTTTATTACTTAAAAATAGAACGGAGTAAGTAATCATTTTGTAAGCTCTTCACAATAACATCGCACTGCAATTAGGAGAATTTACGCTTTAGTTGTTTATGTCTGCAGGATAACTTGTTAAGTTTTCACTTAGATAAAAAAGTGTTTACAAATTCGAATTCCCCGAACAAATACAGCTCGAATGCTTCGATAGCGCAGCGGTTGAGTGATTGTCTGCGGATTATTCAGAAATTGGGTCGCAGGTTCGATTCCCGCGCGGTTAATATATTATTATGTTGTGTTGAAGTAATAGGTAGCTCTGTTTCTGGTATTTTTGAAATGAAAATCTAAAATTGTCTTTAAACAAGATTTGTCAACCCATGTGATAAATTCTACTGTAAATTCCGCTACCATAAAATCACACAGAGAGTATGCAGATGTATGAAGTACACCCTCATAGGTGTTGTTAGACTCAAGAATTTAAAGTGTGTTAATTACCGATTATTTTAACTTTTTCACTAATTATGTATACCTACTCCATTATAACCATATTTAACATACAAATCGCCGGGAAGTGACACTCCTGTCACTTTCCAGTGGCAGTTTGCTCAGCCAGTGATATACGACCCTGCTTGTAGGGTCGGTAATTGATATGCTATCATCATAATTCCGGTTATCAGTGTATACATTTCTTTAACTATTTATGTAAATCCTAGGTAGCGGAGGCGAAGACGGCGCAACCTCGACCACTGGCCGGGCTACTGACGTGCGCTCTATGCTTTGGCACAACATAGCCCTGCGCATGACGCCTACTGTGCAGCATGTGGTGGAGTTCGCCAAGCGTCTGCCAGGGTTCCATACCCTGCCGCAGGATGACCAGCTTATCCTGATCAAGGTAACGTTGGACATAAGAGGCTGAAACGGTTTTTCCTATCAGCAAAATGATCCCCACTGCAAGCAGCTTGCGCGAATTTTATCATGCATACTTTTAATATTAAAGTACCCTTAAAGATTCTTCGCAATTTTCTGTTACCACGTAGGAAACGTGGGAAATATACGCTAATGAGTTTAAAACAAGCTTAAAGTTGATGTATTTTATTATCGCACCGTGTAGCTTACCGTCCGCCCGGGTTCCAACGCGCCGTAACAAAATACATCTGTTCGGAGTGCGCTTCGCCGCCAGTCGGCGGGCAGCCCTGCAACTTCGTCAAACTTTAGATATGAAGCTCACCTAGTTTCGTTGTACCTAGTAACTTCTATTTTACTATCAGAGAAAGAACAGGAATTGTGTTACGTTATTTCGCTGTATTTATATGTACTATTTCGCTGAGCAGTTTTTTTATTTGCGAATGTTACCAATGTCATTTTGCGACTTGCCGCTTGCCGACTCTCCCATCATTCACCCTCATCAATGCTGTGCATCACCAGAGACGATTGGACCCTGTCAGTGTGTATTTATGTCCGCAGCTAGGGTTCTTCGAGGTCTGGCTGACGCGCATCACCAAGCTGTCCTCGCCTGACCGCATCGTCTTCGATGATGGCACTATCATCAACCATCAACAACTCATCATTGCTTATGACGTAAGTAAACTTATTGCAATTAATTGTTTACAGCATTGCGCAAATATGTAAGCTGTCACGCCCTTTATACCTGGAGGCTTTTATTATAGGTAGTAAGTCTTTTGTTTACATTTTTAATTTTGTTTTATTATTTTTTTGCTTGAGTACCTACAGATTTTATTTTTTTTGTTGGTATATTGGCGTGGCTAGCTAACATATGGCAAATAATTTAATTTAATGGTCTGTGTCCTGTAATATTAGTTACTTTGCAACCTAGTATTGTATACAATCAAGTATTTTCTAACTGAACAGACAACTGTGCTGCTGGGGAGTTTGTTCCGCCACTGCTTCTCCTCAGCGAAAGCACTAGGAAGTGGTGAAGGGCGGCCGTTTTGGAGACTGTCTTTTGTAATTTTGACGTTCAAAAAGTGCTGAATCTCACCATAGTTTGAATAAATAACTTTGATTTGATTTGACCGAATTGGCGACCAACTTATATAGTCCGTATTTTCAAATCACAACTATCATTCTGAGTCATCATCATCATTTCAGCTCAAAGACGTCCACTGCTGGACATAGGCCTCTCCAAGCACTTCCACTTAAGGGTAGGCGGGCCGCCGGGTACCTACTAGGGGCCATATGTTTTTTGTGTTTGTCATTCTTGTGGTTGCCATAATCGCCACGCTTGGCAGGCGGGTTGGCAATCGCAGTATGGTGGTGAAATGCATAGACAACGCTGCTGCCCCTTCTCCTGTACAAAACCTTAGTCGCCCATACGACATCCACGGGAAGTATGGGGTGGTGCTATTCTTTAAGTCCGGCACCACACAGACATTCTGAGTCAGTCGTATCAAATGGCTATACCACGGCAAAATGGCGTAGAAATTTGCAGAATGATCGACATAGGCTCTCCTTGCCATAGGTATTAAAAGAGACGTTCCTAGTGTGTCAATTTGATAAAGAGTTAACTTCGTAAGAGTTAACTTACATAAACAGCGTCAGCTATGTGTCTACATCTATAAACATTGTCAAGGTTAAACAAACAAAAAAACAAATTCAGAAAAGTTTGCATTGTTTAAAAATAAAATACTTAGTTTGTGTTATGAAATTAAATATACATATAACATAATCAGCCTATAATGTTCCCACTGCTGGGACACAGGCCTCCTCTCTGTGAGAGGGAGTGGGCCGTAATCCTCCACGCGGGCCCAGTGCGGGTTGGTAGATGTCACATGTCTTCGAATTTTTGGTTCTAGGACATGCCGGTTTCCTCACGATGTTTTCCTTCACCGGTTTGAGAGCAGTGGTGATGAAATAATTTACACAAAGTAAAGCGCCTGTCTGGGTTCGAACCTACGACCTACAACTCGTAAGTCGCGGTCGTTACCACTGGGCCACCGCTACTCTAAATATACATATAAACTAATCTTTAAGTAGCTATATTATAACCATGTGTTTATTCTTAATGATTGCACATCTCCAGTTACGAAATTAACTGCAAGGTAACTGGAAATAACTGTTTATAGACAAATGGTGATTACAAGCATCACGACACTATCAAGTTCATTTTATTCTGAATTTTATCAAAAGGGAATAGTAATCATAATTGCTTGTTATTTTCTATCGTCCTTTGAACAATCTGATGACTTGTATTTATACTCGTACATATTAATTTGCCACAGATAAGCATGCGCGCACATAATGAACTGTGTTTAGATAAATGAATGAATCGGTCATCCTAACCTAAGAGCAGTGGTGGCTCAGTGGAAACGGCTCCGGCTTACGAGTCGCAGGTCATGGGTTCAAACCCAGACAGGCGCATTACTTTTTGTAAATAGTTTCATTACCACTGCTCTCAAACGGTGAAATAAGACATCGTGAGGAAACCGGCATGTCCTAGAACAAAAATTCGAAGAAATGTGACATCTTCGAACCCGCACTGGGCCCGCGTGGTAGATCACAGCCCACTCTCTCTCGAAGAGAGGACGCCTGTGTCCCAGCAGTAGGATCATTATAGGCTGATTATGTTATGTTGGTCATCCTAACAATGAATCAATGAACATAGCGAAAGTGAAGAATGCGGGGTATTTGACCAGTACCTACATAAAGGAAGATATTTTTATCACCATCCAAATTTTTACAGGGTGTTCTACCCATGAATATGAACAACTTTCAGTATGGATCCAGCTCTGAAATCACGAAAAAAATCAGCTGTTTAATACAAAAGTTCAATATCTAATTGACAAAAATGTATGAAACATCTTATTTTTATTTCATGATTTCAGAGTTGGTCCCATAGTGAAAGTTGTTCATATTCATGGGTAGAACACCCTGTAAAAATTTGTATGGTGATAAAAAAATCTTCCTGTATACATACCTCCAATAACTTCAATTTATATCAGGTAGCAAATATACGTAGTTTTAAAGAAGAAGCTTGTCTTGTCGGACTTTTTTTTTCACTTCTGCTTCAAAATACTATCTCAGAAAGAAATACTGTACGTACCTATCTACCCTAAAAAGCTGTCAACCGTGGATCTTATATTGGAGGCTCTATTCTCTATTGTTAATCAATAAAGCCTATATATTACAGCATTGACGAATTTTGTAATGACAAACATCTTAAAACTAGTACTTAAATTAAATAATGTATCCATTGTTCTTTGACTTTTTTTATAAATGTTGCTTTTTTATACTTAATATTTCGACATTAAATGTATTTTTGTAGCATTTTGCTAGGGACTTTGTTCTGTATCAATAAGAAAACTAATGTTTGTAAAGTTAGTATTCTGAATTCGGATAGACGTTCTAACTTCGATGATGAATGAGGAACGACGTTACTTATATTATAATTTTTATTATGTTGCTTCTTTTTGTTTACTTACTGTGCAAATATTTCGACACAAATGTATTTTTGTTATGAAATAAATAACTTGATCTTGAACTTGCTCATACAAAAATACCCGCCCTTCATTATCTCGAAGCGTGCCTACGAGCGCTACGAAACTACGAGTGGGTGGGAGTGTGCTACGACGCGTAGAGCCGCCTACGGATGCTACGCGACATCATTAGTTCATTGCTTCACATCCGGCGATCAAAAAAATATGATCGCTTGGTACGGCGTCACTTATAAATAGTATTTATGTTTAGATGCAGAATCCACTTCGTTAGGCCTTTTTTTTAACGGCACGGTCCTTTACGGTACGGCGAATAAAGGGCTCCGTAGAAAAGACCTGTCCGTGAACAGGCTTCCATAGTGATCCGCACATCACTGACGACCGTGCTCACACGGCGACTAAACCGTTGTTTTTCACGGCAAGAAGTATATCAGATTATTTTAATTTTGAAACAATTTAATTTTTTAAACATTTTAATTTTTAAACGATTGTTTAAAAGTACTATGTAACGAGTAATTAACAAAATGATATACAAGTGAAATGAGATGTAAAAATTTGCCAATTTGAAATTCAGTCTTAGGTCTTCAGTAGTTTACCGACATTCTTTCATTATGCAGTAAATAAATAAAGTACTTTCGCGAGTTCTGGCGGTGCGGTGCGACCGGGTGAGCCTGGTTAACCGGCCGGATATAGGCCACTGCTCTTATAGGCGTCGCGTCCAGCATCACACACCGGTGGACACTAATTAAACGTAATTCGTAACCCGAATCCGACATTTTGGCATAGTTTCCTAAAATTCAAATCAAAATCCGAGCGCCATATTGGATATCGTGGCTCTAATTTAAACTAACATGATATTCGTAAGTTTATTAGTACCTACTAGTACTTGTCTATTAATTAGATCCTTGACTTCGCTATCATTAGCTATGAGTATCTATAATTAGTGTATGAGTTATATTATCGCATTTCGGAGGCACAAAACCATTAAAATACTGTTTGTCTCTGCATCACCCAAAGGTTGACTGGTAGAAAATGCCTATAGCATTAAGTCCGCCTCTGTACATTTATGTGCTTGAAGTATTAAATAAATGATAAATGAATAAAGGACACTCAAAGTTTTTTCGAAGCAGTTAAAATAACGTTGCAGCAAACGCACGCCTTTTTACGGCACACTTCGAAGCAAAAGTTTCAAATTCACAAACAGTTCATGATTGCTGCACATACATACTGAACAGTTAATGAACCTGCATACCTCCTCCCACGGTATGAAACAATCGCTACATTGTTTATCTTCGGAACAACTCGCGTTCCTCCCAAATGGCTAACTTTTCAATCGAGAACTGAAAACAGGAAAAGTTCATATCCGGTTGTAGCTCGAACAGGAAAATTGTCATGATAACAAGCCTATTGGAATCTGAACTCAATTCAAAGCTAGATAATGGAATATTAAGCGCAGTGTACATTTAGGCGGCCCACGCTGCATTGCAAGTCCTACTTTACTTTCGTACATTTTGTATGAGCCATCGCACACAACGGGGAGGCCACAAAGTGCTTTTTTGTATTGAAATGCGATGCGGCCCGATGCAGCTGTAAGGTGCCTTTAGCGTCATATCTCTCTCTGTAGTAGGTCCCTCATGTTTGACTTTTAAGGATCCCGGTCAGCTTCGGAGTTTCAACTGGAGCGGATGATCCGCCTCCGCCGGCTTTTGTCCGGCACATCCCTTACCGACATAAATGGTTGAAATTTTTTAGCTATAACAGGTGAAACACGCTTTAGAATTTCCTCCTATTGCATTCTCTTATGTTTAGGTACATTACAGCCTGTGTACTTTTTGTTTGTTTAGGCAGTAAAATATTGTTTATTTGACTATGATGCAAGTTCATTGCTCACGATTGTATTTGTTTCAAAATCAAAACTATTAATTTGCATTGGACCATTTACAAATAGTTTTGGAGTAGGAATAACCCGAGATTTCAGTTGCCTAATACATATAATTTTAAACTTTTAAGCGCTTGGCTAAATATCAATTGCCGTGCCCCTAGCGCGCGGCTACAATTCGATAAAATCAAGATAAAATAATACCTACAATAAATAAGGAGGAGAAATCGTTGTATCGATAAAAAATAGTCAAAAAGTTTTTATCTCTATTTAATAATGGTTTTAGTTGTACCACGCAGAATAGGAAGAAAATAGAACGAAAAAATGATGCATGTTCTCTGTCACAGAAATACGACACGAGTGGTAGGGGCACGGAAATATGTGTCGCATAAATGCGACACAAGCGGTCAGCCAATTCCGTCATTAATTAAATGACTCGCTATGGTAAAAAAGTTATTACCTAGCATATTACCATGGCAATAATCTATTCTGTTAATTATCTCGAAAAACTCTGAATCGATGATCGGGCCTGAATTATAAACGGATTAATTAGAAAACATTTTTGTTCTTCTAGCCGGTTTTTGCCACAGCCTTGCTGACGTACGTATGGAACATCCTGAGGATGCAGATCACGGAGGAGGAGATGGCCGTGTACACGGGCACTCTGCTCCTGTGCCCGCAACGCAAGGGCCTCACCGCGGCCGAGCGCATCAGCGGCCTGCAACACGCCATGAACGATGCGCTCCAAAACAACGTGAGTACCTCTTTATTTAAAAGAAGACATTAAAATTACAGGCGTACATTTTAGACCAGCTGATATTGATCAGCTGTTCTATATACTTGGACGGTATAGTGTAGACACACTTATGTATAAAAAGGCAATTTTTAAATAATTAACGATATTTTTTACGCTGAGCTCTAGAATAATGAGCTGAATTCATAGCAACCGTATGCACGTCACTGTCCCTTAATGCGTTAAAGCATTTAGGTATATCTGTTGTAAACATACTACCATTTTTGTTGTGACAGATGATTGCCAACGGCGGTCCTGAGGCTCTAGCCATTTCCCGCGCCCGCTACGAAGCTTTCGCCGCGGCCAGGAACGAGGTCCGCCTTCTCGGGAACCACCACAACATGCTACTCCAGTATCCCCGCGATCACTGGCCTCGGCTTGTGCTCCCTGCTCTCTTCTCTGAGATCTTTGACATCAACAAGTTTGAGGAAACCCCTAAAGCCGAAGCCGATGCAGCAGCAACAGCCACGGCTACGGCAGCTGCAACGGCTACTGCAGCTGAAACGGCTACGGCAGCTGCAACGGCTACTGCAGCTGCAACGGCTACGGCAGCTGCAACGGCTACTGCAGCTGCAACGACTACGGCAGCTACTGCGGCTACGGCAGATACAACGGCTACTGCAGCTACAACTGCTGCGGCAACAGTGGCAACTTCTGATCCTGTTGCTTCGTCATCGCAGTCACCACAGTCATCGGACCAGCCCTCACAGCTGGGTTAACTCCGCACGATATCTCAGAGAAAACACGTCGAGGTTAAATAAGGCATGTCGATAATTACATTTACTGGAAAATATCATTAACAGTATAAGAAAATTTTCGCCAAAGTTTCTATCCGCAGAAATTCTAGAGATAGTTTTTAAACGTATCGTGTTCAAAAAAACACAATTAATTAGAGCTAAGGACTCTTTTTTTCTCTATTAGGTACTCAGGAGAATCTTCTTGGAATTTTTAATTGGTTGGTATCTAATCTTAAAAGTTTATGAAAAATGACTTGTCATGTCTTTTATTTGGGGATTATCTTATGTCGGATCTCGAAAACATAATTGAGCAGGGATTTGCGGAGTATTTAACATAATACAGGTAGTTATTATTGTAACTATTCTTTTAATAATAGGTAAATGTTAATTTATTTCAATTGTTCCTTGTTTTAGATTAGCCCCTCCATCTTATTCCAAACGTTAAGGTAATTTGAATGGCTCGATTTCGTGTATCGGTGGAATTTCCTAACTTTAAGTCGTGTCTAAGTTATATTTTGATTGATATTAATTGTTTTGAGATAATTTCTAAAATAGTTATTATTATGTACTTTGAACCTACTTCTAAAGGAGAAGGTATTGCCACCCGATATGTTCAATTTGTATTATGTTTAGTTAAATGACGAAGTCATGATATGAATTATAAATTATAAGATCTGAATATCGTATTAGGGTTAATTTTCTCTAGCTGTTTCTGTAAGGATAGGAACTGGATTGTATTTGGGTATTGTATTAAGTATTTTGTGTGGTAGTCAGTTGTACTATTTTGTAGGTCGGTGTGTAGGTGTCATAAAAAACATGTAAGAAAATATCACTCATAATTCTCGAATGTTGCAATTTTTTGGTTGATTACAATTTATTTTCCACAATATATCAATCAATCGGTGATGAATAGGTATTTTGATCTATAGGTGTTTACATAATTTCAATTCTTAGAATGATCATTTTTCTGCGACTATTTCTAATTCCCTGTTTATTATTACTTTTTATTTTTGGTTTGTTTTATTAGTACCTATTTTACACTTGTTTATTTTTTGTTTTAAGTATCATTAAGGGCTGGACTATTTTGTGAAAAGTTAGGTTCATATTCATTATGATTCACCGTTTAAACCTTTAACACAGTTTAGATGAAGTTCAAATCGATGATGATTTTATAAAAATGTTCTAATCTGCACAGTTTTTACGGATTTTGGTATATCTCGAGGGTGTAACTTACCCAGTAACCCTGTGCAAAGTAGTTTTTGAGATAATCTAAAGTAGAAGAAAATCTCTTGCTTTTGAAACGCATTTGATTGAGCCAATTTGTAAGAGACAGGAATTAAGGTACAGTGGTCATTTTGTTCTACGCAATCTATAGTTAATAGATAAATGTGTATTAAGTAAGTAGGTACCTGCATTGCTTGTTTTTCATTAGCATTTACTCAGCATTTTCACCTTAAAGGTTGCATAACGTAGGTAAACATGTATCGTTAGTTTAGCTTAAAATGTATACCTATTTTGATCGTCGCATTTCGACCATATATGTAGACATAACTTGAAATAAATTGTATAACTTCATAAATTGCTGTTGTTTAAATTAAGAAATAGAGAACATGACTTGGAATGTTTTGGCCAACACTTGATCGGTCTCAGATTCTGGGAAGTAAGGTAGTTAGGTGAGAGAGGAAAATGACACGAATTGATTCAACTTTCAGTAATTTCTAAAGTAAGGCAGTCTGAAATCGATCAAGTGGAAGTAAAAACATTTAGCGTAGTATATATTTAATGCCGTAGGTATACGTAAGTTATTATTATCGACTCTACAAACAAAAGGATCTCAACGCAGTACATGTAGAGGTTGAGCTCGCTGTCGACCATGCGCTCTGTAGGTACCTAATTGGTATATTAGACTCGTATTTCATAATAAAGTTCACTCGTAGTGTTTCTCTGAAATGGCGTTTCATTATCCCTTCAGAAGCATGTTACAATCCCGTCAAACAGTACCTGATTTAGAGTTCTAACAGCCCCAGGCTAACTATGAATATGCCCCCCCCCCCCCCCCCGGGCCTGTTCTGCCTAGCTTTAGCAATTCAAAATAAAGTATTTAGGCGCGCATTTTCAAATTACCAAGTTTTATTCTGTAAATAAGTGGTGCTATCAAGAGCAAGCTGAGCGCCCCCTCGGTCTTTGCGCCCTAGGCTCGAGCCTAGTTAGCCTGTGGGTAAATCAGGCCCTGCCGTCAAAACCCATTTTTTTAACAAAAACCACTTCTAAACTCATTACACATTTACCAGCATGTTAAGTGTACAGCATGTGTCCAGCTCGTGGCGTGTCACGGGTGTACACCACATGAACCGAATATGTGTATTCGTGTCATATTTCGGCACGATACAGTGCAGCCGGGCCGAAAACTATGGCTACATTGGATTTTTCCTCTCGGCCTGTGCCGAATTATGCCGACCCGAACAAGTGTGTAGCACGGCTTAATACCGCTGCGTGTCCAGTATCTACTTACATATATAGCCCGACAGAAACGTCACAGCCGCATGTTTTCATACATAAAAAACATTCATGTTGAAAAATCTGGTAGGAGCACGTTTGTGCGGACACACTGCGTATTTGTACCTGCGTTATCTATGTGAATATTTACGCATGTAAGCTGTCACGTGCATGCGGCGTACAGCGTAGGTTTAAGGTACATTCACACGTGCAGACACGGGCGGGTCAATCCGCGGAAATCCACTAACGGCGAATATATGCTAATAATAAATTAAATATCATAGCTGCATTCTTTTTTTACTTTATATGACATTTCTTACATGTTTTTACGTATGGCGCCGCTATCTAAAAAAGTATAACACCTTTATTTAATTTATTATTGCAATCAACACGCACCAAATGTCCTTACCATTTGCAAACAAAAGTCGGCCTAATTGAGCGGAATGGCCCGGGCACGACACGCTACGTGCTGGTAAATGTGAATCAAGTTTTGAGTGAGCTGGTGAATCGAATTTTAACTTATTT
Organism: Amphipoea oculea; assembly: GCA_945859645.1. NCBI lineage: Eukaryota > Metazoa > Arthropoda > Insecta > Lepidoptera > Noctuidae > Amphipoea > Amphipoea oculea. The sequence continues at coordinate 32,271,256 of OX243861.1, read as the reverse complement.
GATGGCGTATTTATCTGACTGAAACGACAGGAGTCTCACATACTCAAGTCTGAGAGGCAAGTAAAATACGCATGATATAGCACATAAAGTCTGGCCTGACTGCACTGATTCGGTATGGGTGCCGTATACCAAATGTGAAGCTCTCATATGGAGCTTCACAGTACTACGTGCAGAAAGTCTTGTAACGTGAGAAGAAATGTCAGACCAACCAGAATGTATGGATCGATCCATTTCCGATGTTACGGAGCATGTAGGGAAGTAGGTGGTCAACCGCAGTTCTATTTTATTGGACTTTGTCAGCGCCTTTATTTCGTAGAATTAAGGGCCGTTTTCGTACTTCCAAGTGTGCGGTTGACCGCAACGTTTTTCTAAGTCATTTATCGAGCGCATGGTCCCCCCCTACCCTACACTTGTAGGAGGTACTGAAATTGATGTTATTGTATATAAGATTGATTTAATTCTTGGCTGTTAATATGTTTTTTTAAAACAATACTTACCTAGTTTTATTTTCGTCTTATCAATTGCCAGATAACCGTAACTTTTTTTCTTTTTCTGCACAAAGTTATTTGGCGATTGAAAAGTCGGCCCTACTTAGTTTATAATTATTTTATCTTATGATTAAACAATGTAAGTGAAATATACGTATCTATGATCGAACAAAAATGTTTTATTTGAGTGAACATATTATAGGAACAACCTCAACAAAAAGCACAAGTAATAGATATCTAGTATATACTGCAGCGAAATAAAATTAAACAGAACGTATAATTTTTGTCATGATTAGGTAATTATTTTAAAAACATTCGAAATAAAAAATAATACAAAATAATAAGAAAATGTAGAAAAAAATATCTAAACTAGGAAACTTGTTACATCTTGTCTGACGGGTATTGTAATAAATTAAAAGAAACTGAAATAATACTTAAGATTTTGTAGTTCAAATTATATTTCTAAATTAGATGGATACGCGTCTTTAAATGCAGTTGCAACCGAATTTTCCCTGCAATCTCGTAACACTAATTAGGCAAACGAAAACACGAACGAACGATATAAAACCTGCAGTATTCTGAGTTTTACAGTAAGAAATCACATATAAAATAATATAGATCGGTAATAATTTATATTGTTTGGATCAAACTAGACTAGAACTACTAGGTGAAAAGAGGAAAAAAAATAAAATATCTGACAAATTCCCTCCTTGACGTTTCGTCGCTTCAGCGAGTCTCTCAGTCGGCTCTGATATCTTGCTCGAATATTCTTCGAACCTTAAATAGTTGTATGCAGAAAGCTGCTGGCTCGTATCTGTCGGCTTCCTGTTAGAATTCAGCCGAACAGAACTGTAGTATGGTAGGGTAAGCCGAAAACGGCTTGTTTAAATCTTCAGGCGTATCCTAGACAAATAACGCTCAATAAGAGTCGGGTAACAAGCTGAATCTCTTATACTTAAAATTGAGTAGAAACACATAGGTACCTGGCAACAAAGAGAGGAAAAGTCACGGCTTCTTCAAAGAGAGTAGCGACTCGCCGGTTTTGTGGTAGACTGCCCCAATAATCCAAAAGTAAGTATCACAAACACGGTGAGATTGAACTCAAAGTATTTATTTCAATTACATAAAACAGGCACTTTTGAATTGTCAAAATTAAATAGTCGGTCAGTTAGTTAGAAAGTTGAAGCTAGTTGCCCATTCCAAAACGTACTATCTCTATGGAGAAGGACGGGCAAGAAACTCCATAGACACTCTTTTAAATCAAGATATTACAAAATCCTGGGTACATTATTCTTGTTGTTATATGTGAGAACAATGTAAAAAAAAGACACACAAATGAAGAAACAATTCAAAATATAAGATCAAAAATAAGCATTGGCAGTTAAGAGATGACCAGTCTCAACCCAGACGACGCTCGTTCACGAACATGACGCGTTGATCAGCACCATCCAGCTCAACCATTTTGTAGGGAACCGAATGATCCAACACACGTGCCACCATCAGTGAGACATTTAAGTGAGCATGACATTATGATGACGCATTATTAGTATAACATTACGACTATATTACCGATAATTTTACTGTAGAGATCACAAATGTCTTAAAGCATTTTTCATTAACGAGTATTATTCTCACCTTTATATTACCCTTTGTCCTCTTATGTTCATTCTCAAAGAATTTCAAGAAATTACAACTTAGTTGTAATTTCTTGAAATTCTTTAAACTCAAGAAAACTTTAAGTTTTCTTGAGTTTTAACGATACTGACTGTCGGGACGAGACCCAGGGCACCCAGGGTCCAATCATGAATTACAAGTATTGTCTTTCGTTCATAGAGGTAGCTACTTAAACCAAAGATGTTCCCGCCTTCCCACATGTTTTAATTTTGGTTGTTAGTCAATGTTGTGTCCCACTGGAGGGCATAAGGCTTCCCCTTTTCCCATCCATACCTCTCTTTTTTGTGCGATCTCTGGGCATTTTGGCCCCACAAACATGATTGATTAGATCGACACATCACCTTCGCCGCAGTCATGTCCACCATCAGGCGTCCAGTGAGTGACGATCTTTCTCCATCTCTGCGGGTGCATTCGTGCAACGTGGCCATTACAGCCTAAGTAGTAACAAGAACTAATTGAACTGATTTTGTTGTGAACAATACGATTATCTATGACTTCAGGTTCCCCTGATGCCAATAGAATACTTCAGAGTCGGCGAACCTCTATACATCCTTATGCCATTTATTCCAAATAAATATTGAACACCAGACATAGTAGGTAATGAAATGCTATATTATTTCAATTCAAAACTAAATCTATAAACGGTATTTTTCTTTTACTGTTATGTCATATTATATTTTTTTGCGATAAAAATACGATTTATCGTCAAATAAACATACTGTAGTCTTTATTAAATTGCTGTAGGTAGGTAGTAATATTTCACTGAGAGTTTAAAGATTTTCAAATTCTCAATGTAATATGGCTTACACACGAACCCCCTTACTAATGAACGTATTATATCAGATGAATACTCGTAGTTACACACCGATTTCTCTCTTTCAGTCGTCAGTAATTTGACTTTCGAAAGAAGAAGACAACGCTATACAACGTTTATTAGTAAGGGGGTTAGTGTGTAGGTACAGTCGAGTTCATTAATATATTGGCAGTGACAATTTTTCAAAATATTATAAGCGTTAAAATAATCATTATAATTCTATACAAAAGACATCAATAAAATGTTATCACATAAACTGTTCATAAGTATGTTGCAGTAGTGCAGTCGAAAATATCTGACTACTCTTCGGAACATAAATATCTAAATACTCTAGATTTCAATATATTTGTTGCAACCTAGGATTCGTAAATATCTATACAGCTTTGAATATTCAACTAAATCGCCTTTTCCTTTAAAGTTATTTTTGCTTACCGGAGCAGAAATACGAGTAATAATGCAATGTTGCCGTTCGTAATAGGGCTGTATATAAGGTCCCATTAAAATAGATGGACAAACTTTTAGAAATCATTCAGACCACCAAAATAAGGACGATGGTAAAAAATACAGGGTGAATTTGAATTAATGCGACAAAAAGAAATGGGAGCTTCAGTTACAGTAACATAGTAATTATAAACTGTTTTTTCTACAATCTAAATCGTTAAAAAAAATTACGTGATTATCGTTTTCAAAAGGTCCACTGATGTTATTATCTTTATTTAAATACGAATTATCGGTATTCCAGCAAAATAATTAATATGCAAAATAAATAAGAAAAATTAAAGTATCAAAAAATCTCATCGCAGTGCTCAATAATCGTCGTGGAGTACTCATGTCATTAAACGTTGCCGTTCATAGCGGTCATTTTATCATTTACCTAATTTTGCCTATTTTCTCGCGCGACGTTGCCAAACCTCGCATGACATTCCTTCCCGGCTCAAGCCGGCTTTTGACTACGGGATGTAATGTAATATATATTACATCACGAGATATAATTCAATATCGCTCACCATGCTATTTAAGCAACCTCTTTACACTAAGCTGTAATATATATTATATCCCAAACTATAAATATTTTTTCGACCGACTGGGCGATAAAGAGGAGCTGTATATTTTACCTCACGTCCCCGGACACCGCACCTCCCCCTGCCTCGCCCTCACTTTGAACGGAACGGTGCAGACTGTAGACCTCGTGTTTTGAATTTTCGTTTTTGTTTGTTTATAGTACGCAATCCTTACCTACGCATATGATGGAACATTTTATAGAAAGCGTTAGGAAATATCCTTGCTTATGGGCGACTACAGATATTTGAAGTACGGAATCCTTACCTACGCATTAAATTAATTAAATAAAGAGCGTGATGACACAGTGATGACCAAAGCTGAACTGTTCCAAAATATATAGCTTACAGTGTGAACAGCAATCGCGGGATGTAATATATAGCTCAAGATGTAATATATAATACATCCCATAGTCAAAAGCCGGCTTCAGACTAAGGAAATTCCCGGCGACCGCCCCGCCGCCCACCACCCTTCCTTCGTTCATTAGTCGTCCTAAAACGTTTGTAGGTCATGGTCGCGCGCGCATTCCGCAAATCCTACTTTACGTATTGCGAATAATTTGTGTTGTTGTCTTGTGTTTGTGTCATAACAATGCCTAGGACGAGACGAAATAGTCGCAGTATCTCGATATTGTCGTGTGGTACAACACCGTAAGAAATCTACGTGAAACGCAGCGAAGATTTCGATTAACCTAACACCGTTGGACTTTTATTTGTGGGGAGAAATTAAACGAACGCGAATCCGAAACTTTAGACGAACTAAAAAACAAAATCATTAGTGCATTCGAAACTGTAAAATCACAAGACTTTTTGCGGCGCCGCACAGTGGGCCCATACTGAAAATTTGTGGACTTAGGCAACAAAGTTCCAATATCGATGCGATTTTTTTTTATATGACGTGTTATGATATTCCTAACAACTTTTATTCTTATAAAATTTCGTCTAAAGTTGATAGTTTGTCTTGAAAAAAATTTATTAGTTTTTTTTGTATGGAGCGAATCACGTTTCATTTTTTTTCTTCAATTGTACTAATATGTTGAGTGTGTGGCGGTGAGTATATGATAGCTAGGGTCATTCTCTATCCATGAAAAAAAAATCAACGCCGGCTATCTGCGGCATCGCGAGTAATCATTCGGTAAAAAAAAAAATATTTTGTATGAAATTTTTTGCCATTTAAAATAAATTCAAAGTATATTTTTTGTCTCATTTGGCTGTTTTGACCTTCTTTTTAGTTAAATATATAGTTTTAATAGCGCATAGTTACATATAACTAGTAATTCTGGTAGAGATTTAGTTATTATTGCATGTTATCGGTAGCACCTGCATTGTGATTGATGACTCATTTGTTTGTGCGCTCGGCTAAGCGCATAACTAATGAGTTTTCAAAAATGCTCGTCTCTGATTGGCTGAATAATTTTCACTCACTGTTATGTCCACTACTTGAGTAATTAACACTGACTATAAATATAAAGACATTCATTAAGTCCATCTAGTTTCGCTCTTGTCGCTTATTTGTGAACACAGTGAAATACTTTTATTTTTATATTTACATTAGAACTATGGCTGGATTTTGTACCAACCTAGATCTTTTTGTGAAATTAAGAAGTGGCGGTGATCTGAAAAATCATATGTTTCTATATGAAAGTATCATTTCTGTCTTGACTACCGAAGTTTCTGAAGAAGACAAGAACCGAATCAAGGAGTTCTGTCGACTTTTTTGTGTAAATCTAAATAAAAAGTGGATAGAGTCATGTAGACATCAAAAAACTTTTATGAACCGTGAAAGTAATCGCAAGTGGTTGGAAAAAAACATCAAATGGCCTGTTTGTGACACTGTTGACCTGAGAAGTGAGATGGGCTTTTCAGACGCAGCCTTATCTGAGCCTGTGGATATAGATTCCCATGTTCCTACTCTTGCAGTATGTACTGAGGAAGCGGGAACATCTACAGAAAAGGAGCACAGAAAACCGTTCGAAGACTTAAGTAATAAGCAAAAAAAAAAGACGTTCTACTTCCATAGTAGAGGAAAATTCCGAGGAAGAGTTGCAGCACTGGTACATAACAAAATTGAAAGACAACGGCAAAACGAATCTGGCAAAAGTGGTCGAATACCTTTCCAGTAATCCAGATGCGCTATCCGAAGTAGATGAGCGACTATTCAAGAAGCAGAGCTTAAGTACTGTCTCTGAAGATAAGTGTTTAGCTCTTTATACATCACTTGCGCTCTCGAAATGGAAATACTTAGCTCTTCGACAATTTCTGAAAGAAGAAAACTGTGCTGCCTTTCCATCTTATCCAAATCTTGTAAATGCCAAGAAAAGATGTTACCCACCACAAGAGAGTATGGAGATTACTGAAAAAGGAGCTCACATTAAATTGCAAGCGCTATTGGACCACACTGTGAAGAGGATTTTACTAGATATGAATTCTGTTGATAGGTCTCAAAATGAAGAACTCAAGTTAACCTGGAAATGGGGACTTGATGGTTCTTCGTCGCAGAGTAATTATAAACAGAAAACGTCAAACACAGCTACAGAGTTCGATGATTCATCAGTAGTCATGATAAGTATCGTCCCTCTTCGGCTAGTGTCTACTAGCCCATCATCTGGGAATGAAAATATAGTTTGGGAGAACCCCACACCTTGCTCAACTCTTTACTGTCGACCAGTGAAGTTTACTTTCACTTCAGAGACAGCTGACTATATAAAGTCTGAAGAGTCTGAGATGAAAAAACAAATTGATGAACGAATATCTACACAGTTTGGAAATATTATTGTATCACATGAATTGCATATGACCATGATTGATGGAAAAGTGGCCAATATTATTGCTGAAGTACCATCATTTGCAACGTGTCCCATTTGCTTGGCAAAACCGAGCGAAATGAATAATTTAGACGCTTTGGCTTCCAAACCACTTCGTGAAGAAATTTACAAACAAGGAATTTCTTCACTGCATATGAAGATTCGGTGTATGGAATGTCTTCTCCATATATCTTATAATCTGGATTTTCAGCGATGGACTGCTCGAGGCGAACATAAGGCTTTGAAACAAGCTAAAAAAAATACCACGCAACAAGAATTTCGTGAGCAAACTGGAATGCTGATTGATATAGTCAAACAGGTATGTATTTAATTTTCGCTCTTTTTATGTTGTTTGTGTATTATATCTCTATATATTGTATATTACAGTATTGTTTTCCCATTTTAGGGTTTTGGAACTACAAATGACGGGAATACTGCGAGGCGCTTTTTCCAAGATTACAAAAGATCTTCCAGAATAACGGGAATTGACGAAAATCTGATTTTCAGATTTTCCGTTATTCTACAAGCCATATCATCAGGCAAAAACATTGACTGTGAAAAATTTAGAAGGTACTGTAGAGAAACAGCTGATGTGTACGTGCAACACTATTCGTGGTACTACATGCCAGTTAGTGTACATAAACTTCTAATGCACGGTGCAGACATCTGTAACCACTTTGGTGTTTTGCCAATCGGTAAGTAAAAAATAAATATAGTATGACTCGATTGCGTTTTGAAATTAAAATGTACATAACTTATTCGTTTTAGGTACCTTATCTGAAGAAGCTTCGGAAGCCCGTAATAAGGACTTCAGAAACGTCAGGGAGAGGCACACTCGGAAAACAGGGAGAATAGCAACAAACGAAGACATCCTTCATGGACTTCTAATAAGCTCTGATCCCCACATATCCTACATAAGGCCTAAAATAACGAAGAAGGTTAATAATGAGTTGTTGCCTGAAGCAATTCAGTTGTTACAGACTACTGAGCCTCCCTGTGGCAGTGAGATTATGGAGGAAGAAGAATGCCTCATAGCAGAGTCCGAAAATTTGCCAGACCCACTAGCACTTCTGGAACAAGAAATAATGTGATCCGGCTCTAGATTATTCCCACAAAAGCCCATCAGGGCTAGGAATATGACAAACAGCCCTTTTCAGGGCTACAATTACTTCACAGTTTCATATTGGTCATGGTCATACGTACGATAACTTATACTATAATATACATACGCTTGATTATGTAGGTAATTATCAATGACTTGCCCGTACAGATTTAAATTATTTCACCTATCATTAACAAAATTAGTATAACCTGAAACTTATTACGATATTTATTCAACAATAGATAACGTGCAGTTAAAAAAATAACACAGCCAATCAGAGACGAGCATTTTTGAAAACTCATTAGTTATGCGCTTAGCCGAGCGCACAAACAAATGAGTCATCAATCACAATGCAGGTGCTACCGATAACATGCAATAATAACTAAATCTCTACCAGAATTACTAGTTATATGTAATTATGCGCTATTAAAACTATATATTTAACTAAAAAGAAGGTCAAAACAGCCAAATGAGACAAAAAATATACTTTGAATTTATTTTAAATGGCAAAAAATTTCATACAAAATAATTTTTTTTTACCGAATGATTACTCGCGATGCCGCAGATAGCCGGCGCTGATTTTTTTTTCATGGATAGAGAATGACCCTAGCTATCATATACTCACCGCCACACACTCAACATATTAGTACAATTGAAGAAAAAAAATGAAACGTGATTCGCTCCATACAAAAAAACTAATAAATTTTTTTCAAGACAAACTATCAACTTTAGACGAAATTTTATAAGAATAAAAGTTGTTAGGAATATCATAACACGTCATATAAAAAAAAATCGCATCGATATTGGAACTTTGTTGCCTAAGTCCACAAATTTTCAGTATGGGCCCACTGTGCGCCGTGCTCAATTGTGTTTACAAAACGGAGGTGGACATTTTGAACAATTACTAAAATACACGTAAGTGTACTGATTTCATAACAATTATTGTAAATACTGTGATTCCAACTTTTTAAATACGCCAAAAATACGATAATTGATTGGTTGTTGTTGTAACAAACATTATTCAGGTTATACCTCATACTAAAACATTTTTTCACTATTACTTTTATTGTATTTTTGATCGTCCTAAGCCGACAAAAGTATGAAGGAAAATTTGGTTTCACAAAACTTTTATTAATCGTGCGCGCGGGAAAGAGATGCGCGGGCGGACGGGGGCGCACAGTGGAACGAATGTATGGGAGCGGTTGGACGTAGACATGTCCGAAAAAAAAGAGTAAAATTATGCCAAACTAATGATGCTATCTTATTCGATTACTTAATGCCTTCATAACTTGTGGTGATGAATTTCTTCATAACTCCCATATTTCGGGAGTAATTTGAGAAAATGTGAAATTTTACTATGAAAATGAGTGTATCGAGCTCTCTCCCTCCTGATTCCGGGCTTGTTTCAAGTAGCGGTCTCTAATATCGTAATGCTATTACTAAGAGCTATATTTAATACTAAGACACATAGTGCGCCAAATGTGCACTTTCTGGGATAAAAGGAAATGAAAATTTAAAAAAAAAAAATCGTTTTTTCCCCATTTGTATTTACTTTAAACCGCAGACAGACTTATTAAGAGGTCTATAAATATATTATATATATACAGAAATATATATTAACAAAAATATTCACAAGAACTGATGAGAGTATGACTTTTAAGTAAGTTGATAATAAATTACCTAGTTTCATTAAAAGTACAATAAATAATTAAGATGTAAGCTCTAATTTACTAAGTTACACATTTTAAAACAATAACATCATTTAATTATCTTCGTCATCATCATCATCATCAATTAATTCAAATTCAGAATCGATGTCCGCTAAATCATTTATGTTAACAAATTCGATATCACTTTTCTCAGAATCCGTAAGCTCATAAAATTCCTTAAAAGAAGATTTTTTTACAAACTTATTTCCTTTTGGACGGATACTTGTAACAAGTGGATCAGAAGACAGTAAAAGATTGTGCATAATATCTTCATTGCATGAGATACTGCTATGCTTTCGAGAATGCCCCTCTCTATATTTTCTAAAATCTTTATTTCTAGCCTCAGATGCCTCTTCGGATAGAAAACCAATGGGCACAATTGACATGTTCTGAACTATGTCTGGCCCATGCATTAAAATTTTATGAAGTGAAGAAGGCATATAATACCATGGGTATAACTCCACGTAAAGCTTAGCAGTATCAAAGCAGAACTCTCGGAATTTAGTTACGTTGATCTTCTCTCCTGATGAAATACACTGCAAGATCACACAGATTTTTCTTAAAAGCATAGCATCTATTCCGGTCAGTTCAGCAGATTTAGTGTAGTTTTCAAAAAATCTCCTTGCCGAGTTGCCATTGTTGGTGGATCCACTGCCTTGTTTCACAACATCGAGAAGTAAGCCCGTTTCTCTTCTTACAGCCTCTTGAACTCTTTTCTTCCTGTCATCAACTTGCCTTTTTGCTATATCACCCCTTACTTGCCATGATTTTATGTCTAATTTGTAGGAAATGTGTAATAAGCATTCCATTGAGCGAATCCAAGCGTGAAGGGTGCTTAAGCCATATTTATACATGTCCTCGTTTGCGTGTTTATCTTTGATTAACTCTAAATTATTCATTTCTTTAGGACAAGCCTTGCATATGTCACACACTGAAGCTGCTGTATTGGATATAATGGAATGAATTTTACCATCAATCATTGTCAACAGCAGTTGGTGTTTGACACTAATTCCATCAGTGATGGTGGATGGAGTTAAGGCTTCAATCTCTGCTTCGATTTCAGCCATCTCTCTCTGCACATTTTCTTTGGTTTCCTTTATAAACTTAAACAATATTGGCCGGCAAAATGAAGTGGAAGATGGTCGCTCGTTTTCCCAAATTGTTACACCTTTTGAGACGAGCCGCAGTGGTACAAGACTAATCATAAAATTACTAGCAAGATCGATTTGCTCATCTTCACTCGTCCTTTGATGATAAATGCTTTGGCTAGATGATCCGTCAAAACCCCATTTGCTGGTCAATACGAGCTGTTGATTGGGATCAACAGGGGTTTCTAACGACCTAATAAGTCTTCTTGAGGTTAAATCCATCAAGGCTTGTAATTTGATTTTTGCAGAGCTCTCTGTAACTGTGAGATCTTCTTTGGCCGGATAGCACTTAATTTTTTCTTTAACCAACATGTAGTAACTCGGGTATTGAAGAGCTCCTTCTTGAGTGTTGAAATCCCGAAGAGTGTTATAGCGCCATTTCGATAAGTTCATCGATACATAAAGAGCCAATGCCTTCAAAGGGGATATTTCCCGTACCTGAATTGATTTACCTTCAATGAAGGCTTTGATTTTTGAGGCCTCTTCTGGATTCTCCGTCAAGTATTTCATAACATAAGCTGTATCGCTTTGTCCTGCCTTTTGAAGCGCCCTTTCGGCCGAAAACATAATTTCAGCGCTGCTACTGCTGCATGAAAGACTATCTTCAGTGCGTCTTCTTTTTTGCCGGTTACTAAGGTCCTCAAAAGATTTACGAGGACTAGGATGTGTACAAGTTGAAGCATCAGATTTAGCAGGAGAAATTATGGGCTCGATGACGTCACTTATATTTTCTGTAGAAGGTTCCATATTTTCATTCTGTAATTCCGGCCATTGAATTGCAGCCTGTAGCCAAATCTCATGTTTCTTCCGAAACTTATCTGTGCTTCTTCCAGACTGTGTCCATTTTGCATAAATGCGGTAGCAAAATCGACGACACCAGTCTTTTAAACTTGTTTCAGCACTTTCACATAACTGAACACAACTGTTATCTTTTAAAACACTGAACAAATAGTTAAAGTCGCGTAAATCTTTATGTGCGCGTGCGCATAAAGCAACGTGAATATCAAGATTTGTATTAAAATTTGGAAAATACATTGCGAGATTAGCTTGGATACAACGAGGTGTAAATCAACACTGATTTTAAAGTTACTAATAGTGACCTATTTATATAAAATCCAGGTATCCCAGGTATCCTTTGTTAAATATTGCAAGGTAATTAGTTATTGTGATAATTAGTAAATGATGCATGCTAAATTAGTGTATTAAGAGCCATTTAGTAATTAAATAATAGCAATGTTCTTATCAGTAATCATTAGTGCATCAGTTTTATATGTAAACCTTAAGTCCCTAATTATATATCCTAATTAGCTTATATCTTCTCTAATTGGCTGCTCAGAAATGTTATTGTAATAAGGTAAACCTTTAGAAAAACGGTTTTAATCAACAAAATAAACAAAAAATAAAAAAATTGTGTTATAAAATAAACATCACTCTTTATCCCAGAAAGTGCACATTTGGCGCACTATGTGTCTTAGTATTAAATATAGCTCTTAGTATAAGCATTATGATATTAGAGACCGCTACTTGAAACAAGCCCGGAATCAGGAGGGAGAGAGCTCGATACACTCATTTTCATAGTAAAATTTCACATTTTCTCAAATTACTCCCGAAATATGGGAGTTATGAAGAAATTCATCACCACAAGTTATGAAGGCATTAAGTAATCGAATAAGATGGCATCATTAGTTTGGCATAATTTTACTCTTTTTTTTCGGACATGTCTACGTCCAACCGCTCCCATACATTCGTTCCACTGTGGGGCGGCGCGATTCATTCATAGCGATAATGTACCTAAATCGTGCTACACGAAAACGGTAGTACGCGAAATTCTTTGATACTTTAATTATTTTAACGCTTTTCGTAACACTGATCAATTATTTTTTAATTTTACATTTGATATGTTCTACATTTTCTTGACAACACGTATTATTGTATATTTAAATTTGTGGCATCTATTCAATTTCACCCTGTATAACAAGAAAAACGCATTAGATACAAGAAAAATAATCAGCTAACGAAAATACACTAATGTGCCGGCAATTTATTATTTTAGGTCGAAATATAATTACCTACTTTAATCAGTGTTTTTTTTTGCTGGGATATCTTTTGTTAGACGTATTGAGCGCTGTGTTAAAACTTGTCCATCTATTTTAATGGGACCCTGTATATACATCTGACAACGTTGAGAGAGCTGCATTATTTGATTAATTAAGTTTTAGGAAATCTTAGGGTCAACGCAGACTATATATACCTACCTATTTGTTAAAAACTTTTCAGACGGTTTTAAAAATAAAAACAAATAAGTATTTAATTTTTATTTTATTATTCTTAAATTCTTACTTTGTTCTTCTGAAAACCTAACATTTAAAATAAGGTAGGGAACATCCAGGTAATGATGCTGCCAGTTTTAGAATCTGTTATATCCACCATTGACATCAATAACATCTTGCAAACGTTCACGCATTGATGCAATCATGTTCATCAGGCGGCGCTACTTCTAAAGCCTTCCCAAATCTCATGTACGTGGTCCCTTAAATTGGTGACTGATCTTACGCGCGTCGAGTCCCAATTTTGAACCATTAAATCCCATAAATTTTCTATGGGGTTTAGGTCAGGGCTTCTTGGCGGGAGTTTAATGAAATGTAAATCTTCTTGTTGAGTTGTCCATTCCTGGACCCTTCTCGCACTGTGGACGGAACTTCCGTCCTGTACAAATTCGATTCGATGGCCATCGGGATAAACAATTTTACCGGTCGGAAGACATTTTTTAAGATGTCCACGTAATCGACACCTGTCATACGACCAGTGATTTTGCATACTTCTATGGGCCCAGCGGCATTCATCCACCCCCAAAAACCGCATGAGATACGCCCACTTCGTCTGTTAGGAAGAATGTTTTCTTCATTGTATCTAGTGTTGTTAGTACGATAAAGAGTCGTCCATAAATGCCACGTTATCAAAATTATACTATAAATATCTGTTGGCGAAATTCAATCGTAACATTTTATGTCGGTCATTTAAAATAGGTTTCCAGGCAGGTTGGCGATAATGGAGTCTCTATAAGCCTTCTCCTCACGGTTAACTTTGAGACAGATAATTCGGCGGCAAACAACGGTTTCGCACTCTGGTAATAAGCTGTTCGTCTTGTTCTCTAGTTGTCTTTCGAGGTCTACCATATGACACATGCTTGATAATAGCCCCCTCTTCTTGCCATCTTTTCCACCATAAATCAACTCTGCAAATAGCAAATAATCGACGAATTCCCTTGTTCCTTCAAAGTGACAATAACATATATGTTTCGTATGTTCGTCTATTCGATACATAATTATTAATGTTTGTTTCCATTAATGGAAAATTATTTTAAAAATATTTATCAATCCACGAAGAAGATGCTATCCAGTAGGTATTCTAATGAAGCATGTCATAACTGACGCCTTCCAATCGAATTTGTTAAAAAAAAAGATTACAATAGGATATACTTCTCTAGGTAAAAAGATTGTTCAAAATATTTAAGACAACAATTCGAGAAATGTCAAATTGTGAAGATATTTTTATAGAAAAAATGCATAGATATTAATTTGTGAACCTAACTTTGCGTTAAATAATATGAACAAGTGATTGTGCCCAATTTTTAGTCTTTGTCTGTAGCAATATTATTGATATAATGTAGTCACATAGTTATGATGTCACAGATTGTTTACAATTTATTGTGAGGCAAAGCTGTTTAGAGTTTTATGAAACTTACCATTGCCTATATATTTTTGATTCATGAACATGCTTAGATATTAAAGAGCTCGACTGTACGTACGTGTTTTACAAAACAATAATTTATAATAACACTAAAGGGCGACCCCCTTTCCCTTACACCCCGATGCGCACACGCGTCTCTGGCCGTTTGCTGTCTTACGGCCTATTCAAACCTAAGCGGTATTCGCTGCCGCTGTGGGTAAAAGTGCATACCACGCGGGTTTCACTCAGGTATTTAGTATCAAGTTCCGCGGCTAGAGCGGAATAATTGGTGCCATAGTACCGCATAGGTCTGGTATTGTTTACCTTCTTCTACAAAAACTTCTTTACCTTTCCTTCACAAGGATAGCAAAATCCGCTTTGGTGTGAACAGTAATATTAGGCATACCCACTCGGTATTCGCTACCGCTTGCGGTAGCGAATACCGAGGGTAATGGGTAATGGGTATGCCGCAGGCGGTAGCGAATACCGCTTAGGTTTGAATAGGCTTTTAGGCTTGCTTTGCCGACAAATCACTCTTAGAATAGATATAATCTGGCTAGGTCATGATGCGTTTTGTATAGATACATGATGCGAGTCCTTTCATTTACAAACTGTCCTTTATTGAAAATTGTTATATAATTTGTAAGGAATTGTTATAATATTATTGTTGACATGCATGTAACCTAACTTTATGTACCTACTTACCTACATTTTATTGTACGCCCTAAGGGCAGGACATAGCTGTTCGCAAATACGTAAACTAACACCAGCTGTATTATGTACACTTTCCTATTATCCACCATAAAGATGAATTGAATTGAATTTGCTTAGTGTTGTTACTGTGCGTTTCATCTCGTCTCTCGGACTGTATTTTTTTTATTCGGCCTTCGATTTTGGACACTAATATTTTGCTTTACGTGTGGGTTTTCTTTTCACCTGGACAATGTTTGAACCTGAAGGACAGGCATTGTGTTTATTATTATGTTGTCACTGTTCAGTGGAGGAAACTCAATAAATAATTATTGCTGTTCTTGCTTTACTGGCCGAAGAACGATTGTTTGTTGCGCACGTGTGTGTTGTGTACACTAAGAGACATTGATGAAAATTATGACGATTAAATATTATTATCAAATAAATAGGCCTAATACATGCCATTTCAGTTTTTTTGTTTTCTGTGATCCTATCTATCAGTTCCAATACGGACGGAATAAGTACTAAAACTGTTCATTTATACAAAATGTCTTTAGTTGTGGTCATAAAAGCACGCAAAAAAAGCCATCTATAAAAATAATATCATCAGAATAAATAGGTAAAAAAAATTAGGAACCCCCAGGATAGATTCTAAAAATATTTCGTGTAAAGACATAGATTAGTGCCAGGAACCCAGCGCAGGTACTCCCATTCCTGGGCGGTATTTGGACCAGATCCCATACGAAGATGAGCAATCTCCTTTAATTTTTTGGGCACATTTATGCACAAATGATATCTAAGTAGCTAGTTTGTATTTAGCTGCGACCAGTTACTCCAGGGGAATCTTTTTTTAACCGACTTCTAAAAAAGGAGGAGGTTCTCAATTCGGATGTTTGTATTTTTTTTTTTCGTGAATATCTTTGGATCGGCTGGACACAGTATAAATTTCGGGCATAATTACACGAGATGAGGTAAGTACTGATTATCTGTAAAGCCGAAATTCTGAAAAGCGACAACATTCCGCTGGAGTAACGCACACGGACACGGCTGCAAACAATGATGATGTCTCAACTAGGAACTAGCCGAAGGGTCGGTTCACATCTGACGGAAAATGCGTCGGGCGTAACTTCGATTGCGTCTATTTATTCGCTCGACGCACTATCGCATCATGGGTTGAGTGTGAAAGGTTGAATGTTTTGTCATATATTTTGTCTGTTCTGGCGTTACGCGACCGATAATACGCGACACATCTTCCGTCAGATGTGAACCGAACCTTACATGGCCATACAAAACACTTGTGCCCCTTCTCACAGTATCTCACAAACAAAAT
Source organism: Amphipoea oculea (assembly GCA_945859645.1). Classification (NCBI taxonomy): domain Eukaryota; kingdom Metazoa; phylum Arthropoda; class Insecta; order Lepidoptera; family Noctuidae; genus Amphipoea; species Amphipoea oculea. The sequence goes on along the minus strand of OX243861.1, from coordinate 32,254,710 downwards.
AGCAAAGCATTTAGGTTATCACACTAAAATTATAAAGGCGAAAGTTTGTGAGTGTGTGTGTGTGCGACTTCTCCACGCTTAAACGGCTGGACCAATTTTTATAAAATTTTGTATGGAGGTAGCTGACACCCTTGATTAACATATAGGCTTGATTAACATAGAGGCTACTTTTTATCCCGATATTCCCACGGGATGGACACTTATGCGGGTGGAACCGCGGGGCGCAGCTTGTAGGTGAATAAAAGATGAATCAAAGTTCATATCGCTTTAATGCTTGCTTGTATTGCCACTTTCTTAAATCACATGGAAGAAACAATAAAAGTATTAAACGAAATACTTTAAAGACTTACAATTAAAGAAATTAAATAGGTAATTCATAATTATTTTTCATTATCATTATTTCGAACAACAATAACAAAGCGAATAGCTATGATTTATTTGACGCGTGCGCACTACCGCGCGCGATGCTATGACGCTCTATAAATCACAATAATAAAACAACATTTTTGATAAAAACATGGGCGGTATCTTGATCTGATACTCTGTCACAATTTAGTCAAACATTAGTGAGATGACACGTGTAACATGCTAGAATTATTAAAATTAAAGTCCATCTTTTAATATTTTCCCTCTACACGCATATAATGCATTTAAGACTACGTATTGCGTAAAGGTAACTAAGCGTGCCGCGTCACTGTCATGTGATGCTTTTCTAATTCCTAGCATAAAACACGTATCTATTCATTATTAATGTTCTCACCAACACACGCAAATATCAACGAATTACGTTTATTGACTTAAAAACATCGAACACATCACATTGTTATATGCATTTGTATGGGAGAGAACGCAGCTGTTCGGCTAGCAACAAATTACCGCTAAATAAAGACATTTTTATTTATATCAGTACTGAGGAAATTTAAACAAAAATAATAATAACTATCATCTTAATGTTTTGTCAATAAATTATGAAGTAATCCTTCGATCACAATAAATACGAGGACTTCGTGAATTTCATTTAGCGCAATTGAGCGATCCGCTCGCTCTCAGCTGTGATGTGTTTGTGGAGGCAAACGAGCCCGATTTAAATAATTAAATTAAATTACATTTAAATTTAAATTACATTTAAATTAATATGAATTATTGACGAAAACGAAATAATTGAACTAAATTTAATGGAGTTAACACTACATCACTAAGGGGCTATTCGCGTGAACGGTGCGCACTGTATGTAACGTGCGAGTCTCCGAGACCCGCTTACTTATAGCCTCTATGCAGGTGAGAAATCTTAATACAATTAAGTAACATATAACGTGCGAACACGAATGTACGGAAACATAATGAACCGAGGTTTAAATAATTGAAAGAATAATTTTGGCAAATGTGAGCAACTCTCCTGGAGGACGTGTTGATCATAGCCGTGCTAACTTACTGACGTCATCAATTACATTGATGAGATATAGTTCTATACAGTGCCTGGCAATGTCGCGGCGTTCTTACAGTTCGTGGTGGATAGAACTATTGTAATGAATAAGTTGGTATCGCGGTGTAAGTGGCGCCCGTTCGAATCGCCCGCACAATGTCTATGCACGTCACGGCGAAGCCCGTCGTTATAAACACACTAGGTTCAGTTCAACCGATGTTGTGGGCGTTTTCTGCAGCCAATGTGTCAACTAAATCAACACACATTAAATCGAAAATTATACAAAATTGCTAACATTAAAATTATACAACACCAAACTTGTCATATTAGTACTATGCTAAGCACAAGGCTAACTGATTGAGTCAGGCGTTAGATGCGAAAATCGACAAGAAAACTGTGCTTGGGAGATATGCGCCCTCCGCTAGCTCGCGACTTGTCCGAACGTATTGTCGTCAGTCGAGTGGCATCACCATAAACAGCTGAGTAGCCTTTATCAATGAACAGACTCTTCATAGAAGATCTGATGGATGGCAGCACGTTGGACAAACCCGAGAGAGAATATTCCCCAAGCAACCATAAATCTAAGCGCAAGACGTTAGCGACATACGATGTGATGCAACGTTACTTCAACAGTCGCAGTGACCATGTTGTCATACAGTCATAACGCGCTATCACAACGCGTTCAATTGTAGTGTGCAACTAAGTTGTACTATTTAATAATATCTATAAAAAAGAGAATTTGTCAGTTTGTACAAGTTAATATTACGTAATGAGAATTATAATGTGCTTCCTATGTTAGTGCAAAAATATTATAGGATATCTATTTTTTTTTCAGTTTCATTTATTTTCTTAGTACGAATGGATCGCGACCTGTCGCTGTAGTCAGGAATTTTCTAAAGGTTTTAAACAGACACAAAAATACACCTATTCTTATAAATATTTTATAACCACCGGTACAAGTAGTCGCTATCTGTGTGACGAGCCTTGCACTGAAGCTGTCTATGCTAGTGTAAAAGTACAGCGCGCGGCTATAGAATTGTGTACCTTACGTATATGATCCGTGAGCTTCTAATCGCTTGAAACACTAGTGACACGGCTGTAGTGGCTGGTGAGACGGCTATTACATTCGTTGCGCGGCATGCATAGTGTTTCGAGCTAGTGTTATGTTTGAAGCGGTGACACTATTGCAAACGTCGTCGGTATTACTGAGATTTCCACACATTGAGCGCCACAAGTACTAAGAATGTACAAAGTAATCATGACAAATTACATTAAAATATGCGCATATACTACAAGCGTTATATAAGATCTGCGTAAAAATAAAAGCTTTATAAATATAATTCATAATATTATGTCAATGTTTATAGCCTTGCCAGACCCAATGTGTGGAATTCTTAATAGGTATTGTATTATCGATGTGAGGAGGTATATATTATTTTCCAATTAATCGATATAATTATTTCAGGAGCCATATTCCAGAGCGCCTTTGGGCTTTTTTAACCGACTTTAAAAAAGGAGGTTCTGTATTCGACCCGTATGTATGTATGTATGTATGTATGTATGTATGTATGTATGTATGTTTGTATGTCCGCGATTATCTCAAAAACTACCGAACCGATTTTGATAATTCTTTCATGAGTGTGATCTACATACTTTCAGGAAGGTTTTAGTATATAATGCATTAGGTAATTATTCTTATGTACGAAGTTATATGCATAAATGTACAACATCTCCGGCATTTTTTGTGTATTTTGATGATTCTTCGAGTCGTGTCTTCAATTCAATAGTGTTAATTGAATTTATGTGGGGTAGGTACAACTAAAAAGTGAAAAATAAAAACTTTTTTACAAAAAAAAACAACCGACTTCAAAAAAAACACTACAAAGTGAAAAATAACTTTAATTTCGGAAGTCGGTGTCAAAAAACGAAAATGCTGAATCAACGACACCGACTTCCGAAATTAAAGTTATTTTTCACTTTGTAGTGTTTTTTTTGAAGTCGGTTGTTTTTTTTTGTAAAAAAGTTTTTTTATGTTTAATAAGTACTGCCTGATGTAATATTTACAGTGCATTATCAAGTTTGTATCGAATCTACGAAAAGAGATTGATAAGTATAGAGATGAAATATATCTACTCAATAAGATGAACGCAAAAGAAAGGCTGATGATGCATTTAGTTGTGAGTCGGCCAATGTCGGTACAGATTGAACGTATATATCTGTTTCAGCTGTTGTGTTACTTTGTTGAAACAGCTTTTATCACAGTCGATATCAATACAACGAAAAAAAAATAGTGGAAAATAATGCAAGTTTTACTGTTTATAATTTTTTTACACGTATTTCTGTTTGCGTTCCTCCTTTTTTCAAGAGTGTATTTATTGATAGTTTAATGTATAATCGTATCATTGTATAAAATTAATATTTATTTACTTCATGTATATTGTATACTGTTGTATGTATAGTTAGAGTACTATAATAAAATGGAAGCAACTTGTTCGCACGGTGTAATTCGTGGAGTCTGAGATAATTCATACAGTAGGTGCCTGTCTAGGTAAAGCGGGTTACGCGCACAAAACGCCCCGAGTTACTTTTCTATTTTTTTTTAATAGTCTCGAGACTGTCTACGTGCATGTGAACTAGCCAAGTTCTTAGTGTATGACCACATACGAATACTGAAGTGTAAAAAATAAGTACTTTACACTGACTGAACTCGGGAGTACGCGCCGTTTGCGAGGAATTCGAACGCGCTACAGCTGTTGTCACGTAAAAAGAACGCTGAGCGTCAGTGGAAGGGTTGAGTCTGCGCACGCGCACAGTCGTGTCCTAAAGTACTACGCTATTGTTTTGTATAAAGTGTAATTGTTTTATTGTAGAATGTTAGAATAGTTCCTTCACTATCGTCGCGCTCCCTTCATACCACCAATTTGATCGTTAAATCGCTCAGTGCGCAGGTAAACGCCAGCGTTCTTTTTACGTGGCGGGACAAATACACGCGGGCGTAAAGCGCTTTATCAAGACAAGCTCTAGCTCGTTTAAAGAAACATACAAAATCTAAATTTAGAAAGAATATTATTAATATTTAACGTAGTTTTTAAATATTCCTTATAGTATATTTCCCGTGGTAAGTAGGTTATTAAATATATTCATACCAGCAAAGTTTAAAGTGATGTTTTTCATAATTTCCTAAAACATTTTCTACGAGCTAATCTACAATTTCGGCCGTTATTCGGTATATTTAATTTTTTTCTGAATATTATGCAGTTAGGAAATGTATCAAATCGCTGAATTAAATTGCCGGCAACATAAAAAGACGAACTATAAAGGATTGCTCCTACAAGTTCAGAAAGAGTTACAGTCAGGAATACCAGCCTCTCTCGTAAAGATCTAATTTTGCACATACTATCAATATTTTATTCATAAGAATGGTTGCAAGGTAAAGGTACAGACGGCGGCGTCTCGCTATCCGATCATTTCTACATGAACACGTTAGGAAACAGAACAACAAGCCGGTGACTTGCCATACAATTTCTACAGACCTTTATTTTCTTGTCTTGGTGAGTCTGTATGCTTCCCTAACGGAACGCATTCACGCCAAAATTTGCGGCCTACAATAATTTCCTTTTTTTATTTAGTTAAATATTAAAATCTGGCAGTGCTAATTATGACTACAAGAAAGTAAGCTGGTTAAAGCCCCAAAAATTCAATAATAAAACCAAGTGGTAAGAAAGGTCTCGAAGTTGCATTATTTTTATATGACGCCAACTGTAATAAGGTAAATATATCCATATTTTGGTAAAATACATTTCATTATAGTAACATAATTATGGACGGAATTCTATTGCGAATGAATTGAACGCGGCCTTTAAAATATTATTTTTTTTAATATACATACTATTATTAATTTGTATAAATATAAAATATAAATAGGTAAGTATTTACTTTCCCTGGCGGGATATAAGAGAGAGAGGGAAGTATTCCTGATACGAAGAAATAAATCATTGAGAATAATGTATCGACGGAGTCATTTTAAAGAATTGTATGTGTCGCAAGATAATATCGTACAAAGTCGGTTATTATATTTAAAAACGGATTTTATAGCCCATCATGATGCCACATAAAATATAGAGGAAGAGGAGACATAAAATAGAGTGTTTTCGATGATAATGAGTACAGTCAGCAGCAAAAGTCGATTAACACTGTCATTTTTACATGTTATTAAATTGACAACATTTTTTTTTCAATAAACTGCTTTCTTGCTTTTCGCATAATAGCAAAGAGTTTATATTCTAAAAATGTTTCTTCTGTTCGAATTTTGAACAAATATTTTGCTCAATAACTAAGATTTAAAAAACTGAAGTGTTAATCGACATTTGTTGCTGACCGTACATGAAACAACAGTTTGTAAGGCATTGGTGACCAGAAGTGCTACAAGGTAATAATGCCCATCAGTGGGGCTTGAGAATATAGGGTGAGATTTTAAAATGAGACAAAAGGAGAAAACTAGTTATATTCCTAAAAGCTGAGAAAGCAGTTTGTGATTCTTCAAAATTGAGGTCATGACTTCTTAGGTCTCTTTTCTCCATTACAAATTTTACATCAAAAACTCACCCTGTGCGGTTTGTTCAGGTGTCTACGTCTAGTCGCAGTATTGCATATAAAGATACTTTTTACAAGTTATACGAGATAGAAAGACTATCTGCATGTTATTGCAGCTTAACAGTTCTTAACCGTTTTTAACAATTTTATATTGCCTATAAGAGAGTGCTCTCTTTATTGCTTGCATATGCGTTTCGTGCCTCACGCAGCGAGTCAGAGTTAAGGCAAGACGTGGCTGAAGGAGTGCCACTAAACGTTGGCAGTTCATTCATTAATACACAAACTCCGTGACGTACTGCAACATCGACGGCTTCACAAGTAAACAACACTGTTCACCAAAACATCTCAATACTCCCCGCTGGTTTCCGGAAACTTCTGTGATCGGCTCTGTCATTTTGGTCAATTAATCACAACACCTCACAAATGACTTTACAGCAGCAGTGCTATTCTGTAAAAATATCACCGTGATGACTTAGCTGAAGTGAGCTTAAAGTGAGCTGTCATTTCACCTGATGCCAGGGATTGACAATATTGATAGCTCACTTTAAGCTCACTTCACCTAGGTTTTCACGGTGAGATCTTTACAGAATACTCGGCCAGATGAGCAACCAGAAACCGCGGGTAACAAATATTTCACGTGCTTTACTTATTTAAAATTGAATAGAGCACATTATTCATTGACATTCAAAACAAATAACATAATGGCGATATCGTATAAATAACGCAATAAACTGATATATAACTAGTTTTAGAAATAACATCGATCACTTCATGTTCGCCCAGGAACGCGGGCGCTCTGGCCACTCTCTACTAGTCGGCACTATAGAGTTAGCCTTTAATCGATAGAATTAGATTATCTTCACGAAAATTGTCACATAAATAAGATTTATAGCGTAATACATGTCAGATTTGTTAACGTTGTGTTCGCAATTCCATAGTGGTGCTGCGTCACGCAATGAATTAGCTCAGGACAGCTTGGTCAGTTACACTATCAGGCCCACTATTATATTACAAGGGACATATTACATAATATCGATGTCGATAAAAAGTACATTTATCGAATTTTATCAAACCACAAGAACATTGGGACAATATCATTATCTACAAATTTGAAACCGAGAAAGACAATAAAATAAGCGTATCATCAAATATAATGGTCAAATATTGCAAGAGCTTCGAACAAAATAGATCACTCTTGTTTTAACGTATTTCTTTCACATTCATTATTTGGTTTCTTTAATACTATAACTTTAAAAATATCAATATCCAATGTTATCCTAGACCTACGCTCTGTACAATTGTAACACCAAAATATTTTAACGTCGTTTTTGCGTTCGTAAGTAAATAAAATATACATAATCTATTAAAGCGGTCCTATTTATATTGGCTATCTCGGAGTAGTTACAGGATAGTTTAAAGGGGACATGGCAAGTGGAAATTTCGATAGTCAAGATATTATTAGCAAAACAGTCTAAGAGCAATATATACATTTCAAAACGTCGTTTCAGTGCGAGAATACAATGTCAAATACATGTGTGGTTGAGCAGCAATACAACAACGTGTAGCGTAGTCTCTGCGTGTAAATATCTTAGTGATTGAAGATAAAAATAATTAATCGAATTTCCATTTGTCTATAACGTTGGCTTTCAAACGTGGATCTTAGTCGCGTCACGGACGAGTGGTCAGGAGTCAGGACAGGTACGCAAGTTAGTTCATACACGAGCTCATCAGTGTACACTTTTACAGTCACACGATCATTACAGATTGTGATTGTCATCAGTTATTACTGCAAACTGCTTTCAGACTAAAGTGTCGCAATTACATGCAGAGGTAGGCACAAATAGAGGTAGGCACACGAGACTTATAGCTTTAAATTTACGCCGTAACATTATGAAATAATCGCACTTTTTTATTGCAATATAGTTTTCGAACGAAAAAGCCGGGCAGGTCTACCTAGCGACGTACTGCTTACGATCTTAGAATTAAGGGAGATGTCTAACTCGAGATCTTAAAGGTAAGGAAGAGAGAGATTGCTACACCGATGTATCTCCCTTATCTATCTACTACGAACGTTTTTTTTTTTTTTAACTTCATTGGAGACGTCCCTACGTATAATTAATTAAGTTATTAAATAGCAGATAGTATTAAAGCCTGCTAGCGCTTCTACCGTTGGCCTAACGGAACATTAACATCTATATTGCTTGGCAAGGCTAGCTAGCGGGCAGTTTAGACTGAAAGCAGTGTCACGTGGGTCAGTTCACTTCTTGGTGGGCGTGCCGCGCTGGGTCAGACCCTCGAACCTCTTGAACGTGTAGTTGATGAACACCCAGTCTTTGTATGCCACCTCGCCGTCTTGTGGGATTGGCGCTGATGCTGCAACAATGTACGCAATGTTCATAATAGTTACGGTAGGGTGATAAGTGCAGGTCTGGTGGGATGAGTCACAACATATTTAAAACATCAATCCGTCTCTGTCATCTTCAAACGAATGGCAGAAACAGAACGATGTTTTAAATTCGTTTAGAGCTTGCATTTAGAGATTTGTGGGCAAGTTTGCTTAACGCTCGGTTTCTAAAACCCTAATTAACACAAAAACACAACTACTCATACCCATTTTAACAGATGTGATTGGCTAAGAGAAATGACAACAGCCAATGAAATCACTTGACATGACTTTTTATTTTCACCTACAGTAATTTAAATTAAATAGACAGAAGTCCCAAAGTCTGACAACCAGTAAGAGGGGTCCAAGGGATATCGATATCGTGTTACTGGGTTGTGGAGGTCAGATAGGCAGTCGCTCCAGGTAAAATACTGGAATTTAGATGCATTTGGTTAGTCGACCCCAACATGATGATGAAATAGGCTCTTTGGTTAATCGTAGTAGACGCTTTTTGTCACTTTTTGTTTTTTTGGCACTACTATTCTTCAACGAGAAACGTTGCTGTTCTAATTTGAGAGATATGGATAACTGTGTGATTACATACAGATAAAGGAAATTCCAGCCTTATCTGTGGGATAGAGTAATCGAATGCCATTGGTATTCCAGTTGTTCATAATCTGTTCCAAAAGTGTCTGGTGAAAGTGTAAATAAACCCAGTTCAGGTAAAATTCTTACGTAATCACCTCACTAAAAGGAATTTGTAACATATTCATCTGTATTTAGATGGTTTCAACCCATATCTCGCCCTTTCCCAACAATTATTATTTGAATAACATTATTAGATATACAACATGTCCCAAAATTCAACGATAAGCCAACACCGGAGGATAGACCTGCCCATGACTACTCGGGGAAAAAAAGAAAAAAAAATATATCTAAATTTTTTTTAAAGTTATAAAATAAAAATGAAATTCTTCAAAAATTGAGACCTTTTATGACATTTTTCATTACCATGACCACAACTTTTTAAATATTTCTGATTGTTTTTTTTATAAGCAACCTGAATAGCACTGCTATCTACCACAATTCTTAAAAAATCCAGAATACCTCTAGATTTTTCACAAAAATTAATTAAACTTATTTTATCGGCTTAATTTTTTGAAGATTTTTACTTTTAACCAACTTTAACTTAACGTGGTGTAAAAAAAAAGTATGAACACTATTATGGCAAGTTTTTTTATAAATTGACGAAACTAATCAAGATTCCAAAATGGTATAATACTCTATTAAAACCAGCCACAAAAAAATTATATCCATACTAGTTCATAACACCAAGGAATTGAATACGGAACGGTGCACAGTAAACAAAGGAGCAGAGCGTACTGAACTGAACTGACTTGCTGAGAATAATAACAGCTTCTCTACCTGCTCTATTGTTGTCTCTTTTTAACGTAAATATCTCTATCCATCTCTCTCTCTCTAGTTTCTAAGGTATGTACCTACGAGTATGCCCCATTCAAATTCCTAGAAGTTGTAATAAGAACCCATTTTGGGCACGTGGTAAAAGTGATTACTGTCAACTACAATTTACGGAATTTGGTTCTTGATATGAACTAGTATGGATATATTTTTTTTGTGGCTGGTTTTAATAGAGTATTATACCATTTTGGAATCTTGATTAGTTGCATCAATTTTTAAAAAAACTTGTCATAATAATGTTCATACTTTTTTTTTACACCACGTTAAGTTAAAGTTGGTTAAAAGTAAAAATCTTCAAAAAATTAAGGGAATAAAATAAGTTTAATTAATTTTTGTGAAAAAACTAGAGGTATTCTGGATTTTTAAGAATTGTGGTAGATAGCAGTGCTATTCAGGTTGCCTATAATAAAAAAAACAATCAGAAATATTTAAAAAATTGTGGTCATGGTAGTGAAAAATGCCATAAAAGGTCTAAATTTTTGAAGAATTTCATTTTTTTAAAATAACTTTAAAAAAAAATTAGATACATTTTTTTTTTTCTTTTTTTACCCCAGTAGTCATAGGCAGATCTATCCTCAGGTGTTGGCTTATCGTTGAATTTTGGGACATGTATGTATAAGGTGTTATAAAAATATCTGCCACGGCTTCAATGGGAGACAGTATTCTGTATAATATAGATTACAATAGTAAAGATACATTATTGATCTTATGTCATAAATTTTTTCATACAAAAAAATGTGCCCAAGCGACACATTGCGCGTAGTTTGTGAACCACGTTATGCAGAATAGAGTAATTGTTTATTTAATTACTTTATTTCCTCAAATTGATTTAACTATTACGGGGTACAAAATTTCTTCACTACTGTAATTTATATACAAAATACTGTCTCCCATTGAAGCCGTGGCAGATATTTTTATAGCACCTACTTATATATTTATTTATTAAGGTAAACCAACAGCTTCTATGTATACATTATCTTAAGTACTATTATGATTACATTATCTATCTATATATATATATATACATGGATAAGGGCAGGAAGATAATGAATTGAAAAATCATTTATGAAAATTGAGGTTGTTGTAAAATTAACCTCAAATGTCAAAAAAAAGTTAACTTTAAGGTGACTTAAAATTAGAACTTCGGGTTTAAGTATTCAAATAATCAAATCAAAGTATACAATTTGTAAGTGGCAGGACAAGCTGGCATCTACAGATGCGTTTTCTGACACTTTCGGAACAGACCATGCTTACCATCAGCTGAGCCGCCTGCCAGACACCCCCTATCTATATAAAAGAGAGTTAGCAAGTACAAAGGCGGGTTGTTACTAGACTCACGTATTTCGAGCTTGACGTCGGGGAAGTCGTCGAAGTTGGAGGTGTCGTCTATGGACCGAACCTCGACAGAGATGGCGGCGGGACGCTCGCGCACGTGGCTCCAGTCGACGCCGCGGAAGAACGACACGGACTTCACGTCCTCGATGCCGCGCTGGGAACCCAATCTGGAATGTAATATATAGATTCGTTAGCAAAACATGATAATATAAAATAACGACGCACCTGAATTACCCGAAGGTCAGTGTCGCCAGTATGTTTGTCGGGCACTTAGCAAGGTGCCGGTGTGTTTGATGTCAAGCAAACATTTATGTTGAACACTATTTATAAATCCACTCTCAAACTGTTCTTAATCTTACAATGTTATTAAAATCATAAAATGTTAATAAATATTTGGATTCAGTCGGCTAATGCGGTAGACAAAAGTTCACTGAATCTAATATAAAATATATTCTAATCCATACCTCAGGTTTATCAGTGGAAACTTGTTTATGCCCTTCAAATGCATATTGTTTACGAACACTGTTTATATTAGCTGTAAGTTACCGAATACAATAAAATAAAATACCAATAATAATAATAAACATTATGTTCGTAAAACTCGTCAAAATGTAGGGAACAGATGAATTATTTTTCGCTATTTAAGGTTTGCTCCCATAGTCAAATTTGTTCATAATGATGAGTACAATGACCTCTTAAGAAGTTAACTCTTGGTGTTTTTCCAATAACCCTGTAGAAATATGCAAATTAACTATGTCTGTCTGTTACTTTTTCACACCTTAACGGGTGAATGGATTTGGATGATAGGCCATGTCTTAAGATAGAAGAATAGATAATTTTTATTCCTATAGTACGTTCCCGTGGGATAATTTCAGACTTCCAAGCGGGCGAAGCCGCAGGCAAACGCTACTAGGTAATAAAATGAGGTGAACGCGTCACGACATTACAAACTAAGGAAATGAAATTGTTTATTCTGTAAACAATGGTCAGGCGTCAATTCCCTTTTCCCCGATGTATATATAAAGATAATTTACGTGAGATATGGATCTGTCACGGAGCAGTGAGTGTAGTCCATTTCCCCACGCTCCTGTGTCAGCCTCATCCAGGCTCAGCCTGTGAATGTCTTCCAATCCTTGGACGCTACCTGGCAAGGCGCTGTGATAACAGGTGGAGTAAGACAGTGACCGTGACGCATCGAAATATTCTTATTTACAAAAAAAAAGACGGGTTGCACTGCGGGAGTGCCGGCAGAAGTGAAAACTTGAATATTAACGTTGTGCATTTTTGATATTTTTCATTAATAGATGCACTTTGTTCAATTTCCATATTTTAAACACTTTATATACACGAATTTTACGAATACACAGCAGTGTGGCCACTACACAGACGGTCGAGCCATCAGCTGTCACCATCCATGGATGCGCGTGGCACGCTGTAACATAAACTCACAAGAACATTCGCGCAAGCGCCCTGCGCCGCCTAAACGAAACAGCAGGCATACATTTTCGCCGCGACGTAGAAAGAGAGGGGGATACTTCCTCTCCTACGCCGCGCCGGCTGTCTACTCTCCATGCGTCTTACGAATTTTCGATCAGGTCACGTGTCCTAACGCGATGTCCTGACGCGAGTTTAACATTTTTTACCCATTACAAAAAAAGTGTACAACGCCGCTAAAGAAGTTTTCATTTCAAAAATTAACAGGAGTATCCAAATCTAACTTACCTAAGCGTAGCGTGTCAGGGCACAGGGCAACACCGGCCTTTTCGGTGTATATGAAAAGTTTTGACTGTATACGTCAATCCGAAAGACGTTTATTGCTGGACATAGGCCTCCCTCAAGCGTCGTCACATGAACCGACCCTGTGTTCTTCGCATCCAACGGATTCCTGCGGCCTGCACAAGGTTATGGATCCGCCTTGTGAGAGGCCTTACAACGCTACGCCTTCCGGTACACGGTCACTCTAGTACCTTTCGGTCCGATCGGCCATCTGAAGGGCAATTCTCGTAATTTAAAACGTTCAAAATCTAGTCGCAGTCTCATCTCGGCGACAAATAAATGTCAAAAACTTATCAAAATGTAGGGAAATTAGAAGTATTTTTTGACAGATTGAGACTGAGATCAGACTGTGAACGTTTTTAAAATTTACGAGAATTGCCCCTCTGTTCTACGAGCAATGTGACCCTGACAACTGTTTGTCAATTCTTCTGGCTATGACGGTTATGACGGCCTATTGACATAGTCATGTCAGTAGGTTTATTCGAAGGCTTACCTGCGATCAGGTTCAGAACAGAAGCGCATGATGGTCTCCCTCGCCTCCTCACTGATAGGTATCTCCGGGGGAAAGGTTAGCGACTCTCGCCATGACATCACCTTCCGGTACGTCTCCTGCGGCGACTCGGAACAGAACGGCGGGTATCCGATCAACATCTCGTACCTGGAATGTAAGGGTTGAAAGTTGAGTAAGTGGAAAATGGTTCAGCAGATCAGTTCCGTAAAAATCTCAACGTGGAAGCTTAGGTGAACTGAGCCGTCAATAGTGTCAATCCTTATCACCAGGTGGAACAGTGGCGTGCATTGGTTTTCAGAATAGGTAGGCACTAGGCCGGGTCTAGTCTAAGCAAACGCCGTCAATAATCAGAAAAAAAAAGTGAGGTCAAAAGTATGGTTATTTGAGTAGGCATGCCTACTTAGGGATGATAAATTGCGTAGGTCGAACGTCATGGTATTACGCGTATGGTAAAGACCAATGACAATGTGCGAATAGTACGGGAGCCGAGTAGGCCGTCCGGCGACTGCCATCTGCCGCGCGTGTTTGTATGAAGATTTTGTTTTTTGTTAGGTATCATACCTAACAAAAAACTTAGTGAGTTTCTTAATTGTGGGGCACACACACTAAAATAATTGACAGGCTTATGTTGATATATCGAGGTAGGCACTGCTTATATGCCTATATGAAATGCACGCCACTGAGGTGGAACGACAGCTCACATGAAGTCACTTCACCTAAGTTTTCATTACAGAATAGACCGACAGGTTGATAATAATATAGCTAGCTCACTTATATAACTTCCTAAAATTTTTGTCGCTGCGCAGATTTACCACCTTTTCGGGGGCAAATGTATGCGTGAGAAGTTTCTATTTTAATGCAAGTATTTCTTGGGTAAAAACAAAAATGTAACTGAAACTACCGAAAACCTAGAAACGGGTCATTGAACTCATCATTACGAACAAATTTTACGATGGGACCCGGCTTTTTAGTGGCTTGTTTCGAAATTTCAATTAATTGATTGAATATGAGGATATATTAAGCCCTCCGCTCAGCGCTAGCTAGTACATAAGCAAAAATAACATAAGTAAACTACCCAGAAATTCGCCGAGATTTTTCGGGCATTGCTTTTGCAACTCAACGATGCAAATGCTACACCGAGCTCATGTATGCCTCTGCTATTTTGAAAAGTATCAAGTTACCAATCAATTAATAACGGAAAATTATCAATAAAATAATACTCTTAATATCGCCGAAGCATCTTGTCTATTCGTGCTAGGTTTGCTTACGTTTTATATTATCTATTTATAATGAATGCCCTTCAAAAAACCCTCGTCGTCATTCAAAATCAGCTTAACGTCCACATGTGGGGTATTTCTCCCTCAAAAATTTCCGAAGCGAAAGGAATCATCAATACAAACATAATTCCTTACGAAACATTTCTTCTGGTAAGTAATTCTTTCATTAGCCTTTTCATTATACTTGTTTGCAACTTAGTACACGCTCCAAAAGTTAGGAGAGGTCTTTTCTTTTTGTAATTTAATTAAACTTTGACATTTACAAATTACACGTTTACACGTTGCTACATAGAGTTTAGCAAATTGATGATTTTCATAGGTTTCCGAAATGTCTGTGACACTTTCGAAATGGCATGTTAATAAAACAAACAAATATGCACCAGGAATACATAATCATGTCTAGGAAAAACAAACCATACGTATGTTTTACGTATGGTTGTTTGTATACTGATGAGAAACGTGTTCACCCCTGCTCATTAGGTCAAACAGGTTCAATGCATTTACTGGCGGCTCTCGAACTGTGAATGCCTATTACTAGTTTTATGAATGCTAACATCAATCAGACCAATTAGATGTAGACTTTTATAGAAAAGCCATGACATGATATAAAGTCACGCCTACATTCAAAGGGGTAGGCAAAGGTGTATAGAACAACCACATTTCTATAGTTATGATATAAGGCCCATGCAAATGGAACCTAGGATAACGTGCAGCATGTACTAGACCAGCTCAAAAAACAAAAACGTATTCCTGCATCTCCCTCTCACAGAGAGGAGGCCTGTGTCCCAGCAGTGGGAACGTTATAGGCTGATTATGTATGTTATGTATGTATTCCTGCATATACTTTGAATTTTTAACTTTGCTAAAATAATTGCAATAAAACTTCGCTTATATTATGGACTCACGCAATAGCTTTAATATAAATTAATAATTCCCTCATTGAATTTGATTTCTTTTTGACGTTCTATCTATCAAAGGGCAAGTCTTTCAAAGATATTTTTAAGCCGCTTTGTCGCGTCGCAAACGGGGAACGACCGCTATTGGCAAATGAGGTTTCATAGCAAACTGGGGGCGATGATCGAGAATCGTAAAAGACATAATAAATGCATATATGTACGCCAAATGACAAAACATAGAGAATACATAATATACCAATCAGTGGCGAAGGGTGAATTTATGACAGAGGTAAGCCGGAGCAAAAAAAAAGGACAAAAAAAATTCAATTATGAATTGACTATAGTGTGGTTATGTTCTGAGGGAAGCCGGTGGGAATCAAGTAGTATGGTACCTTCGCCACTGATACCATTGTAACATCTTGCAATTGTCATAACCTATGTTTACAAATAAAAACTATTGATTGAGCAGAGCAGTTAAATTACTCATTTCTTTAATAACTAGATCAAAAATCAATCTAATTCGTCCAGCTAAATATAAATACGCTGAGCAACGTTGGCTAAGTGCAGCGAGCAGAACATGTTATATTGCTAGAAAAATCGCACAAGCTACTACGCTCACATAAAAAAAAATTGCATTGGCTATTACTAACATCAGATAATACCACGACACCACGACTGAAACCCCCGAAGGGGTAGACTGTATAAAACGCTTCGTTCTGATTTAGTCCCATTATCCCATATAATAGGGGGCAAGCTATTAACCACGCCAGACTTCGGACTGTTACTGAAATTTCCTTATACTATTTCCTTATACTATTATTCAAATAACTCTTAGCCCGCCCCAGGAATCGAACCCGAGACCTCACGCTCAGCAGTCGCACTAGTGGCCACTAAATCTACGCATTTGACTATTATTTAAAGCATATAATACCCCTTGTTATCTAGACTGATTCGGCCCAGCTTTATTAACCCTTTGACCGCCATGTAAAATTTCATCTATCTTGCCCCCAACGCCGCGACCGTATTACAAATCATTTATCGTATGATTGGCTAGTGATGTGTAACACGTAAAATACACAGTAGTAATATAGTTTAAAAATCAAGTACTTGTTAAGCATTTGACTATGAAACATTTTGACGTCTTACGTCGTGGTCGGCGATTGTGCCCAGTTTTTTGGTGACGCTTTAAGACGTCATTGACGGTCAAAGGGTTAATCAGAGAGATACAAACTCAGTGAGCCAGGCAGGCCATGCAAATATTCCTTACGCTTTAAAGAAAGGTTGTTAGTTCATACTGTTGGGTTAGTAACGCATCATACGTTGGCTGGGATTAATAAACGTTACTTAGCACGTACATTAGCTAAGCATTATGCCTGTCACTCTCGCACAACTATCAAACTACAAGCGCGAGACAGAGATGAGAACATATCTAAGACAAAACAAGTGCTGAATAACGTTTATCCATCTCAAGCAAAGTTTCAGAGTTATTTAAGCTAATATTAGAACACAATATAATGTTAAAACAAAGCTATGTCTGGACAGTAGAAGATTACGGAGTAACCGCAATAAGGAGTGGACGACATTCTCTGAGGCGCGCTTGCGCTTTGTTTGACCCATCATTGTGTTTCTGTTAATCTTTTGAAATTGACGCAGATGGGAGCATTTATGAACTGACGGAATAAATTAAATAGGCTTTATAAACACCGAGGTTAGGTTCATTTTTGCAGAGCAATTACATATAAGTTAAACAATCTAAACATATTTATGTTAGTACAGCCTACCATACATGAACGGCCGATTCTGCGTCAGTTTGTTTAGATCAAATAAAAAAAAAAAACTTTATTTACTAGAAAGACATTCCTGGCACAAAGGTGAGATCATATAGCCTAAGGCCTTTTGTACAGACGCCAGCACATCAAGCTACTAAAATCTGTCAAATTTCTTTAATAGATTTTCAACTTTATCGCTAAAGCATCAGGTTCAAAGTTGATTGGGAAAACTTGACAGTTTCGGGTAGGTTGATGTGCTGGAGTCTGCACACACACGATTTTCTTGCCGTGTAAAACTACGGTTTATTCGCCGTGTGTAGGCACGGTCGTTAGTTTTGTATGGACCACTATGGAAGCCTGTTAACAGACGTTTTTTCTACGGTGCGATTTATACGCCGTACCGTAAAGAAACCGTGCCGCGTACAAAAGGCCTTAGTGCCTATACTGATCGAATGCGTGTTGTATGAAACAGTTGGATTTTTCAGAGGCGAAATTGTTAATAATGCTTATCATGTATGGTAGCCTCAACCGCATCTATGAATACGTAGATACTAACATGATGACGCCCAAACTCCACCAGTCCGCCTGCGGGCCGTAGCCCGTTTGCAGGAATACCTCTGGGGCTATGTAGTCGGGCGTGCCAACTGTGGAGTAGGCGAGCGCCCGTCGGTTTCGCTTCCACGACTCGGCGCGACGCTTCGAGTCCATCGCGGACGACGACGTCGATACTGCATACGAGAAATTGAAGTGTAGAGCTTAAATAAAAAAAGGTAATAACAACTTAATTAATTTCTCTACGTAGTTCCATGTTCAACCCATCTTCGTATCCTTGATAGCTTCGTGTTGTGATGAAAAAGCTTTGTGCGAAACGAGAGTACATCTCGTCGCTGTGTTCGGTTCTAGCAAATAATATAAGCGAAGCAGACGTCACCTGAACTCCGTAAAACCAAAAAAAGCTGACCAATGAATATTGGTAACGCAACGTTGAGCAAATTAAAATGAGAAGCAGTAGCTAATGGCCGTGTTAATATAAATCGCCGTCAAGTAGTATCAGACTTAATAGCAAAAGAGAATTTTGACAAGTTTTGTGTCCTCAGACTTTAACAAATCAGTTTATTTAGTAACCAAATCATAGGGGTAAATTAAGTTTTATTTCATTTCTTTTTCTGGTGTACGGAAACGAGTATTTTTTACTATTTATGAAGAAACGTATTAACAGCGGTTTATTAACACAAGACAACATAAAAAATAAAAATCGCATGGCACATTTTAAAGCTTCCGCCAAACAGACGCGTCACGTCGGGGGAAACAACAAAGCAGTGAGAGCGACAACGCGAAGCTCGCGCTCCCGGTTGACAGTCGCTTTGATCGCGTAGATTTGGCCGAAGCTTTATACAAAAACCAAACTTTAAAATATATGGTCCAACTTACTGAAATCGGAAGGCGTGGCTCTCGATAGGTCCCGGTAGAAGTCCGTGCGATGGCTCTTCTTGAGGCCGGTGCAGAGCCCAAAGTCGCTCAGTTTGATGTGACCGCGCGCGTCCAACAGCAGGTTGTCTGGCTTTATGTCTCTGAAAAAATAAACGTTACTGTTGACCTTGACACCACAGATTACGGAATTGGCACGGCAGTACTCATCCTAGCACACAATTTCTGTCATAGACGGCATTCAATGCCAGTGCAAGAAAACGGTCATACGCTTGGTTTGCATGGAATGTGTTGGTGCCTCCAGCAGCGATCGCCGAGGCGTCTCCTTGCTCAGTTAACACATGGAAAGCCAATAGACGCGGTAACAAGAACGACGAGTAGTAGGTACCTGAATCTGATCTGAACTATCCTGATTTTCTCCTATGGCTTAATCACCCGTTAGTAACGAAGGGATCGTTCATATAGCGCTACATGGATATTTTGGCACGTGGCCAAAATCAGAACTAACGCCGCCAGCTGTGATGGCAAAGTATTGTTAGTGTTTTGTTTATATGACGATTCGAAAAATACACACGTATTTGTTCAAGTTTTCACTTCTGTCGGCACTCCCGGAGTGCCACTTTTTTTTTATACATTTCACAAAACAATTGCACAAATGTTTACCAACAGCGCCCCCCGTCAACGTAATTCGAGCGCCAAATGATCCTAGCTGCAATTTAATTTGGTCGTTTATAATTTGCGGAAAATCACACGGCTCACATGAGTTCACAGCTGATTAGCTACTCCGTTTAACAAGCATAAAGAGTCTGAACGCTAGATCGAACATACCAACAGGATAGATAAACGCTCCGAAAAAAAAATATGAGCATACTCAAAATATGAAATTTACTTCTTTATATACTAATTTTCCGACAGCTTATATGCGAATACAGATAAAGAAACGACATCATTCTAATCGTAACTCAACTATTATAAATTTAGAATTAACCTTACACATTTTATAAACTGTGGCGCTTGTTAAAGTATTGTGACATTATAAAAATACTTTTCTCAGTGATTATTTTAAATCCTTCTAAGAAATATTAAAATGTGCTTGTAATCAATGTCATTCATTACTTACACCTACTTACCTGCCACTTTAATCAATTAATATATACTTAGGTAAGGGTTTTGTATTCTCATTCGCTCGCTCTTGCATCCTATGTCGACGGAGCCCTGCTAAGCGGGGCTCCTATTTCTGTATAAAGTTAAAGGGTAACCTAACCTAACCTAACCTCGGAGTGCCCTTCGCTCGCTCTTGAATCCTACGTCGCCTATCGACTGACCGCAACCATGCAACCGATGTCACCCGAAGTACACTACGCACGAAGCGCCCGCGCGGGCCGACCGGTAGGTAGTTATTTTCATTAAAATTGAGAAGTAAAAAAGTTATTCTAAAACCAATGGTAGAAATTAAGCAGGTTCCTATAGTGCTTAAGAAAAACGATTATTTTAGCAGAACATTATGTTTTCGGAGACTTAGTATTTTTTTCGGAAGTTTAGTATTTTTGTTTGGAAATTTAGCTTATTACTTGAAAGTATATATTAGGTCCTTACATATGAAATTGGCGTTTTGTATGGAAGGAACAAAAAGTCGAATATTTTTTAATATAATATATTTAATTAATCAAAGTATGAACCATTGTTTTCAATGCACTTTTGCCATCTTATAGGTAGTTCATTGATCCCTTTACTAAAAAAACCAGTCGGACGGGAATCAATAAAATCTTTGAAGGCGATTTGGACTGCCCCATCGGAGTTGAATTTTTTCCCTTGCAAAAAGTTATCCAAATTGCGAAAAAAATGGTAATCTGTTGGAGCAAGGTCCGGGGAGTACGGAGGATGTCTAAGACATTCCAATTCAAGCTCTTCTAATTTGGTAGCCGTCTGTTGCGCAGTGTGTGGTCTGGCGTTGTCGTGCTTTCAAGCTTTTTAATCTTCCCAATTTGCTTCAAGTGAATTAAAACAGTTTTATCACTAACATCGAAGCCTGCAGCTAACTCGGACGTGGTTTGCGATGGGTCCGCTTCCACAATAGCCTTCAATTCTCCATTATCAACTTGGGTCTCAGGCCGTCCACGGGGCTTGTTCTGCAGGTCGAAATTTCCAGAACGAAAACGTTGGAACCAAAAACGAACTGTGTTTTCTTTTGCAACATGACCGCCATACACATCATTCACCCTTCGAGTCGTTTCCGCAGCACTAGTGCCACGGCGGAACTCGTACTCGTAAATAATGCGATATTTTAAATTTTCCATTTTGTAAAATGAGTGACGCAAACAGAAAAAACAGAAGAAAAAAAACAAATGAATGACGGTCATCGAAGCACAAATACATGAGTAAATAGCTGTACAAATTTGAATTTGGAATTCCTTACCAAAGAGGAGAAATTCGTGATTAAAGTGGCCAGTACGAAAAACGCCAATTTCATATGTAAGGACCTAATATTATTTTTCGTTGAATTGTAATTTGATTAAGCTCATTTTTTTGTTAGTTAAATTCATTTTTTTTTTTCGATTAATTTTGTGTTAATTTTTCGGTAAATCTTTTAACACAGCTTAGTTAGTATTACATTCAACCACAGATCGTTGGAAGTTAATTTGTTTTCCCATACCAAAACATACACATAATAAAATTTTAAATACGATATAAAGATAGCCGACAAGCCACGGTCTGATAACCTTCCGTCACCTCAGCGGAATATCGAAATACCGTGTCAACGACAACATCGGCTGCCGGCAACATTCACAAAAACATCTTCTGTATCCGCACGAAAGATATCAGACTGGATCATGAAAACTAGGCCAAAATATTGTTAGCAAGGAGTGGTAACGTTGGTAGAGGACAGGCACAAAAGAAAACTTTTGCGCGCTATTTCTTTATCCTGACAAGTATTTTGAGAAAAACCTAAATAAATAAAAAACTATCAAACTGAAAGCATTTCATTAAATCTAGCAGCTTCGCCCTCATCATGGATGTCGGAAAATCTCGGGAACGCACTCCCGGGATTTAAAGTATCCTGTGTTAATCCAGGTTATAAACTATATGGGTGCCAAATTTCAACGAAATGCGTTCAGCCGTTTTTGCGTCATTGAGTACCTAATAAACATACAAACATCTAAAAATCCAAACATAAAAACTTTCACATTTATGAAATTATAGTAAGATATACCAAAGTTGCCCATTCCAAATCGTAGTAGGTTCTTATGCAGGAGAACGGACAAGAAACTCCACGGACACGCAATCAAAATATTGTTTAAAAAATTTGGCTATATCATTCATGTTGAAATGACACATGTGAGAACGAAGTAGAAAGACGTGCACGTTAAAAGCGTCCGTAATAAAAAGTTTTAAAAAAGGACTCGCAAAATGAATGGCAGCTATGGGATGACCGATCCATACTGACGGCATCCGTTCACAAACATGACGTATGGATCAGCACCCTTCCGCTCGACCGTTAAGAGGACTACATGACCTAAAGCGCGGTCACTATCGGACTACATAGAAAAGAAAGAGAAGCGCGATGACACAACGCTGGTAATTTATTGCAAAATATGAAGCAATTATCTATTTACGAAAAATTCTATTGTTTGGCCTAAAAAATTAAAACACTAGAGTTTTAGTATGTTGCTTGTAGAATAATCTGACAAAAAATCATAATGATTGTATGTATAGGGTGTTACGGAAAGGGTATATCAATACAAACGGGTTGAAGAGTGTATCTGGTCTAGAATCTCTGTACAAAATTTCAGCTCAAAAGCAGTAACTTTGAAAATGCTTAATATTTTTTAATTTTACTCAACAACAATTGATGATCCACTTTGTCAAAAGCTTTTTGGAAGTCCGTGTATATAGTATCAACTTGAATACGAGAGTTCATACTGTTAAATAAATAGTCAACAAAAGTTATCAGGTTAGTGGTAGTTGATCTTTTTTTGACGAATCCATGTTGTTGAGGAATTATGTTATTATGCAGTAGAGGGTAAACATTATCATGAACAAGTCTCTCAGAAAGCTTTGAAAAAACGGATAATATCGATATAGGACGATAATTCTCGATATCCTGTTTAGGCCCCGACTTGTAAACAGGAGTTATGTTTGCGAGTTTCCATGCTTGGGGAAAGGCTCCTTGTGAAATAGATAAATTAAAAATAATTTGTAATGGTACACACAGATTAACGGCAGTCTGTTTAATGAACACAACTGGTAGACCATCTGGCCCCGGGCCTTTAGAAGGATCTAATACTCTTAGTGCATCTAATATTTCATCGGTAGTAAACTGAATGTTACTAAGCAGAGAGCAGGTTTCAGAATAATCTCCGCACTGCGATGAAATACCATCAGTTGAATTAAAAAAGCTTGAGAACAGAGTACAGATGTCTTCAGGGTTATTGGCTGAATGGTTACTGTAATGCATGGTAGAAGGGAAGCTAGTAGAAGATTTACGGGAAGAAATGAACGCCCAAAAATGCTTAACATTAATCTGGATACCATCTTCTACGGAGTTAATGTAATTTCTGTAACAATTGTTGCACTCAACTTGGAATCTGGAGCGGTAAATGGAAAACTGCTCGTAGTCTGAAATGTTTTAATACATCTTTCATTTTACCCAAGCCTTGGCTTTATTTTTGTAAATATGAATAAGCGATTTTGAAAACCAAACCGGAAACTTTAAAGATCTACTGCTACTCAATGGAACGTGTCTTTTAATAACGCAGAAAACAATGTTATAAAACATGCTTAAGGTATCGTCAATGGTACGGTTAACTAAAACATCCTCCCAATTAATCTCTTTTAAATCTCCATTTATGTTATCATAATTTGCCTTGTAATAATTATATTTTTTAATCATCTTACGTGCCATCGAATTGTAGGGTACACTCAGAGAAATAAAAACATTAAGTGGAGGATGGTGGCTATGAACCTGTAGTAAATAGTCTGTGGCTCTAGAAACATTGCAATCACCGTTACTAATGACCAAGTCCAATATTCTCCCACTTAGATTCCGTATTGTATTAAATTGATGAGCGTTGAGGAACGACAAAAACTCACTCATGTGATCACAAACGGGGGAGTTACCTCTACAAATATGAGCAGATAGTGAAGTACTGTAGAGGCCGGCTGTAAAGCAAGGCTGGCTGGAAAGCCACACCTCTACAAGACTGGCTGGTTATATTTTAAAGTATGTTCCATTCGAGATTTCAAGCGAGTGTCAAATATTCTGCTGGTGTTTTTTCTATTCAGTTTAAAACTTGTTATTGTAAGATATGGATCTTAAGCAATAAATGCTGTGCAAAGCTTAACGTGTCTTAATTATTTGTCGTCAGCACCTCTGCAGCTACGACCCCCGTAGCGTAGTTACCACAGTACTATCTGTACAAGCAATCCAGTCGACTTCTGGCAGATTAAAGTCTCCTACCACATAGAAATTATCAATGTTTGTGTTACCAAGCAATGATTGCAGAAGTTCAAAATATTCAGCATAAGCGAATTCTGGCGTTTTTGGTGGTATATATACTGCAGCAATAATTTGGCTCTTGCCTCGACTTGAGCTTGGCAATTGCACCAAGATGTGCTCGATGCTGGCATGAGTTGCAAATTGCGGAGCCAATCTAACTGAATGCAGACCCTTCAGTACAGCCACAAGAACACCGCCTCCGTCTTTTTTATTGGTGGCAATACGGTCACGGTCATACCGATGTACCACATAACGCTCATCAATAAACTCATTATCTGATATCTCGGGCGTCAGCCAGGTCTCAGTCAAAATTATTATGTTATAACAATTGGCTAGAATATTCATATACAAAATATTTAATTTAGTGCGGAATCCCCTGCAATTTTGGTAATGTATAACTAAGTTATCTGTCATTGTAGCGTAAAACTTTATAGAATATGATCATAAATGCATTAACCGCTACTAACGTAATCGTAACTAGCAGGGCATTATTGTACAATAAAGCGTTACAAGAATGTGAACAAAATATGAGAAACAAAACATAACACTTAAAACAATGGATTAACCATAACAAGCAACTTACAATCCAGCATAATAATATGGAGAGATCAACAAAAGTTTTTAATATACAAACTATTAAAAAGGCCCAGAGCTGTGGAGATCGATTATGAGGTATGCCGAAAATTGATCAATTATTCATTGAAGAGCTAATTTCCGATGGATACAGCTCCTTGGTTCTCAATCGGTGCCGCGTAGCCAGGTTTGATTTTAGTGATGTCTCGCAGGGTCCGAATTGCGAAAGACCTTGTCCCTTCTTTTTCACGGACAAGGATGGTTCCATGCTTAACCCAAATGTTATAGTGAAACGTGGTTATTATTGGAGGTCGTATATTTATATGTATATACTGGCCTGCGAGAAATAATCATATGTAACACATTGCTGTCATTGATTTAAATAAGCTTAGTTACGGGTTGTTTATATTCTATTGTACTCTTTGTAACTTGCTTGTAAAATATTAACCACGAATGAATATACTGTGCTGTCCCACTGCTGATCTCATCTTTATTTCAATTGGTTATGGGCCCAGATCCCAGAAGCACAAATGCTAGAGCATTATTTATAAGTTGAGTGGTTTAAATATTATTTGTGTGCTTGTGAAGCTTACGAAATCGCAATTATGTCAGCTGAGGTTGGCATAAGTGGTATTAAGAGGCTGAAAAATTCGTCCGACTACCCAAATTGGAAATTCCTGGTACGAAATTACTTGGAAAATAAAAACTGGTGGGAAGTAATTTCTACAGATGTAGTGAATGCTGACGTAGACCGGCAGGCACGAACAACGATATGCTTGTTGTTGGAACCAGAGTGCTTTACCCACGTCTACAATGCGAAGACTGCGAAAGAAGCCTGGAATAGCTTACGGAAAGCGTATGAAGACAAAGGTTGGGGAAGACGTATACATATTCAGCGAGAGCTTTTTAACTGTAAGTTAGAGAATTTTGATTCTATGGAAAGCTACATATCAAAAATTACGTTCCTGACACAACAATTGTCAGATATAGATGCTCCAATCCCTGATGATTGGATCATATCGATTTTGCTGGGTGGATTGACCGCTGAGTACAGCCCTCTCATTATGGCTGTAGATAATAGTGGAAAAGAAATCATGTTGGAGCAAATCAAAATGAAATTGTTACAAGAAGGAAGTAGACAGAGTAAGTTGAACACAGAGTACGAAAAAGCCTTAGTAACACGTAAAGTACAGAACGATGCTAGATCTAACACTAAAACTAATGATCGTAAGCAGAAGTTCGTCTATAAGTGTTCTAAGTGCCACAAGCAAGGTCACAAGGCGTCCGAGTGCAAGGAGCGGATAAAAACCGCGAATATCTGCCTGAATACAAAGGGGGCGATAAACAAAGATAATTGGTATTTGGACAGTGGGTGCTCAAATCATATGACCCATGATAAAAACAAATTGTTGTCTTACACACATGTAAACGACAACATGAAGATCGCAGTAGCAAACGGGGAGAAGTTATTGGTGAAAGGACGAGGAAATGCTGAGCCACAAGTCAGCGAAAACGGAAAATTAATTTTAGAAAACGTTTTACATGTTCCTGATTTATCCATGAACCTAATTTCGGTGAGCGATTTGGCCAAGAAAAATTATTGCATGAATTTTGACAAAGAAGGTTGCATGATTCAAAGTAAAAAACAAATTATTGCAAGATGTCAAGAGATCGGCGGAATTTATGAGTTGACAGAAAATCAAAATAACGTCGTGAATGTGACATTGTCAAAACAAAATGAAAATATTTCGAACGTTTGGCACAAAAGATTAGCTCATTTATCGCGTAATTATATGAATAAAATGAAAGTTTTAGTAAGTGGTATGGAATTTAAGAGTACCGATTTATGCGAGCCGTGTATTCCATGTATAGAAGGAAAGACATGCAAAAGTCCCTTTAAAAAGCAAGGTACGAGAGCGAACGAGGTCTTACAATTGGTTTTTAGCGACGTTTGTGGACCAATCGAGGAGCCATCGTTCGGTGGTTCGAGGTATATTCTTCTATTTATTGACGATTATACTAGAAAGACTCATGTTTATTTTTTGAGGAACAAAAGCGAAACATTAGATAAGTTCCGTGAATATAAAGCGGAAGTTGAGAATGAGACAAGTAAATTGATTAAATGTCTGAGATCTGACAACGGCGCGGAGTATTGTAATGGTAAATTTAAATCATTTTTAAAGTCTGCAGGTATAAAACACCAGACGACTGTACCGTACACGCCGGAACATAATTCTGTCGCAGAAAGAGCGAATCGTACTATAATAGAGAAGGCAAGAACATTACTGTCAGAATCGAACTTGAGCAAGAAGTATTGGGCCGAGGCTGTAAATACTGTTGTTTACTTAAAGAACAGAAGCCCTACGAAAGCATTGAATAATGCGGTACCAGAAAAGCTTTGGAATGGAAAAGATGTGGATGTTAGTCATCTGAAAATCTTTGGTTGTTTGGCATATAGATTGATGCCAAAGCAAAAGAGACGGAAACTGGACATGAAGACGGAACCGATGATTTTTATTGGATATCCTGATAATCAGAAGGGTTATCGTCTGATGAATCCTAAGACAGGTGAAGTGACGACTGCGAGAGATGTGAAATTTCTGGAAAACGTCTTTCTCCAAAAGGAAAACGTAGAAAAGTCGGAAGTAATCATAAACCTAAATAAAGATTCTGTTCCTTCCAGTTTACCGAACGTATCTACAAGCAGACCTGAACATTTAGAGGCTCACAACGATATGTATCGTGATACTGAAGACGAGAACGTAAAAGTATCGGAGGACATAGGACCTGAACCTATAGTACCAGAGCGAGTATCTGATGATGTATTGACTGAAGAAGAAGTCAGAATACCTGAATCAGAAAGGAGGTATCCTTTAAGAGAACGCAGACAAGTCGACCGGTACGGATGCAATGTTATGTATGCCAAGGAGAACAGTCTTGATGGTGATCCATTGACTATTAATGAAGCGTTGGCGAGACCAGATGGTGATTTATGGCAAAAAGCGATAGATAATGAACTTATGTCACTGAAGGAGAACCAGACTTGGACGTTGGTGGATCTTCCAGCTGATAAGAAGCCTATCCAATGCAAATGGGTGTTCAAAATCAAGAAAGATAGCGATGGCAAGGTAACAATGTACAAGGCTAGACTTGTAGCAAAAGGCTTCACACAGGTATGTGGTGTAGATTATACTGAGACATATTCTCCTGTAGTAAGAAGCTCTACTTTAAGATTGTTGTTCTCGCTAGCTGTTGAATACAGTTGGTTTATTGAACAATGGGATGTCACGACTGCCTTTTTATACGGAAAAATTAAAGAGGACATTTACATGCTCCAACCAAAAGGAGCAGTAGTCAAAGGTCAAGAAACCAAAGTATGCAAATTGCAGCGTTCTTTGTATGGATTGAAACAAGCTTCAAATGCTTGGTTCAAGGAATTGGATAAAGAAATGTTGAATTTAGACTTTGTACAATCAAAAATAGAACCGTGTTTGTATCAAAAGCAGTTTAAAAACAACAAGAAGTTGATTGTCGTTATTTACGTAGATGACCTTTTTATTTTTGGAAATAGTGAACAAGAAAAGCAGAAATTAAAAAACAATTTGCTTGACAAGTTTAAAGTGAAAGATTTAGGGCAGGCTAGGCATGTTTTAGGCATGAGGTTGAGGAGGGACAAAGATGTTATTTGTCTAGATCAGCAACAGTTCATTTCGGATATTTTGAATAACTTTAACATGACAGACGCTAAGCCAGTTTTAACCCCAATGGAAGTCGGTATGAAATTAGAAAGATCGACAAATTCTCATAGCGATCTGCCGTATCAAAGCTTAATAGGCTGTCTAAACTATTTGGCCTGTAATACGCGACCAGACATAGCACATGCGGTAAGTGCACTTTCACAATTCAATTCATGCTATGATGAAATACATTTTAAATGTGCGAAACGGGTCTTAAGGTATTTAAAAGGTACGTCTAACCTTTGTCTCACTTTTAGGAAGTCGGGAGATTTAGACTTACGAGGCTACGTAGATGCAGATTGGGGAGGGGCACTTGATAGAAAGTCTTTCACAGGATTAATTTTCAAAATAGGTAAAAATATAGTGTCATGGGAGAGTAGGAAGCAAGCGACAGTATCCTTGTCAAGTACAGAAGCAGAGTACGTAGGATTAAGTCAAGCTTCGAAGGAAGCTCTCTATTTACGGAGTTTACTAAATAGTTTAACGGCTGTGGATAGTAAAGCGGTAGTAATTTACAATGACAATCAGTCGGCGCATAAAATTGCAGGTAACAAAATGATGCATAATCGGACGAAACATATAGATATAAAATATCATTTTATTCGCGAGTGTGTACTTACTAACAAAATTGAGATAAAGTACATGTCAACTAATAATATGATAGCCGACATTTTAACTAAAAGTGTTCATAGCCCGAAGTTAAGAGAATTTTTAAAGGATTTATCCCTATCAAATTATTCAATTAAGGGGGCGATGAGTAGTTAAATGTTTATTTTTATGTTGTTTTGGTAATAAATAATTTTCTATGTAGTTTCGTTATGCATTCTTTTCTTTGTTATTCTTCTGTTTTTTGTACTATACTTTTGTATACAGCTAGTACAGTTAAACACAGAAGTGTTAGTATTTGATTTATTTTTATGTACCGAGTACAGAAGTGATATGCATGTGTAATAGATTAAGGGGGCGTATTGGAGGTCGTATATTTATATGTATATACTGGCCTGCGAGAAATAATCATATGTAACACATTGCTGTCATTGATTTAAATAAGCTTAGTTACGGGTTGTTTATATTCTATTGTACTCTTTGTAACTTGCTTGTAAAATATTAACCACGAATGAATATACTGTGCTGTCCCACTGCTGATCTCATCTTTATTTCAATTGTTATCGGCAAAATGTGCTCCACGCGAGACGTAAATGCAATAAAGTGACATGTGAGTACCTGTCACTAGTTTATTATTATAAGCCGAAGTCTACAACAAGCCAGCATCTCTGTAAATGTCTATCCTTTGTTTCGCAGCCTTCAGATACTCATTTTAAGACAGTCATTTTATGACTTTACATCGAGAGGGCTATTGATTTCTACCGTTTTTAACCGACTTTAAAAAAGGAGGTTCTGTATTCGACCCGTATGTATGTATGTTTGTATGTCCGCGATTATCTCAAAAACTTCTGAACCGATTTTGATAATTCTTTCATGAGTGTGATCTACATACTTTCAGGAAGGTTTTAGTATATAATACATTAGGTAATTATTCTTATGTACGAAGTTATATGCATAAATGTACTGCATCTCCGGCATTTTTTGTGAATTTTGATGATTCTTCGAGTCGTGTCTTCAACGCACTAGTGTTAATTGAATTTGTGTGGGGTAGGTACAACTAAAAAGTGAAAAATAAAAACTTTTTTACAAAAAAAAACAACCGACTTCAAAAAAAACACTACAAAGTGAAAAATAACTTTAATTTCGGAAGTCGGTGTCAAAAAACGAAAATGCTGAAGCAACGACACCGACTTCCGAAATTAAAGTTATTTTTCACTTTGTAGTGTTTTTTTTGAAGTCGGTTGTTTTTTTTTTGGTTAATAAGATGTTTATCAATTAAGTTAAACTCTGAACACATCAAAGACAGAGGTTCTTATAGCCTAAACAATGCATAATTCGATTCTAAACACCTGAACGTACACGGCACACTTCTGTAGCCTAGTTTAAATGAAACCGAAGGTGAGTAGCTCATTCATAATATATTTCCATAACCCCCCATTCTCGCACGTCACTCAGATTAACCGACGACCCCTTTACTTCCTTCAAAACAAATCAACCACGGTCGCGACAACCTTGGCATCAAGTACTTCTAATACTTTTACAAATCAAAACAAATCTAACGTAGACACAAAGAAATAACAATTGACATCGTTCACCGAATTGAGACATGAACGTTACTTCAATTATCTCCGAGGTTATATAATGACAATACTGCTCTATTTCTGCCTTCCATGGAAATCAATCTGTTGCGCGTATAAAAAATGCACGAGCCAACCGTTCCGTGTTTGCCGCGGCCTAGCCTATCATTGTGCTGTTTTAAAAATGTAAAGGAAAAGTCTGCGTCGTTTGCAGCCACAGCGTACGCATCAGTACTTAAAACACTTCACTTTGTTTCTGCATTGGCCTTCAAAATAGCCTGCAAAACTCAAAATTTCGAAAAAGTAATTTTGAATTTCGCTGACCTTAAAGTAATGCCAGAGTTTAACAAGTTCTCAACTTCAAATTCTCAATTTAGAAAGCGTGTGTTAGAATTTAACTGTATAATTCGTCGTTAATCTAACTAACTGACCTATCTGACATTTTGGACTAAGCCAACCTAAGTATAGTAATTTGGTACCTTTTCCAAGTCGAATCTGATTTCTGATCATGTATTCCGAACAAAATAAAAACAAAGATCTCACGAAGTGAAGTATCTGTTAAAATATGTATTATTAAAACAATATCAACACGATAACCACAGTAGTAATATAAAGATCTTAAACGGAACTACACACGTGCTAAATTTTGTAGCAATAGAATTTATACAGAGAAAGCTACCCTCAATCATAGGTAACCCTCAACTGCAGATAGCTTGCCTTGTAAAATATGCTTCGAATCAGTTACGTCACATAGT
Organism: Amphipoea oculea; assembly: GCA_945859645.1. NCBI lineage: Eukaryota > Metazoa > Arthropoda > Insecta > Lepidoptera > Noctuidae > Amphipoea > Amphipoea oculea. Next base: position 32,223,095 of record OX243861.1, on the reverse strand, counting down.
TAGATTAGCGACGAATTGTGGGATAACGACAAAAAATAGCCACCGTGACACTTAAAAAATGGATTTTTTTTTATTGGAACATACAAAGTACACAAGAGGCAGTAATGACATGGTGTTAGAGGTACACCGGCGAGTCGTAATGGTAGCGTACGGAACCGCTACCACAGTGACCGCCACTCTGCAATCATGAACAAAATGGTTCAACCACACCTTTGTAAAGATCGACCATTATATCAGGCATGGGCATGCACTACTTATTATTTTATCTATCTATTTAACCGACTTCAAAAAAGGAGGTTCTGTATTCGACCCGTATGTATGTATGTATGTTTGTATGTCCGCGATTTTCTCAAAACTAATTATTCGATTTTGATAATTCTTTCACTAAAGTGATCTACATACTTTCAGGAAGGTTTTAGTATATAATACATTAGGTAATTCTTATGTACGAAGTTATATGCATAAATGTACTGCATCTCCGGCATTTCTATGCAAATTTTGATGATTCTTCTAGTCGGTGTCTTCAATTCTTCAGTGCATTAGTGTTATTGAATTTTTGTGGGGTAGGTACAACTAAAAAGTGAAAAATAAAAACTTTTTTACAAAAAAAAAACAACCGACTTCAAAAAAAAACACTACAATGTGATAAATAACTTTAATTTCGGAAGACGGTGTCAAAAAACGAAAATGCAGAACCAACGACACCGACTTCCGAAATTAAAGTTAATTATCACTATGTAGTGTTTTTTTTTTTGGAAGTCGGTTGTTTTTTTTTTTGTAAAAAAAGTTTTTAATAGATTCTTTTATATTTTGTGAATGTGTGAACATTGTACGCCTTGTAGATGTAGACTAGATTTGTAGAACATTTTCTATTTTATTAAGTACCTGGTACAGTTCGCTTCAAAGTAAGGGAACCCCTTTTGGGAATGACATTAAACCCATTTAAGTTTTTTGTAACGTATTGTGTATGGCGTGTTGGTCTAGTGGTTAAGACAGCGGCTTAACAATTCGATGGTCCCGAGTTCAAATCCTCGGACGAGAAGTTCTTTTTTTGTTTTTTTTTGTTTCTTTTATAGGTTATTATGTGATTTTTGTTAATTATTATTTAAGAAATCAAATGTTGAAGTAGGTATGAGGTTTGTAAGAAAATCTAGGCATGTTGCATAAACAATATTCATTTATTTCTCTAATTACATTTCTAAGACTTCATGGAATCCACTTCACGGTTGAATACCTATACAGTTTTCTATGTGTGTTAAATTGGGGTTATTTACTTAGAATATTAACTAAACACAAAATAGATACCCTGGGTGAGGTTTAGAATGTTTAACATTAGATAACGGTTCATTTATAGATTTTTCTAGAAACAACTACAATAATATTTATTCATTTAAAGTTGTGAAAACATTAATTTTTTATACTTTGTATGATCTTATCGGAAAAAAAGATTAAAAAATTAAATGTTGTCATTTGTGCCTGTGAATTACAGAGGAAGAACCAACATGCTAAACTATAAAAGTATAGCAATATACATCTTTCTCTTTTATCACATTTTCTGATAACCCTTATTTAACACAACATTAGAAATTATAAAAATATGTGAGGTCAGATGGTGCATCACACATTACAAGACTACTTGTAAACAAAAGCATCTGGATTGATAATAATAAAGGTTGTTTATTTTTGATTAACTACGAATTAATGATTCCACAAATATTGGGAATTATTAACACTTGCTCATACGTTCCAATGTAATTTTATCAGATCAGTTACACAATAAATCTGCCGAGTAAATTGCTTATTAATAACGGAGAGGATGGCCGTCACTGTCTATCACTTCTTGAAGTCACACTTGAACGCGTAGTTTTGAAGGGTGTCACTGAGTGAACTTCCACAATATTACGGTGTCGCCCCGATTCATTAGTGTAAACAATTATTGAGCGAGGGCCTTGGCGATCACATTTCACATCACCAGTTGCATGATACCTTTGTATCCATCTACGAACTGTTTTTCTCTGGAACGAAAATAATAATATTAGGAATACATAAAAAAATCCAACTTGTCAGTAATAATGCAACATGATTGCAACAATAAATACATATATGTGTATAACGTAAATCTTACCGTTATGGCCATATCTCGTTCTTTATGCTTTGTTCCTGTTCCCAGAGAACAACAATTTTAGAGTCCGCGTATCACTGGTCAGTTTCCCTCAGTCGTCAGTTTATTTAATTCTAGCCTTCAAAAAGTTATTAATCGAACAATACTATCGGTTAATATAATCAACTGTTCAAACACTTAATAAATTGGATAATATTTCGACGAAGATAATTACGCACAAGCGGATCGACACGAAAACGAAACGATTTGAAAAGTAATTATACCCTCAATCACAGTTTAGTAAATAAGGCGAAGAAGTATTCTAAATTCAACCTTAACTCGCAGTTCATACAGCTAGTTAAGTTTCTGAAGTAAAATTACGGTAGGTAGTGCAACAATCGGAATCAGGCACATTCTATTCAACCAAACAAGAAATCTATGCAAAATTCAACCTTATCTTTTAGTAAATTGAGGAGTTACGAATTGCATTTTGTAAAACAAGACGGTAAGGTGTTAGTATTTATAATACGTGGTGGAAGTTGAAATTTAAACCTTAATATCTAGAAGATTAGACCGTTATCAACCTTGTTCGATAAAAGGAGTAAAGCTATTCAAATTTTCGTTAAGATGGCTAACTGATTCAATAGTCTAGTGGTATAAGGCGCGGTCTATGTGATCGGCTGGCGCCTGGTGATGCGGGTTCGTATCCTCAATCGCACGGAAAGTGTCTTTTTGTAAGTTAAGTTATTCTTGGGATACGGTTCGGGCAACAAGCCGAAAAAATACCATATTATAATTATTTAAAAACTTGCAAATAATATTTGAGTGGGATCGGTGGATGCTCGGGCAGAGATGGATGCGCCGCGCCGCGCGGCAGCGGGGGAGGGAGCTGCTTGAGGCCAGAGCCACGTGACGCGCCCGAGCGCGCGCGCTCGAGCCCGCCATCGCTCGAGCGACGAGCGACGGCGGGCTCGAGCGCGCTCGGGCGATAATCTTTAAAGTCTTGGGGGGTTCCTTTTCTCTGAAGCTGATCGTACTTGTCGACAGGTCTACACTGTCCTCTCATACCTATTAACATTGTAATTTGAAAATACTGTAAAAGCCAATTATTTTTAAAAAAGTAACCGTGGAGTTTCCAGCCGGCTCTTCTCCATAGGAAACAACTAGAACCGTGCACCTAGCTTCTGACGTTTCATAAGTGCCTATGTAGGTGTAAGAGAAATCAAATATTTTGATTTCATTAGATTGACAACTATAGGATTTAAAGAAACTACAACGTACTAAAACATGCTCTATTTACAAGGCTTTGACAACAAAAGCTACGTATATTATTATTATAAGTAGCTAAAACTGTTTGCATGCCTTAGTTAGGGCACTAAGTGCAGGATCATTTTACAGATGTTAAACTTAACATCGTAGGTACAAGTTACAGATGTTAAACTTAACATCTGTAACTTGTACCTACTTTCTGTGCAAATAAAGAACTATTCTAATTCTAACTCCAAGTAGTTTTAGTACTAGACATAGTATCAAGTTGTGACCTTCAAATCGATTGCGAATGTCAAAGTCAAATCAATTTTATTCATAAAGACTAATAACAAGCTCTTATGAATGGACGACTGGAGGCGAGGAGTTGACAACGCGACAGACAGAATCCGTGAAGATGAATAATTTATGATATTTTATTTTGAGCGGGAAAAGCTAAGACGTCCAATCGACGAGAGAAAGGTTATAAGCGAGTCTTGAGATATATCTGGGATTTATTGACGTGAACTTAGTATTGGAAGGTAGTAACAGGAAAACTACAAATACACAAGCCATTGTCAATTTTTTGAAAAGAAAAAATCCATACTAATATTATAAACTCGAAAGTAACTCTGTCTGTCTGTATGTTACCTTTTCACGCCTAAACTACTGAACTGATTTAGATGAAATTTGGTATAGAGATAGTTTGAGTCCCGGGAAAGGACATAGGATAGTTTTTATCCCGATATTCCCACGGCATCGAAACTTATGCGGGTGAAACCGCGGGGCGCAGCTAGTCCTAAAAATGCTTCATTTTTTTACGTAAGTGCGTAAAAATATGACGATTACGTTCAATTCAACACGTCAAACAAATTATAAGCGGTGCTTTAATGACAAAGAAGCGAATCGTCAACTCAAATTCGTAAAGTTTTGACAAATTGAAAACGTGATGGTTATTTTCTGCCGTTCATTAACCCCGGTGTCCCTATAACAAGTATAATTCCGTATAATTATGGACTTCTGGAACTGTCATATACTCTGGAAACTCTTGCAGCAAGTCGGCTTGTTGAGACTAACTTTACTTGAACTGTTCAGTCGCTGCGGAAGGAAGTCGACTCGGATAATTAATCGTGCTGCTAGTGACTGTGTTTAACTTGTGAAGCAGTGCTTTGCTACATGATACCCCATTTGTAATTATCCTCCTGCCCTTATTCCAATTTAATTAGAATCGAGGCTCTACGTCTTTTTCTTCCATCTATCTCTATCAGCCAATCAATCAACTCAGCCTATCGCAGTCCACTGCTGGACATAGGCCTCTCCCAGACTGCGCCACAACACCCTGTCCTCCGTCTTCCGCATCCAGTCTACCCCAGCCACCTTCTTCAAGTCGTCCGTCCATCTAGCTGGGGGACGTCCCACGCTACGCTTGCCGGTACGCTATCAGCCACGGATGGTCGACAATCTTTTTAAATACCGAGCACCATCCGTGCTTCGGAAAGCACTTTCAGACGTTGCTGCCGGCTGTCATTCGTGGATCTTTGAGCGTCGTTACGGGACGTCAGAAGCCCGAAAGTCTGACAACCACTCTTATCAAGGGGTATTGTGTTACTCAATAATTGGGTTGAGGTTCGATAGTCAATCACTCCACACTGGTATTCCAGTTGCATCCGTTTACATTGAAAAAGGCTAGCCAGATGATGACATATCTATCAGTCGTCATCTTAGTGTCCACTTCTTATCAAACTTTCACCCAATCCTCTATTCTTAAAGCTATCCATATTCACTTCCTACATTCAAACATAATAATAATAAAATGATTAAGGTATCTAACCTGTGTATGAAGCCAAGTTTGTGTATACTGTCGATCGCGAGCGCCGTCTCAGCCACATAGAACTGCGCACACTCTTCACTGAGGGTATCTTTCTTCATGAGGAGGGTCATCATGTCCCCGCCAGGCAGGAACTCCATGATGAGGTACAGGTTCATGGGGTCTTGGAAGCTGTAGTACATCTTCACGACCCATTGGTGATCGGCTTCTACAAGGATGTCACGTTCAGCACGTACGTGGGCTACCTGTGGGGGAAACAAACGTTAAGTAGGCATCATCGTTGTTATTTCAGCGGAGAGACGTCCACTTTTTATTATTTATTTTTTTATTGTTTAATGGGCACATTCTTGACCTCGATCACGCTTGATGGAAAGCGATGGATGAGGTCTATGATGGAACGAGCGTGCCCAGAAGATGCCTAAGGCACTGGAACTCCCAGGCATCGACGAAACACAGCAGGCTGCTTGACGCCGGACTCCGGTGGGAGAGTGGTCGCAAACCAGGCTGGCGTTAGCCCTACCACCGCAAGGGAAGAATTGGCCAGTCAAGTCAAATAAGGTATTAGGTGTGACTGGCCAGGATGCGCCGAGCGCTCGGTTCAGTTGAGTAACTGGCGGAACCAACTGCGCTACACGAGGAGGCTTCTTCATGCATCCCAAAAACTGTTAGACTTAGACCTTCCCCAAGCGTCGTCACATCGACCGGTCTTGTGCTTCTCGCATCCAACGGATTCCTGCTGCCTTCACAAGGTCATCGCAAATAAGGTATTGTATACCTATACAAATAGGTATACATAAACATATTAATATGATAAATAATATGTCTCCTTATACAGGGTGGCAGAGAGGGACATCGGCGCACAACCTTTTACCATGAATTCAGTACATGATCCCACCCGCGTTGAAATTTTGCGTCGGTTAATAATGCTGAATTCATGGTTACAAAATCAAAAGTCATTTATTCAAACTAGGCTGAGAATCAGCACTTTTCGAACGTCAAAATTACAAAAGACAGTCCCCCAAAACGCCCACCCTTCACCACTTCCTAGTACTTTCTCTGGGGAGAAGAAGTGGCGGCAAAACTACAGATCGCGTGTATAAATGCGACACGTGTCCTGCCAAAGCCATACCCGAAATAAAGTTGTTTAAAGTCCGAGGCAGCGATTACGCTATGCGAAAACTTCTGCGCTACCACTGCACGACCATAACAAGTCAAAGTTTTTACAACAAATAAACGCTCCCTACAAGTCTAAACTAAACTCTGATCGATTTGTAAACACTACTCAATCTTTAATTTGGCTAGTAACTAAAATTATCCCTCTAGTTCTAGCTAACAAAAAGTTGAAGCTAATAACGTTTATTAATTTCAAATGCATATCCAATTCGCTAGAATTAGTATGAATTCTCTCTATTTCACCATTCCATTTCGGCGCTACAGCCGATAACTGACAAGGTCTGAGATGCTATTAGCGCTACAAAGGGGTTGCGATCGTAGCGTGTCGTCCACCGCCATGAATTATAAAAGAAGCCTTTCAAATATGCACGTCTAATGCAGTGGTTTTTTCGTAGAAAAGCCACGTAAGACTTTAAATAGACTCGACGGTCTAAAGTCATATGACATTTAGAACTTAAAACGTTTAGTGATCCAAAAATCTAGATTGTTAACCGAATTAGAAGGAACTGCAAGCGAATACAATTTTAATTCACATATGACTCAGTAAAAAATTCTCGATAACTGTCTTGTTATCGGGAATTCTGCCAAGCATTCGAAAGCACAGAATTATGAGTCATCATAACCGATAATTTGAGTCGTACAACAAGCTCGAATATGTATGATGTTTGTTTGCAAAGTGTCGCAAACAACCCTTCAGTGGCTCACATCACGAAGCCACTACTACGTATTATTTATTCATGACGTTTCTATTACTTTATCGCGACAAACCTGTTCTTTTTCCAACATGTCAGCTTTCCTGAGTATTTTCATAGCGTAAACGTGTCCTGTATCTTTCTTTTGGACCAGTCGAACCTCGCCGAAAGCGCCTCGTCCGATAACCTACGAAACAAGGAGAATTTATTAAATTACATGAAGAATTTGGAGCAGACGCTGCGGTTGTTAGGCCAGACATTCGCACTTCTGCTCAATGGGACCTCTATTAGCAGACAATGGCTCGCGGTTGAAAATACTTGACTTGTACATAACGTACCTTGAGGGGTTCAAAGTCCTCCACGCCAAGCCTAGATCTTTTGAGTCTGAGGAACTCCGTCTCTTTCTGCGCATGTTGTTGTCTTTTCTCTTTCTTTTGGCTCTCTGTAAGGCTGTCATCTTTGAGAGACTCTTCGAGTTTCTCGAGCCTGTGGGTGAAATCATATTCAAAATAAAATCACTTCTAAAGCAAAGAAACATTTCAGGGAAATTACAGTGAAGATGTGGTGTCCGTACCTCTGTTTCCTCTCCAAATGTTGTGTGATGAGGTTCGTGTAGAAATTCTCTAAGGTGACCTTGGCTTTGGTGGCTTTGTCTAGCGTTGACCCGCTAAACCGAATATTATCTGTGCCTGTCATCTCCAGCACCCCTGGAGACAAAACATAAACATAAAGATGGGTATAATTGCATTTAAATACCGGTAATATCTGAAAATAGACCTAATCATTTTTGTGTAACTAAGGGGTTAGGTCAAGCGGATGGGAGATCTATATCCATTATATCCGCTGCTGAAAACTTTTCCAAAGAGTTGTTAAAGACTCGTGTCTTACGAACTTTCTTCGGAAGTCCGGACGTATGTTATAGATGACGCACGTGCATCGGTCATTATTGGCAGCTCGTATCGGAATCAATCATTTAGAGCCCACGAGAGGAAGCGCCTGTTTACGTCGAGGACTTAGTTGGAGCGTGCGGTAATACGTCGCATCCCTCCCGCTCTACATAATACGTGTACCTACTGCGACATACAGGTTATGTGTAGATTATAATAAAGTAAGATCACCATATAGATACTGATCATAATTTATTGATAGATCGTGGGGATAAAATGCCCGGAACTAATTTCTCTTCCCAAAGTGAACGGCGATTCGGCGCATATAGTCATGTCTCAGCTCGAGGTAATAAAGAACCGAGGTGGAGATGATCACCCAAAAGTCGCTTGGAAAGTTGACGGTAGGAAGTTCTCGCCGGACCAGCTTAAAAGAAACAACGTGAACCTATGACTGCAAATCAGTGTGAGGATATGCTACGCGCAAACAGCATCGGCACAACGTGCATGGTCATGGAGTGACAAAGGTGGGTATTACAAAGCTTGAGAATCGAAAGTCTCGTGCATCGATAAGGAATTACAAGACATCTTTATTGCCTCCGTTTTCAGCCTACTGCTGAAAGTAGCCTTTCAACAAGTTAGTTACAACGCAAACTCACATCAACGTGTTAATCAAATAGATAACTTTGCATCACAGATTTTCCAGTCAACTGCGGACGCCTTTCACCGGTTCACCGGACCACATTACATACTCGGGAAAATTAAAACAAAAGTGATATTCTTTATAACAAACAATTCTTCGAATACATTGTATTAAAGTAAGTATATAATTTGTAAACAATACAACAAATAAACGGGTCATGACTGTTTAATTAGAACAATAACAGAATGCTGATCGATGAATAATGGGCAGAATGGTCACGGTCATTGTAAGTCAATGTGTGGAGACCTCGCCTGGACAGCTCGTCAAGCAATCTGTAGCTGCTATGTCTACAACGGAGAGTATCGCAACCTGGCAGTCTCGACACAATCACCCCTTTCATGCCCACTCAGCCTTATCTGATGCAGTTATTCGATATTGTTGGATACCTCTTATCTGTTTGTGAGCCATGGCGCCATCGCCAAAAGAACGGGGATTTGAAACAATTAATTCTTGTGTTAATTAAATAAATGATAATGTCTTTTCCTCCCTCAAAACTGTTGAATTTAATGCGGCAAATTAAAATAAACGAAACATCTGAACAACAAAATTCTTATCTTTCTTATTTCTTCTATACAACGAATTTTTCTGGACTGAAAACGCGAAAAGTCATTGCGCACAATTTGAAACAAAACTTCAATTAAGAACCACGCAACTTAACAGGGAATCATTTTTATCGCACATCGTTCAACTGACTTTTTCGCATCAATATCACCCAAAAAATATTCCAGCCAAAAGTTATATCGAAATATGAATGCTTCAGCGAAAAAGTTTCAGTACTGAAACACTCTACGAACCATTTTTACCCAATATTTGAAGCATAAAGTGAACACCAAATTATATGTTGTAACACATTGTGTATAGCATCAAGCGGTAAAATTATTTTCACTTCTCATGCTCTAAAAGTTCGTCTTAAGGCGACATAAAATCGCTTTTTATGTTCTAGTGCATAAAGTTTAAAAAAAATCAGTCATTTATTATTTAACAACGCAAAGAAACGTTTTTATAACTTGGCAGTATGTATGAAGTACCAAAGTCGAATGACACATGTTAAAAATTATAAAAAAAAAACTTTTAATTTCGTGGCGGTTAGCTATGCTTTGCAACATTTTTGATTAATTATGTACTGTATACTTTATGCCTGTTTCATTTTCTCGCAATCGAAGTGAAAAGCAGAGTGTATAACTCAGGCATAAACGAGCCATTTTACCCCTGAACATAAAACAACTGCTATATAAAACCACCTTATTTAAAAAAAACCCTAAAAATATTCTTACTTGAAAAATGTATCTACTCTGTGGATGAATTCATGACTCAACATTAGTGTAATGGTGATTTGTTGTCCTAAATTGTTTTAACTTTTTCTTTTACTTTTTATTAATACATTTTGACGTTTGATGAATTTTTGGTATGACATAAATAAATATTTCAATGAATTTTATGTACTTAAATTTGTTATTGATAGTGAATTTGAACTGTATGATGAATTTTAATGCATTATTTTAGTACACATTTGATTACCTTAAAAAAGGTTATAGTGAGTCAACCTTAAAAGATAGACAATAATATGCTGTCGCGAACTTTTTTTAAGAACTTTTATAGGGGAACAAATCCGTCATAATACATGATTTTTGCGTAACTTTAACCGTTTACGCAGCGTACGCGACGGAAGCTCTCAAAAGGAATAATTTTCCCATTTTTCATTGATGCTCCGCTCCTATTGGTCATAGCGTGATGTTATAATTATAGCTTTCCTCGATAAATGGACCATCGAAAACAAAAATAATTTTTCCATTCGAAGCAGTTGTTCCTGAGATTAGCGCGTTCAACCAAACAAACAAACTCTTCAACTTTTTAATATTAGTATACAGGGTGAAATTGAATTCGTGGGCATCCTTTTAAGGGGTCATTGTAATCATCATTTTGAACAACTTTTACTATGGGAACAAACCTGAAATCGTGAAAAAAAAATAAGCTCTTCCCTACATTTTGACGAGTTATGTGAACATAAATGGAAGGAACAGCTGTTTTTTTTTTCGCAATTTTAGGTTTAGTCCCATAGTAAAACTTGTTGACCCTTTAAAAGGATGCCCATGAATTCAATTTCACCCTGTAGATTGTAATCTTTACAATACCGACTGAAAAAAAATGTTTTTATATAAATAGGCACAAAGTTTAATAACAAAACATCACAAATCTACATAATACGCAGAGTATAATCAGCTTATGACGTCATCCGTGACACACGTCACACATCACGTTACGCCAACCTTGACATAAGCCAATGAAGTCTCCTTGCTAATGACTACAGCACTTATACACCGTGAAATATAAGTGATGTTGACTCAAAATATAATAGCACGTTCCCTAATGACTTATGGTGGCGAACCAAGGAAGTTTACACACTACACACCTCAGTATTTCTGAGTATTGTTCAGCGATTTCGAGCTCGGAATGGCTGCGGTATTATTACCGCATGCAGAGGAAAAAGTTCAAAATAAACTTTAGTCGATGTGCTTATTGCTTTCATATGACTCATTGGGAAATGAACTTGTTTCCAACAATGTCTGTTCCAACCTCCGTTTATTCGCGCCGCGAGTTGCAACTACTCGTAAACACGTGATTTTCACGTTTGATGATGCAGTATATTGCTCTACAGATGGGCAATAAATCAACGCTTTGAATTCAAGGCTAAATAGAATTTTATGGGGTAAAATAGTGTTAGTTTAGTTGTTTAAATATTCGCCGACATATACAAAACAATGACATCACGAGCCTCGGAATATTTCGTTTGGTACGAGCTTGTGATAAACATAATGCACTCGATATAATGGAGGATGGGCATAGATTATAACGGAAGCATGTCGAGAGTACTCGAAAGTGGTTTCATTTTTGTATGTTGTACACTTGAGCAGTTTAAAGTGCAGCGCTAAGGGCCGTCGCCCACGGCCGGCCGAATGCTCTGGACGGTCCAGCGAACCGATTCTGTTGTCTGGCCTGCTGCCTACACGTCTGAACGCATGAGCAAGCACACTTTTATTGGTTGTCGCTCAACAATAACGACCTCTCACTTCAGTGACTAAACGAACAATATTCAATCTCACCGATCCCCTAGATATGGCTACGAAGACGATGATTTTATGGTTTTGACGATCACTAAGCTGTGTGCGACAACCCTGACTGCGTGTTCTTATTCCAATAACATAACAGAGTTTTAAATAACTGACATTTGAGCTTATCAGTTAGTTAGAAATTATGCCTTATCTACTCTACCTGACGGGGAATCCTAGGTCAGGGATTATCGTTTCAGCTTTACTAAGCATCTTAATTGCTGACGAGGAATCCTAGGTCAGGGATTACCGTTTCAACTTTCCTAATCATCTTGATTGCGATTAGAATCAACAAATGACTGATCAGTATTATTATTAACTAGCGGCTCGCCCCAGCTTCGTACGGGTCCAATTTCTTTTTCGAATTTCTGAATTTTTTTAACAAAAAGAATTATCCAATTTAGTGCAGTCGTTCGGAAGTTATGCGCGTACATACATTTCGTCGATTCACTTTTATTTATATAAAATAAATCGATATTATTATTATTTATATTTTTAATAGATTAATTAAGATTATAAGTTCAGTTTATTTAAAACAAAGCGAATAAATCAATTATGTTAGTTGTGTTGTGTCTAGGTATCGCGCACCTACAGCTACAGTACCGTACTCATTCGTACAACACTTCAGATATAAATAGTTTGAAAAAGCGAACACACATTTTCACTCTACTTGACCTATTTAGTACGGTAACTAACAAAGTTGATTTATTTAAAAGCATTCAACCGATACTAATATTGGTCACAATAAAGAATAATTGAACCATTCTGAATAAGAGATCGAAAATAAGTACAGTTGTTACATGCATACAGAGCTAATTCACTCAATATTTCGTAGCGGTCAATAACACTGGAAATCCAGTCCGGATTACCCGAATTATTTTTTGAGTTGAAAACTTTACAATACAAACCGAACCAACAAGTTATTTTGCGTGGCGACGAATTAAATTCTCAACCTTCGTCCTTGATCTCAATGTCTTAAATTGGTTGCAACTTTGCAAGTTTTAGACGAAACTGTTAAAATTACGTGCGACCATCGCGTGTCTAACTGGGATTTCATAATCGAAGACCATCGATCGTGCGATGTTGCAGCGTTGCGTCATCGGCAGATATGACATGTATCGGAGGTGTACCGAGCAGTGCGTAATATTCGTTTATAGATTCATAGTGAATCGGTAAATCACCTTATTACCATAGGCTTGTGCCGTTATATCCTATAATAAAACGTACACCACATTATGACACAGCACAGAAAGTTCACATCCCATTCGCTAGACGAGCAGAAATCGTTTAGTATTTATCGAGAGTCCTACTCTGTGTTAGCAGCATTTAAAATAAAAATATCACAACACAAGCTCCGTGCTGAGATGAGTATTTTTAGCGAACGATTTACTTTAATCCGCCGCAACGGATTAGTGCTCGCAAGCGCGGCTACCAAGCGCTAGGTTCCGAGTACGTTTTCCGGGTAGCGCTATGATATTATTAATACTCATACATAAGGTCCGGCGTTTCTAAATTTGCCAAAGATGTAAACATCAATGGCCGCCCGAGTAGACGAAAACAAACATTACTTAAAATAAATGTTCTTGTATATCAATTTTATTCAATTTCGAGCGGCCATTGTTGTTTACATTTTTGGCAAATTTAGAAACGCCGGACCTTAGGTTATTGCATTGTTTACTGCAAAAAAATTCAGCGTCGCAGTTTTGGACGTAAATTCAACTTATAAATACATATAAGTAATCTATTATCGAATGCAGAAGTGAATTTAATATGCAGTAGTAGGTATACTACAGTATTCAAATTTAAAGATTTATACTAAAACAGATTTACACATAAGATAGGTCAAGGTCGTTGTGGCGCGGTTCCAAATAATGTAAATTTTCTTGAGAGCCGGAAATAAACTACATAATAGTGAGGCAAGGCGTGGACCATTCAATTAATCATGTTTCCTCTTTAGTCGCATTACTAATATACTGCAATATATTGATGGCATGTCGTGAGGAAAGTTTTGAGTATGACTGTCGATGGCTAAGAGTAGGGGAAAGCCAAAGAAACGTCTGTGTGAATGACGATACGGTTAGAGAGGGGGTGACGACCAAAAGAGAAGGATGGGAGAAAAAGACAAATTACGCCGACCCCAAATAAATTTGGATAAGGGTAGGAGAATGACGATAATGATGGTATTTATCAATCGATCAATCGATTATCAATCGGAATCGGTTTCATTTTGACAGTTCAACAACATTCATTGCGTTATTTGCGTGTTGAGCAGACAAATTTTTCGACCTTATGAAGCAATGGATTAACAATTTGCTTCAAAATGATTCAGATTCCGATGGATAGTGTGTTACGCGATTAGGGTGCTGGTTACATACGCACGCCGGATCCACGCACCTGACAATTCTTAACAATAAATACCTATCTAATACAAGTCAATATACGTTACCCGGAGGCTGGGGCGCTGGGGCCGGTGTATCTGGGGCCACCGTAGTGCCCGGTGTGCTTTTCCCCCAAGACACGGCTCACTCTGCGACAAACAATAAAATGAGTATTAAATACATAATATAATCACTGTCTTTACTAGGGAAGCCAGAGAGATCATTTCTTCAAAAATGTAACATAATTTTTATGAAATTAGAGCCGGAACTTCTCTAAAGGTGTTGAAACAGCGCCCTAATTGCTTAACACACTATCAGTCACAATCTGAATAATTTTGAAGAATATTGCTAATCCATTGCTTCATATGTTCGAAAAATTTGTCTGCTCAGCAACGTAAAATAACGCAATGAATGTTGTTGAACTGTAAAATGAAAGCCATAGCTATTGTCAAACTTCGACTCATCTATATCATTCTCCTTAACTTAAGCATCCTATAATATTCGTTTATTCCATACAAACGTATTCCTCTGTTTCCTCCATGGGTATTGACACTAGCGCAAAAATTTTTGTTAGATACAATCCATAGAGCCTACCACAGGATTAATTGAAGGCGCCATAGGGCCAGCATGGTAGTGGTAGATATACATTATATCGTAAAACATGTCGCTCATTTGGAAAAACATCGACGTCAATGTATTTTTTCCCAAAAATGAGTTAAATATGACGAAGCATTTAGAATGCGTATTTACGTTAGGAAAGCATAAAAAACAAAGTAGTAGTTAGGTCGATGTTTCTCCAAATGAGCGATATCTGCCCCAATATCATTAACCAGGGTGAAAACAGAGGAATACGTTTGTATGGAATTAACGCCAACGACGCGTTTCCTCTTAAAAGTTCATAAACTGTCGCTGTTAACTGCACATATTCAAATAGGAAGATAGTCTTTTTTGCCTAATAAGGATGACTTCTAGAAAATTCTCATAAAGAACAATGGTCCACAGTTTTTAAACTAAAAGACATTAATTTCTCTATGTCCCTGCCAGACATACCTACATTATCATGAACTGTTGTAACTGTCGACGACGAACTTTGCACGGAGGATGTTTTGAAATAGATTTTAGGCAGAGATCTATACGCGTTACCTATCTCGTGCTTTGACTTTGACATGTTCCTGTCTCTATCTTGAACTTGAAGTTCCACAGCCGTCCAGGTGCAGGTGACACCGACAGGAATAACGCTAGGCCAAAGTTCGTGCTAAGTATGTTTATAGATAGCTGTTAAGGTGTTATTTACGAAATTTTAAATAAATAAATAAAAAAAAATAAAAAATCTCAGCCTTAGTGGCTAAAGCTATGGCTTCCTAAGAAAGCGGTGAACGGTCACACAATCACACACTATCGGCTGTCCAAATACAGAACACAACACAACACCACCAACAACAACAACATTTGACACCTAAATGTCAAATACTGGTGAAAATTACAGATTTTCATGCCGGCCGATACCGCATTCCCAAGAAACTGAAGCTTAAAGCTTACAAGAAAAGCTTATGCAGTCGTGGTCTGATATAATTATACAAGGTGTTTTTTTTTATATCATCTAGGGGGTCATTGTAGGTACTCATCATTATGAACAACTTTTACTATGGGGTCAAACTTGAAATCGCGAAAAAAAAATCAGCTGTTCCCTACATTTATGTTCGCATAACTCGTCAAAATGTAGGGAACAGCTGATTTTTTTTTCGCGATTTCAGATTTGGTCCCATAGTAAAAGTTATTCATAATGATGAGTACAATGACCCCCTAGAGTTATGGGATATCAAAAAAAACACGTTGTAGAGTGGCCTATAATAGGTCTAAGCCGAACTTAGCACTGTTTGTGTTACTGTGCATATTATTGTACTTATTTATTTGTATTTTACTGACACTAAGTAATCTAATCAATGTGAAATCAAATCAAAATGAAATATGATCATGATAAAAAATATTATGAGTGACAGCTAAAAACTGATTTCCTTCAATATCCTCAGTATAGTTCCACTTGAAGTGAAAAAAGAAATTATAGAAAGTTTTTAATACTGTATCATGTAATTTGTCACATTCATAAAAAATGCGAGTCCTGTTTTATATACAACAATAAAACATGATTTTGTGTATAACATGTAAGATCTACCTACATGGTCTTCACATGATCTGACCAAGATTTTGTCTGGACTTTAAAAGAGACTGTGACCTCTGAGTTTGTTTCGGCCTTTCTTCTCAGAGTAGTCAGATAAGAAACGCCGCCTCATCTAGCTTTAAAAAAATATAATTGACGTGTGACAGTGTTTGTACAAACCTACTTACAGAAATAATAGTAGATTGTACAACTAAGGCATAAAAGAAGCTATTTTAGCCCGAGACGTTTATATCCACCCGAGCCGCAGGCGAGGGTGGATAGTTAAGTCGAGGGGTAAAATGGCTCGTTTATGCCTGAGTTATACACTCTGCTTTTCACTTCGATTGCGAGAAAAATGAAACAGGCATAAAGTATACAGTACATAATTAATCAAAAATGTTGCATTCATAGCTAATTCTCGCCACCACAGATAATACCGCCACGAAACTTTTTAAAAGTTTTTTTTTTTTTAATTTTCAGTATTTGTCATTCGACTTGGGTACTTCATACCGCCAAAAAATGAAAACGTTTCTTTGCCTTTTTAAATATTAAATGACAACTATTTTACCTGATTTTATTAAATTAACGATAGAAAACACGGAAGTGGTATAAATTAAAGAAAATTAAATAAATCACGACTTTAATCTGCGAAGTTTTATTGTGCGTGTGGCTGTTGGGCCTGATTACTTTAGTCTTAGAAAAAAAATTACTTTATGCACTAGAACATAAAAAGCGATTTTATGTCGCCTAAGCACAACATAAAGACGGGCTTTTAGAGCATGAGAAGTGAAAAATCATTTATCATTAAGTGTACAAGTAAAACTAATCCAATAACCAGCACTTTGCAGTGTACTTGATGACGGTCAACCCTCTATTAAAAACAACAGGCCTGCGGTCCCAGCAGAAGGCTCATTATAATAATTCATAGGCTAATTCTGTTATGTTATACTTGTAACTTATCTAGTTGAAGACATGCAGCATCATCTCTAAAATACAATTACTATACAATCTTAACTATGTTGCTATCAGAAAAGACTGCTTATCTACTGTATAAGACTGCCTATCTACTGGATAAGCCAGTTTTATGTGAATCTTTTACAAAACGCTTATAAAATATTATGATAAAATAGATGTTAGATAATGTCACCAGTCATCTCTGATAGTGACTTCGATAATAATTGGTTTGTAAATTACAAATACAGGTTTCAAATTTTTAACTGTATTAGTATATGGACAGAAGGTCTTTGGTAAACTTGCAACTACTTTTAAACAACATTTTGAGTGTGCTGAGTAGTCAATTCTTTTACATCACTTTGAACTTGCACGGTGGGCTATGCCCTTGCAGAGAGGAGGCCTGTGCCCCAGCAATGGAAACATTATAAGCTGATTATTCTACTCTTTAACCATTTAAGCACTTGGCTAAATATCAATTGCCGTGTCCCTAGCGCTCGGCTACAAATCAATAAAATCAATATAAAATAATAACTATAATAAATGGGAGGGAAAAATCGTTGGAGGAGGAATCGTTGTATCGATAAAAAAATAGTCGAAAAGTTTTTTTCTCTATTTAATAATGGTTTTAGTTGTACCACGCAGTTGATAAGACGAAAATAGAACGAAAAAAACATGCATGTTCTCTGTCGCAGAAATACGACTCGAGCGCCCTACCGCTCGAGTCGTACGGAAATATGTGTCTCATAAATGCGACACAAGCGGTTTAAAGGTTTTTTCACATATGAAATTAATACTGGCAGTAGGTACAGTAGAAAGATAAATATCTTTGTATACCATACTAACTGTTCCTCGCGACTTCGTCTGGGATCCAGGATGAAAAGAAGCCTATGTCATTCTCCAGGTCATGGCCTACCTATGTGGCAAATTTGAGCCATATCCGTTCAGCGGTTTTGTGTGAAAGTGTAACAAACTTACTGCATTTATACTATTACTAGCAGCGCCCCGCGGTTTCACCCGCATATGTTTTCCATGGGAATATCGGGATACAGACTATCCTATGTCTTTTCCCGGGACTCATACTATCTCTATACAAAATTTCATCTAAATCTGTTCAGCGGTTTAAGCGTGAAGAGGTAACAGACAGGCAGACAGACACACTTTCGCATTTATAATAACAAGCTGCGCCCCGCGGTTTCACCCGCATAAGTTTCGATCCCGTGGTAATATCGTGATAAAAACAAAATTATGTCCTTTCCCGGGACTCAAACTATCTCCATACCAAATTTCATCGGTTGGGTTCGGTTCTTAATAGGTTCAGAAGTTTCAGTATGAAGAGGTAACAGACCGACATACACACTTTCACATTTATAATATTAGTAGCATGTTTGACTTTACATTAGTCTATGGTCTTTGTGTGTTTCTCTAAAGGCTATACTATAATATACATAGCATATAGGTAATGTCATGGTTTACATTAGTTTTCATAGGCGATACAGTGTCAGTAATTATTATGTTATGGCTAGTATATAATATACTTATGTAGCCCCTACATAAGTTTAACACTGATATTCTCTATTGATGCTAGCATTTCTTTAGCTGTTAACATTACCTGCTTGATGTGACAAAGCCTATAATATTCAGCTGGGACTCAGGTCTCCACACCATGATAGTGAGACATTAATGATGCAGTTTTCTCTGACTCAATTCAGACATATTATAAAAGGAATTTATTTAATATTATTGTCTAAAATTACTGCATATTATGTTTGAGCATAAAATCAGCTCTACAGCCAGTCAATATGGCAATAAAAAAATTTAATATTCAAGTTTAATACTGTTTGAAACAATCATAAAAATCAATCAATCATAATCATGTTTATACTTACTGATAAAATATACTAACCTAATGCTATTACTATTCATAGCAGGTTGTAATGTATTTATACATATTATAGCTAAAATAGCAACACAGTCAACACTGGACATTGAATATATTTGAACTAGTCTGATGCTGAAAACATAGCCTGTAGAATGTTTGTATGTTTGTCTAGGTGTATGTTCTGGATTTGCACAAAAACAGCTTAATGGATTTTTATGAAATGTGTAGTTTATAACCTGGATTAACACATGTGGTAGTTTTAATTCCGGTAGCACGTTCCCATGGGTTATTTTCCAACATCCACATGGGTGAAGCCGCAAACAAAAGCTAGTCAACAATATGTAATTGACCATTTATTTAATAAGAAACCTAAAATCATTTGATTACCTAACAGCACCACGCACAGCCTAAACTGCTAGCTCTAGAAGCATTACATGTTGCTCAGTGTTACAATAAAGTTATTGTCAGTCCCTAAAATGAATCTCATGTTATTTTTTCCACAATATAGTGGTCCGAACACAATCTTATAAGACAATACGAGCTAGCAAATAATCACATTTTTATTTTCTATCTACTTCATTTTTATCTCTACCTGGTAAGTTAGTTAACAGAATGTGTAAAAAAATACTAATTAAGTGGCCATTCTGTTTTGCAATCTTGATTCTAATCTAGACCACCTTGGTAATAGCAGAAAGTAATTATGGAACCATATTGCATGTTCTGTGTTGGTAATATGCAGAGGGTAATAAAACAAGTGGTTAGCCTACTGTGCAGCTAATACAATGATTGAGGACTTTAGGTACAGTTGTTAAAACACATTGATCTCTCTTAGGTACTTTGGGAACCAATGCTTGTTATTGAACTACTGGGTCACAATGATCTGTCT
The DNA here is from genome assembly GCA_945859645.1 of Amphipoea oculea. Taxonomy (NCBI): domain Eukaryota; kingdom Metazoa; phylum Arthropoda; class Insecta; order Lepidoptera; family Noctuidae; genus Amphipoea; species Amphipoea oculea. Next base: position 32,203,107 of record OX243861.1, on the reverse strand, counting down.
TCTTTGTAACATCCTACTTGCACACAAAGTGCTATTATCTAACTAATCATTCCATTCGATTTGTTTATAAACTGATTGCTCAGACTCAAAAGTTAACTAATTATTCGCTTTGCTGCTTAAATATTGGTTCTAATTATCTTTGGCCAACAATTTTAGGTCACCACAACAGTTATTTATAAAGATAATTTAGCCAGAGGCAATAAGATTTAACAAGAACCTGTTTCAATCATAACAACATGTTGATAATTGTATTTGCATTCTTCTACTAATCACATTATGAGATATTGTGAAAACTTCAAGTGTAAATAGACAAACACTTCTGGGGATACATTTATAGGCACTAACTTTGTGTCAAGTGTTAGGAAAGGAAATACAGTAATATTATGTTTCGAATTACATGATACAGATATGTCACGTGCAGTGACAACATCGCAGCTGGTCCCAGCACTATCGACTAGCAATTTATCTGTGACAAGCTTATCACTGATGGACGGCATCCATCACTTGTCACAAATCATCACACAACATATAAATAACGGCGGGTGATTGATGTCTGGGGAAATGGCTAATTATCGGAGCGCGGAGACGTTGAGGGTTTGCGTCACAAAGGAGCTCACACAGCGGAGGCTGGCTCCCTCTCGCAGAACCCGCTATGCACTCCACTCACCTTAGGTTGGACTGTGACCCGAAAATTGTTGCTCGATCGCCAGTCACCCGACGGCACTAATAAATAAACAGCATGAATACAATTCTTCTCGACGAGATTGACTAAAATCGATATTTTTTTAATGAAAATAAATTATTAACACCGTATCGTGGAATGCTCGTTAATTTCTAATTGTTGTCCTACAAATAGCGGTGAACACTCGCGAACAGATAATACCTTTGTTAGATGAATTACGAAAGCGAAATAACGGGATTTTTCACGAGAGACTCTACAGAAATTGCACAAAGAAAGATGTCAGGTAGTGCACAGATGATAAATCGAATGGCAATGTGTTGCCAGTATCATAATCAGACAACCTGACATTTACCGGAAATTCCCGATGGAAAAACCGGTAACCGTAAGTACGGTAAGAAAATAGGTGAAGCTTTTTATTATTTTACAGGAACTTTATAGGATGATTTGATGGTTCATTTGAATAATAATAATTGTAAAGGTTACGTTTTTGAAGGTAGAGCGACGAAGCCTGTACACGGTAGCTGGTTAAAAATGGATTTTTACGTTGAAATAATATAGTTTGTTGTCAATAAGGGCACGTAATCGTTAATTCAATTACAGTAAGCACATTAGGGTCCTTTTTGGGAACAAACTATATTATTTTAATGTTAAAATCCCTTTTAAAGTTTTGTCCCGATTCACCCCTGCATCCCTATTCACCCCGTTTGACGGTACGTCCGCAACGTCTTAACATGTTGAGAATCGAGGTGAACCATCGGAAAGGGGAATGGTCTGAACAGTTGTGGAAATGTGGAGGTTACAGCTGATACTCAATATGAAGCAGTTGCCCAGACTGAAGAAGTGCCACACCTTGCGCGGCTACTTCAGGTGCATTCATAATTTGAACGTCAGAATGATTGACAATTAAAGGAAACTCAATTTCGATACTTTTTATGCAAAATAATCAAACAACGACATTAAATTATCAAATAACGAAGTAAGTAACACTTAGGGCTGATTTTTGAATCGACAGATACTTTTTATTCGTAGAATAAAAATGACGTCTGGCAGATTTTGTATGGAAGAACTGTCAAAATTTTTATTAAATTATTCGTCGTGTAAAATTATCTGGGCCGTAAAAGCGACCAAATATCTTTTTTTTTTAATTCGTGTATTTTGGAACATTGTGTTGTGATACCTACCGAAATGATGGCCAGTAAAGTAGTCTTGTCAGCTTCAAACTGCATAAAACTTTTACTCTGACTCGCCATTTTTAGATAGAGGATATGATCACCGTAAACCAAATAAATAAACACATGTTTAGTGAACAAATGTTTTATTTCATTTTCAGCAGCATACTGACGTTCTTTTATAAACTGTAAAAATCACAAATTCTGTCCATGCTCGAAAGATGCCTGCGCCTGAGTGTCGTGCATGAGTTTGTATCCTCCAATATTTGGCTCTCCACCTGTAATTGCCAAAAACATTCGTTAGGTACCTACCTATATAACTTCAAAAATTATTTAACAGTAGTTTTTGCCCGCGACATCGTCCGCGTAAAATTTGACGGGCCCCGACCCACCCCGTCGCATTGCATCGCCAGACCGCGCTATCACTTCGTTTTCGCTTAGCGTTCTTTCTGAGTTTTTTTTCTTTTTGCTCGACTCCTAGGGGACCCTCCTGGGTCTCTTATCGCTTATGTAGCTAAGGATTGAAGAAACTCCTCGCAATGCGGTGAAATGTTATAAGTATTATTGACATAATTTCGGTGTTATAGTATTACCTGCAGCCTCGCCTCCAAGATGAGAGTTTCCAATAATCATATCTTCTGGTCCCCCATCTCGAACGTCTGTCCTAAAGTTGGCTGGTTGAACCTGGCACAGAAATAAAATTAAGTAAATGTTAGCACAATAATACAGTATCTACTATTTTTGAGTAACTTGCCATTTCACTTAGGTCTCTCATACCTGGCCATCGTTTCTCATGAGGTCAGGGAACACAGATCCAGGGAATCTGTTGTAAATGCCATTAAGATTGTAGTGGAGATTCATGTCCGGACCAATGTTTGCCTTGAGCAGTTGTTCCCAAATACCACCTGAAATGTAAGTGCAAAGGTGATTAAATTACAATGTTTTAGGAATTTAAAATGTTATTGGGTTTTCGATAAGGAATTTCTCAGCAGCAGGCTGGAGTCTGAATATGTTCCCGGTTGATGGCAATAGGTTCGCCCCCTATTACATGGGACTTACCTACACATAACTGGCGAAATATGAATGAGGTATTTATTCCTCTGCCATACGCTTCGCGGAATACAGGCGTGATTGATGTTATGTTATTTTAGAATTCGGGAAACAAGTTTTTTTTTTTTTGTTAGCCTGTACTGTCAAACTGCTGGGCAAAGGCCTCCCCAAATCCTTCCAGGAACTCGTTTCCCGCGCCACCTCGAACCAGCCCTCGTGGTACGCGTCCAGGTCATCTCGCCATCTCTTTCTGGGCCGGCCTCGGCGGCGCCGTCCATCTTCAGGCACCCATTTTGTGGAGATTTGTTAAAATTAAATTTGTTAAATACCTTTGTCAATAGACACAACAGGCCTGTTTGATTGCCAGGGATACTCCCCGTGAGCTTGGAAGTAAATTGCATACGTCGAAAGCTGTAACCAGAATTATTTTCTTTTAGGTACTAGTTGAAAGGATGTAAGTGTCAAAATCAACTCATTTATTCAAAAAATTAAGCTGAGAATCAGCACATTTTGAAGGTATCTATATGTTACATAAGGCAGTCCCAAAACGCCCGCCCTTCACCACTTTCTAGTGCTTTAGCTGGGAAGAAGAAATGAAGCAACAAACTCCCCAGCAGCACAACTGTCTATTTAGTTAAAAGAAATTTTATTATAAGTAATTTCTTTACCTGCGTATAGTAGAGAGCAAGCCAATATTTTCCTCCGTGACCGACAAAGGCAGTCTCATTAGCATCCATCAAACCAATTGGAAGTTCTTGATGCAACATTTCCTGGGATATTTGGAGATTGCATCCATACCTAGAAATAATATCTTTGCTGTCGGTATTGGCCTTCCGTGAGGCCCTTATAGAAAGGTCATAAAATGTACCTTCAAGGTGTGGTCGTTAAAAAACGTCCATAAATAGGTCGTTTTGTTTGACCATGCCAGGCTAGCAAAAGGCTGCTACGCAGTGGTGTATACAGCGGCTAAACGTGTCACAGTCTGTCAAGATTGTTGTCTCTGTGAGGCTGGCAGTAGACAAAGAAAGTAGGCGATCTCGATCTCAAAATGAATCTCAAGATCGACATCTCGTCAGATAGCCGGGCGAAATCTCGAATAGCCAATCTCGGTCCCAGACTTAGCAAACAAGATCTCGAGTTGCTCATCTTGATTCAAGATTGTATTCCCTAGTAGAGAGTCCATCCTGAAACTATGTAAAGTGATCTGGCTACTTACCAATCTGGACAAGCCTTCAAAATGTCATAAGGTGCTCTGTAGTATTCTGCTCTTCGAACAATAGGGTTACGTATGTTGAACCTCTCGTTGGGATCCGTGAGGTTGATACGCTTGATCTTAATGTCCCGTCTCTCACAAATGTAGTCGTAATGGAACTTAGGTAGAGATTCTCCTCTCGCACAGTAGGTTTCTAAAAGTGTAATACGGTTTTATTTCGTAACATATACAATATACCTTGATAGGTAGTTGATAATATGAGGTGCCTAATGCCCAGAAACTTTCCAGGCAAATGCCTATGTGATATGTCTATTACATACTTTCATAGATATAAACATGCGGTATACAAAAAACTGGATTGTATCCCGCCCTCTGACTTCTGAGAATGATTCAGAGGTTGGTATTGCGACTAAAAGAAAATCTCGCCCCACGCATAGTCTCCTCCAGGCAGTTTGGCTTCTAAATAACTCATCGTCGGGGAATTGCAACTCCAAAGTTTACCTCCACCTCCCCTGATCTTCCACAAAACTATTCGTGAGTGAGTATAAGAACCCGAAAGTTTTAGAAATGTTGACCCCTGTCATACAAGATGTTTTAATTCAGGGGAATCAGGGGTCGAGACCTCATTGATGATTCATGTACTAACGTTTTGGAAATACATTACTGCTACTATTAGAAATCCGGCTAAGTAGATCTGCAATTAAAATGTTCATAATACCAACTTTTATATGTTCCATCGAGGGAGTTAACGGCGGCATATTTATCGATGCAGTATCTGTAGCCAAACATTGATGGGTATCGCAGGTAAGGCACTTTACATGAGAAGCGCCCTTCTTGGTACATAGCCCCCTGAAAATGTAACAATCGTTTAATTGGCGTGGATAGCGTGAATAGATGGCAACATCTGACCATCTGGCATATCCAGCGAAGTTATACGACAGTGGTGTTCCTGCTTACCTGACCACCTTATTAAGTTTAGATGTTGAGGCTTTGTGAGTATGTTTGTAACTTATTCACGCATTAACGGCTGAAAGGATTTGGATGAAATCTGGCACATAGATACATCGTGTCCTGGATTACTACGATACTTTATATTACGGGTAGGTACATGACGTAGTTCGACTAGGGTACGACTGAAACAACACTACAAAACATGAATTACCTGTAACTATCATCATGCTACGTTTGGTGTTTCTTGTAGAAATATTTATTTCATACCAGAGGTAGGTATCTAATTACTTAGGTACTAGACGTGTAGTCTAGTAAGTAATTCGGTACTCACACCCCGCAGCGTGGATTTTCAAGGTCCGATACGATCCAGCAACCATGAGAGGCTCCCTATTTACAAAGAAGGTGCGTTAGGTACAGTGACGTGCATTGCATATAGGCATATAAGCAATGCCTACCTCGATATATCAACTTAAGCCTGTCAATTACATTTTAGTGTGTGACACAAGTACATCAAGAAATTCACTAAATTATCATACCTAACAAAAAACAAAATCTTCATACAAACGCGCGGTAGTAGGCAGTCGCCGGACGGCCTACTCGGCTCCCGTACTATTCGCACATTGTCATTGGTCTTTACTCGTTCAAGTTAATACGACAAAATTAAAAATACGTACGTCTCCCGCGTAATACCATGACGTTTGACCTTCGCAATTTATCACCCTTAAGTAGGCATGAATTAAGTGATCGACACTTGATTTAGTTAAAAAAAACTTTATTTCAGTTAAGCAGAGTAACAGTACCAAAATAGTAATCATTCTAATAATTATACATGTATTTATATTTACTTATTGCTAATTTGACAATATTCTTATAACTACTTAAATGCTACTATGCGTGGAGGGGGATTTGCTGACGAAGCGAATAGAGTTGAGGTCATCACATTTAACTCCTCCCTCCCTAAGAGAGAAATTATCTAAAGGCAACTCTGTTGTCTTTGGAGAATTTCGTTTGAATCGCTGAGTCAACAGATCTCGTTTTTGAAGCAAAAATCCTATGACGAATACAATTATAATGGCGTAAATGCTTATGGTCCATACACTGATTTTATCACTGACTATAATCGTTTCACCATCACTGACACTATCACTATATTTAGCCTGGTTCAGCAGTTCCTTGATGTCGCCTAGATCTATTCCTCTGAGGTCCATCTGCTTGGCTGCCGGGGTGACCTCTCTGCGTAGCTCGGGCATCTGTACTGGTGGCAGTCTGAAGGAGACTGAGCTGGTATTCATGGGTGTTGTGATTGTGATATCGGCAATCTGTAACGTACATTGCTGACTTGGCACTAATATGTATGTGCCTCGTAGGTTGTGTCTACGGGTCTCATCTTCGCAGTGTTCCGTTGCAGCTATTTCCTTTTCTGTGTATATCAACCAGTGGGTGTTAGATATGGGCTGCACCTTAGTTTCTTCTATCTGCACCTAGTGTTGCTGGCAATTACTGAAGTTATGTTGTAATAGCATGAGTTGTTGGATACACGTTTCCTCCGCGTACTGTATGTACCACGTTGTCATCAGAACAGAGATATGTCAGGTCTTCTATTTCATTACAGCCATTGACTACGGATCTGTATTTCGACTTGTTCACTATTAGGTAAGGATATTGGGGTATAATGATATTAGGTTTTTGGGTTATCTGGTTATAGATTGGGATAGGGATAACTTTGTAATAATTGTATGTGTTTTTGTCTATTAGTGGAACTTCTAATATAAATATAATTTTACTATTATCTATATATCCCTTAATTTCTATGTTTCCCTCTAATTTTACTAATTTATCTAATGTTAATGGATAAATCAAGTTATGATGTTTTCTTATGACATTAAGAATATTGAATAATTCTGTGGTATTTACTATTGACGGGTGTAATATGTGCATTTTACTGAAAGTAATAGCAGTTTCCAATTCATAAATAATGGAGTAAATAGTACGGCAATTATTTAAAACTTGGTTCATACTATTCATAACGGTTAAAAGGTTAGAGTACTTGGTTTGATTTTGAATAAATGATTGGAATTGTTTTATTTTGAAGTTCAAATGCTTAGTGTTAAAGTTAATGTCATCAGAAACATTGAGAAATTTATCGAAAGCCTTCTGCATCAATGATACTTTTCGTTCTATTGAATGTTCTCTATTTCCTAGATTACTAATCTCTAAATTATATTTCCTAGCATCTTCGCTATCCAAATTTCCTGTTATTACCTTTATGAGCGATCCTAATGGGTTTAAGATTCCTCTTTTAGTTCTGCTAGAAGGTAAAATTTGCTTCAACCTATCTTTCGTCAATTCAATGAGTGATTCTATTTGTATTGTCAACCCTAAAAGTTCCCTATGTATTTCACTATTACTATGACTTATGATTTTTAACTTATTATAATCTTCTATATTATTTTCTAATTGGATCGATAATGAATTTAAATCTATAGTTTTAATAATATCCCAATGGTTAGTCCTCATCAGAGCCGTCCCAATCCGAATCGGAGCTATTCCCGGATTCTGGTCCATCCTCTGGATATTCAAGGTCGTCCCTTGATCCGCTAGGGCGAGAAGTATCAACCACCATCTGTGAAGGGCGTTTGACATTTTTTAATGCTACTTTAGTGTTTCTATTTTTAAGTTTAACTGGTACTATGTTACGTTCGGGTTTTCCAGTGACAATAGCTTTTTCGTATCGCGGTAACTCTTTTGCTTTCCTAGTCCTAGTATTTTTCATAAAAATCGTCTCACCGTCCACTATTTTTGGTGGGTCCTCACCTCCTTTCTTGACCCTAACTAAGCTTTTATGTCCAATCATTTGATCACTTAAATGTTCATAAAGAATTTTCAATCGTTTACGATGATCCTGTAATATTTTTTGCAATAGATGCTTGTCCCTGTCAATATCAAAAGCATTTCCTGATTCTGTGTGCCCAAAAACTACTTCATGAGGTGTAAAATTTGTCGCGCTATGTATAGTATTGTTATAACCCATGATTGCATACGTCATAACAGATGTTGTATCTAAACTGGATTGTTCATATTTCGCCAACCTATATATTTCGATAATTGTGGAATGAAATCTTTCCACTATTGCCATTGAATTAGGATTGTTAGGTGTCCCTATGTGTTGTTCAATTTTGTATAAACTTAGCATTTCCTTGAGAAATTCGTTATTAAACTCGGTACCTTGGTCACTACTTATTTTTTTTGGTATTCCGTACATACTAAAATATTTTATTAGAGTAAGTTTAATATTTTTTTATTTAAGTATGTTAATGGAAAAGTACGACGCACCCTGGTTGTCGCACGCTGTGGAGGTGCTGGTCAGAAGACCCCACGGCTAACTTTGGAATTTTATTTTTATTTTTGTTTTGTTTTGTTTCTGTTTTCTGTGTGTGTTTGCTAACAATAGTTTTTAAGAACTACTACGTTACTAACAATTGGGCCTAGTTGCCATCAATAAACAAATATTTAATTTAATTTAATTTAATTAGAGCTCTCACTACTTCGGGTGTACTTTTATTGGGAATGTATATTGCTTGACCTAACTTACTGAATGAATCTACTAACGTTAAATATTGATTTTTTTCTATGTATAATAGATCTATAAAAACTTCTTGGAATGGGCTGTCTGGGGTTTGGGTTAATTGTATAAATGGTTTTAGAGGTTTCCTGTCATACTTCGATTTCTTACATTCCTCACATGCGTTAATAATAGCTGTTACTGTTTCTTTCATATTGCTCCACCAATACGTTCTTTTTAATTTCTTTAGAGTCTCTGTAATACCTCTATGACAAGTCTTCCCTTGATGATATTTGGTAACTAATTCTTTCTGGTCACTTTCATCCGTAACGTTCACCACTCTTTCAGTACATTCAACAAAGTTTTGAGTTCCCTTTTTGTAAAGTGACGTGATTATTTTAACAAATGTTTTTCTATGCTCGTGGTCTTCAAAGTAAATGAAGTACTTATTTTTGTAATCTGTATATTCTTTAAGAAAATTTTTGACTAAGTTTTCGCTGTTATTAGGAGGTAGATGGACTTCTAAAATTTTTTGTTTGTTGTTAGAAATATCTTTTACACAGATATCATCCCTGTGCCAGGTGAAAACGTGAATTTGCCTGTTTTTTTCATCAATCGCCTCATTTAGGATTGGAATGCCTTCATGTTCCCTATTTGATATTGAATGTGCTGTGGCAGCGTCGCTTTCGGAATCCGATAATTCTATTGTCTCTATTTCCGGTTGTTTAACGCTTAGTTTTACGATTTCGTCAGTCACATCTTTCAAATGTTGTTGCAATCTAGTTTCCTTTTCATCTACGTTAACTACCAGCGATTCTGAGTCATCTTTCGTTACATTAATTTTAATGCGCGATAAGGCATCTGCGTTTGTATTTTGTTTGCCTTTCTTGTAGTGTATGTCGAAATTATAGTCTTCTAAACGTAAACGCCATCGAGTTAGTTTACTGTTAGGTTCTTTTAATGAATTTAACCATGCTAAAGGTCTATGATCGGTGTATATTATAAACTTTCTGCCATATAAGTAGGGTCTGAAATGTTTGACTGCCCATATTATGGCCAATAACTCATTTTCTATCGTACTATATCTAGACTCTGTATCACTAAGTTTTCTGCTAGCATATGCAATAGGTTTATCTGATCCTATAGTGCCTTGAGAAAGTACTGCACCTACAGCGAAATTGGAAGCGTCAGTTGTGAGAATGAACTGTTTTGTGAAATCAGGGAATTGTAACAAAGGTGCATGTGTCAGCAACTCTTTGCACATTTCAAAACTTTTTCTATATTCGTCATTTATCACGATGCTTTTTCCCTTCTTCAGGCATGCTGTGAGGGGTGCGGTTATCTTAGAAAAGTCTTTGATGAACTTCCTATAATAGCCTATTAACCCTAGGAAACTCTTAATTTCTGTAACTGTTTTGGGTAAAGGGTATTTCAGAATAGCCTCTATTTTGTCATTGTTAGGCTTAAGGCCATCCTTAGTGATTGTGTGCCCTAAATACATGACTTCCTTTCGTAAAAACTCGGATTTATCGAGCTGAACTTTTAAGTTAGTTTTTCTGAAACGCTCGAAAATAGCTCGTAATTTCTCTATGTGTTCTTGCAAACTGGTAGAAAATATGATGACGTCATCAAGATATACGAGGCAATGCAAGCCTTGTAGACCTCTGAGGACGTTATCCATTGCACGTTGGAAAGTGGCAGGCGCTGTTTTCAAACCGAACGGCATTCTGTTGAATTCGTACAAGCCGAATGGTGTTGTAAACGCGGTTTTCTGCCTATCTTCTTCCTGAACTTGTAATTGATGGTAGCCAGATGCAAGGTCTAAGGTAGAGAAGTACATACTCTTTCCTAATTTATCAAAAAGATCATTGATGTTTGGCAAAGGGTATTTATCGTCTATAGTTATCTCATTCAAACGTCGATAATCTACGACCATCCGCCACTTTTGTTGTCCGGAGGCATCTAACTTCTTTGGAACAAGGTGGACTGGTGCACTCCAAGGAGAGTTTGATTCTCGGATTACATCGTCCTTTAACATTTTACCTACTTGACGCCTAATCTCGTCTGTTTGAGTGGGCGGCAACCTATAGGCTTTAATATTTATGGGGTCTTCGTTTACCGTTCTAATTTTATGCTTAACTTCGTTAGTGAATGACAACGGTATGTCCTCACAATAGAAAATATCCTTATATTCCTCACAAATATTCTGAATCATCGTTCTTTCTTCCTCATTCATATGGTCCAGCCTTATTTTCTTTAAGTTGTTTGACAATAACTCATCCATTCTGTCTGTGTCGTTTAATTGATTAACTAAGATCTCGCGATGATTGTAAGGTTCTACCTGAAACGGACTAGTGACCTTGAGGGTCATTTCTATGTCCTTACAGTTCTGTATGACTGTATACGCATAACCATTTACACAGTTAACTAACGCACAGGGCATTCGAATCCCCTTAGTTAATTCTTTAAAATCTAAAATTGCCTCGCCGTTAGTTAAGTTTACAGGAAGTTTTACCCTTAACTCACTACGTGGCGGTAAAATGTAAGTATCTTTCAGTGCTGAAGGATAAACAAAAGGTATGTCAGTATTCCTCGTACACAAAGTTAATGTTTGGTAATCGATTTTTGCATCCAATTGCTTTAATAAATTACTGCCTAATAAACCGTCATAGTTATTGTCAACATCGTAAACATAGAACTTATGACTTTCCGGACTTTTAAATATTTTGGGCAAGGGAGCTAAAACAACTTCCGTATGCATACTAACACCATGGGTACTGACTACTTCGAAAGGCTCTTTATAAATTTTATTTTTAAAATAATGGTAAGCGACACGCCGACCTATAAATGATCTAGAACTGCCAGAGTCTAACATAAAAACTGCATTATTTAGCTCTGGGATTATAATGTGAGGCAAAGAACGGTAATTAGTACAATTTAAAATTATTTTTTCTCTCTGTATGAGGCCCTTAGGTAAAAATTTTCAATTTGTTCGGGCTCGTATGATGTGCTTGATTGTGATTCGTAATCAAAATCATTTTCTTCGTTATTATCGTATGTCATAAATGAGTCATTATTCGTATAATTTACGCGTCTAGAACTTGCAGTTCGCATGGTAACGTCGGTGTTTGAACCCGAGTTTGCTGATGTTGTATTATGCTCAGACGTTGTCCGCGTCGCGACGGCCTGCTGACTCGGCCAAGGCGTTGACCTACTTTGTTGTGGCGGCTGGTTATGAGTATTATTTTGGTTTCTAAAAGAATTTCTAGATTGATTTAAATTGCTTTGATTATTTGTATTTTCTGTTAAATTATTTTGTGGTGGAATACTAGATTGTTTTTGCGGATTGGGAGTACGCTGAGAATTTCCATTGTTGTTAGCTATTTTCCCTTGGGGTTTCGAATTATTTTTGTTTCTATTACTTTTAGATTCGTAAACCGTCTGAAAGTTTTGTTCTTCCAACACTACCTTTAGGGCATCTTCTAGGGTGGTCACGTTTCTCAACCGTACTAATCTAACTAAATAAGGAGGTAAATTATATAGGAAAACATTCAATGACGAATTAGTATAAATATGTTGTTTGGCTTGACGTAAACTCGCATCGTCTACTGTTTCAATTATTTTCGCAATTAAGGTACTACGCAAGTTTTGAATCCTATGACAAAAATCTAAATAACTTTCATTAGAATTTATTTTCATAGACTCTAACTCCAATACTAAGCAATCTTCGGTTCTAGGGTCACCAAAATGTTGAGCCAATAATGTTTTCAACTCTAACCAAGTACCAATATTATCCCTTTCCCCCACTAGGTTCGCGGCTTCCCCTGATAACTTACTAGTAAGAACGTGGAATAGATATTCATTTTGGGCTTTTCCACCTTGAAATGTACTTATTATATATTCACATTTCCTTATAAAAAGTGGGAGCTGTCTAGAATCGCCACTAAACTCTGGAATAATGTTTGCCATTGTTGACGGGACCTGCATGATCTGATCCATTTTGAAACAACAAAGCACGAAAAGAGAGAGAAGGAAAATACACTAAATATCTAACTAAAGTTAATATTATTACGCTAGTTATATCGTAATAAAATAAAATAATGTTATCGCGGTATTGCTCAACCCTCAATAACACAACACACACAATTAAAACAAAGAGAAAAACGATAAAGGAAAACGGAAAGGATAGTGAAAAAGTTTTACTCACAGTCGCGTAGTTACTCCCATCTCCTCCTTGTGACTACTATTGAATACTGCACCCGCCGATGTGTCTGGTACTCAATGAATTTGTTTGTTCGGAGATCCCTGTTGAACTGTAGAAACAGACGTCCAGCTGCTTGTAGAGTTTTATACGTCGCAAACTGACTACAGAGATCCTACCGGCTGCGCCAATTAAGTGATCGACACTTGATTTAGTTAAAAAAAACTTTATTTCAGTTAAGCAGAGTAACAGTACCAAAATAGTAATCATTCTAATAATTATACATGTATTTATATTTACTTATTGCTAATTTGACAATATTCTTATAACTACTTAAATGCTACTATGCGTGGAGGGGGATTTGCTGACGAAGCGAATAGAGTTGAGGTCATCACATTTAACTCATGCCTACTCAAATAACCACACTTTTGACCTCACTTTTTTTTCTGATTAGTGACCGCGTTTGCCTAGACTAGACCCGGCCTAGTGCCTACCTATTCTGAAAACCAATGCACGCCACTGGTTAGGTACTAAATAAGACAATTCTTCCCTTAGTTCAATCAAATCTGTTCACAGATCGAGTTGACGAAATAACCAGAAGTTGTATAACACCAGTGAACGAAGAGAAAAAAAATAACCACTTCTTCTGGACCTATTCCTACCTACCTATAAGTAAAGCGGACTATTTGCTCTCAATACCAAGTGCAAGCGTGTGGAGAGGCACACTAACTGTTGTTATTATATTTCAATCAGCCATAGTAACTTAGTTTGACAGACTGTTAAAAGAGCCTTCCAGAAACCGATCGTTTACCTTACAAATGACGCTGCGCCTGCCTGGGGGTCTCGACACGCCTCCGAAGCAGTAGGATCTGGTGCCATTGATCATGATCTCGGTCACTCCGATGTGAGAGATCAGCGTGATACCGTTAATGCCAGCGAACGCGAAGCGCTGCAGACCAGCCCTCTTGCGCACCTCCACGTTGTTCTTCATACTCATCGTGTTCACGATTGCTTGCCAACCGTAAACGAATTCGTGCATTGGACCTGGAAATGGACGAATCTTAGATTGGTGTTCGGAGTTGAAGGAATGAAATCTTACACATTTATCTCTCACTGCATATATTTTTTCTCTCAGAGGTATTGAAACACTCGCGGTCCCGGGTGGGGGGGGGTCATCATGGGGGTCCCCCAAAACCATTCAAGCTGTCGAGAGTATAAACGATTTACTTGTCTTACTAACTTAAACTGTACTTGAGCCACGGAGATCCCGATAGGCATATACAAAAGCATAGGCAGCCATTGGGACTGCCGACAGAAGTAAACACTTAAAACTATGAAATAACAGCTTGGTTTTTTGAAATCTTGAAGTTAATTTACTTGTAGCATCAAAAATAAAAAAAAATTGTATGGTTCGAAAGGCTTAGGTTAAGGCCAGATTCCAAAACCTAAACTGCTGTAAAACGAGTATAAGCTTTTCGTCATAACTGTACAAAGTAAGTTCTCTTTCTTTAGAAAAAAATAGTGCGACCAATTTGGCAGCATTATTAAGTACCTCCGCCCCATGTAAAAGCCGCGTCCCTGAATAACATGAGTAATGTGGAGCTGTCGTGCTTATCGTACTTTCACCCACATTTATGTTACAGTATACCATGTCATAGGGGGCGAGCCTACTGCCACCAACCGGGCACAAATCCAGACAGCGGGCTGCTTCTGAGAAATTCCAGATGGAAAAATCTAATGAAACTTTACCCGACCTGGGAATCGAACCCAGGACCTCAACGCTCAACAGTAACGCTTGCGACCACTATACCAACGAGGAGATGTACCTCCCTAAAAATATTCCTCGGCACCTATGGTGACCCCCCCCAAATCTTGGGCTGCGACCGCACCTGTATTGGAATGAATTATATGAGAAGGGTTTGTCCAGTAATTTATAATATTAGCCTCTCAGCAATGTATTAGCGACGCTAGGGAACTAGGTTGTACCATATTAAAAAAAATCAACGTCAAACATATCACAGTCATCGCTATGACTAGAAGAAGCGTCCTACTCACATGTAGTAGGGGATGGGCCGCACAGTGACGGCCTTTGTGGGTGGAAAGTCCACAGGCATCATGCATGCTTATTCTCCTGTGATCCGGCTCGAAGGACCAATTTAGCAAAGTTCTGCTTCTAGTAATCCCTCGACTCTTTAAAAGAATTACTATACAAACCTATGCCAAAACTGTCACCATCGAGAAAGTTAAACATTTCCCCGAAAGAGTCTGGCATAAGACCGGATATGATGGTGGTCTGCTGGAAGCCCTCGTCAGGCGACATGGGCGAGATCTCGTCGGGGGGCGTCGTGAACTGGTGCGCCGACACGTTGTTGAAGCGATGTCCCGACGACATTGTGATGCCTTCCTGTTTATTACGTAAAATTATTTACGTACCTACGGTGTTCCGATAGCAACCGCAAGCGGCAACATCGCCTAATCATAATGAAAGACCGCAGCAACACGATTGGTATCTATGTAACTCCAAGAAATCGCTCCCGTAGATGGCGCCCTGGGAGCCTGACGATGCGGTCGAGATCCGACCGCAGACCCCAAATCAGTAGTGCCGTCACTGGTTGTCACTAACAGAGCGACCAGAGGTAAATTTTTGTTAAACAGATTTTACTATCGCGAAACAAAAGAAGAGAATGGGCGACGTCGCTGCTAGCGGTTGGCGGTCGCCTTCGGAAGAGCATCTTTTAGAATAGTTGTGTTCGAGCATCACGCACTCTTACCCATAGAAGATCTATATTAGACTAAATGAGTAAATTGCCATGCGACTTTCTCCATGTGCGCTTTAGTATTAAAAACAGTCACCTTGACCTGAACATCACCTGCTATGATCGCAGTAGAGCCCCGTAACACATTGCAGACTTGCGCAGATCGTCTAGCGGACTTATGGTTCCACATTCAACTCAGAACAAGCACTGGTGCCGTATTATAACGGCTTGATGCCATCATTCCAGTGTAAGAGAGAGACGGAGCTATACATGACCGATAGCACCATCCCTTTTTCGCACTGGAATCATGATGGCGTTACTACTTCGTAATACTGCCCCAGGGTGAGATAGACGCTGCATTCATAGCACCATACCAAAGGGGGTAACCAACCTACCTATCAAGCGTTGACTAATGAATGAGACACAATACAATCATCTACCATGATGCATTCACGATTTATTTGCCAAAAATGTAAACAAATATGAATTAATGGAAAAATAACTCTAATTTCTAGACAATAAAGTTCAGTTTACGCTACCACTTCAAACATTTTTATAACTTTGTCAATAGTGCTAGTCACTCTGAAATCAAGTTAATTTTCATTGAAATAAAGTTGATATTTGTTTAACTTGAAATAGGGTAGGGGTTTGCAGTACTGCGCATTTTTACTTTAAGTATTGTTATTGACGTTATTGTTGCGACGCCTCCGGGGAGTCCACACGCATCAACGGTTGCAGCCGTTGCAGGCGTCTATACTATTGGCAATCCTGAGAAGAAAATCTGACTACTCCTAGGATATACCCCTACAATTATTATTAGAGAGTATCCTTAAGCTTACCTGCACCATCCAAAACACAACAAACAAGAACACGGTGGCCCCCATCGTGGCCGCTGTATGGCCCAAGATCAGGCACTGCACTGCCAATGCTGTGCATGCACTGATTGGCTGTTAACTTTAATTGGCAATTGGACTGCTTGTTAGCGGTAACCACTGAAATAATAATGATTAACTCTTTACTCAGATAAGCGTTTGGTTTTGGCTATTGGCTTGTTGAACGGCTGTCAGTCAGGGTCAGCCCTTGTTGTTCACATTTTACTCTTGTACAGGGTGATTCGTTGAGATGCATGAGCATGGACAAATCTGAAAGTATTACAGGTGTCCCTTTTTTTCTATGGGGATATCCTCATGGATACCCTCCGTCTGGGGAGAACGGAGCCCTGATTGTGTGTACTTTTAATGAATTTAAACAAAGCGCTCCAAGCTTTCTATAGTTATTTATGCAACTTTTGTATAATAAGGGGTATTAAAACACGAATGTGGGTTAATCACATGAGTGTTTTAATACCTAATTATGTACAGTTGCATACAAGACTATCTACACCCATATGAATCCTGTATAAAAGGATCTGAAACAGTTTTTTTTAATACTAATATAGAACAAAAATGGCGGCCGGCGGGATACGACGGGAATTCGAATAACCTGTAAGTTATGTTTTTAAATTACGGCGATGTGGTAGTGAAACGCGCGTGCATGACAATGTTCTTTTTTGAAAACGAGTTGCATAATGAAACTTAGAACAGCATTATAACACTCGTTTGAATGATATTATGGTTAATATGACACTGGTTGTTTTAACGTTGGCAAAAAGATATTTCAGAAACTTTTATAGAGGATTTATAGCATAGGTGTAGATAAAATTAATTATTACATATAAAAGAAGTTACAAGCTTCCATAACTACATACACATAGATATATCATCCACCACGTATAGTTAAAAAACGTTTGCTTTACTTTAATTAAGTTAAAATATTGGCAAGGGTAAAATGGCAACATGCATAGGTTCTTAAATTGTTACCAATACAAGTAAATTAATTATTTTTTGTGCATGATATTTTATTAAGGAACATCAATACTAAATAACCTTTTTAAGAATTATTATAATATTATTGCGACCGTCTGTTTTGGTGGAAGAGTAGGTAATTCAGGAGCAGGAGAGATCACTGAACAAAAACGACAATTTGTAGCAACTTTTTATTAGAACTTTAATTAAAAAAAGCTTACAAACCAAATAAAAAAAAAAGTTATTTGGCACAAATACACGAACATAACACTGGACAGATCAAATTATTACAATGTGAGATTCAACACCGATTTTAATGAAAACAAAATATAAAACAACTAAACTTTTGTTACACCTACATTGTACCACCAAAACGAAAACATATTCATAAATAATCTAACTTTTAATAGGCACTAAAGTAGTTGTAATACACATATAATATTAAATTGATATTTCATAATACACTGTTATATATTAACCATACGAGTTTTGGACATCGTTTATATAGTAACGATGATACGGCCGAAACAAAGTATATAGCCGAAAGACAAGGTAAGTATTATTATAGCTGTAGGTATCGATAAAAATGCACCTCATATCCAAGTATGTATTCGATTATCAGTCAATATTGTATAATCTACGTACTAAGTTATCACTAACATTTTCTGATTGATCATACTTAGCGGCTACATAAATTGATTACAAATTACCACACAGTTATAATATTAAAATTAAAGCAAACGTGACGAAACACTGACGACAACTTATTGATAAACTGTGATGTTTAGTCCCACGTCAGATGATGGGGTTTATAATGTACACTACTGACTTCGTAACAGGCACACTGGTGATTAGCCATTTTCCATAGTAGGAGGATCTTCAATGTACAAAGGAATTAGAAAAGAAGGGGTGTGGAGTGCGCGGCTTATAGGCGGCTCGCGACAGCTCTAACCGATAGTTTAAAGTATCTTAAAGGGGAAACTATTCTAAAAAATAATGCCGTAAGGCAACAATACATACTCTTACCTAAAATTATACAGGCAGATTTATATTGATCCAATATTTCAATCGAGCGCTGGAATCCCGTGGCACTGGCATGATATTAAATTTAAAAAAATATAATCTTTTATTTCGGGCCCATAGGTGTAGTCTATTAGACTTAGAAACTAGTTTTAGTACTTACATCTACCAGAAAAACAACACAAACTATTCATTAATACGACACAGTAGCATGTAGACGTATCCAATGTCCCATTAAAGGGCTGTCCCACCTATCAGCTATAGTTGGCAGGATACTGTTGGGACTGGCGCGAACCCTGCGCATAATGAAAGCGCAACGCTTGCGCATGATATTACACCTACATATCGTCGGCTAAATATTCTAAGCTGCATTTTTGGCTTAACTGACTATTTAGTATCAAATGAAAGAGAAACCTCACCTATTTCTGCCGTAACTCACCTGGAAGGGTAGGTATATGTGCCAACGATATTGCATAACTGTATCTTTAGAATAAAAATAGAATTTTCTCTTTCATTTGATACTAAATAGTCAGTTAAGCCAAAAATGGAGTTAACAGCTTTGAATACTTAGCCGACGATATGTGAACACTTTTCAACGCGTTGTAACAAGCAGTATTCATCGCTGGTTTAGAAGAGATCAGCCGGTAATTGCGACCCTGTACTCATGGATTGGAACTGGATCAAAGATCATCTCAGACACTAATCTGCATGCTCCTCGCATGATCTGATCAAGATAACGTCGGCCTTTAACCGGTTGATTCCGTAACTACAGACACAATTAAAAATTCACTGTGTTTCGCATGGATCCACGTTTAAGCATACGAAGGGTTCTCTAAGTTGGTAGAGTAGTCGGTTAGGAAACACCGACCTCATCTAGTTTTAAAATAATATTACTTTGTTTTGACGAGTACATTATTGTTTTAAAAAAAATACAAAAATAAAATATCATCGATCATATTGCTATTTAAAACCAGAGCAGAGGATACGGGATGCTGTACCGGATCGATTTGTTTACATTGGTCATATTACTCGTATATCTTTTTCCAGTGTCACTATTCCAGCGGTGGATTGAAAATACTGGATCAATGTAAATCAGCTTTAAATCCATGCGATAAATACTTACCACTTAGCCTATAATACGCTAAGCATAGCCTTTTGGCAGGGAATATAATATTTGTAAAGATAGCGTAATACAAAATCCTACACATGTACTTGACCAGTTTACTGGTTCATTAAATATTAAAGCAATACACTTACTAAGTAACCACCAACCAACAGATATTAATTATTGACATTACAACAATCACATTCGATTTAATACATATAAGGTTGTATTTGACGCCGTTCTACATATCGCTCATTTGGAGAAACACCGACGTAAATGTATTTTTTCCCCAAAAGTGAGTTAAATATACCAAAGCACTTAGGCCTTCGCCACACTTGGCGGAAATTCCGCCGATACATGTTATTGCACATGACTAATAACGGGCACACTACGCAGAAGATTGGTCGCTCCGTCGTGTAGTCATTTATATGCAATAACATGTATTGGCGTTCCGACGCGGAAGATCCGCGACGGAATTTCCGCCAAGTGTGGCGAAGGCCTTAGAAAGCGCATTTACGTTAGAAAAGCAAAGAACTAAAAAAAAAGTAGCAGTTACGTCGATGTTTCTCCAAATGAGCGATATAGGAACAGCTAAAATATAAACCTCGCTGAATAACTTATCTGTTTTACGTGACATTCAAAAAGTGCATACTTAGATAAATATAATACCTACACATTTAAACATCACGTACAAAAATGTTTTACAAATATAAGTACCGATATAAGCTCCGCAAAAAGGTTTTATTTTTTCAAAATCCTTATAGGTAGTAAAATACTTTAGTTAAGTTTAAAAGTCTGCAACTGCATCATGTTTAGCCCGATTATATAAAATGTATGATATTATTATGTATACATAATAATACGAAGAAAGCGATACAAAATGATCACAAAATCGTTATACTTGTTTTTGAGAGTGGTAACATTAGGAACGTCTGCCCGCTGCAAGCCTTCGCAACAATGTAAGGCACAGTGTTACATACAAAAGCTTCAGTCTGATTGATCGTGAATGTGAATTGAACTTTATTAAAAAGCTACACACTATTAATAAAACATTGCCGACACCCTAAATGCGTAGTTTACTAACAATTGCAATAGTTTAACTACGACTGAATCAAATTCATCAAATTATACTACGTTTGACATTTAGTTTCCAAACATACAGGGTGTTACGGAAAGGGTATATCAATACAAACGGGTTGAAGAGTGTATCTGGTCTAAAATCTCTGTACAAAATTTCAGCTCAATAGCATTAACTTTGAAAATGCTTAATATTTTTTTATTTCGACATCACGGCGCTGCACTGGCGCGCGGCGGCGTGATGTGCGTGTACTAGGCGCACAGACACACTACAGATAATGGATAATGACCCTCGTAGTGCGGTGACACGTTTGTTATGATTTCAATTTAATAAACTATCGAAATAAAAAAATATTAAGCATTTTCAAAGTTACTGCCTTTGAGCTGAAATTTTGCACAGAGATTCTAGACCAGATACACTCTTCAACCCGTTTGTATTGATATACCCTTTCTGTAACACCCTGTACAAACAAATATGTTTTTTTTTTAAATACTTACATGAATTTCTGAATGCGCTTCAGCTTCAAACATTTTTATGAGGTTACTCAACAGTACTAGTCATTCTGAAATCTACTTAATTCACACTAACATGAAGTAAATTGGAAACAAGGACTTGAATAGACTTTAATATGTTTTCTTGTGTATACAGGGTTTTATACACCAGAGTAGAGACAGGTGCCACAGGAACTACAGGAAGTGGCGTACAAATGTTAAAAATTAATGTACGTAATTATGTAATTTTTAACTACCATTACATGTGACTTCATAATTACATCTAACACTAGTATACACTTACTTACACTTTTAATGCACCGTATGATTAATAAACGGGCTTCACAAGAACGATACCGAACTTGCTAGTGAGTGTTACGCATTCAGGTTGCAGGTGCTTGTACTATAAACACTGAAAAATATATTGCTTACAACGGCAAACTTTACCTTCACACTTTTTTCTACGAATTTATTCAAAAGGTCAAATCTGCTTCAGTCTTAAACGATTCTAAACCGTGTGTATACGCTAAACCATTGCAGCATATTATAATATGCTGCAATACATTACTCCGTTTTGATACTTTAAGCAATAGAGAAGTACGGATTAGATCCATATTTATGCCTTTAGTAAGAAAATATTGCTAGTACAATTTTAAATTTTGAGGTAGAATAAATTCTAAAGAGTATAAAATTTTTCACACTACTCGGTTTTTACCCTATTGCAGAGAAAGGTTATGTTTTTGGTATAGAATATAATGGAGCTATTTATCGGGTACATTTGTAATAGTGTACTTGATTCAATTGAACCGGCGTATAATATTAGCATCTAGTTTCTAATATGAGTAAAACAAAAGTCGCTTCTTCAGCCTTGTAAAATATACACAAATAATTTTAACACCAAAAGCACTTGATAAAAGTTCGTTTCTGCCGCGATTTTTCGGGCAGCGAAAAATATTACCGTCTTTTCTATTAATTAGTGTTGTCGATGGCAACCTTATAAAAAACTACATTTAATGCTGAATTTAAGAACCTTCTTCTTAAATATACATGTAACACTTCAATATAAGCCTTTATGTTCCCTAAAGGAGATCTTAACTAATCTGCGTTCGCAATTTACTTTCCAAAAGTGTAAACAAATACTAGTTCAAAAAAATAACTTTAATACCTAGGTACACACAAAGTTCAGTTTGAGCTATACAACATTATTTTTAGTATATGCGAAACCTGAATATAGTTTGTTCAGAATAAGTAACTGAATCGATTCCAATAATTTTTACCCCATGTTATATTTTGGCCCAAAAATATTTAAAAAAGGTTAAATCTTGGCCACCGAGCGACATTAGTACCTAGGTAGTTTTCCATACCCATACACAATAGGCGCGGCGCCCGCGCACAGCGAGCGGGGCGAGCGGGGCGGGGGTGAAGCAACCCCTTCAGTCGCCCGGGTACTGCAGACTGGCGCGCGCGCGTGTCGCGTTCCCGTCCAACTGCATAATCGCGAGCGCGCGGCCGCCGCGGGCCTTAAGTTGTGTTTCGGTTGATCGTGTACTTACCTATCGTATGTAAAAAGTGTCGTCTAACCATGACTTTCTCATACACAAACGTCCAGTACACAGAAACAACGATAACAGTGAAGTATTACTTTGTGACGAATGTACAACAACCCTCGTGGAACACAATGCTTTGCCGTGATGATTAACATTTTTAAACACGCCAAGATGGTTAATTGTAGAAAGTTATTATTTGTACCTACAGCCTGCTGTGGTTAAGTAATGCGATGTTTAACACTTTTCATCCACTTTTGTATTTTGTATTTGTATCACTTACGGCTTACGAATAAGTAATTACTTATTCGTAGCTTACGGCTGCATTTATTTACGAATAAAGTACATTATAATAACTACCTACACTTGACCATTACGACAGTCCAAAGCCTGCAAGTGTGATGGAAAATGTTATCACCCGTTAATTACAATACAATCGCCGCGCGGTACGTTTAGGCACGCGGTGCCCAGGATTTCGTACGGACAAACAGGTAACATAACAAGCTTATAACTTTGTGATTATTCATGATACAGTTTTGAAATTTTGTACATAGATTCTTTACATAAAAATACTAGACACGTGTTTCGGGTTTCGCATATACTAAAAATAATGTTGTATACGACGTCAAAAGTTTTTTACAACTTTCAATACTACTAATCGTTCTAAAATCAACTTAATGTACACATACAAAAAGTTGATATTTGTTTAAGTGGAAATAACATAAATTGGAAACACTGATTCGAAAAGACCTTAAGTTACATGACCATTAGCATCGTATAATAGACATAATCTAATTACGCTTTATAAAGATTATAATACTAGACACTGAACACTACACAAAAGTGTAATTTCTGGCCCATAATTTAAGTTTCAGTCGACTCAAAAGGACGTCACGCCCCGGGTTGAGTTAGGTTAGGAAGTAGGTTGTGCTCTCACAAATAAAGTGTTTAAGTTACATGTAATAGGGGGGCGAGTCTATTGCTGAAAACCGGCACAAATTCAGACTGGGCTGCTACTGAAAAAAATCCAATCTAATTCTTCCACTTCCAAATAACATTAAAAAACGTTCATTACCCCTGATGACGGGGTGAACTACCGCGGGTCGCCCGAACTACAGTAACCTTTTATAGGTTAAAACTTGAAAGTGTTTTCACTGCAAATTTCTGTCAAATTATGGGCCTTCTTACCTAGTATAGTACTTAATACGGTAATAAAAAAAATATATTACTAATTAATTTTATAGTGTGCAAGAGAACTGCGGTATGTACAAGTAGGCCGCGCTTAACACTATGACATTACCACTAGACTAGTATCCGGTCGTAAATATGACACATCGACAATTGTAAATAGGATTGAATGAAAGACTTCGGAGATAACGGTTAAGGTGTAAAAGAATAAACGTTCGTTCATTCATAATTAACTACTAAATCGATTTCAGTAACTTTTAATACAGGTATATTTTATTTTTATAAATTACTAGCTGTGTCGACTTCGTTCGCGTGCATGACGTTTTAACTTTTTTGCGCGGAACCCTAATTCTTTTTCTAAAATAAAAGTAGCCTAAGTTACTCCTTATTACATCAGCTATCTGCCAGTGAAAGTCCCATCAAAATCGGCCCAGCCGTTTCAGAGATTAGCCGGAACAAACAGACAGACAAAAATTGTAAAAAGTAAATATTTTGGTATATGTACCGTGTGTACATCCATATGCATTTAGTAACAAGCGGTTATTTTAATATTACAAACAGACACTCCAATTTTATTTATTTGTATAGATGTATTTTGACATAGTGAAAATATTAAATCTTATTTTAAGACAATAAAACTTAATTTTAAATACATAAAGTAATGCTAGGGTCAATACGATTTTCTGAATATAATAGTTCATTGTTTAACTCAATACTCTATTTGTTTTATTTTATAATATATTTTTTATATTAATTGAGTTATAAACTTATAACTTTAATGTTTACTACCTTTGAATACAAAAAGTAGTATTTAAACTTCAAAACTTCGTACAGTTTCGTAACTACCTTTACTTAACAAATTTTCGTATGTGATCATTTTTACTGGCTTGTTTTGGTAATTTGTGAATGATAAGTAATTTATCTAAAATTCGATGTGCCATCTTTACGGCCTCTTACTGTTTATATTCTACAACATCGCTAGAGAGCCACGAAAGATAATAATTTATGATTAAGACATATCTTACGATAATTACGAAGTACCTTACTTATCTTAAGTGTTATAAGTTGTATTTTACTCTTCCTTTTCCTCAACAGCAGACAGGAACAGTTTCTGGCAGCAGTGCGTGAATTTGGCTGTAATAGAGAAGTTTTATTTATAATTTTAACGTGACACATAACATTACCTGCCTAGCCTTTTCCCAAATATGTTGGGGTCGGCTTCCAGTCTAACCGGATGCAGCTGAATACCAGTATTTTACATAGAACGACTGCCTATCTGACCTCCACAACCCAGTTACTGGGTAATACGACACCCCTTTTGGTAAGACTGGTTGTCAGGCTTTCAGGCTTCTGACTGCCCGTAACGACTTTCAAAGATCCACCAATGACAGCCGGGACCAACGGCTTAACGTGCTTTCCGAGGCACGGAGGGGTCTCGATATGTAAAGATGGTCACCCATCCACAGACCAACCGCGGCAAGCGTAGCTTAACCTTATCGATCAACCTGTGCGGCTGTTATTATTTGGCCACGGGCCCCTCAATAAATAATACATAACAATATGGTTAAATAATAATCAAACGATTTTTCTTTTATTGATTAAACTGCCTCGTCGCAACTGCGGAGCATGAGGTCTCAGGTTCGATTCCAAAGTCGGGCAGTCTTATTGGGATTTTCCATTAGAAATTTCATAGTACAGTCAGCATCAAAAGTCGATTAATATATACATGTTATTAAATTGACAACAGGTTTTTTCAATAAACTGATTTTTAGCTTTTCACATAATAGACAAGAGTATATATTCTAAAAAAATTCTTCTGCTGCAATTTTGAACAAATATTTTGCTCAATAACTAAGATTAAAAAAACTGAAGTGTTAATCAACTTTTGATGCTTACCGTACCAGCCCAGAGTCTGGATTTGGGATCTGGTTGATGGCAACAGGCTCACTTACTACTAGCGAAATATGGGTGTACCATAACACTTCCACACAATAGGCATAACGGACAGTCCCTTGTGCAGAGCTTGCAAGGAGGCTGATGAAACCATTGCGCATGTGCTCTTTGAGTGCACAGGCGTCACCCAGATTAGGTCAGAAACCCCGGGACACCCAGATCTTACACAGAGGTTCTCAACGGCCAGGAGACTTGATTAACTTCTGGAGGGAGGTTGGCTGGTTGGAATAACCACTGATGGCCGCCATGGCGCACGCGCAATAATCAATGGCATACAGGCGCGATGTTATCTTATTTAAACTTAAACAAACTCAATCTTGTTATGACAGCAGTGGCTCAAATATCATGAAGTAATTGATACGTTTAAAAATATTTGAAGTCGATTTTATAAAAACTTTACACTGCAGTGCCACCATTTGGGTTATGCGCTTCGGCAATCCTCGTGTTTCCGAATTAGTACGAATAAGCTACCAATGCCTGGCACTTCGTCATTCGCATATATTTTGAACCGACTACAAAACAGGAGCAGGTTTAGGGTATCTCTTTCATACTTACTGGAAGCTTCAGCAACGCACTTCGGCTTGGACCGAACAAAGCAGAAGTACACTGGCACTCCGGCGAGGGTTATCAGGGCTCCAGCAATCACGGCGAAGGGCTCGCTCACGACAGGCACCACGAGGAGCACCGCGCTTATGCTTACGAATACTATCGGCATCCAGAGTTGTACCTGGAAGTGTATTAAAAGCTTGCTGGAGAATATTGTCAAAGGAGGTCATCAAAAGTTCAAAAGTCTCTGAAATCGATAACGCTCCAGTAATCTACTGAGTATTCTTTAAGATGTCTAAGGGCAGGTTCACATCTGACGGAAGATGCGTCGCGTATTATCGGTCGCGTAACGCCAGAACAGACAAATGTATAGAAAAACACTTGTTAGTGCGTCGAGCGAATAAATAGACGCAATTTGATGTTACGCCCGACGCATCTTCCGTCAGATGTGAACCTTCCCTAAAGGTTGTCTTTAAAAGATCGCTAAAAGCGATAAGACCGCCCATTGTGTCACCCCTTGTAAAATGTCTACATTTATATCTGTAATATTTATGATGTACATAATAAAGAGTATTATATCTATCTAAGCGGTGTATAAGATCTAGTGAAGAACGTCCTTTCAAAAAGTCCCCATTGCAAATGATGCCATTACAGTAGTGTCAGTGACATCAGACGGCCAATTCTCGTAATTTAAAACTTACTAAATCTAGTCGCAGTCTAATCTCAGCGACACACAAATGTCAAAAAATAGACAAAATGTAGGGAAATTTGAGGTATTTTGACAGATTGAGACTGAGATCAGACTGTGAACGTTCTTAAAATTATGAAAATTGCCCCTCTGGTCCGGGCACCCATCAAAAGTGAATGAATAAAGCGAATGATGAATGTCATCAGTACTTTATATTCATTGTCGAAATGGAAGACCTCTTGCCGGTACGGATACGCTACAGTAGTAATAAAACCAGCATAAAATGACCTCTTATTCTATTGAAACTCCGTATTACGCTAGGCCAGCTCAAGTTTAACCCCTCAAGTGTCAAGTATACACCATGTATACATAAGAGAATGTGCTCGAAACGTCAACGGTACACCAAGTGTACACAACAGTGTCATTGTTCTATTTTCATTGTCATTGGTATTACAATGACTTTACTGCGCCCATTCAACTACTCCGACGCGTGGGGTGTTTCGACGTTTAGGCGGGCAATCGTGTGTGGTTAAAGTGTTACCAGTGAGGAGCATACGGCTATACTAGCCGGGAGTCACCATTGCACCAGATGTCTTACTCAGTTTACAGCAGTGTGGTAGTTGGTAGCAGCTGGTCAGCAGTTGGTAGAAGTAGAAACTGCTGTAAGCTGTTAATGAAGATGCATTTAGTTGTTCCTTACCTTAATAGGCCTAGGAAGGTCGGGTCGCTTGTAGCGCAGCCACAGCACGGCGCTGCAGCTGAGGGTTGTGAAGAAAGACTCCACGACCGTGCAGTACGTGATCAACGACGTCAGGTTATCAGGGATCAGCATCAGGATTGAGATCAGCATCTACATACAAGCATACCGTCAGGAGATGTAAAATGATATGCTGGAACATTTTTACATACACATCAAAACATGCAATCTTTATGATAGCAATTTCCTATCGAGAAGATTGCATATTTGCATAAAATTTAGGGTTCCGGTTTTCTATTGGGAAAACTAACATCCGCCTGATAAAGTGGAAAATAACGGGGAAATTAGCAATATAACGACTGAAATTTGCGTGAGAGACATATGGAAATGTACCGGTATCTAAAACGCCACATGCAAACAACGCGTCATACTGACGTCACGCAAAATCCTGCATCTCGCAGGCAGAGTTTACCGCGCAACTAGCATAGATACAACGGCCCGACATGAATCATGGGGCAGTTGCCCGCCAGACACAACACCCGTCTGGTCGGAGGATCCTCCTTTTTCTATGGAGGATGAGTGAACTTTACACCCTGTTCCTCATACCTTTATAGAAATTGAATTTGAAATTGTAAGGGAGGGCGCCCACAACAACTTAGTTGCCCAACAACTTTTTTGTCTCAGTCGCTGTCTCCTCCCCGAGATTTGGACGATGCGCACACGGGAGCAACATATACCATGCAGCATGTATTAGAACCAAAAAATTTGAGACATGTGACATCCACCAACTCACACACGTGGCGGATTATGGCCCACTCCCTCTCAAAGAGAGGAGGCCTGTGTTCCAGCAGTGGGAACATTATAGCCTGATTATGCTATGCTTATGTAATACGAACGGTGAATTTTGTCTGTAATGTACCTAGATAAGGTTGAATAAAAACGCAAATACAAATGACAAATCTTTTTATATCCCACTTACCAGAAACACGAGCGAAGGCATCGGGGACATGCACTTGACGTTGATGTGCGCCAACAGCTCGGGCATGTGTCCATTGCGGGCGCCGGCGAAACACATGCGCGACGACGTCATGATGTGCACCGACAGACCGCCCAGGATGGCGATAGCTACCAGTGTAGGCATCGCCCATCGCAGAAAACCCAAGCAGATCACCGCAAAGTCCTAAGTAAAACCATACTAAAATAAATCACAAGTCTTGATTAATATGTTCAGTAACGTTGAGGGGCTCGTGGCTAAGTAATAACAGCCGCACGGGTCGATCGATCAGGTTAAGCTACGCTTGTCACGGTTGGTCCGTGGATGGGTGACCATCTTCATATACCAAGACCTTTCCGTGCCTCGGAAAGCACGTTAAGCCGTTGGTCCCGGCTGTCATTCGTGGATCTTTGACAGCCGTTATGGGTCGTCAGAAGCCCGAAAGTCTGACAACCAGTCTTACCAAGGGGTATCGTATTACCCAGTAACTGGGTTGTGGAGGTCGGACCGGCACAGTCGCTCCATGTAAAATAATGGTATTCAGCTGCATCTGGTTAGACGGGAAGCCGACCCCAATATAGTTGGGAAAAGGCTAGGTAGATGATGAGTAACGTTAGCGAGCAAAATTGCCATTAGCCGTTTTGTCTTTGAATCCCATTTGTTAATTAACTTATCAAAGTATAGGTTCGCTAAGTTCCCATTAAGCTAAAATTTTCATCAGGAATTTCTCGGCAGGATCCCGGAGTCTGGATTAGTACCCAATTGATGTCAATGGGCTCGCCCTCTATTTCACGATATGTGGGAGTACCATAGGTAATATACCTCTATACTTGGACATGTGATGCGGAGAAATGAGGAAAATGTCGTAGGTAAAGTTTAGTGAGAATATGGACGGCTTTAAGTATTAGGGGAAGACCAAGGAAAAGCCAGATGCGTCATGTTCGTGAACGGGCGCCGTCAGTTGGGGCTGGTCATCACTTAGCTGCCTCGGCTTATTTTTAATTATTTTATTTTTGGATTGTTGTTTTGTTTCTATTTGCTGTACTCTGGACGCTTTTAACGCGTACGTCTTTTTATTTTTACATCGTTCTCACATATAATTATAAATTCAACATTAAACATGTAACTAATATTTTTGTAAAAATATAATTTAAAAGAGTGTCCATGGAGTTTCTTGCCCGTTCTTCTCCACAGATACCTACGCTTTGGATTGGGCAACTAGCTTCATATTTCTGACTGACTGACTTCTTGACAATTCTTAAGTGCCTGTAAATGGTTTCATTGAAATAAATGCTTTGAGTTTCAGTTTGAAAGATGGAATGGAATGTGAGAGATGATATGCCTAGAAAGGGGGCGTCTACCGAAATGACGACTAATAGAGAAGTATGGAAGAAAAAGACATGACATCACCGCACCGGACGACGTCATTACGTCAGCGCCGGCTGTCGCTGAAAACCAGCGCTGGGGCTCTGTCCTGCATAGGGTCGCAGCATAATGCTGAGCGATAGCCGTTTTGCGTGGATGTGACGCATGTTTCCCCCTACCTTTTTATTTTATTTTTTGTGTTTTTGTTCTTTTTGCGTCATTTTCACCGCAAATAAACGTATTTTCTTTCTTTCTTTCTTTCTTTACATAGGATAAGGGCAGGTGTATGGCGACCTCTGCCCAACTCTTCGGAGAAACAGACATGCTGTTATGTGATGATACTCTAACGGTACATATTCGTAGCACGAAATAACTATGCTACATGTTATACAAGTATTATGTTGCCCCCCAATCTAGCTCTAAAGCCTCAAGGCTAGGCTATCAATACTCACCACGGCAATAGCCTCAGTTGCCAGCACACCCATAGGTCCGAGCACAGCCAGGTAAGCCACGTTAGCCAGCAGATAGATAGCTGTCACCATGGGCAAGGACACGTAGATGGCGCGAGGAAGGTTCACGAACGGGTCCTTCAGTTCTTCGGTCATAAAGTTCAGATAGTTCCTAAAGAATAAAAAATTATAATAGTAAGGCAATTTTTACACACACGTTTTTCTTGCCGTGTAAAACCACAGAATACTTAATAGTAGCAACGAACATCATTTTCGTTTGCAGACTGGGAACGTCATTAGATATACGAAGTTTAAAATATTGTCGTCTCCACCTTGTAGAAGTACCTACTCATTTAACGTTGTAGGCGCACCAACCATGAATGATATTCAAACAATTTTAGACTACAAGTAGGTACCTACCTAAAGCCACAAGTCCACATGCCTAGTTATTTTCCGTAGGTAATAAATACTGCGATTCACGGTTTTCCTTATTTGAAACATCGTCCACAACTTTAATGTGGTGTGATTTTATTGTGAAAAAGTGCGATGTTTTCCGTTTTTAGTCTTATACAAAGACTACAGACCTTTCAGGTCGCTCGTGTAGTGGGCTCTTTGTTTGTTAGTTACAAGTGATTATAAGTGTAATCGTACGTAATTACGAACTTCCGGTACATCCCCTCTGCTGATTTACAGAAAGAGACCGCGGAAAGAGCGCGGGAGGCGGGGTCAAGTCTCATCTTTCGTGACGCTAACTATACGTAGCGATAAACCGTTCGAATTTACTTAGGCTGGCTTCACAGCTATCCGGGAGACCCGTACGGGCTGTCAGTACGGGCGCCCGGAGCGGGAGCTCATGTTAGGCGCTAGAACATCGTTTCACAGCGACGCGGCTTGATCCGTACACGACCCGCTCCGGGCCGCTGTGAAACGATGTTCTAGCCCCTAACATGTGCTCCCGCTCCGGGCGCTCGTACTGACAGCCCGTACGGGTCTCCCGGATAGCTGTGAAGCCAGCCTTACACACGATACATGTTTTGATATTTATTTAGCCATTTACTTCAGGCATCAAGGCCCATATAAAACACATAAAAATACAATAATAATATAACATAAAAATACTATGAATACATACAACTTTATAATTAGGTACCCTAAAAAAACTAAATAAACACGAAGTGTCTGCGTCGTGTTTCGCTGACTGGTGTCATGTAGCCGGCCACGAAACTGGCGGTAGGTACACAACACCCTTCATATTGAATAAACCATTAATTTTGTTTTCTCCCATCCCAATACAGTATTTTCCGGATATTTAAATAAAACATCGTAACAATTAAAAATACAATATTTTGTTATACGTAACTTAATATTTTTGAGTATTTCCAAAATTTTGTCGAAGAAGCTGGAATAGCTTGGCGAGCTGACTGTCCAATCTATTTCCATTCTAATTCTACGAAATAGTGTTTATCCATACTATTATTATAAATTCGAAAGTAACTCTGTCTGTCTATATGTTACCTTTTCACGCCTAAACCACACAAACACAAAGTTTGGCAGAGAGATAGATTGCATCCCGGGGCCTTCCCCGGGATGCAATCTATCTTTCTGCTAATAGGATAGTTTGACATACAAAAGAACCGAGAAAGCAGTAGAACCCCGCCAAAAGACTCAAAAAAGAAGCTCGACCTTAACCAACCTGGCGGCAAGGTCGTTAAAAGATGCCCATCCATAGATATAATTACCCATCTCTCCACTAGTCCAATGCTTGCTCTAGGAAGCATTTCCGGTAGGCTCTTAAATCCTTACCTATCCTTCGGGCACGTCTTCCCTACCATTACCGCGCCCCCCGGTCTATTCCTTGATATGCAATGGTCGCTGTAGCACCATGAACATGAGGCTACAGGAGCTAGTGCGAATCTTGGGGTTCATTCGATTAATCGAGTCTGGTTTAACCATGCTGGGATCGGTGCAATTCATTCATTCATTCATAATATTCCCACGGGATCGAAACTTATGCGGGTGAAACCACGGGGCGCAGCTAGTCTCTAATGTGTCATTAACTTATCAAATTCGTGGAGAAAAATGTTCAGGTGCGTAGTACCTACTCGCAACCGGCGCGCGTGTATGGCATAAAGGGGTTTATAAGGATCGTAGCGGAATGGCGTTCTGCACACCCCCTAGGGAAGACGTCGTGTGTGTTGGATGAGAAAGACATCCATGTTAAAACCTCTACAGCACTTACCAGCCAGAATATGAGAAAATGCCCGAGTAGAAGGCGACGGACCAGTCGCTGACCGAAGACTTCGTGCCTGCCCATCCATCTTCAAAGTGTTCCGTTCCACCTGAATAAACAAAACATTGGAGGGTTATTGACGATATTATAATGAACATTACCAAATCAACCTTCCTATTTCATATTATAAATATTTTATCTATATGTATAAATATAAAATCGGGTTAGTTACATCATTCATAACTCAAGAACGGCATAACCGATTTTTATGGTCTTTGATTTGTTGGATTTGTCTCCACTCCGAATAGCAGAATAACTATTAAAACATGGGAAAATTTCACGAAAAATAATAATGAAGATAATTCATTTCCTCATACATTCGTTCTTATTGATTCTGAGACGGTACGAAGTTCGCCAGGTCAGCTAGTTTCACATAAACCTACATGGGAATTTAAAAAACGTTAGAAGCTAATTGCACGAGGAATCGTGCTTCTAACGTTTCATAAGTGCCATTAATTGGGCGCTTTTTATGGAGAAGAGTCGTTACAGGGCTACTCTTTTAAAAATATTTGGGTTTTACCCCTCTTATTAGTAGTTAACCTTTCTTAAACTTGTAGTATTATATTATCTCTGCCTATACTACTATTCCAACACGGTGCGTTTATACAATTTATAAAAACGAATGTTTCTGGAGGCTGTCTTTAATCCAAGGCCCTAAGGTTTATTCAAAATGTTACTTAAAACCAGGGTCTAACATTGTTATCAACGCTGGTTCTTAGATGGTCTTTCCAGATGTTTATCATTACCACCATCGCGCGGTCACGCGTAGTATGACCGCCGCGCCGTTAAAACGGATTTTGTCGACGGAAGAATAGACAAGACAGATTGTAGAAATATTTGTACGCATTCTACGCGTTTAAGCATGGCAATGTGACATTTTGTGTATTCTTCCGTCGACAAAACGTCGCCATGCTACGCGTGCCGAAAATACCATCTCAGATGCCATCGCATGGTCCTCATATGGCCTGACCAAGACTATGACTAGGTTTTAATAGAGACTGTGACTAAACACCGAACTCATCTAGTTTTTAGAACATAATTTTGACGGGTGATAGTGTTTTTATGAACCAATTTACAGAAATAAATATAATTTATCCGTACTGTTATTGTGAGTCGCAGATTCAAGCAATATTTTAATTTAACGTGAATGCGTAGTTGTAGCCCGCGAAATTCAATTTTTCTTACGTTTTTTTGCAATTTCCAGGTCAGTGTCAGGTTGTATCTTGATCAAAATATGATTCGCGACTATAACCGGTACGTATTTACAGAATTATAAATAATTAGAATCATTAATACATCTTTCTAAGTTAGATTTCTACCGTTAAGAACAAATCTCGTATGGAAAAGTGTTTATGGTAGAAATCTAACTCAAAGAGATATATCAATGATTCTAATGACTTATAATTCTGTAAATACATATTTATTATAGTCGCGAATCATATTTTGATCAAGATACAACCTGACACTGATCTGCAAATTGCAAAAAACGTTAGAAAATTTAAATTTCGCGGTGTACCACTTCACATTCACATTAAGTTTTCTGCGCCACATAAAGATCGAAAGATGCGAAACAATCATGTAGTCAGTGATTGGTATGACGTCTGACCGCAAGTAATAACGAGAGCCTCACTTGTGAAGCCTTAGACAAAGACCTCTTGACAAGCTCAACAAACTCAAGATGACCTATGTAAGTGATTGCTATGCCCGACAATTGTGTGTATAAAGGGCCCGGTCGTTACCCTGTCTAGCCGATGCATTGTGTCCGTTAGTTACCAGGGGAAAATGTTGAAATTTCTCGCGAGACCGTAATTTTTTAATGGCAAAAATAACCCCCCCCCCCCCCTTCACTAGTTTCACAAGAAGCACCGGAAATAAAATAAATAAAATCTCAGAGAAGAATTACTACGAATGAACTTTAATATTAATAAATACGCAACTAGTTTGAACGACCAAACAATGGAATTACCTCCAATACAATGTATTTTAGTGATTGCTTAGACTCGACGTTTACGGGCGTCCGGTCGTTACACCCCAGCCGTCTCCCAGTGGGGGTGAACCACCCCAGCAAGGTGCGTCTCAATATAATAATAAACAACCGTCTAGACCAACCAAACCGACCGACCAATTACAAGATTCCATCGTTAGTGCGCATCAAAAGATGCATCGAATTGATTATGTACAGACGCCAGCACATCAACCTACTACAATCTGTCAAATTTCTTTAATAGATTTTCAACTTTATCACTGAAATTTAAGGTTCAAAGTTGATTGGGAAAATGTGACAGTTAGGTGTAGGTTGATGTGCTGGCGTCTGTACAAAGGAAAAAAATCTCTCAATATTTCATCAAAAAAAAAACCGTCGAGACGGATAAAAAACCATCTAAGCGATTTAATTGATAATTACAATTACTTTATTAGGTACCTACTTTGCATCCACTTAAGCCCAATCAAGTATAATTAAACAGTTGAGTCGTCATAAGATATATTATGGTAGTACAAACATGTTTGCATTCTCAAGCACAATATGGCAATCTTCATCATGTTAATTAACTCTTAACAAAACACTAATTAAAAACTGTGCAAGTTGTATTTTGATGAACGTGGCTTGTCCATTATAAACTATAGTTTTGGAACTGGGTCATTGGGGTTGGAGTTTTAGTAAATTCAGCGGGAACCAGTAACCAGTAGATTTACACCAGAATACTTGAATCGAATCGCATTTGATTCGGATTAACGTCATTGATATTCATACGTCGAAAAATTGATTTGACTCAATTTCGAAATACCTGACCAAAAGAGTTGAAAATGTTGAACGAAATCTACAAAGCTAGTTAGATAAATGCAAGTTCAAATAAACTAAACCAAAATCTAATTTTCATGAATATCACAACCTGTTGCCTCATCACAAGGCAGATTTCTTTTCTTACATTACACATAATATGATGGGTACCAAATTATTGAGTTCTAAACTCTTCACATTAAAGTTCACTACATCGACTTATTGTAATTATATCGTTTGTATCCAACAGATTTGGTTACTTGCATTGTTCTCCACTTTTCAATACATTGTTATATAAACAATTTCGAAGACTGAATTATAAATCGAAGAAGTTTTTAGGAAAAATCCGTTGTCTTATACATATAAAATAAACACGTCCGAATATAAGACTGATATCCGTTTATCTCGAAATAATAATAAATACTTATCCATATAAAAACCGACTTCTGAAAATCAAGTCCCCATGACAACATTGATCCGTGAGCGATAAATAATAGTTGTAGGAGGAATCTACTAATTACAGCGCGCTTCGTTAACATCAGCCTGGGTTGTCATGGGAACTAGCTTTAACTTCATTAGGACAAGCTCGTACACATGTGTACCACAAGTGGTACAAATTTGTACCAGCTCGTCTTTGAGAGGGCTGGCTTACCATGGCGCGAGAACACGCCCGCAAGCCAATTAGTGCAGACAGAGCCAGTCCCCCGCGCCGCTGAAGCTATACTGGGGTTAACGAATCCGATAACGTGCTAGACTACACAAAGAGTTAAATATCAGCAGGGTAATTACGTAACACGCTATCAGTAGCAATACGTGTCATTTTGACAGTTCAAGAACGTTCATTGCGTTATTTTCGTTGTTGAGCTGACGCATTTTTCGAGCATATGGAGCAATGGATTAGAAAAGATAGTAATAAAAGCTCCGACAAAAAAATAAGAATTGTCCTTACTCAAAATATTGAATCGACTGCCTAAAATACTAACTTTCCGACTACTTTTGTCCGAATAAAAATGGTGAAACGACCGAATGAGATACTGAAATCTTCGAAAAATAAACATGACTGTTTATTGCTATAAGTAATACTTTTCTATTTATATTTCATCCTATGTCGACGGAGCCCCGCTTCGCAGGGCTCCTATTTATATGTAGAGGGTTTAAAGTAACCTAACCAAACCGAACCTCGGGGTGCTCTTCGCTCATTCTTGCATCCTAAGTCGACGTAGCCCCGCGTATATAAATATTTAATATGATTATTTTGACAAAACCTCTAGGTTGTCGGTAACTTAGTACTTTTGTCGGAGAATCAGTATTTTATTCGGAAGTTTAGTTTTGTTATTCGAATATTGATTTTTTTTAGTCGGCCACAGATCGCTGGAGAATAATTTGTTTTTCGGAACCATTATGATTTCCCGATTAGAAATATGCTTCAAAATTATTCAAATTGAGAGTAATATTGTGTTACGCAATTAGGGTGCTGTTTCACATACCTTTGGACATCCAGATGATGCCTCCCACGATAATGATGACGAGCGCAGTAATCTTAGTGAACATGAAGACGTTCTGTATCCTAGTCGTGAACCGGACGTCGTAAGCATTTATGAATGTCAGCAAGCCTAGAAAAAAAATGCTCATTAAGTTTTTTTCTTCGACATTTAGTGACATGTTTTTTTTTTGTCGAACATGTTATGTTAATTCAAGGCATCAAAGCAGATATTTGAATTGACAATGTGGGCAAATAACCTACATTGGGAAAGCTAACGGTAATTCGCGTTGTTTTGACGTCCTAAAAGTACGCCATTGTTTTGTAGAGTGCCGGATCAAGTGTTGTTGAATGTTAACTACATTGTATTACAACAAGGCACTTTACTGATAAATTTCCTCTAGCTTAAGACTCGTGGCTTTATTGACACTTGCTTTAAGTCTTGAAGTGCCTGATATCCTCAATGATAACAAAATAATAATCACCTGCAGCAGTCTTTATACGCCTTCATAATCAGCCTATAATGTTCCCACTGCTGGGACACAGGCCTCCTCTCGGTAAGAGGGAGTGGGCCGTAATCCACCACGCGGGCCCATGTCTTCGAATTATTTGGTTCTAGGACATGCCGGTTTCCTCACGATGCTTTCCTTCACCGTTTTGAGCGCAGTGGTGATGAAATAATTTACACAAAGTAAAGCGCCTCTGTGGGTTCGAACCTACGACCTACAACCGCGGCCGTTACCACTTGGCCATCAATGCTCTCGCTATAGCTAAGCTAAGATTAGATTAGATTAGATTTATTTATTTCTGAGTATATGGTACATTAAGATCTTAATAAATAAACAGTTTCACATACACTACCGTTGCCGGTGTAGAAATATTAAAATTACTTACAAATGCAAAGTGGCCAAATTTTAGGCCGTAACAATATAATCATATGACCTAGTTAGTTTGTCATCGAAACTCTAAGATGAAAATTGGTAATTTTTATACAATGTCAAGTTTTATGTGCACAATTTTATATTCATTTATAATGTCAAAACAAAAAAGAAACAGTACAAGTCAATAGGTATACATACACACACACAGAGTAAGTATTGATAAAATGTAAGTAATGTCAAAATTTATAATTTAAAAATTCATTAACTGAATAGAAACAGTTGTCTAAAAGCCAAGCAAATATTGTTCCTCTAAATTTATTTGTTGGCAACACTCTGATGTGTGGGGGTAAATTGTTAAATATTTTGATTGCCATGCAATTGGAATTCCTGCTGTAAAGATGTAGTCTCTGGCTAGGTGCAAGTAATTTATTTGGGCTTCTGCTTTTCACTCTTTTAGAAATGTGTTCATACAATGGGAACATGTGCGAATACCTTTTTACAAACATGCAAATTTCAAAAATATATAGGCAAGGAAGTGGAAGAATTTTCAGTGCTTTAAATAACGGCTTACAATGCTCCAAATATTCTGCTCCATACACAGCTCTGACACATTTTTTTTGTGCAATAAATGCTCTGTTCACATCTACTGAATTTCCCCAAATCACGAGGCCGTAACGCAGCACTGATGCAACATAGCCATGATACGCATTGAGGGCTATTTCTTTACTGGCTATTCGTCGCAGTTTTCGAAGAGCAAACACAAATTTGTCGAGTCGAGTGCAGACTTTTTTTACATGTTCTTTCCAATTCAATTTTTCATCAATAACTATTCCCAAGAATAAAGTTGAAGGTGCGGGTTCCAAAATTGATTGATTGTATTGTATTTGAGGTGGTTTTACCAAAGAATTGTATGTTTGAAATTGTACTAACTTTGTTTTTTCAATGTTTACACGTAAATTATTAGATTCCAGCCATTTCATTGCTTTTAGTATTTCATTGTTAGTGTCAGTTTCTAGATCATTCCTATTTGAAGATTTTATTGTGAGAGTAGTGTCATCAGCAAATAGTGTACAATTATGTTTTAAGCTCTTGCAAAGGTCATTTATATATATTATAAATAATGGAGGCCCTAATACGCTTCCCTGAGGAACACCACAACTATTTATTTTTAACCCTGAACTGTATGTTTTTTTTGTGTTATTGTCAATTTTTGATACTACTGTCCTTTGCTGGCGACTCGATAGATAACTTTTAAGCCAGTCATGCGCCTTGCCTCTTATGCCGTATTTTTCCATTTTGCAAAGTAGACGATTATGTGGAACAAAATCAAATGCTTTGCTCATATCTAAAAACACTGACAATACAGACATTTTGTTATTAAGGGCTTCAGATATCAGTTTGACCAAAGTGAAACAAGCAAGTGAAGTTGAACTATTTTTCCTAAAACCAAATTGGTTCTCAGTAAGTATGCTGTTTTTATTTATGAAGTTTATTATTTTCCCGTACATTGCCTTTTCGAAAATCTTTGATAGGATAGGGATCAATGTAATGGGTCTATAATTGGACATATCCGTACGGTTACCTTTTTTGTATAGCGGTTTGACTATGGATTGTTTTAATCTAGTAGGAAATGTTCCTGTCTCAAATGACAGATTAATTATATGACTTAAAGGTGCTACTATGCATTTACTGCTAAGTTTTATTATTTTTGTAGTTATTTCATCATATCCAGTAGCGCTAGTATCATTTAAAGAGTTGATAATTTTTACAATGTCTTGTTCATTCACTGGAGTCAAAAAGATACTGTCAGTGTTAGTTGTAATGTCAATGTTACTTACGTTATTACTATCATTAAGGTTAAATTTATTGGTCATTTCTATAAAATAGTTATTAAATTGATTACATATGTCATTAGGATCATTGATTAAATTATCATTTATTATTAACTCTTTGATGTCATTTTTATAATTATCATCATTATTTATAGTATTTTTTATGATAGACCATGTCGCTTTGCATTTATTTTTAGAATTATATAAATGCTTTTTGTTATTTATTAATTGTGAATGTGATATACATGTTTTTAAAATTCTAGAATAGGTCAGGTATCTTCTTTTATGATACTTTTTGCTTAGAGCATCGTGTTGGTAGTTATAGTATAAAGATCTCTTTTTTATGCACGATATTTTTATACCCTTACTAATCCATTTATTTTTAATTGGTTTTTTATATTTTTTAATTGTTATTTCAGGGAAACATAGCTTGTAAAAAAGAATATATAGGTCATGAAATATATTAAATGCATAAGCTAAGCTTTGATATGATAAAATTAGTACCTAGATGAGTTTGGAATTAAATTCATTAGGATGTTGACTCATTGAAATATTCCATAACAGCGATACGCACATGACTTATTCTGTACTATGAATAGTTTTATAGGAAAAAATATCTATATAGGTATTGATATTTTTTCCTACAAAACTATTTAAAATTGATGATTCCTTTATTTTATTTTATTTGAAAGGTACACCAACGACTTATTCACTAACCATTGACATAATAAAAAATAACATACGCATTGAGCTATGGTGAATTTGTCACTTATAGGCGGACACAGCACTTACATAAAAATAGCTTCTAAAATAATACGTTTTAACCGGACTTTTTACTCGTAGTGAGAATATAAAAATTAATTAGAAACAAGAACAAAACATTAATAAATAAAATAGCAGCAATGGATTAAGTAGGTAAAAAAAAAAACAAAATTATATCGATGTTAGAATCAAAAATTTAAATAAAAGATTATCATTAGAATCAATATTAAAATTAAAAAAATAAACAGTAAAATTGATATTCAAAACTCAAAAAAGTAGAACGCAATAACGAGTGCTACAAGAGAACATTCCAAAATTGACAGGCACATGTGGCAAAAAACCAAAAAAATTGAATAATAAACAATAGAAAGTAAAATGTAGGTTATGAAATTATGATTCGTCACTAATAGTTATAAGTTTTCTGCGGAATTGGGGAAATGAGTCTGTATAATGGTGTTAAAAGCACAACAAAAGGTGGTGAGAAAAGAACGCGAGTGCGGCTGCTGGACAAACGGGGTGCTGTTTTTCAGCAGCCTGGACACTTGTTTTAATGATTTTGATTTGTTACGGTGGCGAATCATATTTCAATCAACATACTACACGAATTTCTCATAAGCAAAATGTAGTTGAACCGTCAACCGCCTGTAGGTACATCTTTGCCTACCGCTACAAGGAACACATGCGAGAAAAAAAATGCAAATACTTACATATTGTGACGGAGGCGATAAGTTTTCTACATATGGGGTCGATGGGGCAGTCGGGGAATATCGGTTCCAGGATGTTGTTCGCGAAAGTCAGCGACATGATAGCGTTCGTACTCGGCCTAAAACAAACCAAAGAATATTTTGTTAATCTCAAGAGTGCTTTGGATCTGCAGGAGACGTTCGACGTTGCAACATTAACATTGATAATACTACGCTTACGCACTTACTTAATATGTATGTATTTAGAAATATATAAGTATGTTTATCAGTTGTCTAGTACCCATAACACAAGCTCTGCTTAGCTTGGGACTAGATGGCGTTGAGTGATAGTTGTGGAATATTATTATTATTATTACTTACTTTCAGTACCTTGGCTCTGTTCTTACGACCGACCATAGAGTCAACACCGCATGGCCACCTGAAATGGCGACCTCTAACTGGAGTAGTCTGTGACACCTGAATACCAGTACGACTGTCCGACCCTTAAAGTTATATGGAGCGGAGTGCTGTACAACAACGAAAAAGCAAGAACATCAATGGCACACAGTCGAAATAAAGATGCTGCGCTGGACGAGCGATGTAATACGTCTGGACAGAATACGCAATGAGCAAGTGAGAGGAACTTTCGGAGTGGCGCCAATAACGTACACTATAAAAGA
Organism: Amphipoea oculea; assembly: GCA_945859645.1. Lineage (NCBI taxonomy): Eukaryota > Metazoa > Arthropoda > Insecta > Lepidoptera > Noctuidae > Amphipoea > Amphipoea oculea. Next base: position 32,161,174 of record OX243861.1, on the reverse strand, counting down.
AATCACGCTTAGATGGCACAGCCTCGTAATGAGAAGAGATGATACATTCTCAGTAAAAACCGTCATGAATATCCCTACAGGAATAGGCCCGAGTGGAATGCAGGCTCGTCTAGGTGCGTTTACGACATCATTACAGGTGATGAGTCTTGGATTTATCAATACGATCCAGAAACGAAGCGCCAGTCGACGGTTTGGGTGTTTCAAAACGAATCAACGCCTACCAAAGTGAAACGATCTAGAAGCGCGGGGAAGATTTCGATCGCGAGCTTTTTTAATTTGACTGGAGACTTGGTGTCAATTCGTTTACGGAACCAAAGAAGCATCAACGCTGAATGGTATACTACCAAATGCTTGGCAGAAGTTTTCTCTGTTGTGAGCAAAAAGCGACCAAACACAGGGCTCCGCGGGTTACTGCTCCACCTCGACAACGCGCCTTCGGACACCGCGCTCAAAACGAGGGACTTCCTCGACAGCATGCCGCGGCATCAGCGCCGGTTAAACTCCTGGGTCACCCTCCTTACAGCCCTGACCTAGCACCGTGTAACTTCGTTTTATTCCCGAAAATAAAAAATCAGCTCAAAGTGATACAATTTTCGTTGCCCGAAGATGCACTATCAGCGTTCGAGCAGGCTGTATACGAGGTGTCTGAGGCGGACTGGAAAAACTGTTTCGAAAACTGGTGCAGACGCAAGAAACTTTGTATAGAGGCTAGTGGAAAGTACTTTGTAAAGATTTAATAAAAAAATATTTAGGTACCTATAGAACATTTTATTTTTATTTTCGCAAAACTTTCTGAGTGTCCCACGTAAGTGGTATACTACATTTCGCAAAAGCAAGGTGCACATTTTGCAAATTACATAGCCACACTGTGTAAAATAATCTCAACAAAACCGCACTAATAAAACCTTGGGATCATCGATGAATTATAACCAAGCTAAGACGCAAATTACAAGATCAATCCAATTCATGATTAATTAATAATAGCAATCAGCAATGACTATACAATGTAAATGATTGATTTTATGACATTGGTCCAGAAATATCTGGATTTTACATCAATGATTGTGAATTCTAAGGGCACCAGGTAAGTCGGCAAGCGTAGTAGTGTGGGACGTCCCCCAGCTAGATGGACGGACGACCTAAAGAAGGTGGCTGGGGTAGACTGGATGCGGAAGGCGGAGGACAGGGTGCTGTGTCGCAGTCTGGGAGAGGCCTATGTGCAGCAGTGGACTGCGATAGGCTGAGTTGATTGATTGAGGTAAGCCGCTCGTGAGAGACATAACGTTGCCAGCAACAAAAATTGATGTTGCTGCAACCATATTCTCAAACCAGCAACTTTTGTTTACCTACACAAATAAAAAAAACACAAATAATTTTTAAAGTACACGGACTAACGCAGACCTCATCTTCTCAGAGTAGTCAAATAGGAAACGCTGACCTCATCTAGTTTTTTTTTATAATATTATGATTGATGTGTTATAATTTTTTATCAATACGCAAGCAGGCTAGACTAACAAGATATGACTAATTATTTCAAACAAAAACAACGTATCCTGCTTTTGCAATAGATTTTATTACAACATGATTTATTTATAAATATGTTTATAATATGTTGGACAGGGAAAGATTTGAGCCAGACATTTTACCTTATACTGATATAAATCCTTCCATGTGATCGAAATCGTAAGATACAAAATACAGGAAGATTTTTGTATTTTTCAACTTTCACTATAGGACCAACTCTGAAATCACGAAAAAAAATCAGCTGATTCATACATTTTGGTCAAGTAGGTACTGAACTTTTGTATGAAACAGCTGATTTTTTTTCGTGATTTCAGAGTTGGTCCCATAGTGAAAGTTGTTCATATTATGCCTGTAAAAATTTGGATAGCAAAAAAAAATCTATACTAAAATAACAGGCAGATTTTTATAAAACTGCTTCTATCCTCGTCCCATCATTCCCATCCCATTGTTTTCGCTTAGCATTCTTTCTCACTTTTTTTTATTTTTGCTCGGCTCCTAAGGGCCGTACAACCAACCAAACTCAAGAAAAACCAGCAAACCAACCAACCAACCGTCCTTTTTATCAACCTTCCTCAAGAATTGGGCTATCAAATACAAAAATATTACGACTGTGTGTGTATCAAATAAAATCCGACTGTAAGAGTTCCAGAGATTAGTGTGTTCGAACAAAAAAAACAAACTATTCAATTTCATTTTTAGTAGTATAGGTAATAGGTAATACGGGCTGGTGTCCGCAACTCCACGTCAATGCGCGTATTTTGAGTACGGGGGTAGTAGTATAGATATACATATCAACGGTGAAGTGTCAATATCCTAATTACTAACATTTTACCAATTTTCACTTTATTGCATATTCATAGGTAAAATATGAAATAGCGCATATTTGCAAAGACATAAGGTCTTGAATTGACGACATATGACGTTACCTACTGATTTGTTTAATATAAGTAACTTTTTAATTAAAATATTAAAAACTATAGAAATGAAAAATTTTTTTTGGCATCATGTAAAATCATGATTTTGTAGTTATTAGATATTGATACTACAACGTCAATATGTTTAATATATAGATATAATATTACTTACACAAATACTAAGTTGGCGTCCCACAGGTACAGGAACGCTGGTAGTGGTCCATAAGCCTCATTAATGTAATGATAATCCCCACCGCTTTGTGCCAATGTGGTACCTGAATTAGAAAAACAAGATCAGCTTATTATGTATGATCAAAGAAAAGATAAATATGCAAAAAAGAGGAGCGTCTTTGTCATGGAGTAATTTACTCAGTGGTCTTTGTAATGTTTTGTGAAGGTGGTGGGGCTTTTTATGTTCATTTGAAAATATGGGACTGATATGCACCACATCCTTGTTCCTACTAATATTATGTGTGTGTAAGTGAATTTAGACGATCGTTACTAACGACGCTAACGGCTGAATAGATTTGGATGAGGCACACAGGTAGACCACAACCTGCATTTTCTATCCCGGTAGTGTGTTCCCATTAGATCATTTTAGCATTCTTTTAGCATAACCATGTGCAGAAGCTAGTGTTTCATAAAAATGTCTTTATACTACATTAACTTGCAGTGGCGAAGGTACCATACAACTCGATTCCCACCGGCTTCCCTTCGAAAATTCAGAACATAACCACACTATAGTCAATTCATAATTGAAATTTTTTTTGGCATTTTTTTTTTTTGCTCCGGCTTACCTCTGTCATAAATTCACCCTTCGCCACTGTTAACTTGTATTATGATAAGTTGTCCAATAGAACAAATGGATTTATTAATGAGTTCAGCAAAAATGTATGGGCCTTAGAACTTTCTTTTGTGTTTTGCATGCACTATCGTCAACCAGACAGATAGTGGTCTAACATGAGCCTTATAAATATCTAGTTAATAACAATCCTTAAAATCCTAAATAAATAAATAATAAATCCTCGGAAACGCGGCAGGCCCAGAATGAGATGGCGGGACGAACTCGACTCTTTCCACAAGGATTGGCGTGTAACAGCACTGGATAGGGATAAGTGGAAGGAGGGAAGGGAGGCCTTTGCCCTGCAGTGGGACAGAAATGGCTGATAATAAATAATAATAATAATAACAATCCTTAACTCATTCACTGACAGACCATGCACAGCCTAAGCCGCTGGGTCTAGTAGCACAAAATAATGCAGAGGAGTAGCTTATACATAATGAAGGTTAGCACTAAGAAAGGTTTTTCAAAGATTCATCTCTTATTTTAGGTATGCAAGTCTGTGGGGAAGTTCCTTATTGTCCAAGGGAAAGCCCATTGGTCCCACAGCTTTTTAAATTCAATTTAATGAAACTGAATGTTGCATTCAGGAACTGTAATCTATTTAAGTATTCTCCTTATTGTTGCTATTTCAGAGACAAAAGTCATCATAAAATATTTATTCTTAAACACTATACTTGTTTGTTCATAATCAGCCTCTAATGTCCCCACTGCTGGGACTGGGACACAGATTTCCCCTCTTTGAGATGTAGTGGGTTATAATCTACCATGCAAGCCCTGTGCGGGTTGGACTGTAGATGTCACATGTCTTCGAATTTTTAGTTCTAGGACAGGCTGGTTTCCTCACTGTGTGTTCCTTCACCGTTTTGAGAGCAGTGATGATGAAATAATTTACACAAAGTAAAGCGTCTGTCTGGATTCGAACTACGACCTACAACTCGTAAGTCGCGGCCAATACCACTGGGCCACCACTGCTTTCCCTCGCCCTGTTGCCCTCTTTGACATTCAACAAATAAATAAATTCTAGTTACCCAGCATTTTTATCAGATACTTTAAAATGAAACATACTCAATGATAGATTTAATAGCCACACATAAATTAACGCAAATTATTGCGACGTATCTGCGGGAAAGAATTTGCAGCGTATTTTTATAAAGTAAAAATAAACGGGTACTTTAGACTTACCTAATTCTGCGTAGGACATAGCCCCGAGGGTCGCTAGAACTCCACACACGGCCCAGACCGATAGTGCGCCCCATACTGACCCAGTTTTTTCTAAAACCTCCTTGGGCGATATAAAAATACCACTACCGAATATTATCCCCAAAATAATAGCTACCCCTTCAAGCAGCCCAAGCTGCTTTCGCATCTTCACTTTTTCATCACTCATTTTTGCAATTTTATTCGACGAGTGCAATTTTTAAGATGCTCTTCCCATACGAAAAATACAGATTTAGTCAGTCCTAGAACATAACTAACCTAACTAAGCAGATGCTACTATAATTTCTAATTTAACATTCAATTAAAACCCTGGTTTGAAATTGCCTCAACAAATTGATAAATTACTTCATTGATATGATGTTACTATTTACGTTAGATTGAACAACAAAAAATAACGCTTGACTTGGAAATAATTGGCTGGCAGCGGCGGGCGCCCGCAATCTCTCCCGCGCACAACACACACATGCGGCCGACTTGCGGCGCGGAGCGATTTTGCATGGATTTTGCGACAATTTTCGCGCTACCTCGTTGTGCCGCTCATTTTCTTAAAAAATACACAGATACAATTTACTTTTCATCTTTTCTTCAATCAATAATAAAATGCATAACTCTTCTTTTAGTCGAGTATTCTATCAATCGATTATGAACTAATCATGGCTCTTACCTATTGTATGACTATTGCTGCTGGCCATTTATTTTTATTTATTTTTTTTTTTTTTATACGCGGTCAGTAGACGCTCAATCTGACTGACAGCATTTGATTGATTTTTGATCACGGACTGAAGCAAGATTGGTGGTTATCTTCCCATTTCCCTCATTTAAAATGAGGGAAGTGGGAGACGATGATCCTCCTGATGGGGGAGGTGCTAATCCCTTGAATGAGTCCTTACAATCTCGAAAACGACAGCGTACTGAACCGCTTAAATCGGATCTTAAAAAAAGTACCCCTCCATCGGATTCTTATCAGTCAGTATACTGTAAACCTGGTTTCGAATCTGACTCTAAAATCCCTTATAATACAAGTGACAAGGGTCCTTTTATTGTGCACGTTACGCGGTCAGAACCGGATTTGTCTGCCGGGCATTCAATAAGGATATCAACTCATCCACCAAAACAAAATTCCGCATATAGTAGATGGTAGTATAAAAGCACTGGGAAGAAACAGGGCCTGTTTAGAGTTCACTTCAGCGGCTGCTGCCAATGCTTTTATAAATCATGATTTTTTGGTTAATTACAAATTTGCTGCAGACATCCCTAAATTTCATGTGTCTCGGATGGGAGTGGTTCGTGATATTCCAACAGATTGGACTTTAGAAGAATTGGTAGAAGGAATCCGAACTCCCCCCAACTGCGGAGAAGTAATCAGGGCCCGTCGTTTAAATGTAAAATCTAAAAAAGAAGATTCTGTTACTTGGATCCCTTCCACTACAGTAGTTTTAACCATTACTGGCCAATCCATGCCCGAAAGAGTTTTTTGTTATGAAACTTCACTCCCTGTAAGTACATACCAATTGCCAACAATTCAATGCAGAAATTGCTGCCGCTTTGGACACATTCGTACTCAATGCCGTTCGAAGCCTCGATGCTATAAATGTGGTCAAGAACACTCCGGTGATAGTTGCTTGGTTACTGACGATCTCTCGACTTGCATCTTGTGCCGAGGAATCCACAAGGCGACTGATGGTAAATGCCCGGAACATGCTCGCCAAAAATCCATTAAAATTGTTATGTCTCAGGACAATATAAGTTATTCTGAGGCCGCTCTGAGATTCCCCTACCCTAAGCGTCTTTATTCTGACATCACCTCCTCTCCATTCTCCCCGTCACAACAAATGCAATTCTCCCAACAAACCACTTACTCTTTGCAATCTCCCCCACACACCTCTGCTCATCCTCACGCTCAATCTAATCCTACATCCTAATCTAAATCCTACACAAAGACTGTCTACCGTACTCCCCGTCCAAGAACCCCGTTAGGTAAGTCCTATGACGTGCAAGCTCATAGAGATATTATCAATACTCCTTCCTTCTCTCAACCGAATGGTTGTGCCTTGCTGTCTCCCACTGAAGACTCCACTCCTTCGCTCACTCCTAATGATAACTTGATAGAACTCCTTACCTGTTCCCTCATCAACATTATCAGTAAGTTTAGTGACAGTTTACCGAACAACGTCGTTTCCCTACTACAACAATTTATCCAAACCCTTATAACTAAAAATGCTCCCCTCAACTCTCCTCCAATGGAATTGTAGAAGCATCCGTAGGAAAAAGCATGAGCTTATTTATTTGACAAATCGCTATAAACCCGTCCTCCTTGCTGTCTCGGAGACTTGGTTGGTACCGGGTTCCTTGTTTAGGTTTCCGGGATTTTCCTGTCTTCGGGACGACAGGGCGGATGGATGGGCAGGATGTGCCCTGCTAGTCTCAAGATCTATCCCTTTCTCTCAAATTAATATTCCTGCTCACAGCGACGAAATCCATGTAGTAGCAGTGAAAGCCTTTAACATCTCCTTTGTTTCATGCTACATTCCCCATCCAAATAGTAGAGTTATATTAGAACTCAATAATATTCTTTCTTCCATACAGGGCCCTCTCATGGTGCTAGGAGACTTTAACTGTCACCACACTATGTGGGGGTCTCATTACATAGATACATCCTCTCCCTTTCTAATTGATCTAATGGATGACATTAACCTTTGCCTATTAAATGATGGATCTCCGACTCGCAGGGTACCTCCTGGTCAAAATAATAGTGTAATCGACCTTTCATTGTCCTCTCCCTCCCTAGTAAATTCTCTCTCCTGGTCCGTGTTACCTAATTCCCACAGCAGCGATCACTTTCCAATTTTAATCAACTTTCTCCAATCATTTACTCCCCCTCCTGCTCTTCCTCCTTTACAGCGATATAGACTATCAGATGCAGACTGGGACAAGTATGCTGTTGCCTTAGACTCCAAGTTATCTGGTCTTTCCCATGTAGATCCTTCAAATTTTTTGGTGGCCTATGAAGATTTCGTTTCCTGTATAATTGCCGCTGCCGATCAATCTATACCGCTCAAGAATTCGTTTCGTGGTCGCATCCCTTCTCCCCCTTGGTGGGATTCAGAATGTACCAACATGGTGCGTCTACGCAACGAGTCGGAAAATACATATGCAGCGGATTTAACTATGGAAAATTATATTAGTTTTAAGAAAACTGGGGCTAAAGCCGCGAGACTTTTAGCCAAGAAGAAGGCTGTAGGTTGGCAAAAATTCTGTGAATCTTTATCTCCTCGTACACCTTTAACTGTTGTATGGCGCAAAATTAATAACTTCCGAAGAATATTCAAGGATCATAATAGTTCCTCAAATGATTCCACTATCTGGCTTGATGATTTTGTTAATAGATTAGCCCCCCCTTCCGTACCTCATTTAGATTGCTTTCCTTCTGCTCTAATTCCCTCTCCTACATCTGACAGAATGAACGATCAATTCTCGCTTGCAGAATTTACTTGTGCTTTAGATCACCTTAAAGATTCCTCGCCAGGCATAGATGGTATCACGTATTCCTTTATCTGTAAAGCTAGTCAAACCTCAAAATTATATCTTTTAAATATTATTAATTCAATTTTCTTAACTTCAAATATACCAGAGTCATGGAAGACCCAAATTATAATTCCCATCTTAAAGCCTGGGAAAGATCCAAATCTCTCGACATCATACAGACCTATTGCCTTGTCGTCGGTTTTGGCAAAGATCGCAGAGCATCTTATAAAAAACAGACTGGAATGGATCCTTGAAAGTCGTGGTTTACTCTCCAACACTCAATTTGGATTTAGACGTAGTATGGGTACGATCGACAGTCTAAGCATTCTTACCTCCCAAATTAGGCTTGCATTCTCTCGCAATGAACATGTTATTGGGGTCTTCCTTGACATCTTGTCAGCTTATGATAATGTTCAGCTTCCGCTACTCAGGCAGAAAATGCTTGAGCTGAGTATTCCCGTGAGACTGGTAAATTTTATCTTTAACCTTTTTATGTGTCGTTCTATTCGTGTACGTTCTCAAGGCGGTCTTCTGCCTTTCCGTCTTGTCTGGAGGGGTCTTCCGCAAGGTTCTGTCTTAAGTCCAATCTTATATAACCTATACACCGCCAGCCTTGACTTAACCGTTAATTCGTTTTGCAATATCCTGCAGTATGCAGATGATATTGCCTTATACATAAGTTGCTCTTCTTTGTCCAATGGTGCTGTTAAATTGAACTCTGCTCTTGGTTACTTGAATGATTGGCTCTCAGAACATGGACTGGAGCTTTCTATTCCTAAGTGTCAAGCCGTAATATTTTCCCGTAGAAGAAATATTCCTCCAGTTAACATCTCTGTCGCTGGAGAATCGATTGTAATCCAAGATAAAGTTAAATTTTTAGGCGTTGTTCTTGACTCCAAAATGACGGGTTTATTTCATTTACAATATGTATTTAATAAAAGTGAGAAGTCCATCAATGTTCTGAGATCTTTATCTGGAGTTCGTTGGGGTTCTCATCCGGCCTCTCAAAAACTGCTTTATAACGCCATCGTTCGCAGCCATTTTGACTATGGATGTTTTATTCTAGAACCTTGCAGTAAATTAGCCCTGTGTAAACTGGATAAGCTCCAATCTAAATGCTTACGCATTATTACTGGTGCAATGAAGTCATCCCCAATTAATGCAATCCAAGTGGAATGTGTCGAACCTCCACTTCATCTCCGTAGACAATTTCTAGCAGATAGGTATTTTTCGGTAGCATCTCAATTTCCCTCACACCCTCTTATTAGTATTCTTCGTCCCCTTTCTTGTGCTATCGAAACTTCAACTTATTGGAGAAATAAATCCCCTCCTCTATTAGTGAACAGCTTCAATAATAATAAGACTCTTTCATCTACAGTCATGCCATTGGATAATCATCCCATTTTTCTAGTTCCTTATGACTCAGTGATCTATCAACCCAGAGTGATACTAGATTTTGGTATATATAAACATAGTTCCGATCCCAACATTCTTTTTAATAAAATTTTAAAGAAAAAATGGCCAAATTGGATTTTATTATTCACAGATGCGTCAAAAATAGATGGATCTCATTTAGGTTCATCTGTGTTTATACCTGAGTATAATGTTGTCTTAAGTTTTAAGAGTCCACCTGAGTGTTCTATTTTCACAGGAGAATCCCTAGCAATATTAGAGGCAGTAAAGTACATTGATGCTAATCAACAACATTTTGATAAATCCTTGATACTCACAGACTCTCTTAGCTCTCTCCAAGACTTATTGAAAATTCCATTTCGCAGCAAAGATAACTCTGTAATTATTCTCAGAATTAAGGAAATTCTCTATAAGTTAAACCAGTCTGGCCTGGAAATTGCCTTGGCATGGATTCCGGGACATATAGGCATATTGGGCAATGAAGAAGCTGATTTCTTTGCTAAGCAATCTATTCAGACAGGTTGTACGTCTTTCTCTAACATTCCGGCTCGGGACGTCCGTTGCCTGGCTAAACCACGTCTCATGAAGTCTTGGGATGAACTGTGGCAAAGTTCTAGGGTAATTAAGGGCAAATATTATGGCAATATTCAACCCAACATTCCAGTTAAACCCTGGTTTGTCAAAAATAAGAATTTGAATAAATTAACCACATCTATCATTATACGTCTCAGACTAGGTCATGTTTGCTCTCCAGTGTTTTTGGCTAAACTACGCATTCGGAATCATTCCCTTTGTGAGTGTGGTCTAGAAGAGGGCAATCTTGAACACATATTTTTCTCTTGTCGTAATCTTTTAGTCCCGCTATATGATATTCTCCCTCCTAATTTTCCCAGACCTATTAATATCCCATTCCTCTTAACACTCGTTGAGTCCCCATTAATTAATTCACTTAAAAAATTTATATTATTAAATAACATCAAACTATAACATGGCAACTCAAAGGCTACTCAAACAGTTTCAGTTGTAACTAAATCATACTAAAGACAGTATAACTGGTCAACCTCAACGAATACACTTTGTTTCCCTTAACCTTGACATTGGCAGAATCATCGTTAAAACGATGGAGCCATTACTATAAAAAAAAAAAAAAAAAAAAAAAAGAAGCAAGATTGAAGCGATGCCTAGACGACAGTAACAAACGTCTTCAGTCAGAGTACAAAATCCGGCAGGACATGGATATTAATTAATAAAGTTAAAGCATGCCTTGCGTGTATCCTTGTAATTAACTTGAAGGAACGTGTTCAAAGAAAATGCTGAATTAAATCGTGGTTGCAAAACAAAGTAGAACGTATTTATCTTCTTCTTGGCGTCGTCTATGGTTGCACCAGGCTTAATTTTTTGGTAAGTGTATACTTTCCAACAAATGTATAATAATAGTATTTACTACAGTTTTAATAAAGCTTCTAGCCTTTTATACTTATTTGTATAACCATTTTTTTTTGGAGTTCCAGAAAGCGGGATACAACATAAATATAAATTCATTTTCGACTTCTTAAAGTCACGCTCTAAACAGTTTTTTTTTTTATATTATGATCTGCAATCGGCTTATCTAGCCATAATCAGATATGGTTTCAGTAGGTATGATATTTTTGATTATACAACGGCAATGCTGCTGGTGGAAACGGCGCGTCGAGTGACGGCAGCGATGGTGTCGCCGAACACAGGCGCGCTTCTATCCCTATCTGACGTTACACGCTCAGTCATAATTATTTGGTGACTGCATGATTGAAGACCTAAATCAAAATGTCTAGATATTCGACGTCAGTCATTCAATCACGTGTGATTACCAGAGGTCGGAGTAGGTAGATTGATATAAGGTCGTTGACGTCAAACGTAGAGGATAATATGGATATGCCTCCAAAATGCCGGAACTTCATATTTATTGTGATATTTGTTCCGGAATTTTGAAATTAGCACGAATTTGTATTTAAGGTGAAAAACGTATTAACAATATCAATCTACGCTGCCAATGTTAGCTAATGGTGAAAGAAATCAGTATTTTATTTTATACAAAAATACTTTGGAATAGTTACACCGTATTTTGTCCCTTACTGTTGAATTAGAAATGACGCTTGACAGTATGAGACAAAACTTAGACAAAAACCAATCCCGGAACTTTTTCCGGTACTTCCCGCACATTATGGATAAAATAGCATGTCCATATTATAATATTTTGACGCAAGTATATAAAATCAATCTACCTACTCCGACCTCTGGTGATTACGTATTGCACGCTCAATCAAACATCCGTCAGATGACAGTCAGTCAGTCATACATCAGTAAGATTGAGCGTCTAATGGCCGCCATAGGTACAGAGACGTACCAGTCAGGCAAAACTGATGATTTAATAAATTAACAAATCATTTTTATGATACATATATTCAAATAAGGTAGGTAGGCTGTTAACCTGCAATACAATACATTATAACGCTACCTCGTGTACTTTTAGTGTGCACCACTATCAAAACTATTTGAGTATAGTCCGTTCACAGCTATTTTACCTCTGACAGCAGCAGCATCCTAACAGCTTATTAGAATGAGATTACAGATCACTGTCATTTGGATTGGATAGTGATGCAAAATCAGAGGTAAAATAACTGTGAAAGGACTGTAAAACTATCCATATCGTGCTCATAGTAGTTGTAGGAGCACAAGCCAAGTAACAAAATCGAATCCATCTGGATGCCTGCATTCGACAGGTCAAAAAATTAACAGACAATAGTTTGACGGATTCAAACGATAATTTTATTTCCATAGTAACGATTAGAACAATTTTGGAGTAATTTCAGGATCAGGATCGGGATAGTACTGAAGTAAATCGGCAACAGGAGCCTCTTGGTCTTCATAAAAATCACAAGCTAGAAGAAACTCCCGCTTCGAATAATCGTCTCCTTTGCAAAACATATCACCTACGAGCAAAATAAAACATGAATATGAATGAATATTCAAAATAAACCGATTATTTATTATTTCAGCAAAAATTACCTTCAATATCCATAATGTGAACGGCACTTTTGGCTTCAAGTGCGCCAACACAATAATGTTCTTCGGTTAAGTCGGGGTGCCAATACATTATAGCATCCCTGCAGGAAGCACCAGCAATAGGAAGTAGTATCCTGTCCTAATTAAACAACAGAGTATGGTTAATTATACCTAGCAATAAAAAATGTTACATAGCTTACTTAAGTCTTTATAAAACTCACACAAACTTTACCTTGCAAATAATTTTGTTGTTAACAATAGGCTCCTTTACTTCTCCAGTACAAAAGAACTTGCGCTTTTTTCTCATGATTAACGTACTAACCTCCAACACGGTCTTAATACTGTTTCCTAAAAAAAAAAAAAAATTATCATAGAATTTTTGCTCGTTTTTGCCGTAAAAGCAGTAAACCGCACAGTGCTGTTGAATTCGGAGGTGATATTACCTTTTTCACCGTTTATTGCTTCAAGTTCACGCATTCCACGTGCTTGTGTTTCCCTACTGTTCTGTTGTTTCATGTAATTGGCTAACCTGTTCATTGCATCTACAAATTCATCAATAGGACCTGACAAACAGAAAACTTTATTTTAATATTTGACTCCAAAAATAATTTTAGAACGATTTGCTTCGAAATCTATCCACCTGTTCCAAAACTCGATCCATCCAAATAATTAAGAAATTGGTAGAATCTCAAAGCCTCGTCAGATTCTATTTCATCCATCACTGGTCTCTGAAAAGTCAGTTATCAGTTAGTCAGCCCTTAAAATATTTGTTTACTTAACGAATCAGTTTGTCAGTAGTTTAAACGTACAAATTTTCCACTCCAGGCTCCAACATCAGAATATAGAGAATTGACTCTGCTTGGCATCCAATCCAGGGATGAACGGGCCACAAGAACTGGATGCTAAAACAGGGGTAGTAGTTAAATGATCAATATCATAAAACTGTATTTAATCATTGTTGCAGATTATTTTCACGAAATAAAAATTTTACCAAAGAAGCCAGCTTTGCGCTTGCATTCTTTAAAAGTATTGTTAAGACACATAAAAGTAACCAAACGGTTGACATGGTCGTTGTTTTATTACTAATAGCAAATACCGTCCCAACGAAATCTAAACCCCACTTAGGTTTGTTAAAATAATTGGCACAGTTTATAGCTTTTTTTTTAATAAGTCAATTAAAGGTTTTTACCGCCGAAGCAGTTACCTACTGCTTACCTACTTTAATATTGCATAAGACCCCGACTCTTCCTCCAATTTGCTTTAGGTTCAAGTGTAAAAATTAATAATAATTAGAAGTTGTGGTAAAATTGCTCATTGCGAATTCCACTTTCCACTGTTGTATAGCATTTAGACTCCAAGTATAAATTAACGTAAGGCTTAACATTTTCATTCCTTGACTGTACAGAAAGTACTTTTAGAAGCAGTGTTGAACACGGCCGTAACATGTTTTGGATATTGTTTACCGTCCCTGATGACCCCATTATCCTCCTCCAGGAGAGCAATAGAGCAACCAGTACAGTGCACAAACACAAGAAACCCACATTCCGACCTCGCTGCCGAGGTCCCTCGTGAGTGACGACGACGTCACCAATTAAATTCTCCCCTACGAGTGCCTACAACCCTTGCTCGATGAAGTGCCAGCCCGCGCCATAGCTGAACATCTAGCTTTAAATTCCCGACTGTGAGTTGGTTTCGTCCTTTCTTATCAGAGTAGTCAGATAGGAAACGCCGATCCAATGAAGCTTTAAGTAGTCACGACCTCTCAAGGTCAACTGCGGAAAGCCATAAAAAAAAATTTCGTGGCCCATTTTTCTAGCTGTTTTGTATTATAACAAATGATAAATTGTCGTCGCTCTTATCTTACATCGCATCGCCCTCGCACATATCTTAACTAAACAGACCACTACAGACCACTAGGTGAGTGAGTCTGTCCTGACGTGTTCTTGACTGAGTTTTTAATGGTTCTTTTAGGCTCTCGTTGCTAATGTTGAAATGACAGAAAACTATATCATGACCTGAAAACTAGTGCCGACTTAAACATATTAATCGACTAAAGCTAATTTTGTTTTCTTTTTTTTTCAAAGATTTTCTTTAGAATTAGAGTATAATAATTATTATTGTTTTTTTTTGTTTGAGGATATTATCATGCTGTTTTCTACATGGAATAATTTTATTCATTGCTTGCTATTCTAGGATTCCTCCTTGATAGTTTTTGTTTTAGAGTACTTACCGATTCCATTTTTTTTTTGACAATGACAGCGAATGTTTCGCGCCATTTTATCCGTTATGTCATGTCATTTCAATTTTTTGTCACGCACGGTCGAAATAAAGAGCTATGAATACCTGTATCTTGTAAAATATCGTTATAAATTATTCAATTATACAAAATGCACGTGAGGATACGTATATTTAGTAAGCCAGATACCGTTGTAGTGGTTGAGTCTAAATTGACAAAGATAGATCAGTTCCGGCGAATTATAAAAGAGAAGTTTGGTGTTCAACCGAAATTACAGAGATTATTTTACGGCGGGAAGCTGGTAAGTATTACTACCTAATTTGTATCTAAAATCTATCTTAAATTCGGTTTGTAGGCCTAACATGAGTACACAAGTAACGAGGTCAAACCTTATGCAGGTGTTATCATGTTGAATTCAATGTTTATTCACGTAAGCCAGACGTGACGTCACAGCACATCGCGACCGTTAAAAACGCTGCGATGCAAAGTGCTATTAGGTACACGACTTAACGTTTAGTATGAAACTTGTTTGTATGAACTCCTATACTATCATGGCGAGAGCCTCATGGCTATAAATTCTAACAGACTGCCAATTTTGGTATCCATCAAACTGCCGTTAAGGTTCTTCCTAAGTCATCAACACAAAGATTATAATGACTACCAATGCTTTATGTTAGGGCTACATGTCACCTGATGTTATTCACGACATTCACACACTTTCTACATAGTAGACAATGCATTCAACCATATTTGAAATGCAGTTTATACCTAACCTCTGACGACCCACTGACCCTGGTTTCTTTTGTGAATTGTAGATATTGAGCATTATATATATTTTTTGTAATGTTTAGTTTTCCACTATCATATTTTCTTATAAGTAACATAACTAATCACCTGCCTTATGAATAAATTCAAACATTAATTAGATTGTATGAACAAGTTAGAAATAATTTTTTTTCAAGGAAAAACATGTTTTACTTGTATTTATGTAGGATATATTAGAGGGGGGGGGGAAGCAATATTACATTTTACTTTCTCATTTTCTTAAGTAATAGATATTTTGTGCACCTACAACAATTCAGTGAGAGAGATACTTATTTACAATTTAGAAACTGCATAAAATCCCATAAGAAAACAATATCATTAATGTATAATTTCTATGTGAGTCATTTAAATTACATAACATCTTCGAACAATACATGGATAGATAGAATACTCTTTATTATAACAATAACAGATATAAATATATGAATTTATGTATGTAATATTCACTTCAGCTGGAAAATGGCTACACATTCCATGACTACAACATCAAACTCAATGATGTTATCCAGCTCATGGTGCGGGCACAGCCCGACGCTAGTCCCGAGGAGAAGACTGGTGCTAAGACTGAAGATACCAAGCAAGAGGCAGAGGTGTCCACTGACAAGAATGTAGAGTATAAAGGTATGTTTGAATTTAACTTGTCTATGTCTACAGAGAGAAAACCTTGATGAAGTAAGCATGTTCATCGCTGTAAGAGCATAGATAACCTAACTGCTTTCATTAATTCCTGGCAAATTTTAACAGATGCAGAAAGCACATTGTACGAAGTAGGTGATTTAATAGACATGCGCGACCGTGAACAAGGCTCATGGTTAGAGGCAAAAATAACTAGAATAGTCTACGATCCTAACATTCCACATATACCAGCTCCTAAAGACATTTCAACAAATGACACAGTAGAAAATTCACATTCTGACAACAGTGACCAGAGTTTTGATAAAGAGAATGATGTGGAGAACAAACCACCAAGTGAGAAGACAAACGGAGACAGTTTGTCAAAGGTCAGAAGTAAAGGCATTGCAAAGTATTTTATTAAATCACCTAAAGCAGTGCGGAAGAAACCAAGTGACAAGGAAGTTAGTAAAACTGAGGAACCCAAGGACTTAGACGCACTACTATATAAAGTACAACTGGAGACTGAGTAAGTAGAATAATTATTTATAGCCTTATAGTGAAAGTTGTAGTACAAAACATGTTTAATATCAGTTCTGAGCAGTGGCGTGCATTAGTTTTCAGAATAGGTAGGCACTAGGCCGGGTCTAGTCTAGACAAACCCGGCCACTAATCAGAAAAAAATGTGAGCTCAAAAGTGTGGTTATTTGAGTAGCTGTCATGCCTACTCAAAAAAAAAATTGCGAAGGTCGAACGTGTGTATGGTATTACGCGTGAGACGTACGTATTTTCAATTTTGTCGTATTAATTTGAATGAGTAAGGCCCATTACGCACTGTCGACTGGTCGCCTGCGACTCGGTCCCTCGGCGACCAAAACATAGGCATCTCCCGGCGACTAAGTGCGTAAACACCTATTTAAACTATAGTAAGTCACAGTCGCCGCCGACCGAGTCGCCGGGGACCAGTCGACAGTGCGTAATAGCTCTAAAGACCAATGACATTGTGCGAATAGCACGGGAGCCGGGTAGGCCGTCCGGCGACTGCCTACTGCCGCGCGTGTTTGTATGAAGATTTTGTTTTTTGTTAGGTATGATAACTTAGTGAGTTTCTTAATTGTGGGGCACACACACTAAAATGTAATTGCAGGCTTATGTTGATATATCGAGGTAGGCACTGCTTATATACAAACCATTTCTGGTTTAATGGTACAAAACAAACAAATCTGTATTTAGACTGTATCAATAAAAAAAAATAAAAAAAATATGGCTATATGCAATGAACGCCACTGGTTCTGAGTCTCTGTGTGCCCTTTGGCAAGGGCCTCCTCCAGCCCTGTTGCTCTCTGTTCCTTGCATGTCTAGCCCATATCTTTCCAGCCATCCTCACCAAGTTGAGTAGAATACACATAATAATTTATAATATTTATTCAATGACATTATTATTAATTGTGTTAGTAGAGGAGTTCAGAGCCATTAAGACATGTTTCTACACCAATATTCTTTTACAAAAATTCTTTTGTCTTTTACAGTGAAGAAGATTCAAATATGTATTGTAAAGTAAAAGAAATAAGGCCTAGAGCAAGAAAAGTAATAGACATCAAAGACCTTAAAGTAGGACAGAAGGTGATGCTCAACCACAACACTGATGAACCTTTGGAAAGAGGATACTGGTAAGTTAAAAAAAATAGTTTAAATACTAAGACCCAACTACTGAAAAGGATGAAACAAGAAAGTACCTTCTCGTGGTTGCATGCCACTATAGCTTATAAGTATGTAAGTACAGCGGCATGTGATTTTTTTATTTCATTATTTTGAGGCTTATTTCAGTAATATTTTTATTTTTGATATGTGCTAATTAAGCCCTTTCATTTGATACCCCACAAGGCACCATCCCAAAATATTTATTTTTCAATTCATTACTTTATGTCCTCTAGAGGGCGCCATATTGAATTTAGTGTAACGTCACATAGCCTATAACCAGCAGACGGTAAAGACGCTTCTAACAATACCTCATTTGTCAAATTATTATAAGTACTTTTGCAGTTATGGGGGAACAGATGAATATACTTTGTACATATGTACCGGTCAAAATCATAACCGTCCCTATTGCTTCGCCACAGTCGGGTAAAAACAAACACTTACAATACAGCCTCCCACCAATTTTTTTTTCTGTATCATGGTATCATGTTCGAATTTGCTAATAAAAAATAAACTCACATCCTGAAAAACAATTTACAGCCAATTTAGTATATAGTACAGTATTTCATGGAACTAAAAAAGTGATGAATATAAATGTTGATGGGTGGAGAGGGAGAGGAAGGCCACAGAAAAGAGGAATGGATTGTGTGAGGAATGATATGCAAGAGAAATGAGTGATGGTTGACAGAGCAGAATGGAAGAAGAAAACGTGTTGCGCCAACTTCTAGTATCATGCGACAAGCGCAGAACGATTATGAGGATGATGACGGTATTTCATGGAACAAATAAACGTTTTATGGTTTTCTACTGGTACTTACAAAATAGCTGCCAATAATTCTGAAATATTTCTAAGGTAAAATACTAAAATGTGTTCTACCCACAGGTATGACTTCAAAGTTGCAGAGATCAAGAAACTGCGAGTAATATACGAGTTAACAGGAACCCTTTACCTGGGCCGTGACGCCGTGCCGCAGAATGACACTAAGCTGAGGGTGCATGACAAGGTATACGCCATTGAGGAGGTGGTGCCGCTGGCGCAGAGGACTGAGGAGTACAAGAAGATGATGGTCACACCCCCAGAGAAAAGTAAGTTTCAAAGATTGTTTTATTTTTTCACTTATTTAATACAACTTACTATTTACACCAGGTACCTACTTAATTAAATGATCAACTAACTATACAAGTAAATACCAAAATAAAAGGACTCTTATGTACCAAAGTACATGTCTGTATCACTGTTATACGGAAACATGCCCAAATAAAGTTAGATTAGTATTAAATAGAAAGTACATGGAATATTCATATCCATACATAATACATATTATAAATTAAACTCGCTTTTCGTGTAATTTAGAGAATTTATTCCGGAAGGTTTATGTGTATAGATTAATATTAAACTTATATTTATTATAAAGAAATCTCGATGTCCTGTCGAGTTGTAAAGACCGTGCGAAGCAGGGGCTGAAAATCCAATAGGGCGCTTTTGCGCAGCCATTTAGGCTGCTCATCTCTCAGCCAAGTCACAGAATGTTTTAATTTCCTATAAGTTATACAAATAACATCTAGTTGTGTAAACTTTCAGGATCTGTACCACTGAACTGTTTGACGTGTCGTGATGATGAAGAGACTCTGTGCAAAGACTGCGGTTGTTACCTATGCTCAGGGAAGGAGTTCCCAGAGAAAGTAAGTTATTCTAGTTTTGTTATTCTCTCGAAATAGTGTGGTTTCTACTCATAATCTCATTTAAGCTTCAGCTAAACCTGCGCGACCAAAGTGACTGCGAAGCGGGAGCGACAGTCGCGCGGCGGACGCTGATCGTGTTTTTCTATGGCGCCTTGCACACCTACGCGACCTCTAGTCGCTAAGGTGTTCACGTTTAGTTTCGCGTTGTTGACGCTTCCGCTTCGCGTGTCGCGTGTCGCGTGCCGCTTACTTGACGCGCAGGTTTGGCCGAAGCTTTAGAAAGTTCTGCATCGTTCTCACATGTATAATTTTTAACATGAATGATGTAACCAAGACTTTGTAACCATATTATTTTGATTTAAAAGAGTGTCCATGGAGTTTCTTGCCCGTTCTTCTCCATAGGTACCTACGCTTTGGAATGGGCAACTAGCTTCATCTTTCTGACTGACCGACCCCTTGACAATTCAAAAGTGCCTGTAATTGGTTTAATTGAAATAAATGCTTTGAGCTTGAGTTTGAAAGAAAGAACGAAAAATGCGTGCCTTATGCTAGAGTTATGAACACATACGGAAGTGTAGTTGACCAATTTATTAAAAAAATGTTGATAAGTACAACCAAATAAAATAGCTCATACAAAATCAAATAAAATGTTGGAATTCCAAATTACCGTTAATCAAATAGGCCCATTAGGCCAGTCATTTTAAACATTGTTACAAAAAATTGCACTACACTGTTTTGGAATGTTGTTGGGAATGGATAGATACCAATAGTGTAAAACAAAATTTGCAGCTTTGAAAGACATCTGCTAACTGCGTGGTGCTCGGAAGACCTCGAAACACATTCGGAGTTCATTTAGTTTTTGGCTTACAACTTCTGATAGGTTTATTATAATGCGTGCACTGACTAGAGACAGGCCCACTGAAATCTGTGTGGTTCTTTCCTTATAACACAAATTAAATGGCCATGATTATATCTGGACTTTAAAAGAGACTGATCTCTGAGGTTGTTGCGGTCTTTCTTCACAGAGAGGATAGGAAACACCAAACTCATCTAGTTTTTAAACATACATTATTATGTGTAAAAGTGTTATTATTTTTACCAATTTACAGAAATATCGGTTATAACCATTACACTTCTTACAGATAGTACTATGCGACGAATGCAACAACGGCTACCACATGATCTGCCTGGACCCGCCGCTCACAGAGCTGCCAGAAGAAGACTGGTACTGCCCGTCCTGCAAGCGAGACCCCAATGACGTCATCGCGCCCGGAGCCGCCAAGCAGACCAAGAAGATTTCTAAGACTAAGCGGGACTGGGGACGAGGGATGGCTTGTGTTGGTTAGTATCTGATGTGGTTATTAACCAACTTCAACAAAGAAAAAAAGGAGGTTATGCATTCGGCGAGTGTCTTTTTGATGTTGTACACCGATATTTCAATGGTTACATGATTTTTTTTCGTTTGGTAAAATACACCTGCAGTCCGGTCCAATTTTATTAACTCTGCCTGAGCAGTTTTTATTTTTCACTTTATAGTGGCTCGTGTGTTGATTTTATAGGCTTACTAGCTGTGCCCCGCGGTTTCACCGGCGTTAAACTCTAAAGTTTTCTAATAAAAGACATGTGGTGCCATCTTCTATTATCATAATAACGTTATTGTTGTTTCTGTACACCTAACAAAATTTCAGGATGATCGGTTCAGTGGTTTAGGCGTGAAAAGGTAACAAACAAACAGACTTACTTTCGTATTTAGAATATTAGTTAGGATTGTTTTTGTTTTGTATGGCTGGCTGCGTTATTGGCTTCAGAGGATAAATAATATAATTATGTTAGTTTGGGTATTTTTCCATCATCTATCTCCACATACTTCACTGATATAACAGATAGCTTCTTTGGTATCTCTAAATTAATGATCAGATCATAAGATTCGCAGTTAAAATACTAGTATTCAGCTGCATTCTAGCCGACCCCAACAAAGTTTGAAAAAGGCTAGCTAGATGATGGTCAAAATATATCTTTTACTGTCATGTAGCCGTTTTTGGTTAAAGTTCACTGAAACTGATCATGTAAGGTCCGGCCGCGCCAAAATTTGCCAAAGATGTAAACAACAATGGCCGCTCAAAATTGAATAAAAACGATACACAAGAACATTACTTAAAATAAATGTTGATTTTATTAAATTTCGAGGGGCCAATGTTGTTTACATCTTTGGCAAAATTAGCGCGGCCGGACTTTACATGATCAGTTTCAGTGAACTTTAACCAAAAACGGCTACATGACAGTAAAAGATATATTTTGACCATCATCTAGCTAGCCTTTTTAGCTTAGCTGAGCTGTAGGTTTTTCATAACTATAACGAATCCTAATGGGAGAGTAATGTTAAAGAAAATGGTGGGGTGCGTCTCTGAATCGACATACACTAAGAACATAGCATGTTGTTGCGCTTTTAACCTTCCCTGCAATGCGAATAATTTGCTGGTTATACTTTACACGTGCTCTTGCAACTACGCGCGATGTTTATTGTATGTAAAATGCTGGCAAGCTGGCTAGTAGTCTGCGCTTCCCGATGGATTGCCAATCTTAGACAAAATTGAATTGGCTCATGAACCATGTAACATTACGAGTATATTAACCGTTAGAAGTGGCGATTCTTGGGGGAGGCCTATGTCCAGCAGGCGACGGTGATGCCTTTCGCCTGATATGATGATGATGATGATATTCACATGATGTCCCAAGGCTCGGTCGTATAAAGTCGCCTTTATAAGACTAGGTAATGAAACTCATCAAACGGCTTTTGCGTGTAAATACAAAGTAATAGTAGGTATTGTTTAAGTGTCGTCAATAATAAACTTAAACCACGACTATCATTTAGATACGTTTTCTAATAAGGATATAAACTTAACTTTTTCATGTATAGAGCGCAATCTACACGGGGAACGAAGCTAAGTTCGTTTGACTTCGCTCATGTAGCTATCGCATCTTTGTTTCCGCTGTTTGTACCGCGGTTTTGCATGACTCGGTTCACACCGCAAACTATGAACCGAGTCATGCAAAATTGCAAACCCGCGGTAGTTACATTAACGAAGCTCAACGAACTTTGCTTCGTTCCCGATGTGGCTGCGTTTAGAACAAGCATTATTAACATAGTAATAATGTCAATACAAGTGTAATACAACAATGCTTGCACACATAATGCCGATGCCATTGTTATCTAAGTAATTAAAATAATTATCTGACTCCTAATTAAACATTACGTTAAAGTGTATGTACAGTAGAATTAATTAACATGACAACGATATAACTTTGTTAGTAGGTAGTCAATATTCCAGAATTTCTTGTCGAAAATTCTAAACTGACTTCCTCGTTGGTCTAGTGACTTTAGGGTTCGGTCCCCAGGCCGTCCAAAATATTGTGCTGATTTTCCGTAAGGGTTCGATCCCCAGGCCGAACGAAATATTGTACTGATTTTCCGTAAGGGTTCGATCTCCAGGCCGAATGAAATATTGTACTGATTTTCCGTATGGGTTCGATCCCCAGGCTGAAAGAAATATTTTACTGATTTTCCGTAAGGGTTCGAATCCCAGGCCGTACGAAATATTGTTCTGATTTTCCGCAAGGGTTCGATCCCCAGGCCGTACGAAATATTGTACTGATTTTCCGTATGGGTTCGTTCCCAGGCCGAACGAAATATTGTACTGATTTTCCGTAAGGGTTCGATCCCCAGGCCGCACGAAATACGAGTATTCTATTGATTACCGACTCCACAAAAAGGAGGAGGTACTATGTTCGGCTGTTTGTATGTTTTTTTTTATTTTTATTTTGTATGTTTGTTCATCGAATACTCCGCCAATTGTCGATGGATTTTCAAAATTATTTTTTTGTTCGAAAGTAGATAGTTCTGAGGTGGTCCCATTGTCACCAAGTTAGGATCTGATGATGGGATCTTAGAGAAATCGAGGGCAACCCTCAAATTTTATACGCTCACTTATTGTTTTTCGCATATTTTATGAAGTATCTTGTTTATTTGCGTATGGTTGTCACCATCTCAGGTAGCTGGGCTGATGATGGAAGGTACAACTCCTTAACAGTAAGAAGTTACTCAAACAGGCAAGGACTGTTTTAGTAAATTGTTTTGATGTTTGATAGGGCATTTGTCACATTTGGTCTCATGATCATCAAGTCATGACCTGATGCTGCAGTCAGGATAGTCTGCAGAGTACCTAACTCCTCGACAACTAACAGCAGATATATCGTGTTTAGGCTCATTGAAAAGGGCTCGATGTTTGGATAAACGTACTGATAATGAGGAACACCGAAGTACATAGAGACCTGATGCTGAAGCCAGGAGCATCAGAAAAAGTACAAACCTTGAAATAACAGCACCATAGTCGTGTTTGGGCTCATTTTAAACAGGACTAAATTTTAAGTTCAATGCAATGTTGACATAAGTCTGGCCTGATGCTACAGCCAGGATTATCAGCTTCTAGTCTAAAAACATCAGGTCAGGATTTGATGATGGGATCTTGGAGAAATCGAAGGAACTCTTCAAATATTATAGGCACACCTATAGCGATTTGGGTATTTTTTATAGTAACTCGTGCACTTGCTCTCGGAAAGCACCATTTGGTGAAGTGGAACTGATGATGAAGACCACAGATGGCCACCGGAACTACTCAATAATATCTAAGTATTTCACGGGTTGCGATTCGATTACTTTAATATGGTTGCAATTCATGTTCGTCACAATGTGAATGGTGATATGGAGCTGATGGTGGACCTGGAGAACTCCTCAACAATTAACTTCCCTGCATCGGGAAAAGCAATATTTTGTTTGTAAAAGGCGATGATCATTAGGCTATTGTAACTTAGATAAATTATAAGCAGACCCACTAAAAAGCGTGAAATAAAAACTTTTTAAGAAAAAAAAACGACTTCCAAAAAAACACTACAAAGTGAAAAATAACTTTAATTTCGGAAGTCGGTGGCAAAAAACTAAAATACAGATCCAAAGACACCGACTTCCGAAATTAAAGTTATTTTTCACTTTGTAGTGTTTTTTTGGAAGTCGGTTTTTTTTTTCTTAAAAAGTTTTTTTCCGTAAGGGTTCGATCCCCAGGCCGAACGAAATATTGTACTGATTTTCCGTATGGAATTTCTCATTAGCAGCCAGGGGACTGGTTTTGTGCCCGGTGAAGGATGCATGCATATCATTGAAACAAAAATTTAAAGACATGTGACATCCACCAACCCTCAATGAGCGCTCATGGTGGGTTACGGTCCACTCCATCCAGTGGCGTTCATTGGTTTTCAGAATAGGTAGGCACTAGGCCGGGTCTAGTATAGGCAAACGCGGTCATTAATCAGAAAAAAAACTTGTGGTCGGGGGATCCCCGGCAGGAATTAAGTTCAAAATTAAAATAATTTTGTGAGTTTCTTAATTGTGGGGCACACAAATAAAATGTAATTGACAGGCTTATGTCCCAGTAGTGGGAATATTATTGGCTGCTTAAGTGCTTATGCAATGGCAGTAGGCTGCCTCCATGGGACTTAAACATAACTGGCAGAATGTAGCTGTGCTAGACAAATATATATTTTAGTTTAAGCTCTGCATACCTCTTCCGGGATAAAGGCGTATTGTTGTTTTTTGTGCGTTGTTTTTGTTATGTTATGGGAATTCAATTCAATCTGGTACCGCATGGCGAATGCGTCCCTATTTATATTGAAAATGCGTTTGGATTAGGTTAAATATGGTATGATAGTGATTTTTTTTTGCGTTTCATTTTATTTTTGTC
Source organism: Amphipoea oculea (assembly GCA_945859645.1). NCBI lineage: Eukaryota > Metazoa > Arthropoda > Insecta > Lepidoptera > Noctuidae > Amphipoea > Amphipoea oculea. The sequence goes on along the minus strand of OX243861.1, from coordinate 32,135,848 downwards.
TATGTGAGACAGTGAGGGCAACAGATTAAAAGTGTTTTGTTTGTGTGCATGTTTTTTTTGTAAATGATATAAAAGATGGTAGTCAGGTCGACCTAAATGTTTGTAAAAACCTTCGTCAACAATGGGACTGCTAATCTACTTTCCTGGTAAAATTACAGGCACCCATTTTTCTAACCACCCGCACTGGGCCCACATTGTGGATTACAGCCCCACTCCCTCTCACAGAAAGGAGGCCTGTGTCCCAGCAGTGGGAACATTATAGGCTGATATACTTATGCTATATTTTTCTAACCGAAACAACAATGCTGATTAGCGTCAAGAGTAGGGATGGAGATAGAACCGCCTAGTGTCGACGCGGTTCTATATGGACTGGGCCCTAGTCCTTCCGTTCTTCATCCCGGGATAGGCCAGATTAATTTTTTCACTAGAAAATTCTACAGCCCAGTGTCTAGACTTCAGCGTGGCTAAGGCCGCTATCTCACTGGCGTTTTACGAGCGTTGGCGCTTCTCCAAACGTCGTTGCGCAGATGCGACGTTAACGTCGCGAGTTTCTTGCGTTTTTTGGCAACAGGTACAATCACGGCGTCCCGCTCTGTCTGTGTGAGCGCGGGTGGAGTTTACCACTGAAACTCGCGACGTTAACGTCGCGTCTGCGCAACGTTGGCGCTGCGCAGACGTTGGAGAAGCGCCAACCCTCGTAAAACGCCAGTGGGATAGCGGCCTAAGGGTCATAGTCTCGCTTCCTATGGCATAGGATATTAAATTGGTTTAATCAACTCAGCCTATCGCAGTCCACTGCTGGACATAGGCCTCTCCCAGACTGCGCCACAGCACCCTGTCTTCCGCCTTCCTCATCCAGTCTACCCCAGCCACCTTCTTTAGGTCGTCCGTTCATCAAATTGGTTTAATGAAGGTGAAATATTCCCCTTGCCGACAATACAGATGTAATGTTACGTGTTTATAATAGTTAGTTTGTTCATAACATGAATTAATGCATATGTATAATATACTCCTCTACTTTGCAGGGAAGACGAAGACATGTGCGATGCCGCCCAATCACTTCGGTCCGATTCCTGGCATTGAAGTAGGCATGTGCTGGAGATTTAGGATACAGGTAATATTAATTTTTCTTGCAAAAGAACTCTTAAGCCCGTCGTATACGACGTTATTTTAAAGTAATAAGTTACTTTAAATATCCAATAGTAGCCAGAATGTCAAACCGCTAATACTTAAATGGCGCAACGCGACTCATTAACGCGTTATTAACCAGTTTTTGATTGGTTGCGTTGTGTACGGACCGCCATTGATCTCATTGATGATTTGAGTTTGTACCTGGTTACTTTTGACGGGCCTAAATGTTAGTAATGCATCAAAATCCTTTAAGTATTTAAAAAGTATTAAGCTACATGTATTTAGAGATTTTATTATTTGATTCCAGTTATCTGAAACGGGAGTCCACCGACCGCCTGTGTCCGGAATACACGGACGTGACGTAGAAGGCGCGTACAGCATTGTGTTGTCAGGTAAGAAACATTTCATCCCCATTTAGGTTATGAATTTTCAGAAATCCTTTCTTAGTGCTCATCTCCATTATATTGTAAGGAACTCTTGTGAAAACATGCTTTTAGAAACAGCGGTTTAGGTTTGTCTGTCAGTAATTGAATTTAAAATTTTCAATAAGTAGATATTCGTATGTATTGCGTATAGGGTTGCCAGGTCTTAAAATCGAAAAGCCGGACAGACCAGCCAGTTTAGCCGAACATTTGGGTAAAAAAGCAGACGCCCTTAATATTTTAGTCTTAATATCTTACACGACAATTTTTTTAAAAGTAAAACTACCCTTTTTTTTGTCATTTGCTATACACTAGAGTGGGGTGGTGATGAAGAGTGACGGGGAGGCGGAGGCTCGCCGTGAACGCTTTGGATAAATTTAAAAAGCCTAACAAAAGCCGGACAGGCCGGACACCGTCTGATCTGGCTGGACACGCAACCAAAAAGCCTGACTGTGTCTGGCTTTATCCGGACGCCTGGCAACCCTAATTGCGTATCTAGTGGTAATTTTAATGATGTCGTCATACAGTACGTTTTCTTATCCAGGCGGGTACGAAGACGACGTGGATTACGGCAACGAGTTCACATACACGGGCAGCGGTGGCCGAGACCTCTCCGGGAACAAGCGCACCGCTGAGCAGTCTTGTGATCAAACGCTCACAAGGGAAAACAAGTAGGTTCCTTCAAATGTTGTTGGTGTTCAAATGTATTTTTTGGAGATGGTGGACGTGTTAGGCAAAGACTTAAAAAATATGTAATCTCTTATCTGAAGGCCAATTTTCATGAAGAGAAACATTCAAAGTCTAGTCGCAATTTTATCTCAGAGACGATCAATGTAGATACTTGTCAAAAATGTAGATAAAGTGGGTAAATTGGAGGTATTTTTGGCAGTCAGTGTATCAGTGTTATTCCTTTCAACACCATTCCTCTCGTACGTCTATTGATACTGCAAAAGAAACTTTATGTCTGACGTATAAAGTGTTCCTATTTACAATTTAAATCTGTCGTCTAAGAGTGTGTGTCGTCACGCTCTGATTCACGTCTAATGTCACGTGATCAAAGCCTTTATTTTTACGCAATTCTCAAAAATATAAATCGTTTACAACCATTCGACAATGCTAAATTCATAAGGTATTTTTGTTACTGTCAACTGGCCTATTGCCCCTCTGGTGACTGTTGAGGTCCGCTTCTGCTGTCGTGGTTAAATATCAACTCGTGTTTGAAGTGTTAACGCGTGCACCGCAATCGGGCTAAGTTGAACATGAATGATGCTCAAAAGACAGCTGCAGGATACATGCTGCTACATGACAATATAACTTATAATATCCAGGTAGTTTAAGATGTAGCGCTAGACTCTTGCTCTTCTGACCAACGGTGTTCGATGGCCATTGTTTCGTCTATGAAGACGATTTCAGTTCTATTGTGGATTTCATATAAGAGGAAGTCTGGTTGTGGCACTGGTGACTGAAATGTTGTGTGGAAATCGTTGGTATGGGCATGTGATGAGGAATGAGGATAATATCGAGAGGATAATTTCGAGTGTGAATGTGGGTGGATATAAAAGTAGGGGAAGGCCAAAGAAACGATGGATGAACTGTGTGAAAGATGTTATGGTTAGATAGGGGGTGCAGACTACTGAGATGACGACTTATAGGGGTATGAGGAACAGGGTGTAAAGTTCACTCATACTCTATAGAAAAAGGAGGATCCTCCGACCAGACGGGTGTTGTGTCTGGCGGGCAACTGCCCGATGATTCATTTCGGGCCGTTGCATCTATGCTAGTTGCGCGGTAAACTCTGCTTGCGAGATGCAGGATTTGCGTGACGTCAGTATGACGCGTTGTTCGCATGTGGCGTTGTAGATACCGCTGCAGACTAATAGAGAAAGAAGTATGGAAGGAAAAGACATGTTGCGCTGACTCCAAATAGATTGGGATAAGGGCAGGATATTGATGATGTGGATTAAATCCTTTAAAATCAAAATCCGGTTTTCGGACGGAAGAGCCTATTGATGGTGGCCTATTCTACCGGTTCACGGTCGCAAATTAAACTAGGCCCAAACCGTAGGACACTAAATTCTAACATAAATTCCCTTCCTCCTCAGAGCTTTAGCGCGTAACTGTGCAGTCAACCACGTAAATGAAGAAGGCGGAGACGCGGGCGATGACTGGCGGAGCGGCAAGCCGGTGCGCGTTGTGAGGTCCTACAAGATGTTGAAGCACTTCCCCAAGTACGCGCCCAAGGAGGGGATCAGGTCAGTAAGGGTCTTTAGTAGGTACTTACTTACTTACGTGTAAAACCGTCAGCTGAGAACGTATTTGATACGCTTCCGTGCCAAATCGAACTTTATCAATTTATCGTAGGAGTCTTCTAAACGCTTCACAAATCCAAACTCAAAAAAATTTGTCAGATTATATCTAATAGACGACAGCTATTCTTCCGACATCTATTTGCTGTCGGAGGGGTTAGGCAACATTTTGGACAAGACATCCTGTCTGTTTGTGAATACCTATGCTTCTGTCGAGACCGCGAATCGGTAAACAGAGTAGAACGTCCTCAGGCAAATATTCAGCTTATAGATAGATAAGCTAACTGAACTCTTTTATTGTTTAGGTATGACGGCATATACAAAGTAGTGAAGTACTACCCAGAGAAAGGACTATCAGGGTACCGTGTTTGGAAGTACCTACTGAGACGAGACGACCCCAACCCGGCGCCGTGGGAGCCCGGCGCTAAGGAGTACCCTATTATTGTGAGTATTACTCAAGCTTACTAATTCTTCGTCTCGTGTCGATGACACATGTTTGTTTCGACCAGTACGTAGCGACCTGGAAAGCTCAGTCATTTGCCTACACGGCGGGCAGAAGGGAACAGGCGCCACACTCACACTGTATTTATAGTTTTTTTTACTAACATAACAACTTAACGACCACCCCGCCCTGCCGGACAGGCAACTTCATCGACGACGTTGAATTAAAATGGTAATCGATATTGACAGTTAATTAATGGACATCGATAAATCATAATGCAATTGCCATGCACCGTACTGGATCGATATTGACGGTCGCTGGTTGATACCAGCGACGGTTAATATCGTCGGGTCAAGGTGATCCTTTACCTGTTGCTCTAATAGAAAGAGATTTCTTGGACAATGGGTAAAGCCTTGACTTTCGGCTAGGCCAACTGAGGCGTATCCCGCGCGGGATGCGGGACGAAATTAGCTCGCGCAGATTATGTGTACAGAGGTTATCAAACGGGGGCGGATACTGGCGTTCGCGTGACTTTCTATTTATTTATTACAACAGTCGACGAGTGCAGACGCGTTCCGCATTTCGTTCGTCGAACGCGTCGTCTCGTCGAAAGTAGGCGCGTTCGGGGCTTCTGAGTAAATGAGTGCCAGTTGATCGCGCCGCCAACTGCACCAACGCCTTAACGTTCGTCCTAACCAAAAGCGGACTCGAGCGACGATCGCTTTTGGTTAGGACGCGGCCTTATTCATACGGCGGTGATAAGGCTTTGATTTTGAATCAAAATCTTATTTCACACTGGACACTAATTATGGATGACAGCACGAAACCATTACAACCAAACGATTATCTTCATTGTTACAGTATCCTGACGGCTACTTAGAAGCGGAAGCGGAAAAGAAAGCTCTAAAAGAAAAGAAGAGCAGTAAAAGCGGGAAAGGTGCAAATAGTAAAGGCAAGAAAGCGAAAGGTAAAAAGCGAGCGTTGAGAGAAAGCAACCAGACTACGGAGTCGGAGAGCGAAGCATCGCCGCCTGTTAAGAAACGGAAAACCTCAAAAGAAGGTAAGCAGGTCTTTAAGACCATCTCAGATGAGCGTATGACTGTCGATTAGTGGTGTACTTTTCGTTATTGTACTGTGTTTTGTGTCTTTAACTAACTTAATAGACCTTGGCCGATCTCTCTCTTAGCTCTTTATTAACATGTTGACTGCCAGACAACAGACACAATAGAAAATCTATTGTTCGCGGTGAACGTTGACCGCGGTGGCAGTAAATGCCAACAATAAAAAAATCAATATACTTTCTAACATCTAATTTCCATTTCAGCTACACCAAAAACCAAAGCCACAGACAGTCCAAAGACGAAGGCAATAGCTAGTATATTCATCAAAAGTCCTGGCAGAAAGTCGCCTCGGAAGAAAGCAGAAAGCGCTTTAAGCGAAGAAGAGAGAGCCGTGATTAAAGCTGACACAGTGAACAGCAAACTGTGGGATGAGTGTCTCATTGTGTGCGATACGCGGGGAAAGAAGGTGGGTTTTATGTTATCTTCTACAGCGTGTTACGGAAAGGGTATATCCATACAAACGGGTTGAAGAGTGTATCTGGTTTAGAATCTCTGTACAAAAATTCAGCTCAAAAGCAGTAACTTTGAAAATGCTTAACATTTTTAACCGACTTCAAAAAAAAGGAGGAGGTTCTCAATTCGTCGGAATCTTTTTTTTTTTTTTTTATGTATGTTCCCCGATTTCTCGAAGACGCCTGGACCGATTTTGAAAATTTTTCTTTTGTTTGAAAGGGTATACTTCCCAAGTGGTTGCATGATCATCAGGTCAGGATCTGATGATGGGATCCCAGGGAATTCGAGGGCAACCTTCAAATTTTATAGGCACATAGTACCATTTTCATTAATTTTCTAAAGCTGTTTAAGTATTTGCATCTGATAATTTTCATCTCAGGTGGATGAGCTGATGATGGAAGGTACAACTCCTCAACGGCTTGGAGTAAAAAGAAAATTCTTTCAAAATTATAGTAACACTCGTGCATTTGCTCTCGGAAAGCACCATTTGGTGAAGTGGGACTGATGATGAAGACCACAGATGGCCACCGAAACTACTCAATAATATCTCCGTACTATTTCACGGGTTGCGATTCGATACTTTAACATGGTTGCTAAGCAATTTATGCTCGTCACAATGAGCTCATGGTGGACCAGGAGAACTCTTCAGCAATTAACTTCCCTGCATCGGTAAAAGCAATATTTTGTAAAAGGCGATGAGAAAGTTGACACTAGGCTATTGTAACTGAGATAAATTATAAGCAGACCCACTAAAAAGCGTGAAATAAAAACTTTTTAACAAAAAAAAAAAACCGACTTCCAAAAAAACACTACAAAGTGAAAAATAACTTTAATTTCGGAAGTCGGTGGCAAAAAACTAAAATACAGATCCAAAGACACCGACTTCCGAAATTAAAGTTATTTTTCACTTTGTAGTGTTTTTTTGGAAGTCGGTTTTTTTTTTGTTAAAAAGTTTTTTATTTGACTATGGAGAAGAATGGGCAAAAAACTCCGTGGATACTTTTAAATCAAGATATTTTTACAACATTTTGGATACATCATTCCATGTTAAAATTATTATTTTTTGTCATAACCACGCAAAGTATCATTTGCAAATAAATGTGTGTACTTCCAGGAGTTCGTAGAGTACGTGACGCAAATGTTCCTCTGTATCATTTGTCAAGACGTAGCTGTGTGTCCTGTCACGACACCATGTTTGCACAACTTCTGTATGGTAAGCTTCTGTACTTTACTCATATCGTCCTGCCCTTGTCCCGTGTATCTTGGCGTCGGCGCAACACGGTTTTGGCTTCCATTCTACCTTGCGTGCAAATAAATCGACCCACCCATGCTCTTTGATTTGAAACAATATAATTCAACAAGTTTTACTAACAATAACCTAATATATTGTATACTAAAACCTTCCTGATAGTATGTAGATTACGTTAGTGAAAGAATTATAAAAACAGATTCATTAGTTTTTGAGAAAATTGCGAACTTATAGATATGGGGGTTGAATAAAGAACCTCCATTTTTTATAAGACCGTTAAAAAATCAAGTTTAATTTTGATTAAACAAACAGAAATAAACAAAATTTAATGTTTGTCAATTTCATTGACAAAAAGTCACACACTTTTTCCGAGCTAAAGTGAGTGATGAGGACATCCGAAGAATTGAGTCGATCATGTCAAGAATAATGCTTTGAACAAAATATAGTGTATGTTCAAATAAACTGTACCTTACCTACCTTTAAACAGTATAAAATAATAAATTATATTCATTACGATTTTTGAGATATTGTGTCTCAAATGGAGAGCATGGGGTGGGCCAATTTTTTTGCATGCAAGTGTATCATATCAGCCGTCATTCTGTCCCTCAGTCCTTTTTCTTTCTTATCATGCCTCACACAATCCATCCATCTTTTCTTTGGTCTTCCTCTCCCCCTGCATCCATCAACATTTATATTCATCATTATATCATATTAGTTACATGCGTTTCATCCCCCTCATTGCAGGCCCATAAACAGACAATTGATTCCCTTTTAACTTTTCTGTAACTGGCGCCACTTTCGAAACTTCCTCTTTCTGTGCTCTACTCTATATCACTGCATATTATAAGTCCCCACGCAGCGTCTGTCTGTCTGTTTTCATCTGTGGACGAAGTGGTTCATGAGGAAAGTTTAGGTCTAAAATTCGTTACGGTTTTGTGTAAATTGCCTGAAATATGACTATGATTGTTGATGATGTCGAAAAAAATTATACTGAGAGCTTTACTGGCGTGCGCTGCGTATATCAATAGAATTATATGAAAATCCCGATAAAAATCCCCGTAGACCCGGTAGTACGTTCAATGCGAAGTCGCATATATAAAATGATATTTGTATCTGTCACTCTAGATCATTAAGTTAAAAAAGATTTGTTCTTCCAGGCATGTATGAAGCTGGCTTTCAAATCCTCCGGCCTCCAGTGCCCCTGCTGCCGACACAACCTCGCAAAATATGAGCTGGAGCCGAACGAGCAGCTCAAGACGGCGCTGCAAAGCATCATGGCCGGGTATGACGCTGGCAAGAAATAGACTGATTGAATAGTTAATGTAAGTAAAAAGCGAGGGAGGCAATGGGACAGTGTATATGCAAAACTGTAGATTGTATGATGAATGTGACAGTCGTAGGATATTCTCAATTTGCCATTCACACAGAGCACGGAAACGTCTCTTTTGGATGAATTTATATACATCACTAGTTGTTGCCCGCGACTTCGTTTGCGATCCAGCGCATGCGCTTCTTTCTTTTGTCATAAAAGAAAGAAGCGTGTGCGCACGTAAACTTTTTTTTTTTCAAATTACATATGAAAGTGTTTGCTTTCTGATTTTTGTGGCTCCATAGTTCCAATTGTATAGTAAAAAGATAGCCAGCGTATAATGTTCCCACTGCTGGGACTCAGGCCTCCTCTCTGTGAGAGGGAATTCCCATTGCCTTAAGTAAAATACTTAGTTGATCTGATTTATACTTCATGTAATGAAATTATTACTATTATTAACAGTTTGAGGCATATTAAACGCTCCCAAATGTGCTAACAATAAAACTTCTATTATGTCTCGTTCAGTGTCCGTCAACCAAGTAATTAAATTATTTACTATTAATAAATTACAAACATTTTATCCTATTTGACGTTGTATTAACATGTATTCATTAGAAAGGAGATGAATAACGGTCTCCTACAAGCTTGGCCCAGAACAGACACAAATAAAACAATATGTATTATGAAGCAGTAATAGAATTTCATAGCCCTGTAGATTTTTGTTTGTTATAAAACTTTGTGAACAGACATAAGATCCTTCCGAAGTCTGATGACTTCAATAAATAAATTCAAACCTACCGATTGCGCAGTAATCCACTATTCCAATGGATTGAATTTAATTCAAATCTAACAACTGTATCCTCAAAAGATTAATTTACTATGCCACAGATTATGAAAACCCTTTTGTAAACTTTTTTATTAATTTTTATATCATGTGGCAGTGTGGTATTCAGCTGCATCTGGTTAGACAGGAAACCGACCCCAACATAATTATGTAATTTGCCTATAATAGCTTTTAAAAGCACTCTCATATAAATTTATTTCACAAACAAATCCATTAATGTAATAGGTGTAAAAATCCCCTTAGCGATGCTGAGAGTCACTTGTGCTCCCCGTTATTATTTTTTAGTACTGGACTATCTTTGGGAACTTTCTGGTTACGGACATATTGAAGGTCAAGTTCCAACTGAAGTTTTTTTTTAATGAAAACAAGTTTTAAATATTATTACTTAACTTTAAATACTCCCCCTCTCCCTGTAAAGTTGCATGCATCCATAAGCACAATGTTGTGCCTGCTTGACATTGCGCACAGCGAATGTTCACACCAAAAATAAAAGTCTTTTCCCAGCAATAATTTTTGCACAAAGTTAGGTACTCAGCTTGATGTACAGAATGCGTAGATGACGGCTTCGTGAAGAGCACAGATATAGATACACCTAGATAACGCAAGAGCAACTACATCGCGTGCCAAAAATCGCATCAACTTACGTTCGAAAATCATAAGCCGCCACTTTCGCGCTCAGTCCTGCGTACTGCTGGCTGAGTGAGCATGAGCGAGAGAGCGCGAGCTTGTGACGTCATAGTAGGTAGTCAAAAAGTGGCACGCTTAGTTTTCATACAGTTCGTGATGAAGGCAATGTTAGAATTTTTAAATTTAATAGACAGCTGGATAGTACTGTCTAGATTGCACATTGCTCTGATGCATTTCTTTTGAGCTTTAAATGAAGTATTTTATCTATATAAATAAAACAAAGTCGGGTTAGTTACACCATTTATAACTCAAGAACGGCAGAACCGATTTTTATGATATTTGACTTGTTGGCTTAGTCTAGTTATTCTGCTACAAGGGAAAATTTCACAAAAAAATAATGAAAATAATTCATTTTCTCATACATTTATTCTTATCGGTACGAAGTTCGCCGGGGTCAGCTACTAGATATGATAATTGACGCAACTATTGCAGTACTTACTGTGATGTGTTCATTATTGTCTATCAGAAATGAACAGCATAAATTTTTTTTTAAGCCCAGCTTTTTGTTCACCAATTTACCACATATAGCTTTCCACATAGGTCGAGTTATGCACGAAAAACGAAACTTCCCAATAAAATGAGTATAATCGCTGAGTACTGCGTGTGAATAACTCGAAATTTCTGTGATTTTTTTATTTTCTAATTGTTACCTAACGTGTAGTTTTAGTGGTTGATCGCCTTATTAAATCCTGCTTGCTAGTTGTATAAAGGTTACTTCTTAATTCTTATTATGTTATAACCAGGGGCGCTTTGATATACGTGATAGTATTGTTTTAGGAGCATAGGTTAATGAAAACATTCTTCGATTAATTACAACACACTCCAAAGTATGTGTTCGAACATCCATTGCTTTTGGCTTCTTCATTGTAATGCTATGTTATTAGGGAGACGCATTCATTGAAACTCTGTGGAGTAATTGCGTAACACACACACAATATCACAATTGATTGCAATGTCATTCATTTTGACAGTTAAGCCACATTCATTGCGTTTTATACGTTGTTGAGCCAAAAATTTGTCAAACCTATGAAGTAATGGATTAGGAATATCCTTCAAAACCCTTGGATTGTTATTGAAAGTGCGTTACGCAGTTAGGGTGCTAGTGTCTGTATCTTGAGGTCCCCACTGTTTCGGACTGAAATAAACTGACAGGAGGCACGACTCCACATAATAAAAAAAAGAATACCGAAGCATTCTTGTAAGAAACCATGAAAATAATATTTGTAAATAAATCCATAGTTATAAGTACATGTGTATTGTAACTCGCCTTGAAATTGTGCTGTAGTTTAGTTTAGTATTTAGAACGCGGTGAAATGAATACTTGTAAGTGATGACTACCTCATGTACTTTTTAATTGCTTTTAGATAATTTCGTAGAATAAAATTAGGTCAGCATTTTGTTGGCAAGCTCTTCAGCCTGAAATGTATTAATAACCATTTGTTGGTGACGTCACTGTATTGTATAAAATACTCTACTTAAACAGAACATTAATATGTTTGTGTTGATGTGTTTATAATACTGGAGGCCTAGTCTCTAAATCCGTCGACGAAGATTCGGGGCAGTCCGAAAGCAGTTTGAAACTTCTAAGTGAACCTAACACTCTATAATTAAATTTTTTGGACGGCCACAACGGTGTTGATAGATGACGGTGGTGTTGGATGTCTGTAGGAGACATGGTGTTGGCGGTCGGATCCACCGGTAACTTCGGTTGAAGCTACGGATTTCGTGCTTAGGGATAACCTCCTGACGTGAATGTTTAACGAAAGGTTTAAGAAGTTTAGGTATTGCTTGCTAAAAAACTTAAATGAGTTCATTAAGTGAGACCAATTGTCAACTCTTCTGCATCATGTAGAAGCTATTCATACAGAAGCTACTCTATACTCGTGTTATGCCCACCAGTGGACTGCAATAGGCTGAGCAGTTTTGTGACTTTGGTGCTTGGAGATGTGCCTTATTTATTCAAGATGTCCGTCTGTTTAACCAAGCGCATTTTAGATTATTCTCGTTATCAGCCTGTATACGTCCACTGCTGGACGTAAATTAAATGTAGATTTTTATGTAATGGGGCTTAGTGGTGTGTACAATTTAGTTGTTAGAATAAATTAAACTTTTTTATTTATCTTTAATACCCACAATGTTGGGATGTCAGCTAGACGTGCTTTACTATCGTGTTCCAATATTTGATCTTGTATAGTACAAATAATATAGATTTTAATAATTATTTTTTCTTGTTAGGCTAATTTGTTGGTTCTAGTATTGTTTTAACGATGTTTGATGAACCCCGATTTAGCTGAAATACACATTTCCTACCAAATCCACGTTAGACTTTCATATTAGATAATTGTGATTTTATTGAAGTGAATATTCTTTACGCACGCTTGACTTGGGGAGTAAGATGGCGAACGCGTGACGTAAGCATTACGAAAAGTGTGATCGGGCGAGGCGAACGAGAGTTGAGTGGGGGATATAAGTAAGAGAAAGCAGTGCGCGCGCACATTTTCTTTCTCTCTTCCTCTCATAGCCAAATACGTTTGAAGTTTCACTTCAGTCGTGTGGTCATAAGCACACTCGGTTTTTTTATCTTGTTCCATTTTAAAAGCGCACAGTGCAATCAGTGATTTGTAAATTATATTCTATCTTAGATATTGCAATTAAGACGATGTGCAATATTAAAAAAGAACCTTGAGTGAGGACTGTTGTTGTGTACTTATGATAAATGATTTATATGTATTTTATTTACAGTATGTTTTGTATTTACGACAATGTTTAAATATGTCATTGATGTGATATTTTTTGCATTTAAATTTGCGATTAGAACATTATTTTTGTATAGGTTAGGTTGCGGCTAGATACATTAGGGAAGCGGATGTAAGCGGAAAATTATATTGTTTTTCGTTGAACTCAAACTATGTTATTACAATACGTCCGTATGAACATAGGCTCTCCGAACTTCCGTGCATGTTCTACGCAATGTTCGGAACGGCCATGATTGTTCGGCCGTATAGTATCTTTAAAAATAAATGGCATCTGGTAGGACTACCGAAAGTTGTTCCATTTGCGACGTTAGTTATTTGATTGACACAATGACGCATGTAAAACGCTTGCGAGATGATGGTATCGTCAATTTTTATTTGTATGATAATTTTAATGTTTATTTATCATTTCTATACTTTATTTTTATTGTATTTTTTAATTTTTTATTATGTTTGTTAGCGATTGATAACACTAAGCTTGTAAAAAGCTCTTCGTTGGCTCATCTTAACTTGTATCTAGCCTCGGTCTAACTAGTTAATTCTGCTTAAATGACGTGGATGGTCCATCTTAACAGCAACATGTGGTGATTTCAGTCTAATGGTTAAACTTCGGGATATTATTCCAATTACATGCATTTAAGCTTTGTTTCGACATTACTATGCTAACTCAATTCTTTTGTAATTTAAGTCATTGAAAAATTATGTTGATTTTCATTAATAAAATACTGTTGGAAAACTATATGTTTATTTTATTGTCGCTTCCAAGGCTTGATGAATTATAATCATTATTAGTTTCTACTTCCAAATGTTTTGGACATACTGAAATCGCCCTAATATTATAAAGGCGAAAGTTTGTGTGTGTGTGTTTATATGTTTGTTACTTCTTCACGCTCAAACGGCTGGACCAATTTTGATAAAATGTTGTATGGAGGTAGCTGACACCCTGGATTAACATATAGGCTACTTTTTATCCCGATATTCCCACGGGATCGACATTTACGCGGGTGTAACCGCGGGGCGCAGCTAGTTCATCATAAATATTTCCAACCCTTCGTGGGACGGGCGTGATGTGATTTGTAATCACTTGTTTCACATAATAGTATATGTTGCAATTTTGAAATAAATTGAAATAAAAACACAAAAAATATTATGATAATAATTGTATTACATTGAAATTTACCTAGTTACACTTCTGAGCACATTATCACTGTCGTGTCCTACACACAGCACAACAATCAAATAATCGACACTACATGAATACATCCTAATAAATATATTATAACAACATCACAGTTTGTATCAATATGCATGACCGGAACACGCTTGGCATTTGTACGTTATGTCTTACAAATACGTCTAAGGAACTGTTTTAAAAGAGATCCCTATTTCAAAAATACATGTTTTAAACAAATATTCTTTTAACAACATCAATTTAGATAGTAAACAAGAAACATCAAGGGATAGCCTAAATGATTATGTCCATTTTTAGTCCGGTCATATACAACCAAAAGTTATATCGGTAACAATTTTAGCGAGGGTAAAATTTATAACTAGATTTGCTGTTTGATAGTAAAATTAACATAAAACACCCAATTTAATTTATTAGCGCAAATAACTGATATGGCGAAAACAAAATCGAATCAAAGACAATTTAAGAAAGCATTTCATAAAGGTAAAAAATTACTTAGGCTGAAAATAGTGTTACGCGTTGTTGGTTGTATTCTTCCAAAGCGTCACTCGCAGCATGACCATCATACAAACGGTTTGATTGCATTGGATTTATCTATTCTTCCGTCGGCAAAACCTGTTTCTATGGCGGTTACGCTACGCGTACACAAGTCGATTACGTTAAATGTATCGTAACATAATTTCCAGCAAACGTAATTAAAGTGAAAATAACCAATGAAAGTTTTTTTTTTTTTAAAGCTGCAATCTTTCGTTGTGTATAAAAAATAAAAAAAGTCATGACTATATCAAATATAATGCGTTCAGTTAAACTTGATCGATGTTCATAAATAAAATGTAATTTTATTGTTAAAATAATTGCATATTATAAATATTACTTAATTGATTACATATACAAAGTGAAAATTTCGTCCATTATTTAAAAAGTCTGTAATTTTGAGTCTGTGTTTATAGACCCGAATTTTTGCTCCTTTACGAACATCGAAGAAGAGTTTCTATATAAAATTAATACCTACTCCGATTGTACTTACGTTACTCTAGCAAAATGCCACCTTTTAACTAACATTCAATCTCACTGAATTAGGATAATCGCTTACCTACGAATACTAACACTAACGACTTAACAATAGTACTTACAACCGCTTACTGTTATGTTAGCCCGACAACTTCAATGAGACTGGTATTTATATAGATATTTAAATTAATATTATCAATACCTATGTATTAACTAAATGCACGTGTAGACATAAATATTTAAAGATAAAATCTTGCGGGAACGAAGTACATATTTAGAAATATTTTTATGAAAATAATTTGTAAATAAAATTGATAATTTGTAAATAAAATTGATAATTTGTAAATAAAATTGATAATTTGTAAATAAAATTGATAATTTGTAAATAAAATTGATAATTTGTAAATAAAATTGATAATTTGTAAATAAAATTGATAATTTGTAAATATAATTGATAATTTGTAAATATAATTGATATTATTGGATTTATTATTATTATAGAATGTTATAGTGTGATAAAATTATATTATATCGAGCAGTTTAGTGCAGATCAAATTAATGAAACATAAAACTAATGCTTTGATCCATCGAACAGCTTGATACAGATCAAGCAAGAACTTAATTATTATTATTATGATTAAATGTCATCAGAGTCGTCGGGTACGGTTATCATCAGCTCAGAAAATAGGCCATAATTCATTATTTTCATTCAAAATTCCAAATTAATAAAAAGAATCAATGATTAATTATTTTTTTAAAAATTTGTTAACCTTTAATACTCAATTAATAATAATAAATAATTTTATTGTTGCTGCATTAAACTAAATTACTGAAAACTTAAGATTACTTTGATAACATGGCGCCTCCACTGCTGCCTGTGAGACAACAGGGAGAGTGTAGAGGTAATTAAAAACAGCATAACATATTGTACCTACGTGAAACACTCGCACGTAGCATATCACACTAACCTACCACTAAAATAAAGCTGTCTTACGATTAATATGAGTCAACAATTCATAATACATCTCTTATAAACTATATGTTAACGTTTGCATGGAAAACGTCCATCAAAAATACTTAGAAATCTATGTACTATGTTGTGTACCTAAGAAGAAACGCTGCATTGTGTATGCGGGACGGTCCTGCGATGGCACTGTTGCGAGATGGTTCGACGCTCTCGGTGGTTGACCTTCAGGGGGCGGTTTCGTTGTGTGCGATGGTGTGGTTTGAGGCGGTTTCTATGCCGCCGGTCCCGAAGGTAGCGATGATGCGTTCGAGCGAGGTCCAGGTCCCGACGACGAGTCCTAGGGCTCCGAAGAGCACGACAATGGCGTTCTTGACGATCATGCGGATGCGCTCGGAGCGGGACACGTAGTACCAGTAGGTGCAGCTCTGGATGAGCGCGGGGAAGGCCAGCCCCAGCGCGGACAGGCACAGCGCGCCGAACAGAGAGATGAACAGCTCCAGTGCGGGGACGGCTGCTGCGATGCCGACTGCACACAAATAACACTGGTCAACAAAATTTTAACTTTTTTTTGTCACATGAAAACTTACATCAAATTTTGAATGTACTAGGGCCAGCAAACAAAAATATGTGAATGAAAAAAAATTGACACGTCAGGTTAAAATAACCATGATCCTTTGGTTCGGTCCAAATCATTGGTTTAGCAAATGGCATATGTCTGGGTTCCAGTTTATCCCAACCTTATAGCAGTCTCACACACGTTACACAACATTTTTGTGGAACCCAGGATTTATCTTGATTTCTGACAGGAAATCCAAAATAGTTTAAATAGCACTGTTTCAATTAGTGATGTGAAATTTCGACGCTGAGATGTAAAAGTTAATTCTCCACACACATAACAAAAACTGTCGGGGTTGTTACAACACTTTCGTGGCATGTTTACGATGTAACAAACGTATATAAGATGTAAGTTGAATGCAATAGTTATACAGTCGTCTAAATTAAGTTATTCAAAAAAAGACACTTATATGAGGTCAGAAATGAATATGTAGCTGTCACAAAAAAACTGGACGTAATTGAAACAAAATTATTATATATTGTTAATGAGGACACACTAACATTAACAAAAATCATCACAAAGTTCGTGTGACAAAAACAGTGTTTACCAGTGTAATATTACAGTGAGATTTTTATTTTTAAAGTGAAAACTAGGCGCGTTGGGCATTTTTTGAGATGGGAAAACCATTGAATTCGTGCCACTGTTACCGTAACCGACACCGCTTCGGATGTGTTCGGCTGTCCTCGGGAAGTACTCGGTTTTAATGTATATCCGATAAGTCAGTGAGTGATGGCAAAGTATTCTGTTTGTGTTTTGTTTTCACTTCTGTCGGCACCACAGAACATTAATACTCAAGAGGTCGGCACTCCCGGAGTGCCCCTGTTTTTTAGTTATTTTAAATTCGGTCGGTTAACACCACGATATCGCAGAAAGAAAAAACTTCTGATTAATTCCAGACAATTCAGAATTTTACATTACAGTGTGGGTATACTTTACCGAGCACGGAGACGCCTCGGCGGCCGCTGCTAGAGGCGGCATTGTCAACACATTCCATACAAACTAAGCGTATCACCGTGTACTTAGACACAAATGGCGTATACAATCTGACGTAGCGTATAGAAGATGGCGGAAGCTGTACGCACTATCAGCACCACAAATTTTATTAGTACAGCACCCTAATTGCGTAACACACTGACAATCAGAATCTGAATCATTTTGAAGGATATTGCTTATTTATTGCTTCATATGTTCGAAAAAATTTGTCTGCTCAACAACGTAAATAACGCAATGAATGTTGTTGAACTGTGAATATGAAAGCCATTGCAAGTGTTAGTGTGTTACGCTATTACCCGATGCTGTCTAGACGATGCCGGCGCAGCGTTTCCGTGTTCTGATAATAGTTTAAGACGGGGTCAGGGGAAGAACAACTTTTGTCACATTTTTATTTTTTTTCAACTGGCAATGCAGTCTGCGTGGTTATTACCTGTCGCTATGTTCTGTCCAAAGACATTAAAATTTTACTATCTTAAATCTCTTTGGTTCTGTCAAAAACAACAGGGCAATAACATCCATAGTCTCCGAGCTTTCGTGCTTTTAAAATATCGATACAGGGAAAAAACATACAATATCCGGACCGTTCAGGAAAAAACATCCGTTGTCCGTGGTCGACTGTGACAGCTATGCCTACCCCTACACCCTAAATCATTTTACCTATTACAGTTAAAGTGCCTTGGGTATAAATGACACTATTTTATTAAGATCTTATCTTTTAATTAGTAATATCTCAGTTTGTTCATTAGGTGACTAAAGTGGTTCTTCCCCTGATCCCTTCATATGGTAGTATATAATATCGTGGTGGTATACTCACAAGTCACAAGGACAATAGTAGTCCTGAGGAGGTACTCCCAGACGATCCTGTGCTTGAAGTTCAGCATCCGGATACCGATGTACTCGTTCCACAGGATGTCGATGGCGACATAGCAGGCCAAGCCGTGGGTGATAAAGATCGCGAAGGCAAGCAGGCACTGGACCACGTTGGCAAGGCTGGAGAGAGAATGTCGTAAGTTAGAGTGACATAAACGTATTTTCACCAGTAAGCGGTCCAATCATCATACTAAAGATGTTTTAAGTCGTCATTGACGGTTAAAAGATGTTCCAATCCCTATAGGTTTTCTATTGTAAGTGCAGCAACAGCACAGATATAGATACACCTAGATAACGCAAGAGCAACTACTTCGCATGCCAATAATCGCACCAGCTTACGTTCGAAAATCGTAAGCCGCCACTTTCGCGCTCAGTCCTGCGTACTGCTGGCTGGGTGAGCGTGCGCGAGAGCGCGAGCTTGTGACTTCATAGTAGGTAGTCAAAAAGTGGCACGCTTAGTTTTCGTACAGTTCGTGATACTTGCGTTATCTAGCTGTGACCAACAGCTTCTTCAAAGTAAGAAAGAAAATTTCGCCTTTCGCCGAACCCAAGCAGTTTTGGTTTTTTGGGTAACCTTACTACCATAACTTTCATTATTTGAACCTGTATTAAATAGAAATGTCATGTTCCACTTACATTTCTTTATCGGACGGCAAGTTGAGTGTGATGCTGCCTTCGGAGTCGTCTCCGTACTGCAGGTATCCGAACAGGCCCATGCCGACGTACAGCACGATGATACTGATCATGGAGCAGTTTAAAACTCCGAACTTGCCAACGAAGTTACGAGGAGTCTTCATCTCGTTCTCCAGGGGCAGAATCTGGAAGAATGTGAGACGATTAATGAAAATTCTGGCACTAAAAAGGTACCTAGGTATAGGTACATTAAAATTGTAATAGGTGTCTAAAATACTTATGGTCGTTAATAGCATGGTCGGTTGCTAATTGTAACGAATTACCCATGTTTTCAAACTAATAAATAAATTGATTTGATTTTGAACAAAAGAAACAGTCGCATTGGGTGGTCGATTTATCAATACTAAGAAAAAAATTGTCTATTTTATGACTTCTAAAGATAGAAGGTAAACAGGAATTGCTTTGCGCAAAAGATGTTTAGTCATAGGTACGTAGGTGGTGGTTCTGATTGTATCTATAAGAAAGGGTCGCATAGGTAAATATTAAGTTATATATAATTCTAGGTAATGCAAAAGAATGCTTACCACACCAATAGCTTCAAGCGCAAACAGCACAGTTCCAAAGAAGAGCGGGAAGTTGGCTAGTTTTCCAGCAGGCACCTTGCCTTCCAGGGTAAGGCTATCCCTGAAGATATAGTAGCAGACGATGCCGAAGCTCACAATGGTCACAGCATTGGCTATCGCAGAGAACGGCGCCAGATACTTCAGGTCCCGCACCCAGTTGATCAGAACCAGCGGTAATAGGACGCACAGCATCACTTCGAACACGGTTATCTCTATGCCAAAGTGCTTGGTGAGCACGAAGTAAATGTTCTCAGATACGAACACTACATAGACGCAGCAGGTTCCGATCTGGTACACCAGTAGGAAAGCGTTCACCACGTGCCTGTAAACAAAGAAAGAATTTTAGGTTTATGTCATACTCTCACAGAGAGGAGTTGTGTGTCCCAGCAGTGGGGTCATTATAG
The DNA here is from genome assembly GCA_945859645.1 of Amphipoea oculea. Classification (NCBI taxonomy): domain Eukaryota; kingdom Metazoa; phylum Arthropoda; class Insecta; order Lepidoptera; family Noctuidae; genus Amphipoea; species Amphipoea oculea. Next base: position 32,115,825 of record OX243861.1, on the reverse strand, counting down.
GCTGCTTATAATGATGACGGTGTCATACTGGCTCCATTATGAAAAGAAGCCTATGTCCTTCTCCAGGTCCGGGGCTGTAAGCTAGGTACCTATCTAACAAATTGATTAAAGATCGTTTCAGCTGTTTTGGCGAGAAAAGATAACAGTCAGACATACACAGAAGTAACTTTCGCTTTTATACTATTATAGGCCGACCGTTTAACTGAGACGTTGGCTGAGGTAGCAGCGCAGTGCGGGAGGGGTGTGGTGACGTGATGCGAGATCTCAGTGATTCGTAAACTTGTGACAACTATCACCCCTTCCGCACCGCGCAGCTACCTCAAGCAACGTCTCACTTAAGGTGTCGTCTTTACAACTTTACAGTGACGAGTACTCTGCCGTGGTCGTAGGTACACTTCTGCCTTACCCTTGGGGGAATATAGGTTACATGTTACAGGGTACATGTTATGATAATATATGTTGTGAGTGTTTTGCTTGCCAAGTAACAAGAATGTAGCCAATTCCGATCTAGCTGGTAGACCAAAACTGGGAAAGTTTGTTTTAAAGATTAAAAAGTGGCTAGGTGTATCTAGGTGTATCTAGGTGGATCTGCGGTCAATTAGAATGATCCTGCGTCATCAATGCATAATTATTTTGTTATTGATTTATAGTTGTTTACCTATACGAATAAGATTATTCGATAACAATCATATACTAGTTATGTTAATGATTAGCTCCTATATTGCCAACACGTGAAGAATATGACACGTTTCTGTTCGTTTTGACGCCGATAGCCCGATACAAATAAGTGCTCTAGTCCAAATACAAACAGCACTCTTGAATTTCAAGATAAGTACACGACATTGTTTCAAATCGAAAGTGTTATCTTTTTTTAAGTGTTTACTAATGAAAGAAGCTAGAATAAGGTTACATCAACATGATAGCTACCTTAGATCAACATAAATATAAACACTTCGACACCCAAGGCTTTCAAGAACTAGTTGAACAACATATTGTTATTGTAAACAGTTTAATCTACCTGGCATTATACCTACAGGGTGAAATTAAATTCATGGGCATCCTTTTAAGGGGTCATTGTACTAATCGTTATGAACAACTTTTATTATGGGACTAAGCCTAAAATCGCGAAAATAAATCAGCTGTTCCTTGCATTTATGTTCACATAACTCGTCAAAATATTGGGAAGAGCTGTTTTTTTTCGCGATTTCAGTCTTGGTCCCATAGTAAAAGTTGTTTGTAATGATGATTACAATGACCCCTTAAAAGGATGCCCATGAATTCAATTTCAACCTGTATTCTATGAGTACGAAGTAACTACTACAGCAAGTTACAAAAATTAAGGCTCTATTAATTAAATCAACATCCGAAAAGATATTTATAAGGGTTCTTCAATTTTGGTGCTATCGGCTTAATTGTTGATGAAGGTTCTTTAATTAACAAGGTACTTGCAAAGAGGTTTCACTTGGAAATCATTTTGTTTTTTAAAACGAGTTGAAACGTAAAATTCCTATTGACAACACTTCTATCTATGTGTGTTCATGAATCAAATGGGTAGTTTTAATAGATTTTCTAATTTTGGTGTTAGATATCAATTCAGGGGGCCTAAAAAGGCCACTTTGGCAGAATCATAAAAGGATAACATTATGAATCATAATGAAAGTCGTAAAATAGTCACAAACTGACCATTCATAATATTATTTGACATTAAAGCAATTCATATTTTGTGGACCATTTTACGAATCTCCATACAAAACTGTCAAACAGATGAATTGCGTGATAAGAAATTGTACGCAAATAATATTATGAATTGTCAGTTTGTGACCATTATACGACTTTTATTATGATTCATAATGTTATCCTTTTATGATTCTGCCAAAGTGCCCTTTTTAGGCCCCCTGGTGTCTTACCAATTCTTGTGTCAACGATATATTAGAAGCTATCAGGATTAAATTTATGTCTCTTACATTTTATGTAACTGGGTATGTATTTCTTGCATATCAACTTCTTATATTCATTAAAAATTCAAAAACAAAAATTTCCACCAAAATTAGGTAAAAAATTATAAGTAGTTGTTGAAATTCACTCAAATAAGCACCACTGATATACACATACAAAATATAAATACTTACGCAGCATAAGGTGCGCATGCCTTGCACCAGTCAGGGCCTTCCAGCAATGCCGCTTCAGCAGCCGCTGTGTACGACAGCGAAGGCACTCTTCTTCTCTTGCACAGCACGTAGCATGAATCGATCAGAATGTGTATGCAGTAGGTGCACAGGACTCCGATGACAATCGTGCCGATGGAGCCGACCACGTAGCCGGCATTGGAGAACGCTTTCGGCATGGCTAGGATGCCGGTGCCCAAACTGCCTTTCATCAGGTGGAGGAAGGTTTCCATGTCACTGTTGGAGATATTATTTGGTTAAATCATTGTATGTTTAAAGTTAGCGTAAATTAGGGAGAGCTGCACCGCAGCGCATTGCAAAAATCCTCCTTCATCACTCGTAGATTTTCTATGAACTAACGCACACTGTATGAAAAAACCGGCCAAGAGCGTGTCGGGCCACGCTCAGTGTAGGGTTCCGTAGTTTCCCGTCCGTCACAATAAGTGTTCCCACGTACAATTCGATAATACCCGACCCAATGTAATAAGTACCTACAGCGCCATCTCTCGGGGAATTGGGTTACTAATTAATACATAGACGTGCCAGAAGTTTTCGGTGGTAATTTTGGATTGCGAGAACCGATTTTAATAATTTTTTTTTTGTTTGAAAAAAGGTACGTTCAGGATAATAAAATATGTAAACGAAGTTAAAAAAAAATGCATGCATATACGATTATACTACGAACTTAGTCCAGAAATGATTTTGTACAACTTTTTGTCTTTTTTGTACAAAAACTGTTGTTTCTATCAAGTTCAAAATAATTTTCCTAGAAAGTCCTTATAAAGTTCTACTTTTCAGATTTTTTTCATATTTTCTAAACTTATGGTTCAAAAGTTAGAGGGGGGGGGACACATTGTTTTTTACTTTTGGAGCGATTATTTCCGAAATTATTTACATTATCAAAAAATGATTTTAGTAAACCCCTATTCATTTTTAAATACCTTTCCAACAATATATCACACGTTAGGGTTGAAATTAGGGCTACCCTAATAAAACATTTTTTTCCAATTTTTATTTTACCACTTTGTCGGCGTGATTGATATACATATTGGTACCAAATTTCAGCTTTCTAGTGCTAACGGTCACAGAGATTAAGCGAGGACGGACCGACGGACGGACGGACGGATGGACAGACAGACATGGCGAAACTATAAGGGTTCCTAGTTGACTACGGAACCCTAAAAACGTTGCGCTGCGGGGCGTTGCGGCTGCAATGTGCGTTTGGCTTTATGCGGCTATCCGCATAAAGCTAAACCCTATGCAGCATCACCAGTTCGGGATCGTTACGAATTGGCAGTTTGGGACATAGAAGTCCGTCAAGCAGTCTACTAGAGGAGGACGGTACCTAATATGAAGACCCCGTGATTCCTGGTTTCCCCCGGGCAGCCTCAAATACATAGTGAGTACCGAAGATCTTAGGGAGTCCCCAAGACCCTACAATGCCCTACAGTCAGCATAATATTCATAGTTGTCTCAGAGACTCCATAGTTAAGTACCACTGAATGAATGATGATTCAATCAGAAATCAATATTCAAATAATGCAATAAACTTCATCTACTATAAAACCACATTTCGTAATAATATAATAAACTTTGTTTTATGACTGTGGTTAAAAGTTAATAAATAAAACAGACCGATGTATTCTGTTTAGGTATGTAGGTACTTAGCAAGTTGTATTTGCAGGTAGACAAATATAATTATGTTTAAGGTATTTTGGCAGCTTAAAGAAGGTGGCTGGGGTAGACTGGATGCGGAAGGCGGAGGACAGGGTGCTGTGGCGCAGTCTAGGAGAGGCCTATGTCCAGCGGTGGACTGCGATAGGCTGAGTTGATTGATTTGATTGATTTTGGCAGCAAGGTAGGTTTTAAATGATTTTCCTTGCCCTGATAAAACTTAACGTAGGTAGCAGGTACCCACTTTAGTGCAAAACATTATTTTCAGTATTTTGATTAACAACTAGGTCATACCTACTTTCAACCTTAAAATGAAAGTGAAATTAAAGTCGTTAGTTTTTGAACCGACTATTATATGACTACTTCTTAGGTTCACATACACACACCGATAATCCATAGATAGGATACTTAATTAACTAGTTCGAGGAAGCACCTATACCGTCTATAATGTGCTTATTTTGTAAATAGGCTAATAAAATAGCAGTTTTTTTTTAATATATCGACCAAAAATTTGTACGCAATGAGATCTAGAATCATGTGTTGAATACACATGAGTCTAGATCCCATGACACTTGACCTCCATGTTGTTACAGATTACGCGTCCCTGCCATCCTGTATAAAAAGTCATAACATTGAGTTCCTGAGTTCCTGTTCCGTTCTGGATTTGTAAGCTTTTGTCCTATTATTATGTTACTAGCAGCGCCCCGCGGTTTCACCCGCTTAAGTTTCGATCCCGTGGGAATATTGGGGATTAAAACTATCCTAAGTCCTTTCCGGGACTCAAACTATCTCTATACCTTTCATCTAAATCGGTTCATCGGTTTAGGCGTAAAGAGGTAACAGACAGACAGACACTTTCGCATTTATAATATTAGTATGGATGTAGATTACCTATAATGAAATGTTATTCTAGGCACGGTGTGGTATGATAAACGGAATTACGGAAGATTTTCTTGTATGAGTAGCAAGGTTAAGGCTATCGTTTGAAGACGTGAACTGAATTCTAAATAATCTCAGGAATTAATGAAGAGGGGTTTTTGCAATGATCTTTGACACCTATAATTGTGTTACTTATAAATTGGAAAATTGTGAACCTATACAGGGTGTAAAAATGAGGAAAATGTCTTGAGGAGAGTTTTGGGTATGAATTGAATCATATAAGGAAGACAATTTACTGCATCACTGTACAATAACGTCATCAGTTGGAGCACAGGACCCGATCACGGGACCGAAGTCTCCGTGCTTCACCCAGGTAGACAAACTAGGTGAAGCACGGGTCTGACCCCGAATTTCGATGGCTATAAGAGTAGGGGAAGACCAAAGAATGGACTGTGTGAATGATGATATGGTTAGTAAGGGGGTGACTACCGAGATGACGACTAAAAGAAAAGTATGGAAGAAAAAGACATGTTGCGCCGACCCTAATAGAGAAGTGTGGAAGAAAAAGATAGATAAAACGTACTACAGTGTGACTGAGTTCTTATCTGAGAAAAATATTAGTTGACTTTTCTAGTATTCGATAAATATAAGAAACTTTAATAATGATTAATTTAATGGAATATAATTTAATAATAAACAATTTGATAATAATTAGATGTAAATAATATATGATAATAACTTGACGTGAATAATATAATTATAATAATTTGATGTAAATGATAATATACAATAATAATAATTTGATGTAAATATTTGCATGCCGAATGGCAAAATATGGCTGATCTTTGTACTGTACTAACACCTATTGATGTATCATCTACCCATATTTGCAAAAATAAATTATTCTATTCTATTCTATTCTAAAGACTAAAGGTAAATTGGGATTAGGGCAGGTGAATTATAACAGGAGGTAAAAAGACCCATCACATATCCGTCAACTACGCAATCATTTCATCAAACTACGTAACATTGCACAAAAATAATTGCTGGGAAACGACTTTATTTTTTGTGTGAACATATTTGCTGCAATGTAACACACGCAAAACATTGTGCTTATGGGCTCGAGGCTTTTACACCCGTTATAAATACAGGTTGAAATTGAAAACATGCGACAAATCGAAATGGGAGATTATACTCATCATTATGAACAACTTTTACTATGGGACCAAACCTGAACACGCGAAAAAAAAATCAGCTGTTCCCTGCATTTTGGCGAGTCGAACATAAATGTAGGGAACAGCTGATTTTTTTTCGCGATTTCAGGTTTGGTCCCATAGGAAAAGTTGTTCATAATGACGAGTACAATCTCCCATTTCGATTTGTCGCATGTTTTCAATTTCACCCTGTATATCAAGATTTTTTTTCTATAAAAACACCAACTACCTTGGTACCTATTAGGTATTTCAATTTCCATATAGATAAATCTATGGTAAACAAATCTGCGTGTAGCTAAAAATGCAACGCTCTGTTTACTAGGAACTTAATGGTTTACATTTTACAAGAATCGTTGGCGATTATCAGTAATCACTGCCAATAGGTTCTACCTGCTAATAACAAATGAGCAACACCTCAACAATGCTGTGTAGGTACACAAAGTACAGTCACGTCTAAAAGTATGTAGGCAATTTTCAATTGCTATTTTTTCGTGAAATAACGAATGCAACGTTGAATTACGACACTTAACATAAATCTATGGGTTCGAATGTACTATTTTCCTAATAACATAAAATTTCATTAAAAAATAAAGGAGAAAATCGCCTTTGAATAAAGCCAAGTGTATACATACTTTTAGACGTGACTGTACAGTGACGTACACAATCTTTAACTCGTCAGGCAACCTGCCCAGCCTTTTCCAAACTAACTTGAGGTCGACTTCCAGTCCAACCAGATGCAGCTGGATACTGGTATTTTACACTAGCAGCGAGCGCCCCGCGGTTTCACCCGCGTAAGTTTCGATCCCGTACAAATATCGAGATAAAAACTATCCTATGTCCTTCCCCGGGACTCAAACTATCTCTATACCAAATTGCATCGAAATCGGTTCAGCGGTTTAGGCGTGAAAAGGTAACATACATACAGACAGACAGACAGTTACTTTCGAATTTATAATATTAGTATGGATATGGATGGAGCGACTGCCTATCTGAGTTCCAATACCCAGTTATTGGGTAACATAATACCTCTTCTTAAGTCTGGTAGATATATAGAATACGTAGGTACTTTTTATTATTTACGCCATAAAAATCTAACAATAATGATTGGTTATCAGACTTTGGGCTTCTGACTACCCGTAAAGACCGGGACCAACCGCAGCGCGTTACTCTCAGAGAACAATTCCTATGAAAACCTCATGGAAATTGTTCTACCAGAATCGCGTCACATCGTCGTGTCGCGCCTGTCTGTGGGAGCCTTTACGCGTATGCACAACTAATTCCATACACAGATCTGTCGATTAAAATAAATACAATATTCATCATTTATTGTGGTTTTCCGTACCTACCACTGGGTTGCTTGAATACAAATGAGCTGCATAGGAGCTTTAATACTAGATCTAAGTGGACATCACGCGACTGTACACGCACATGTCTGGGCACACGTGTTTGTGCTAATTGTTATTTACTATTTGTGTGCATTATGTTATAGCATCAGCAATCATACGTAAATCTTTACCTACTATAGTTCACAAAAAAAAAACCGACTTCAAAAAAATACTACAAAGTGAAAAATAATTTTTAATTTCGGAAGTCGGTGTCGTTGGTTCGGCATTTTCGTATTTTGACACCCCACGGCCACACAAATTAAATTAACACTAGTGCATTGAATAATTGAAGACACCGACTAGAAGAATCATCAAAATTCGCATAGAAATGCCGGAGATGCAGTACATTTATGCATACAACTTTGTACATAAGAATAATTACCTAATGTATTATATACTAAAACCTTCTTGAAAGTATGCACATCACATTAGTGAAAGAATTATCAAAATTGGTTCATCAGTTTTTGAGAAAATCGCGGACATACAAACATACATACGTACGGGTCGAATACAGAACCTCGTTTTTTGAAGTCTGTTATAAAGAAACGATGGATGGACTGTGTCAATGATGTTATGGCCAGACATATGGTGGCTGCCGTGATGCCGACTAATAGAGAAGTATGGAGAGAAAAAGAAAGAAAAACAGTGGCACTCCGGAAGTGCCTACTGAAGTGAAAACTTGAACAGTTACGTGTGTATTTTTTTTATCATGTACGTAACTACACAATATATGTACGTACTTATACATGAAGATTTTATACCACCATCCAAATTTTTACAAGGTGTTCTACCCATGAATATGAACAACTTTCACTATGGGACCAACTCTGAAATCGCGAAAAAAAAAACAACTGTTCCCTACATTTTGATGAGTTATGCGAACATAAATGTAGGGAACAGCTGATTTTTATTTCGCGATTTCAGGTTTGGTCCCATAGTAAAAGTTGTTCACAATGACGAGTACAATCTCCCATTTATATTTGTCGCATGTTTTCAATTTGAACCTGTATAAACACACTCACAAGCTTTCGCCTTTATAATGTAAGTGTGATGTGACTAATGTGATTTTGTTCCTATTGTGATTCCTTGTTGGTCGAAATAACCGTTTATTTATTGTAGTCGGTTGTATGTCTGTACTACTTTGACCAGGATCATCAATCAATTAGATAGATGCGGAAATTCAGTCGCCATATTAGTTGATATAGGTATACGGAACTTATGGACATATGGAATGTTTGAATTTCAATGCACGAGTTTTCATATGAAGAAAATAACATTTAAGTTCACGATAAAGTGTTGTTTGGCAAGTAGTATTTAGTCATGTGGGACCAATGTACGCTATTGAGTAAACATGTTCTACTGAGCGTGTTATTGATTACATCTTTTAATTGTTCCTTAGCTTATATTGAGATTTTTCAAGTACCTAACAATGAAAGTGGTTCGAACTGGTTACTATGATATTTATTAAATGACACTTGAAATGTAATTGACATTGAATCATGCGCAGTAATCCACTTTCCTGAGCATATGAGTGCAAAAACGTGTCCTGTAATTATTGATATTATAGATCTTTGTTACAAAATGACTACTTATACCTTTTCCGCTATTTCCATTTCAAGAAACATCAACCTTTAACAATTTGAAAATTTGGTAGATTTCAGAATGAATAGTTTCTATTGAAAAATCATAAAAGTTGAAGCGCAAATATTCTTTATGTGTATATTTCAAAAACACATATTTGTTTACATGCCTGGAAAGTGAATAGCGAACTCAGGATAGGTACTCTAGCGTTAACTGGATTGGAAAGCGAGGGGTCCTAAGTTTGATCTCCTATCATTGCTTTATCGTCGTGAACCTACGTACTCCTGGCACAGGGCTATTTAGAGGACCCCTAATCAACTGAAATTAAATCGAACCATTTAATGATATCGGGCTGAGAATTTGAACTTACAATATGAATGAATGAATGAATGAATTCCACCGATCCCAGCATGGTTAAACCAGACTCGATTAATCGAATGAACCCCAAGATTCACACTAGCTCCTGTAGCCTCATGTTCATGGTTCTACAGCGACCATTGCATATCAAGGAATAGACCGGGGGGCGCGGTAATGGTAGGGAAGACGTGCCCGAAGGATAGGTAAGGATTTAAGAGCCTACCGGATATGCATCCTAGAGCAAGCATTGGACTAGTGGAGAGATGGGTAATTATATCTATGGATGGGCATCTTTTAACGACCTTGCCTCCAGGTTGGTTAAGGTCGAGCTTCATAGTTGAGTCTTTTGGCAGGATTCTACTGCTTAGCCCTCAAATTACCCACCCTACACCATTAATTTACAAGTAGATATAAGTCAATGCCGTTCAACATTTCCTAGTGTATCAGCTGGGAAGAAGTGGTAAAACAAACAGAACATCACGCCTCTTGCCTCGAAGGTTTAGGCAGAGGTAAATGAAATGTAGGTGTACCCTACATTTCGCCAAATATGTTTAAGTCTCATGTTATAGGTGCGAGCCTATTGCCAACCTCCGCGGGGCAATTGCGTAACACTTTATCAATCGGAATCGGTTTCATTTTGACAGTTCAACAACATTCATTGCGTTGTTTACGTGTTGAGCAGACAATTTTTTCGAACTTATGAAGCAATTTATTAGCAATTGGCATCAAAATGATTCAGACTCAGATTGATAGTGTGTTACGCAATTAGGGTGCAGGTCACAAATCCAGACTCAGCACCCTAATTTCGTAACACACTATCAATCGGAATCAGAATAACGCAATGAATGTGTTTGAACTGTCAGTCTGTCAAAATGAAACCGATTCCGATTGATAATGTGTTACGCAATTGCCCCGCCGGACTGAGAAATTCCTAATAGAAAACACTGCACGACCTGGGAATCGAACCCTTGCGACCACTAGAACAACAAGGCAGAGGTGAGAGGTGAAACAATCTGCTTAGCATAAAGCTTTCTGCCCTAAGTCGATCACATAATCTATTACGACGCGGCCAAGTTCAATGTGTAGGTAAGTGTAACCACAATCAGCATTCCACTCATACTTTAACGATTGGCATGACTTTGTAACTTTATCGGTATAAGGAAAAATCCTTGTTGCCATTTGTCATTATTGTTTTAAAAGGAAACATTGTAGGAAATGGTGCTTAGGTACGGAAGTTACAATTTTGTATTTATGACTCATTCATCCGTCGTCTCGGGTCGAATAAAGGAAAGTAGACATGATTATTACCAAATTACAGGACCTATTCTGTATTGAGGTTTCAACTTGAGGTCTCACCACTTTTTCCAAAAATTAGGTAGGTATTGTTTGAATAACGTTAATTATTAAATTGTTATTGAAAACGTATCGACGGAAATTGACGTTATAAGATTAACCTCAATTGCCAAATGAAAAACATCAGGGGGGCAATTCTCGTAATTTTAAGAACGTTCACAGTCTGATCTCAGTCTCAATCTGTCAAAAATACCTCTAATTTCCCTACATTTTGACAAGTTTTTGACATTTGTTTGTCGCTGAGATGAGACTGCGACTAGATTTTGAACGTTTTAAATTACGAGAATTGGCCTTCAGGAGGTTTTAAATTAGAATTTCGGGTTTAATTATTCAATTAATTAAATCAAAGTACTCAATTCGTAAATAGAACTACAAATTGGCAGCCACAGGTAAGTTTTCTGATCCATTTGTTTACATTTTTGGCAGATACGTTTTGAACAGACCATACAATAGTATGGTCTGTTCAAATAAGTAATGATCATTACCTATGTATTATTGTGATAGAATATTAGGTCCAAGACAGGGGGAAGGGTCGTGAGCTCGTGAAATATCAGTACTAATTATAAAGCTGAAGTGTTCCTTTGTTCATTTGTTTGAACGCGCTAACGTTTGAAACTACCAGTTTTGAAAAAATCTTTTTGCATTTGATAGCATAATGCTTGAGGAAGGTTACATTACAGTTTACAGGCTATTTAACGGCACGCTAGGAATCTTAGGAGCCGAGAAAAAAAATAAAAAGGAACGCTAAGCGAAAACGATAAGTAGTGGCGGATTTACCAATAGGCTGAGTAGGCTAGAGCCTAGGGCGGCAGATTTTAGGGGCGGCTTTGGGGCTAACATTTTTTTTAAATGTTTTACTGAAACTAAAATGATTAATATTTATATATCTACCATGTTTTTTTGGAAAGAATAAACAAACCGAATGCTCAAATTCAGGTTTCTACCGTAGATTTTATCACAGTTGCCGATATTTACAAATCTCTTTGCAAGTTTTTCGTAGCTGATGAACGAGAACATTTTAAGCATTTTGAAGAAAAGGCGAAGCAGTATACCTACAAAAGACATGGGACATTACTGTAGAGGTCGGTAGGGGCGGCAAAATTTGAATAGCCTACTGGCGGCAAATATGTAAATCCGCCACTGAGTAGGTGCTCGGACAGGCGACGCAATGCGACGATATTATGCTCCGTGGGTATGCCTTAGGTAATAGCAACAACAACGAAATAATTGAAAGTAGTCAATTGACTGTCGATGCTAAACAATACCGGTCTCCATCCAGTACTATGTTTAGATCGGTTTATTAACATAGACCTCTGTGTCAACTACCCTACAACTGCAGCAAGTGATTGAGCTGTTGATGTTTCCTCAATTAATTGTAAACGACACGATGTCGATAGTCGCATGTGCGGCGCATATCATCGTTTTATTGGCAGGTCCGGACAAACAGACACACGAGGTTAATTCATCATAAATTAAAAACACGTGAAGATACAAAGTCACGAAGGAACTCTCTTTTATTGATGTTAAATGGAACTTGTGAAGCTTCTGCAGTTAATAATTGATTCTTGCTCTCAGTTTACTCCCTCTCACCGAGTGGAGGCCTGTATCACAACCTGAACATTAGGTATAGGCTGATTATGTATGTAGGGAAATAATAATTGATTTCAACGCCACGTCTCTTTTAAATTATTTATGATTGTTTATTCAGCACATTTGCGACTTCAAGTGACAGCTATGTAAACAGAACCCAGCATTGCATATTTATGCAATGCTGGGTTCTGTTTACATAGCTGTCACTTGAAGTCATACAGTTTACATATTTATGTAAGCTGTCACGCCCTTTATACCTGGGAGCTTTAATTTGGTCAGTAAGATATTTTTTGGTCACATTTTTCATTTAAATTTTTTTTTTGCTTGAGTACGTAGTGTTTATTGTATGTGTTGGTATATTGGCGTGGCTAGCTAACCTATGGCAAATAATTTAACTTAATGTTCTGTGTCCCGTAATGTTAATTACTTTGCATACTTAGTATTGTATAAAATCATTTCTTTTTTCTAACTGAACAGACAGCTGTGCTGCTGGGGAGTTTGTTCCGCCACTTCTTCTCCCCAGCGAAAGCACTAGGAAGTGGTGAAGGGCGGCTGTTTTGGGGGACTGTCTTTTGTAATTTTGACGTTCGAAAATTGCTCATTCTCAGCCTAGTTTGAATAAATGACTTTTGATTTGATTTGATTTTGAGCACTTGTGAAGACTGCAGTAATCTATTGGGATGGGAGAAGCACAGAAACGATCGAAATGTCGATCCTTAGGGGAGGCTTATGTTCAGCACCCCAATTTTGAAAGATAGGTATTGCTAATCCATTGCTTCATATGTTCGAAAAATGTGTCTGCTCAACAACGTAAAACGCAATGAATATTGTTGAACTGTCAAAATGAAAACCATTGCTGATAATAATGTGTTACGCTATTACCCCGCAGCTTATAAGGAGATTGGACAGTAAAAAGCTTGAGTGAGCTTTTAGAATCATCTTGTGTCGTCTAGTGTTCTGCATAACTTTTAAATCTGCTTACTCCATATATAGTCTCTTGTTGACATAGAGAAGCCTACAGCAACCTATTAAAAAAACAATTGGTTATGCCTAAAAACTTTTTTTTGAAGTCGGTTGTTGCACTGAAGAATTGAAGACACCGACTAGAAGAAACATCAAAATTCGCATAGAAATGCCGGACATGCAGTACATTTATGCATATAACTTTGTACATAAGAATAGTGACCTAATGTATTATATACTAAAACTCTCCAAAAATTATGTAGATCACATTAAATAAAGAATTATCAAAATTGGTTCATTAGTTTTTGAGAAAATCGCGGACATACATACATACATACGGGTCGAATACAGAACCTCTTTTTTTGAAGTCGGTTAATAAATATAAACGACTGGCGTCTTCGTACGCTTGCCTGCATTATATATATCCTGTGATACTCGGCAATACCAGGCGGTATGGTGGTGGTGTCTTACTGCAGGGCAAAGGTCTCCCTTCCCTCTCTCTACTTTTGCCGGCTTACTGCGATTGCGGGCCAATCCCTAGACATTAACTTCCCATTAATAAATAATTATCGGAATCGGATCAGTAGTTCCGAAGATAACCCCTAGATAACCCCAAACTCACATATTTTACCTCTATAATCATAATATTACTAGCAGCGCCTCACGGTTTCACTCGCATAAGTTTCGATCCCGTAGGAATATCGGCAAAAAGTATCCTTTGTGTTAAATCGGGTCACAAGCTATTTGTGTGCCATATTTTACAAGAATCCATTGAGTAGTTTTTGCGTGAAAGAGTAACAAATATCCATCCATCGTCACAAACTTTCGCGTTTATAATATTTATTTTGTAGGATAAGTACCTATAAATAAAGTAGAAAATCATTAAAACACCTTCGCGGAGGGTTTCCTTTTGTCTGTCATCAATAATTTCCGGTACTTTCTACCTTCCTTTCGCACCCCGCGCCGCGTAGTTAATAACTTGATGAAATATTCATGAACATACGTTAGCACTAGACTGCGGCTGTCGGCGTGTTTATTGAACGCTACAATCATGCTACTTCTATGGTTATCTATACGAGGTTTGACCAGTACACTGCCGTTTTTATCTCAGACCTTGCCAATGTAGTAAACAATAGTAGTTTAACTTACGATACTGATCATGTAGCATTTTGTAAAATAATAAAAAAAGAGGTAAGTAGTGTCCGCGGCGTGAATTTTCGCAGTAAATTTTCCTGGACAAAAATTGCTTTTCCGTACATTTTGACCGCGTAGGTATATTGCACTTTACTATGAAAAAGCTTTTTTTTCCACCATACAATTTTCAATGCTGGGGGGTTCTGAACCCATGGCGACAGGTTGCAGGTCGACGTCCCTGCCACCCCGTATAAATACCTACATTCAGCACTTGAACTTTAAGCATTGTTAACTTACGTGGTAGGATGGTCCACGACTCTGTTGTCATAAGGCTCGTATTCCTCCACTTCAGGAATGTTCTTCTCCTTCATGTTGACAAGGAAGATGCCCTTGTCCCCTGCCTTCTTCTTCTCATCCTTGACCGGTGATAGGCTGCAGGAGAAAACAAGGTTTTAATTGTAAAACTCAATTACAAAAAAAAAAACAAAATTGGACTAAAATCACAGGCACTCCCAAAGGCTGAGATAGACATTTTTTTAAATAATTTGCAAGGAAATGCCGTTCATAGGTATAACATGAGTTGCAAAGACTTACTTTGAGGGGTAGTTAGCACGGAATTTATGGAAAGGTCAAAGGATTGCGTGTTACTACGTAAGACCAAAAATATACAGAAGTATAATCTCACACCATATACAGCAGAAAATTGCAAGATAGTTTTTTCATCGTAAAGATTTTTAATTTCGCAAAAAGCAACACAACACTTCCAAAACAGTTCTCGCATATTATAACCGAAAAGTTGATTGTTGTCACTTACGTTCGACACTCGCAAATAGCCACTAGTTTTAAACAAAAACATTGTTAAATTACCTGCCATTTTATAAAATGAAACTTTGTAAATAAATTGAAAAGCTAAAGGTTATGTGCACATACCCCTCCATCGCCCTTTCAGTTTGCGATTGCTAGGAGACCGTTGTTGCTGTCTATTGATTTACAATTACACTGTTTATAGTCTGAACCGTTTTATAAAACCGCACTGAATACTGTAACCTTCATAAACAAGTAACTCACGGTTGTAAAGGGTTGCGAGCTAAACAACATTCGACTGACAGCGTTCAGGGTGTTATGAAATACATACATACAAAAATAAATCCTACTATCGATTATGGTTAACTGTACTGGCCTGACTACTGATTTATTTAACAAATTGCATAGCCGTACATAATGCAGTGGTTTAAAAATCGATAAACGCCAGACTCTCTATAAAGGGTTGAAAGGAAAGTTTATTTAATAGGTACTTGCTTACTTTGTTTATACGATTTGTATAAAGATTAAGGCATTGTTTTTTCGGTGGGGACCTACACTAGTGACCTACACACTGGTGTAGGTCATGGTGCTACGGCCGAATAATTTAGTGTTAGTTCATCGTGTTGAGAACTAGATTCTACCAGCTTGTTTGATGGTTTCTGAGTCATAAAGCTATATAGAAGACGATGTCGCGTGAATGGGACTTGATTACAACAGACGGATCAGTGTCCTCATATTGGCTGCATAATTTATCGATGTGAGGTTTTTTGGTAATAAATAAGGAAAATAAAAGAGACATCGATTGCTACTTTTGATATTTTTATAGTAGATCTGTGAAATAGCTGTTGTCTGTTCTCGATTTCCAATTTGGAATTGTTCGTCTGGGGTTCATTAGAGCTCATAATTATAGAGCAAGGCAGTTTCAACGTGAGAAAGTGCTATCCATTTTTGGGCTTTATCATCATTTACCTGCCTATTCCCAACTAAGTTGGGGTGGGCTTCCAGTCTTACACCTGAATACCAGTATTTTACATGAAGCGACTGCATGTCTGACCTCCACAACCCAGTTACTGGGTAATACGAATTACAATTAATAGTTTTTTCGGCTTTATAAAGGGGCTTCAATGATCCTTTGGGTACACTTCAATATCAAGACAAATAAATGCGTCACCGTGCACGCATTATGAATGAAGCGCAACAGGACGCTGATTGGCTACGTAAACCTGTGACACCAAAGCAGGCACAAACAGATATTTTATATCATCATCGTATTGTTATTGTCTGTAGTCACAATGGGTAATTAAGGTTTGACGTCACGGGCCTGGTCAATCTAGTTCTCGGCTACAATAAAATTGTTGTTTTCTACAAATGTGCCTTCGTAACATTACAGGGTCAAGGAGGTTCAGAGGAGAACTGACCTTATTGAGACCACAGTATGGGTAATGAAAACAATTTTCATGACAAACCATGTCATGAAAATTATTTTCTTACCATTTCGACAGGAAAAAGGATTAATGAAAAAGTAGATATTATGACTGGTAAAAGTGAACTCGTTTTTGTAGCGACTTGGTTTTTTTGACTCTTCATGTAAAATACTGGTATTCAGTTGCATCCGCTTAGACTGAAGACGGAACTCAACCAAGTTGGGATATTGCTAGGCAGATTGATTGGTGCTTTTGGAAACTGCTTGGTACGCTTTACGTTTTTCGGCACTCACTCTTTTCTGTGGGTGTCGTAAGCATCATTTAGGGATCTGGGATTGCTAGTACCACCTTTCTATTGGCTGATGTCTTCATCGTGAGATTTTACTATAGTTTGTAAGAGGCTGAATAAATCCAGTCTTAGAAAATGAAGTCTTGTTTGTATATTCACCTTTGGGGTAGAAAATCGTCTGGTTCGAACGAGGGGTTGATCATTGGCCCGCTCTGCCGCCGAGCCCATTCTTCAGCCTCCTGAAAAAAACAAAGAAATAAATTTAGTATAATACTTAATAGCTTCTGCCCGCTATTTCGTCCGCGTGAAAGACACTCGGCAATACTATAGCGTCCCAGTTTTCGGAATCGGATCAGTAGAACATCCGAAGATTCCCTTCATAAAAACTCACAAATTTTACCTCTTTATAACCCTTTTAAAAATATAAAAAATAGTAGCCCACCGGTATCGAGAACAGGGTCCAAGCTACCAGAGGTCAGGGCTCCATGGAGAGAAACCTCCTGACAAAGCAAGCCGTGTCCAGAAGTACCGCTTTCTGAATCAAGCATTTGATCCACCTGGTCGAGGCTCTTGGCTATTAACCCATTGCCTGTCACGACTATCGGCACAATGATCGTTGAGTCTACATCCGACATGTCCATTACCTCTTTATAAAATTATTAGTTGAAAATAAGTGGTTGACAAGTCGTGTGAGTCGCAGCTGTAACTACAGGTGGCACTCTCACCATTGTTAGAAAGTAACAACATTTGTTTTGCTATAACTGTACCAAAAACTTAACTACTCGTATAAAGCTAAAAAGTTCCATCCTTAGCTGTATAATTATATTGTTATTTATGCTAACAATTCCTATTGGACTTTACAGGTGTATCTGCTATCTGTTACTGGTCATGAACAGGGCCGGATTAACCATGTCGGGGCCCATAGGCAATGTAATTCTCGGGGCCCCTTTTCAGCCGTTTGAAGATCATCAGCTCTTTTAAAGTTGATGAAGGGATGTGAGAAATAGCATCATCAGCATCACCGGACTGATGCTTAACTTCTCAGGAACTTACAGTAAAATATTATTTGAGCTCATCGAAATAGTCTTAATGGATAGGTTACAGATAAGTGATGATCCAGGTCTTATTAGGAATAGTATATGAGATGATACCGTCTCACGGTCTGATGATGAAAACGCGAGTGTTTTAATATTAACTTTTTCATGTTAAATGCAATAAAAACAATAAACGTAAGAAAATACTTTTGTCAAATATATATACAGTTTAAATATTAACTTTCCTAACTTTGTTGGATACAAATCGTTTATAACATCTTGAAAGTTGACCTTTCCCAATACATCATTTTCAATCACCATTATCGACAATGATCCATATTATTAGTTATACCTACTACTCGATACTAGATGGTTTTGTTCTCTAAGTATGAAGTATTTCATCAACTGACAGCAGGCGTTGAAAACAAGCAATAATACCTATTGTCATTGCTTAGATTTTCAGTGTATGAAACATTTTTCAATTACTTTTATGCGCGCGCGGGGCCCTTAGCCGATGCGGGGCCCCTAGGCAGTTGCCTACTCTGACTAATGGTTAATCCGGCCCTGGTCATGAAAGGTGGTAAATTTAGACGCCGATTTTGGTCAAAACTATCTCCGTATTATCATAGGGGATCATCATCATACTTTAGCCGTGGAGAGCGTATTATCCTTTAGATTAAGAAAACAACATCTTGTAAGGTAACACCCACATTTAGTTAGTTATGTTTAAGTCCCTTGTAACGGTGGGCGAGCCTATTGCCATTAACCGGGCACAAATCTAGACTTCGGGCAGCTACTGGGAAAATTCCTGATGGAAAAAACCAATAAAAAAAAATCCAACCCCGGAATCAAACCCAGGACCTCACGCTCAGCAGTGAACACTACCTAAGCCAATGAGGCAGATTTAGAGGTTGGCGATTATATCTACAGACTAGTAAAACTGCATTGGTAACTTTCAAAGGACAATAAAAACGCAATTCGAAACATTTTCGGGCATAGAAACCGTTCAAGAAATGGAAGCCAACCAAATCTGTGATATCTCACTAATAAGATTGGCTCAGAATTTGTTTATTATAAGAGTTGCGCCTACGCATACGGCTCGTCGTAGAATCAGACGACTTATGATCTATTTCCACTTCGCAGTATTTTCGTCGTCATCACGTGTTGCTGTTTGTTACAAGTTACAATATCATGGTAATTATCATACTGGACGAATGAGCCAGAAGCTATACGGTATGTTTTCCGTAGAAAATGAATGTAAGGCTGAGGCCAAACGAGCGTAAAATGAGTCGCGGAGTTTACGCTGCAATCGGTTTCATACTAAAGTCCTGTTTGTACCACACGGACACGGCGACGCAAAATGAGTTGTCTGCTGACTCACGCGAGTTATTTCAACAGAATTGCGCCCGGGGTGAGGGAGGTTAGCGAGGCAAGCGTCAGTTATGTTACAGAATGCGACCGAAGTTAAGTCCGTCCGTCTGGCAGCCTAACCGAATTTCTGTTGAACGTAAATTGCGATACTCAAAATACGCGACTCACAACTCAAAAAATTACGCTCATTTGGCCTCAACCTAAGGGAATGTTTTGTACGGCGTTCTATAATTATCTACATACCTATGTGGTGTTTCAGTGCCCTCATTCGTAAGCCATTCCGTTTTCAGGTCATCATCAACATTAAAATTTGCTCAGGGGACATTTTTGAAGAATGACTAGTTAATTATGAGTAATATTTTGACGATAATTTGGCCTCGGCGCATGCCAAATTAATCATAAAATTGATTCCGCTGGTAAAATATTTAATTCACAGGAATATTACATAAATGCAATTAAACTTTACCGAGATGGGTTTAATAAAAAATACGTCATGCTATTTCAGTGTGGGAATTTAAATATATAAAATAATCACTGTAGCCTATTGTTCTATAATAATAGGTACTGGTTTTAATATTTATTTTCAATATAAACAATAACATTTGCTGTAAGTTATAGTTTTAATTTGGAATTGTATCACAATAAAGGATTTTATTATTTTCTCTATCGATCTAAGTGTAAAAATACATAATAGATAAGATAAATAATTTTTATTAGATATTATAGCCGGCTGATGGCAATAGCCCCTCGATATCCGTGCTCGCCTTCTATCACATGGGACTAAAACATACTGGCGAAATGAAACCCTTCTGAGATTACATTATAGCCAACTAGCTGCGCCCCGCGGTTTCGCCCGCATAAGTTTCTATCCCGTGGGAATATCGGGATAAAAACTTTCCTATGTCCTTTCCCCAAACTATCGCCACAGAATACTTAAAGTACTACGTACAGAAAGGCCACTCCGTTTCCCGCACTAACATCAGTTACCGCACCTCACCCCGCACTTCGGCGTATTCGTCGCAGTTCTTTAACAAGAGCGCTCGCAAACACAATTACCTCACGCACACATTCATACGTATACAAACGTCATTTTTTAATGTAGTAGTAGTAGGTAATTATTTTGCGAGCGTTGTATGGAGTGTCCGGGGTGTGCTATCGCTATACCAAATTTCATTTAAATCGGATCAGTGGTTTAAGCGTGAAAAGGTAACATACAAACAGACAGTACAAATAGACTTACGAATTTATAATATTAGTATGGATATAGACGTGACGCTAAGTTATTATTTAATGTTGTAAAAGGTAAGGTATATCATAAATGACGTAAGGGTCAGTACACACCGCGACCCGACGCGGCGCGCAGTTTTCAAGATAGCAATACAATTATAGACCTTACCTTCTACACAAAAAGGTACACAATTCTGTATGCCTACTACGTCGAGCTACGCCGCGCGGCTCTCCTCACTGATGTGTTGTTTTATTCACATTAACTTTTAAATTATCATCAATTATGCGAGGTGATTTTTGGAACCTCCCCTTATTGAGATATCGTGAGATTTGGCTCGACCCCCTCCCCCCTCCCTCTAATCTCACGTGAGGTTGTTCAAAATGCGTATTTTCAGTGTAAATACGTTAATCTATGCTTCAATGAGTTGAATATAGGTATATAAAAAAATATCACAGTGAAATAATGTTAAACGTTTTGATCACCCAGTTTTCTCGTAATTTCAACTGTTTCTTGCGGAAAAAAATTACGTGATACTTGCCAGGACCCCCCTCTCCCCCACGTGAGATTGCTTCCCCCCTAAGCGTCTCACGTAATTAATGGATGCCCCCTAATGGTTATATCATGATGGCCCACGTGTGTGTTTTTCAATAACCAAGGCCTTGCCTGATTCCCAACCGCCCGCGTCGTTGCAAAATCTCCACACGTAGGTAAGTATGTGTATTAGTTTTTACACGCAGATTTGATTTTTTAATATGAGTAGGTAGGTTTATTATTTATAACTTAATAGAAAAAATTAATTAGGTAGGTAGGTATCTTGTTAAAAAGCAAGTTTTTTTAAAATAAATAACACCTCTTGGCTATGTAAACCATAAAACCACATAAGTAGGTACATATTTTGTCATGTAAACAAGTCAGATTTCTGTGTAAAAATGGACACGAGTTGTTTATGAGATAAGTAAATATAATTGTATGATGTGCCTCTGGTTCACGAGTATTGTTGTGACAAATATTAATATAATTTTGATAAACACGTGCTCTAGAACAATCCTGGCAATGGCACGATTTGGTTTTGACTTCTCTTTAATTTAGTTTCTGGCCATTTTTTAGGTAAAATGCACTAAGGCGCACATCTTTAGGTTTGAATCGTAGGTACTTATTAACGGATAAAACCTACCTTTTTGGAAAAACAGCATGTCAAAAATATGAACGTGAAATTAATCGGTAAAATAATCGTAACATTTTAGTTAGGTACCTACCTACATAAAAATGGCCATCCAATCACAATGACGTAGTTTTGGTCGAGCTAGGCTCTATAATCTATGCCAGTGTTCCGCAAACTTTTTGTGTTCAAGGTACATCTAGGAAAACTAAAATTTTTGGAGGTACACCACAAATATTTTTTTTTTAAGTAATATTAATCAACATTTATTTATTAGTCATCGAAACAATATTTATTATTAATCCACAAACCTAAAGTTTAAATTGCAGAAAAGGTATTTAATGCGAAACATGAGCCTGTTTAAGGCGATTATAGCCTCGAATGTCCTTGAGAAAAAATAATAATAATATCAATAAAAAACGTTTATTCAGTATACAGTTCGTTTTTTCACGTATACAGATTATAAAAAAATACAATTACAAAAAAAAATCTTACTTATGACTAATACCGCTTTTAACAGTGATAGTTTTTAGGGTTCCGTACCCAAAGGGTAAAAACGGGACCTTATTACTAAGACTCCTCTGTCCGTCTGTCTGTCTGTCACCGGGCTGTATCTCACGAACCGTGATTGTCAGAAGAATACCATTATTATAGTTTCAAACTCAAATGGGTCCCGCCTGCTTCCAACCTTTATTTAATTTAAAATGGGCTTGTTTTTAGCTTTTCAGTTAGTTTTAGTATAAGGTTGCAGTCGGGTTTTTTAATTTTTTTATTTCCTGCTTTTTAGTATACAAATGTGAAAGATTTCGCAGACGATTTAGTTCTTGGTAGGTGTTTTTTACGATTTATCACTTTGAATTAGTTTTTACCATATTATAAGTTGTATATGTCGCAACCGGTCATTAATTTGACTATTCGAAACGCCAGCGCCATCTGGCGGCGCTTGACAGAGTCTAGCCTGAGTTCGTGGGGAGTACAAGAGAGCGTGCAACGTGGTGGAGCGCCGTTCTTGGACATCGGACATCGGACGAACAACATGCGCTCAGAAACTGTCCCGCGTTCCGTATCTGGTTGTATCGTGTACCTATAGTGTGTGATTTGCTAGTGTGATAAAATTGTTCGTAAAATTATAATCTGATTTGAACTGCAACCGTTTTTCTATTGCGCAATAACTAACATAATACCCAAAGTTCGCCCACAGTAGTTTAAATATGGCTGATAATAACGAGACACACATGCCTTCTCCGTTATGTATATTTTTGTAATCACCTTTTAAAACCTTTTATTTTGATACCCCACTCGATAGGTTATGAGAAAAAAAAATTTTTTGAAGAAATAATATTGTGCCAAAAATCCGCCATTTTGTATTTTTTATTTTGATATACCCAGTGTCACTCTCACAGTACATACGAATCTAACGACACCTCTCAAGCTAAAATCCATTGAGCCGTTCAGGCCGCAGAGCGTGCCAAACAATTATACATACATACATAATATGTGTTTATGTATGTATAATTGTTTTTCGAGAGTATATATTATATACTCTCGAAAAACATAACCCTTCTTCTGGCTATCACGGTTCGTGAGATACAGCCGGGTGACAGACAGACAGACGGAGAGAGGAGTCTTAGTAGTAAGGTCCCGTTTTTACCCTTTGGGTACGGAACCCTAAAAACTACCACTGTTAAGAGCGGTATTAGTCATAAGTTAGTTTTAATTTTTTTTTGTAATTGTATTTTTTTTATAAACTGTATACGTGAATAAACGATCTGTATACTGAATAAACGTGTTTTATTGATATTATATTAGTATTCAATAGACAATAATATAGCGTCCACTCGCAAACAAACTATCACTACTACTAATACTATCAACGTCCAAGCGTAAACGAACAGTCCGAGTGTACTATCTGCGCTAGTTAGTCTTTGCCACAAAAATGCAGATCGGAGCGAGCCGACATGCGACACAACCTCCCCGTGCGAACGATACAGCGAGACTGACCGGGCGGCTGCTGCCCGCGCCCGTATAGGTAAAACCATGCTGTTATTGATTTTTTCCCACTTAAATAATAATTATTAAAAAAAACAAACTTAATTTTTATAAACCATTAAATTTGCTATAATTTGGTGAAAGAATCATCAAAATCGCTTCAGGCGTTTGAAAGTAGAAAGAAAATTCTTGCGTAAAATAAGAGGATGGATATGATTTTTTATTGTTAAAACTAACAGTAATATTAAAAAAATCAAACTTAAATTATATTTGTAAACATATGTCACATATCATATATTTTTTTTAATATATTTGGGCTATCCGTTTGGGAGAAGTAGGCCTTCAAAGAGAGGTCTACTTTGAAGTTTGGCGTAACCCTTTGCCTTAATCGAGCATAGACGGTCTTTTGGCGTCATCGTTGACAAAGCTGCTCTCATCTCTTCGTCGATTGTCCTGAGGCGTTCTTTTTTTGGTTTTTATTGTAAATAAGTTTATAACATAACCTTATTTTTCCGAGGCACACCAATTAATGACCACGGTACACCAGTGTGCCGCGGTACATACTTTGCGGAACACTGATCTAGACAATATGATTATGTACGTAGATAATCTCAATAATTAGCCCTCCAGCGTGTATGCAGTCATAGGCATCCTGACCAATAAATAAACTCTAGGTACAACTATTTTCTGGCACTCATCCTTCACCAACGAATGGCTACAATTAGTTTTCCGTCAACAACTCGCTCGTCAGCCTATTTACAAACAAACAGCAGTGACAGTAGTTGGACCAGGCCCAGGTGCTCAGCTGCCCAGGTCTGTTCAGAAGCATGATATAAGCAGCCGGTCTAGTCTGTGAAAATTTAGGTGAAGTGAACTGTCATTCCACCTGTTGCTAGAGATCGACACTATTGACAGATCATTTCACCTAAGTTTCCACGATGAGATTTTCAGACTAGACCGCCTGCTTTCGATAGGGATGATACTTTATCGATATTTTTACCCGGGGGGGTTATGATTTTGACCGGTATGTATGTATGTATGTTCATCTGTTCCCTCATAACTTCTAAACTGCTTGTCATAATTAGACAAATGACGTATCTTTGGAAGCGTCTTAATCGTCCGCTGGTTATAGGCTATGTGACATCACATTAAATTCAATATGGCGCCCTCTAGCGGACATAAAGTCATGATCTAAGATTTTTTTTTTAAATCATACCTTGTTAGGTATCAAATGAAAGGGCTTAATTAGCACATTTAAAAAAAAATACAACTTTTTCAACTTTATCGCTATATCGCTATATCTCCGAAATGGTGATTCTCAGGAAAAAAGTGTAAAAGCAATTTTTGTAGATAATTGCATGATGAACAATTTTGTCTCACCTATTTTTATGATAACACTTACCGTTTAGCTGAAAAATGCAAAAAACCGATTTTTGCAAACATTTGACCTTGAATTTTTTTTTGTACACGTCGGATCGATGGGGACTTTTGACAATTTATTTGTAATGGTATTCCTAACATTTGTACCAATTTTCAGCTTTATGCAAATTAATGTAACCTTCCCCTATTTTTGAAGCTAACTTGACCGGACTATACGTTATTAGCAGATCTCGTGATTAACTAAGGAATTAACGTGGTTTCGGAGTAAGGAATCATTAAGTGGCAATAGTGAATTTGGGCCCTGGTCTTTATCGGAGATGCACTGCTTTATAAAAAAATGTAACAATCACGAGCCTGCCCCAATGACTCATCTCGTATCGAACTTCTCAGTCATTACTTCATTAGTATTTGTTGTCAACCCGCCAACGATTGATCGTTTAATCATTAAAACGTACACACAATCAAGTGTACAGTTGACCACAAAAACATATCTCGATTAATAAAAGTTATTATGAATCGCTTATTTTAAACTAGCTGCAGTGGCGGATTTACCAATAGGCTGAGTAGGCTAGAGCCTATGGCGGCAGATTTTAGGGGCGGCAAATGTGGGGCTAACATTTAAAAAAAATATCTTACTGAAATTAAAACGATTAATATTTATTACCTACCATGTTATTTTTTTGGAAAGAATAAACAGAGTGAATGCTCAAATTCAGGCTTCTACCATAGATTTTAACACAGTTGCCGATCTTTACAAATCTCTTTGCAAGTTTTTCGTAGCTGATGAACGAGAACATTTTAAGTATTTTGAAGAAAAGGCGAAGCAGTATACAAAATACATGAGACATTATTGTAGAGGTCGGTAGGGGTGGCAAAATTTGAATAGCCTACTGGCGGCAAATGTGTAAATCCGCCACTAACTAGTGCTCAACAGTTTCACCCGTAGTTTAGTTTTTCTGACTTTTTGCTCGGCTACTTAGAGCCGTAGCGTGATGTTCAATAGCCCATCGAAGAATTGGGTATCAAATGCAAAATAATTTTTAAATCCTACTGGCAGTTCCAGAGTATGCGCGTTTAAACAAAAATAAAAAAAAACATTATCTTACGTTCTGACGCTACTGCTCGTCTTCACGTACAGTCACCAAAAGAGATAAGTAATCGGGGAAACCAGAGGCTCTGACATGAAGGTGCTAGGCCCGTACCCACTTCTCTCTCTGCCTTCCTCACAATATAAGTTGGTTATTAATAAATAAATAAAAAAAAAACAATTTCGTGCATGGATTCGCCAAAGATCGACCGAACTCCATAACAACAGATGGTCACGGGTTGTAGACAGTCAAAATTGGCTTTACCAATGGTACACCCGCGATTAACCAAAAACTTCTTAGCCTAAGTAGAAATAACCTCAGAATAATAATAGATACAATTACGGGCCATAACCCTCTTAACAAACATCTTTTTAACATAGGCGCCACGGACAGCCCCCTTTGCAGGGGCTGCCTTGACGCCGAGGAATCAGCCGCCCACGTCATCCTGGAATGCGAGACTGTGGCTCCGCAACGTAAAGAAATCCACGGAACAGTGAGGTCGCTCCGTGAAGCCTGCGAAGCTCCCAGGGAGCTTCTGTGCTTCTGGATGGAGCTAGGCTGGCCTTGTTAGCCAGAATCCCTACGCACAACGGACCAAATGGGAGTCTAAGTGCGGAAAGGGGAGCCCCATCATCATCATCATAGTAAGAAACCAATGGATGTTTTGTAATGAAATTTAATTTGGTAAATGAGCTGTTTGTTTCCTATTAAATTAAATTTTATTCAAAAACATCCATATCGGTTTCTTCTAAATTTCAACTATATCCGACGACCCTGGTTACATATCTCCTTTGATGACCGTACACATTCACAGAGTGCTGGTACACTTAGTTACCGCAAATAAAGCGCGCGTCGCTTCGTGAGATAAAAATACTATAGTACTTATAGAAATACCTGCAGATTAAGTTATGTAATAAAATTACTCGCTGTGCATGTCTGCGCATGTAATTGTAATTAAATGTAATAAACGCTAGAGTTATGCATCGGCTTGTCATAATACTGCCTATAACTGCTAATGAGTTAATAAAAACATTGACTAGAGGAAATGAAAATATGTACGTACGTACATCACGTTGCAGGCACAAATTCCAGATTCCCAATCGTAAAACCCCTTATCCTACCCGAGAATCGATCCAAAAACCTCACGCACAGCAGCTGGACCAGCAAGGCTACTCGTATGCAAATAGTATATTGCCGTTTTGCTATCACCACACGTATTCCAGAATTTTGGCTCGTAGACTAAGATTTTCCGAGAGGTAAAACCCTGTACCATCCGAGAATCAAACCCATCAGAACCTCACGCACAGCAGCCCATCACTGGACAAGCAAGAATGAAAGAAAGAAAAATATTTTATCTGGAAAATACAAACAAATAAAAATTAAAAAATTAAAAACCACAGACTCAAACAAAAACCTCTAAAAACTAAAATGATAATATATATTGGTCCTTTAAGTTTAATATAAGCTGCAGGAAATATTTTGTTCTAAGCGTTCTCCCGTCGGGGGGATGGCTAAGGCAACACCCCGTCGTTTTTACGTCGGGGGTTAAAAAAAAACTTTAATATCTAACAAAATAGTAAAAACAAAAAGGAACATCTTTGCGAGGCCAAACAGGCTCCTATCTCAGCAAGATTATAAATGCAAATAATAATGAACAAACAACAGTAACAGCTAAACACTAACAATCGCAGAGCAGCCTGTGGTAGTTCGGACACAATATAAAACCGCTAAGCAACCTACATGACGCGCCAAGCGAATGCCATTGACACTGGTCGCCTTGCAAATATCAACCACTTCTGTTTGTGTCAATGTCCGGCACCCATGATCATAATAGCAAGATTGTTATTCATGTCTGGAAAATGTGGTCAATGACAACCTGTAGCTGAAAGATTACATTACATAGAACAATGCTTGAATAGAGACCAAGACTTCTGCTAATTAAACTGTTAATAGTTAAAGTGATATGGCCACAGTACAGTTAAAAAAAGAGATACGTATGCAGGATCGTCGGATATAGTTGAAGTTTAGTAAGGAACCGATGCACATTTGGGATAGAGCCAATTTTTTGTTCAAAACCACCTAGAGATCGCAAAAATAAACTAAATGAGACAATTTTTGGATAGAAATGTTTGTAATTAAATTCTAAAGAGACTGACGAAGCCGGATTTCTAATATTCCTTACATCTAAAACTTCATAACCCACTAAAACCAAGGTAAAGCGAGTTTTACCCTGTTCTTTAATCCTTTCAGTCACGCATTTCAACTAGCACTTGTATGGAAGTGCAAATATACGCTTCCAATGTATTTTTCGTCGCTAAAAAAAAATCAGACGTAATATAAAAAAAATATTTTTTTACCTATATTCAATTCATATGCATTTTTTATAAAAAAAATTACAACCTAATTTCGCAAATTGGGCTTCGTGAGTGTCTTTGGAATTTAATTTCAAACATTTCTGTGCAAAAATGGTTTAATTTGGTTAATATTATTTTGCGGTCTCTAGGTGGTTTTGAACATTCTGTCCCCAATGTGCGATGGACGTTCTCGAATTAAATTTTAATTTATTAATAAAAAACAAACAGGTCTTTTATCAAATTAAATTTCAGTCGACAACATCCCTCGGTTTCTTACTAAACTTCAACTATATCCGACGATCCTGCATACTTATCTCTTTTGTTGATTGTACCACTGTATAGCGAAATAGCGAAGGCCTCCTATCATACAAAGAAGGAACAGCACCCCAAATACGTAACACACTAATAATTACAATCTCTTATAGAATATATTAAAGAAACGCCCGTAACTTCGGACAAAACTACGGATTTCGTGCTTGGGGAGTAGAACCCCAGTACCTAACCTACCAACCCGCACTGGGCCCACGCCCTCTCGAAGAGAGGAGGCCTGTGTCGCAGCAGTGGGAAAATTATAGGCTGATTATGATGATCGTACTTCGTAGCCTATAAGTGCATACAATTAAGATTATACGACATGATAGTAAGTACCGGTACATAACAACACATTTCCAATTTATTAATTCACTAGCTGCGCCCCGCGGTTTCACCCGCGTAAGTTTCGATCCCGTGGGAATATCGGGATAAAAACTATCCTATGTCCTTTCCCGGGACTCAAACTATCTCTATACCAAATTTCATCGAAATCGGTTCAGTAGTTTAGGCGTGAAGAAAAGACAGACAGACAGACAGAGTTACTTTCGCATTTATAATATTAGTTTGGATTGAATATAACCGCTTAGGTATTTCCGTATATTTTCTGAGCCCACGTGTTCATTTAGATATTTTTGAACCTAACTGATGGAAAAGCAAATAACACCCACTTAACACGTTTAAAAATAATTCGGGGAGATTCCACATGTACCTAAGTGTTCTTTTGAAGTATTGGAAACGCAAATATGGGGCCTATCACACAATGACACAACCTTCAAGAGCAGAACACTACAGTTTCAGGAATTTACACCTTCAGGCATCTTAGTCGTGACTTAACGTTTTACGCATACTTAAAACACGTGTGTTTTCGCACTGTGCGAATATGTTAGTCATTTATTTAATTGACTGTACTTTTGGTAATGGTTGCCAAGATGAAGGGGGGGCGGGGTACAGCGAAGGGATGATGATACGATTCCAAATGAATGCTGATATCATACGTGTGATGAATGCTTTCGTGAATTTTCCTCGACGTCACTTTTTACAATGTATAGTTTGCTATTTCGGAATTTGTTGCAATAGTGATGTAAATTTATGGGCTTATGGCTAAGTAATAACAGCCGTACGGGTCGATCCGCAGTTGGTCCGTGGATGTGTGACCATCTTTACATACCAAGACCCTTCCGTGCTTCGGAAAGCACGTTAAGCCGTTGTTCCCGGCTGTCATTCGTGGATCTTTAACAGTCGTAACGGGTCGTCACAAGCCCGAAAGTTTGACAACCAGTCTTACCAAGGGGTATCGTGTTACCCAGTAACTGGATTGTGGAGGTCAGATAGGCAGTCGCTCCAGTAAAATACTGGTATTCAGCTGCATCCGGTCAGTCTGGAAGCCGACCCCAACGTAGTTGGGAAAAGGCTAGGCAGATGATGAGTGATGTGTACGGAAATTGTTATCCATATAAGGATGATTGTGTATTGCTGTTTGCATTTTCGAAATTACAAAATATGATTGCAAAAGTAGAAGGAGTGCCGCGCTGGTCTAGTGGTTGCAAGCGCTACTGTTGAGCAAGAGGTCCTTTTTTTATGGATGGGAAATCATCAAATGACCCCTCCCGCTCTGGGTGGAGCGGAAGGGAGTGTCAGACTCTTACTGACTAAAACCCATCCGTGTTCCTTCCTTAGCCCTTTATGTTCCGGGGTAGCGGTAACCCTTTCGGACAATTCCGCACCCCCGGCAGGCTTCGGCCCTGGCAGGCCCCTTCCTTTTTGCTGACATATCTTTGAGGCGCGCGTGGAACACGTACGCGCGCCGTCCGGCACGGGCCTGGTCCTGATCGGACGGTGAGCTACCCATTACTCTCCGTCCGCAGGCCCGCGCCTATGGTGGCCGGGAGTCGTCACACGGCTCCCGACGCCCGGAGCGTCTCCCGCGGCGGCCGGGACGTGAGGCTCTCTCGAGCAAGAGGTCCTGGGTTCGATTTCCAGGTCGGGCAAAGTGTTATTGGGATTTTCCATCTGGAACTTCTCAGCCGGAGTCTGGATTTGTGCACGCTTGATGGCAGTAGGCTCGCCCCCTATTACATGGGACTTAAACGTTACGAAATGTGGGTGTACTATTAGGTATACCTACCTCTGCCTAACCCTTTGGGGATTACAGGCGTGATTTTATGTTAAGTTTGACCACTTGTACGCTTTTATATAAAAATTAAATCATAAAATTCAAAAACTTTAATGGCCGGGCCTCATGTTGCAGGAGAGAGGATTATTGGCGAGTCAATCGTTCGATATTCAAATTTTGAATTCCAATCACGTCAGGATGCACTTTTGATTGAATTATCTATGACTTTTTGTTATTCAAATTCACATGAACACAAAAAAAGCATGGAATTAGTATGTACTATATATAAATAATATTGGGTAGAAGAAACCACTTTTTATTAAGGTCTGTATGTAATTACGTTAGTTATTTTAATGGCTATGTATGTGTGTCAAGCAATACGGATCTGGTTTTAGAAGTTAACCTCGGCACCGTAATTTTAACCCCTCAAGAGTCAAGTGTACACCAAGTGTACATTAGAGAAAGTGCTCGAAACGTCAACGGTACACCAAGTGTACACAATAGTGTCATTCTTCTATGTGCTGACTTTACTGCACCCATTCAACTATTCCGACGCGTCGGGTGTTTCGACAGGTAGGCGGGCAAACGTGTGAGAGGTTAATAAGTCTACTATGTAATGTAATGACAAGATGCACTTGGACATAAGTTTGTGGAGGTTGCACGAAACTACGAATGTTTACTGAAAACCAGTCCATGTCACATCTCGTGCCAACTTACATATTATGATTGATTGACGTTTTCTTTGATCAATAACAACAGTGCTCAAGAGATGTGACAGATCTATTTTATCAATGTTACAGTAAACAGGAGATTTAGTCAAAATGTTCTAGGTAACTCTACATTAGGTACCTTCGTAGGTCTAGATTACTAGGTACATCAGTGATAGTAGTGACGGACAATATGATGAATTAAAATAAAGAATAATGACGTAGACCTATTCTTAAATGTGAACATCCTACAAGTATATACCTGTCGTGTTTGTGGTAAAATAAATAAATATTCTGAAAAAGGCCAATGCAAAAAGATCCCTGATTATCCAATTTCCTAATAAAAGAATTAAGAGACCTCGACTTTGTTAGGTACTGTCCTCGTTAAAGACCCTTATCTCTCACGCACGCCACTCCTAATAAGAGCCACATCGAGAGCATCCGTCGACCAGGGTCTTTACTCCGAGCACTCGTGCTCTCAGGTACTCCGGTACTCTTCACCTTGCCATCGACCACCAGTACGAACCGGTTCTAGACCACTTAGCTCATTGTTACACGCACCTTTTAAACACTAGTCATATCTAGTTATGAAAGGATTTATTTCAAGTGTTAGTGAGCAAACAGGTTCAGTAGCGGTCCTTGCGACGTGTGATAGCCTGACGAGCGAAAGTAACCAAGTCCATGATTCAAAATGATTGTAAGTGAAGATAATATTGCTGCACATACCGTTGTGGTCCTAAGAGTAGAGGAAGACCAAAGAATCGATGGATGGACTGTGTGAAAGACGATGTGACCCCAAAATAAATTGGGATAAGGGTTGAGCAGAACGTTGATGTTGATAATGATTACTTCAAAAAGGATCTAAGCGAAATCTTTTTTTTTATTATCTTTTTTTAGACTAAGACATATTGAACAGGCAATAGGTAAATAAATCTTCGGAGACCTTGCTCCTCATCACGTCGTGTAGTTAGTTGATAAGGATGGCCGCCATTGGCACTTACATGTCATTCTCTGCCTGTTAGGGATTCCATTGTTGGCTTGAGTCGCTTCATTGAAGCTACTATTAGTCCAGTGTGCAGCCATTTTGCAACAATTGACATACTTTAGCAAGGGCAGTGCGATACAAATACGATTTCAAAACGTTGTAAGTGGAGATATGGGTACTGACAGCCGGCCAATACATCTTTTATCAACGGTCTGGGTGCCATTTTCCTTCTGCAAGCTGAATCGCGTCTAGCAGACCGAAACTATTCGGAAAATGCTGAAATTTTGGTGTGGGTGACATGACGACTTTGAACTTCGTTCCTGCGAATATTTTCATTTTGTAACTCTTATTTATAGGCGATCCACATTTTCCTTCAAAGAGCTATATTAAAGTGTAGGTCATGTCGTCTAAAGTTAGCCGGTCTTCAATCAGACGGGTAACGACCGGCTTCCTGCCGGCTATGCAGATGACTCAATTGTCGACGTACTCTGACGAGATTCCCCACATCCTCAGTGTCCTAGGTCGATGAGCTATTGACAATTATCACGCCCACCAAATTGGGAAATAGCTTGTGTAAAAATAACTGACGGTAAAAATAGAATGTTGCCAAATGTGGCTCGCTGATTCATGTTCGCTTGAACGGCGTTTTTTTTTTTTTGTTTGTAAACTGCAAAAGATTGTGTGTTATAATGACGTTAAACATAACATAAATCAGAGTTTAAATCTAGTCAGTGGGAGCGTTGCAAAGTTTATTCACCTTCAGAAAATGCAGGTAGGTATCTAACCTTTAGAGTTTAGATGCTTTTTCCTCAATCTTCCATCAGAATGGGTAGGTACGAGTACCATATCTTGTTACACTGTACCTACATAGGTATACATTGAACATACAGGTTGGCGATTTAGTTACCTGCATCCGTCAGGGGGGTGATCCTACCCGTCATTCTAAGCAGCTTTCGATATGAAACTCATATCCGAATTGTAAAAAAAAACAAAATTTCATACATGCATCGAAATAGTCTATTAGGAATACGTTTGTTTTTTTACAAATCGGATAAGACTTTCGTAACGAAAGTTTTTTTAAAAGACGGGTAGAATGCATTGACGGATGCAGGTGACCAAATCGCCACTCTGTATTTTCCATTTCATATATTATCCGTATCACACTAATATTATAAGTAAAGGCGAAAGTTTGTGTGTGTTTATATGTTTGTTACTTCTTCATGCTCAAACGGCTAGACCAATTTTGATAAAATTTTGTATGGAGGTAGCTGACACCCTGGATTAACACAGGCTACTTTTTATCCCAATATTCCCACGGGATCGACATTTACGCGGGTGAAGCTGCGGGGCGCAGCTAGCGACCAACTAATCCCTAATCTTTATATGCCTACTAAATAATTAATTAATATACATTCATAATATTATAATCAAATTTTTAGTTACTACGTTTGTTTAATGACTTAAATATTCAAATTCGCTGTTTATAAACAATATTGTTGTCATGGAAAACTACTTAATTTTAAAGCATATTTATAAATAGGCTGTAGGAAGGTACAGACGCCAGCACATCAACCTACCCGAAACTGTCAGATTTTCCCAATCAACTTTGAATCTTATGATTAAGCAATAAAGTTGAAAATCTATTAAAGAAATTTGACAGATTGTAGTAGATTGATGTGCTGGCGTCTGTACATAAAAAAAAACAACAAAACAATCATGTTTAACGCAAAGTGGTCTACTTATTGCCATTAGTCGTTCAACTAAATGTTTATATTACGTGAATGTTTGTAAACGGCTGGACAAATTTTGATAAAAAAAAAATATGGAGGTAGCCGACACCCTGGATATACGATAGTTTTTATCCCAATATTCCCACGGGATCGACACTTTGCGGGTGAAACCGTGGGGCGCAGCTAGTATAACATAAACATGACATTATAACATCACGCGACGTGTCTGCAATCCCCAAAAGTTTAGGCACATACCCACATTTCACCAGTTATGTTTAAGCCTTTAATAAACGCCCGTATCTTTTGATTGCGTTGACATAGAAGTTTGATTTTTTCACTGCTTCAAGGGGTTGCAGCCCTGAGTATTCAATATTAATTTCAAGTTGATAACTCCACGCGTTTCTGAGAAAAATGGTTTTGACAGACGGACAACGAAGTGATCTTATAAGGGTTCCGTTTTTCCTTTTGAGTTACGGAACCCTAAAAATGCCGAAAATCGATTTGAACGGCGTGCAATAGGAGAGCTGCCTATTTCTAGCAACGGAC
This sequence comes from Amphipoea oculea, assembly GCA_945859645.1. Classification (NCBI taxonomy): domain Eukaryota; kingdom Metazoa; phylum Arthropoda; class Insecta; order Lepidoptera; family Noctuidae; genus Amphipoea; species Amphipoea oculea. Next base: position 32,081,017 of record OX243861.1, on the reverse strand, counting down.
TGCTATAGGCTGATGATGATGATGAGAAATTCCAGATGGAGTCCAATAACGCTTTGGTAGTCGAGTCCAGGACCTCATGATGAGCAGTGGTGCTTGTGACCGCTAGACCAACGAAGCAGTTAATTAAGATAAAAAAAAAAAAAAAAAAAAAAGGCATTAAGTCCGCCTTTGTACAGTTTTTACTTGTGCATAAAGTTTTAATAAATAAATAAATAAATAAATAAATAAATCAAATCGTTAAAACTTGATATAATTTTTGTTGACCCGGGCCATTCCGCTCAATTAGGCCGACTTTTATTTGCAAATGGTAATGACATTTGGTGCGTGTTGATTGCAATAATAAATTAAATAAAGGTGTTATACTTTTTTAGATAGCGGTGCCATACGTAAAAACATGTAAGAAATGTCATATAAAGTAAAAAAAGAATGCAGCTATGATATTTAATTATTATTTCCTTTATTTCATTATGTACATATAAATTATATTTTTAAATATTAGTATAAAAAATATATAAAAACATTTAAAAATATAAAAAATAGTAGCCCACCGGTATCGGGAACAGGGTCCAAGCTACCGGCGGTCAGGGCTCCAGAGAGAGGAACCTCCTGACAATGCGAGCCGTGTCCAGAAGTACCGCTTTCTGAATCAAGCCCTTGATCCAGCTGCCCAACGTGAGCCTCCTCAGGTGTTGGTCGAGGCTCTTGGCAATCAACCCATTGGCTGTGACGACTATCGGCACAATGATTGCTGAGTCAACATCCCACATGTCGACAACCTCGCGAGCCAAGTCAAGATACTTGATTTAATTTATTTAATTTATATTTAATTTATTATTAGCATATATTCGCCGTTAGTGGATTTCCGCGGATTGACCCACCCACATGACTTATGGCAGGCGTTCTAGAGGTACCATGAATGAGTGCATTCATGGAACGAATTGACACATTGCCCCTCAGTACGTTTCCATAAGCGGTCCCGTAAGATAAGCGAGTGCTCATACTGTACCTACTTGGGAT